>CP099638.1:2400000-3046459 GCA_024072835.1 Epichloe amarillans | reverse complement strand
TAACCCTAACCCTAACCCTAACCCTAACCCTAACCCTAACCCTAACCCTAACCCTAACCCTAACCCTAACCCTAACCCTAACCCTAACCCTAACCCTAACCCTTAACTAAGCCCCTGCCCTAGGATAAATTTCAACAATTTATCTAACTATTAGGTCTTACGAATACAAAGGCCTAGTTTAAAACTAACTAAAAAGTCAAAAACCCGAAAAATCAACAAAAACACTGGAATTACGCCTAAAAGTTATTGATTTTACTGTTTTTAGTCTAAAAGTTATTGGATTTATTATTGAATTTATAGTTAACTTAGATATCTATTAAAGAGCTAAGTCTAGGTATTGAATTAGTTACCTTATACTTTTCTAGAGGGAGTGTTAAAATAATGCTATTTATAGCACTATTTTATAGGCCCACTAGTTGCCTTGTTGCGTTATTACAACGTTAGTTATAGGCGTTGCTTGCAGCGTTCTGTTGTGACCTGCGTTGTTCCCATAACTAACCCGCGGGCTTGTATGACTAAGCCAACTAGGTTACCCTATAGGGAAGCTAAAATCGACTGTAACTAGGCAACTAGTAGTTATATAAAAGGCTAATGTATACTGTTTAAATCCTTGAATTTTTCTGGATTTAATAGTATATTTTGTTAATAGGGTTGTCTATTAAAAATGCTTAGTTAGACTACCTAGGCAGCTAGTTTGTATAGCTATAAGTCAATTTTTTATTTTTCCTATACAAATGAGTTTTACGGAAAATAAAAAGTAGCTCCTAAGACCTCTCTAGCGACCTAGATCCTCCGATATAGTTAGTAGGTCTATAAGGGGACTAGAAATCCTCTTATTGCTTGTCAGACTGTCCGTACTAGCTAGGAATTAACTATATTTAACTATCAAAGCTCTCTATCTTGCAGAATACGCTATAATCTAGTGAATCTAGAAGCCGCCGCATTAGAATCTAGTAGGGAGGTCTTCCTATCCCTCTAGCTAGATTCCCTTCCCATTTTCAATAGTAATGGTATTAGGGCTAAGGCCCTAACTAACCTAGGTAATAAGAAGAGGCAGAAGAAGGAGGAGGAATAGTAACTCCTATAGGGTAGTTCCTATAAGAGCTGCGCAGTCACTAGGTACTCACGGAGCACCTATAACTCTTTCTTAGCTAGGTTATATATTAGACCCTATAGCAGTGCTTTTCCTTCTTCTAATTTAATAGCATGCATATAGCTACCTAAGCTAGGAAGGGTGCTAGCCTCTTTATTTAAAAACATATCTTTAAACTCCTTATAAGCTTCTAGAAGTCCCACTTTCTTAGGTTTATTAGCTAGTTCTGTTATTACGCTGTTGCTGCTTCCTTTGTCTTTATTTGCTATAAGTCTAATAGCGGCCATGCGTCTAATTATATGCATTGCCTATAGGTTAAGTACTACCGCAATAAACGCATATTTTGCTACTCTTTAGCTATCCTATAACCCCACTGCTAACAAGATATATCCTATTATTATAGGGTATCTCTAAAGTCTATCTTTCTAAGATATTATTACAGGCTTGTACTCTCTTGCCTAATTAACTTCTAAAACCAATTTTTCGCTGCTATTAGTAACGTAGCAGCTAAGTTAGCATATCTTTGCATAGCCTATGCTATCCCTAACTAACACTATTTTCTTTAAAATCCCTTAATATAGCATAACATTACTTAATGCACTCTTAAGCGTATTATCGCAAGGTCACACTTTTAACTAATCAAGGTCCGTTAGCATATTAGGGTAGATTAAGGAATGTGTGGCGCTAGGGTTAAATAGCGTTAGCACTACTACCTAGCGGTTATCTTAATGTAACTTAATATCTATGCAAATTCGTAGGTCTAGGAGACTATTCTTATTAGGTTAAGTCACGTTAAGAGCGTTTTCCTAGGGTTTTACTACGCTAATTAGGGTCTTATTTACATTTAAATAACTCCTAGCGCGGTTAGTGCTAGCTTAGTGTGTCTTAGTAGTGTGGGTATTTTTTTAGCAAATGCTATAGTCTAGTTTAGTGCACCTAGTTAATAGGTAGCCTAGTTTCCTACACTTATAATAGATTAGCAAGCCCCCTACTCCTATATAGCGTCCTTCCTATAGCTCTTTTTCTAGAGACACTAAGCAGTTCCTCCTCTTTTATTAGTTACCTCCTTAGTTACCTCCTTAGTTGCCTTTATAGGGGATCCCTTTCTCTTCCCTAGTTACCACTTTCGCCTTCTTTCCTTAGCTAATAAGGTAGTTCTAACTCGCAGGGTACTCTTAGCTAAATACCTGCTTCTTTATAGTGCTATTTAGGCACTATATAAACTAAGTAATTCTTAAAGGTTTAGGCATAGGCTTAGGTAATTTTGCCTTTGCCTTCCCCTAGACTTTAATAAAGGTCTAAAATAACTAATCCTTGCCTTAGTAAAGGGTTAGTAGCGTTCCTATAGCTTCTAGGTAGTAACTGTCTTTGTCTATTCCTTTGGTTTTTAGCTATTAGACAAACTCCGCCTAAGTGTAGCTCTAGTAATTTATGTAACTATCTGTAGTAGTAAAGCGCATTTACTATTGCTTTGCCTTATTTACTAGGTAGCTGCTAGTATACGTAACCTTTATTACGTTATTAGTAAATGTGTTTTAATCTATAGTAAAGGTTATGTTTAAATCTGCTAAGAATATCTATAGGTTCTTATAGGTATCCCCCTTATATATAGGAGCTTTTAGCTATGTCTTTGCTATACTATATCTATAAAGTCCTAGTAAGGGTAGTGCTTCCTAGGGAATAGGGGTAGTGTCTTAGGCAAAAGGTATGTGTAGGGCAGGAGTAAGGCCTTTGTTAGCGTTAACTAATTAGGGAGGGGTATTCACTTCTTACAAATCTTTTTATAGCTATTTAAGTTTTTGCCTTTTTTAAGTGATTTATAGCTATGTCTCTGCTTATATAAGGCTATGGTTTAATGTAGCTTCCTTGCTATTAATAATAGGCTTTAACACGTAGGAATTCTCTAGTGTAGTTAGATAAGAAGACTTACGTTTTGGAAATAGGTTCTAATCTATAGGTATACCTTCACGTAGCGTGTTCGCTCTAGAGTTATTAGTACCCCTTAAGCAGGTGTTTATTCTTTATAGTGCTAACATTCTTACCCTACTAATAGCCTATTGCCCTAATAGGAAAGAGAGATTAACTTATTAAGGCTTCTAGGCTAGATATAAATAAAATAGGGTAATAGTATAGATAAGTAGTAGCTAGATAGCTAAAGCTAGGTAGTAATGCTTAAGGGTTTTAATCTCTAGCCTCCCACATTCTCTGTGTGTAACCTTTGCCTAAATACCCCCTCTACGCTCATGTGACTAGCTTGTGGCGACCTCGTAGCTAGGGCGCTGCAAGTCCTAAGTGGGTTCCACTGCCTATAGTGCCATCGCCTCTATCGCCTGTGTCGCTCCGTAGCCTCCACGACCCTAATAGTAGGAAAACCTCTTCTATATTAATCTTTGCTATATCCACGGAAGCAATAGTAAGTAGGAGAACCTTTGCTATATTAATCTCTACTAAGTTAGTTAATTTATCTAAGAGCGCTACTAAAGAGCTGCTAGGCTATAGTAATGTTATAATAAGAATCTTAGTAGTTTAGAGAACCTTTTCTAAGTTTAACTCTAACGTTAGGAGCGAGGCAGCGGAATTAGAAGCCCTAATTTAAGTCTTATTATTAGAAGCGTAGTAAGGGGATGCCTTTATTGCATAGTGGAAGTTATTGCTAATAAGTGGTAACTCTAGTGCGTTAGGACTATAGTTAATTAGTCCCTCTAAGCTAGAGGCTAGAGAGCTATAGATATAGACTGCAAGATCCTCTAAGTTACTAATATACAAAAATCATGTTTTTGTCCCGCTAGGATTGCAAAAAGAAATTTTGCTATTAACCTATAATAATCCTATAGCGGGTTATTAGGGGGTTAGTAAGACTCTCTATTGTATTATAGGCTAGTATTACTAGCTATTAATAAAGAAAGACATTAAGGTATATATCTAGTCTTACATTAATTATTAAGTTTTAAAGCTAAGGTTATATAAACCTTATAGCAAGTTAGCTATATTACTAGTGCCTAATTGCCCCTTCTAAGAATTATTAATAGACTTTATTATAGGCTTGCCACTAGTAAAGGATTAGAAGTTTTAGTTACATAACGTGATTTTAGTTATTATAGACTAATTCTTAAAGTATAGTATTTATATACTAGTGTCCACATAACTAACTAGTAATAGCCTTGCTATAGTGTTCCTTAAGAACGTTTTTAAAGACTATAGTGCCTTAGAAGGTATTATTATAGACTATAGGTTAATATTTACTAGTGAATTCTAGAGGACTTTCTGCTACCTTATTGTAATAAAGCGGTGACTAAGCACTGCATTTTACCCCTAGATAGATAGGCAAATAAAGCAATTAAACTAGGTTCTTAAGCATTATCTAAGAGCCTACGCGTGCGCTAAATAGGATAATTAGGTAGAACATTTGCTAATAGTATAGTTTACCTATAATATAAGCAAGCATAGCAGTCATAGCCTAACGCTAGTGAAGGCGCTATAAGGGTATAACCTAAGGGGACTACATTAGGCTATCCTAATGCCTAACTTAGTAAATAACTAGGCAGAAAATAAAGTCTTAGAATTAAGACAAAGACACTTAGAGATTAAGTAGCTACTTTATAATACATAAGCATAGCAAAAGAAGTATTATAATTATAAGAGAATACTAATAGAGTTTAAGGTTAGGGACTATATTTTACTATCTACTAAGAATATTAACCTAAGATAACTAAGCCAAAAGCTTATAGCTAAGTACTTAGGGCCCTATAAAATCAAGAAGGTAGTTAGTAATTATAGCTTAGCCTATTAATTGTAATTACTAGCTAGCTTAAGACTTTATAATATGTTTAATATTATAAGCCTTAAACCGTTTAGAGGGGATCCTATAAGCTACGTAAATACGTCCTTGCTATAAGATAATATTAAGGATAACAAAGAAGAGTTTAAGGTTAAGAGAATTATCTTATATTAGTATAATAGAAAACAGCGGAAATTCTTAGTGAAATAGAAGGGCTACAATAGCTTAGAGAATTTATAGGTATTAAAAAGAGATTTCGTTACAAGGGATATTATAAATAATTATAAGCAGCAATTAAGCAGCTAGTTTGTAAAGACATTATTACTTTAGCAATTTAACACACAAAATTTCATAGCATAAAAAGTTATATTCTCTTAAAGCAAACTACTACATAGCTACTAAGCACCTATTACTCTATTATTACATTCGCTGCCGCATTTTCCTCTATAGTAGCTATAGAAGCTTTATTATTAAAAAACCCCTCCTTATCCCTATAAACAAAGGAATAGAGCTCTTTAGGGAGCTTAAAGGGGCTAACGCAAGTAAGAAGCTATAAAGCATAGGCTATAAACTAGCTATAAGTTAGTAAAGTAAAAGCTACGCTAGGGATAATAGGACTTACTATAGGAGCATTTTAAGCTATAAAGCGTAGGCTATTAGCAATATTAATCTAGACCTTAAGGTTAGTAGCATTAAATAGCTATAATATTACTGCGCGCTTATTAGCGTCTGCCTTATAAGCAGCTTTTACGGTTAGATAGGCCTAATAAACTCTCCTATAGTAATTCGCATTCTTTATAGTGAGAAAAGCATTATGTAATTTATGTTTTACGCGCACTAAAGCCTAGCAATAAGTTAGCTCTAACTAAGTTACTAGAATTAATAATCTTACTAGGGATAGATAGTAATAGGTGCTATTAGGAACCTCCTTTATAACCTTAAAAAACTTATAATAAAGTATTGTAATTCTTATAGGACACTAATAATAGGTTAGCTAGCTAAAAGCAGTGGCCTTAAAGGGGCACTTACGCTAGCATATATTTTATTATTTTTTACGTAGTAAGCACACTTTAAGGAATTACCTAACCTAAGTTAGTATTATAAGAGTAAGAAGGGAGTAGCTTAGTTATACTAAGGGAATAATAACACTTATTAGGAATTAGCTTCCTATCTATAATATACTAAGGTTTAGCTCCGTTATCTTTAGGGGTAATCTACTAGATTACTACTTACTAACTATAGCGAAGGTAAGGAATTTTAATTATACTGCTTAGTAAGTTAGCAGCCGTAACACTATAAATAAGAGGTAGACTTACGCAAATATTTTTAAAGCATATAAAGCCCTCTTATAAGGGGATTTCTCTAGGGCAGGCGCTAAGGGTCCTAGAGTTATTAGGCAAATAGAAGCTATTATAACCTATCCATAAGTTAGCAGTAAGCAAGTAGGAAGCAAAGCAGTAAGATACTAACTATAATACTAACTACAAGAGCGGAAAGAAGATAAGATAATAAGGAGGAAGACTCTAGATAACGTTAGTAACTACTAGGCAGTAGTAGTAAGAACGCTACTATAGGGCTAGTAAGGCTAACTTACAAATTTAACATTAAAAAGTAAGAGGGATAAGGAGGAAAGGAAGAGAAAAAGGAGAGGAAATCTAGTCTTTTTTATATTAACCACAGACCCCTTAAGTAATTTACATAGGTAGCAAAAGTAAGCTATAGGTTAAAAAGCTAGCGTTATAGCTATTAATAGCTATAGTTATAACTAACTACACACACCTAGCAAGCTTGTAGCAACTTCGCTAGAACTCATAATTAAATGCACCCTAATGTATAGTATCTAATACCCTATTCTTTTTAGCTAATAAGAAAATATAATATAGGGTATTCACTTTTATAGGACTAGCGGGAATAAGGATATAAGCATTTACAAAGCAACGCTATAGCTATAACCGCATTATAACTAGGAGCTTATAAGTAAGGTAAGGAATAATAGCTAGACCTATTATTAATAGGGCTATTATCTCCCTGCGTCGCCAACCGATTGCTCAGCATAGAACTTGGAGAAGGCCTTCTGAAACTCTCTGAAATCCTTTTCTTCTACCTGGTACTGGTTTCGCAGGCAGAAATTGACGCTCTTCCAGATCTGTCGGACGGAGGTGAGTTTTTTGTCCTTGGCCCAGTTTACAATCTTATTTATACCCTTTTTGTCTTGCCCACTGAAGAAAATGGCTTTGTCTTTCTTAGGCTCTCCTTCTTTAGCCCACTTGCTAAAGTCTTTCAGGTTTTCTGGCTTGATGAGATTGAGGATCTCCTCTTTGTTGGGGATGTTCTTTTCTTGTATGATAATGAGGGTTTCAGCAGGCTCGGCAGGTGCAGCTAGAGCCGTGCTTGACTGCGAAGAGAAAAGAAGAAGGGTGCTGAAAATGGAGAAGAGGAAGACTAAAATGCCGCCTTTGCGGCCAGAGGCAGAGAACATCATGTTCTTGTCAATGGTGTAACACGTAATAAGCTTTAGAAGGGTGCTCTGCAGTGCTAGGTGGTATGGAAGTTGATTGATGATTTCAATCTGATTTCATGTCGGTCAAGTATCAACTTCTTATAGTAATGTCCGCATATGCTCGATATGAGCCGCTAGTTCCATCACGTTGGTTCACAAAGGCATCTTCGTTCAAGTTCGAAGTTAGTATGAGTAAGATGACGCAAGTCAATGTTTTAAGGTAGTATTAACTTTAGCCTGTTACTAATTCAAGTGTTACTCCGATCTCGATGGAGCATCTCGGCAGTAACCTGTTTGAGTCCGTCAGTCTCTGGTCAGCATGCCTGTCTGTGCGATTGGAGTCGAGCTGCGGGCGTAACATCGATCTCGTATTAATTTTAAGACATAATCTGTTTGGCTAGTCAAAAACACGACATGCACAGTTGTACCATTCAAGGTCAGTTTATCTGGTTATAGTTGTACCATTCAAGGTCAGTTTATCTGATTATCCGCTCTCGCTGTGGCATCATGTGTTCCATGTCATGATGCCGTTCGATCTAAGTCAGCTTTGTACAGCCTTGGAACTTTAGTCTCATGCATGTTCTTCTGAACAGGGCATTCTTCGAGACAGCATCGAGATCATTTGACGAGTCGGCTACAGCTAACAAGATGTACCGAGTGCTAGTGCTGATATTTGGTGACAATAGATTAGGGAAGGAGTCTAAGAAACACGAAGGGACCTTATAAGGTAACACTGTTATGTCTTTGGTTCTTTGCATATGTACTTTTTGTCAGTGGCATTTACTTAGAGCCCTCTCTTTTGCTTCCCTTTTCTCTTCTTAGATCATACAGAACAACAAGCCTAGAATAGATTATCAATAACGATACTATTCTCGAGGCTTCGCGTAACGCGTTACATCCCTGCGGAACTGCATATGTACTTTTTGTCAGTGGCATTTACTTGATTTAGTAATGCGTGTCTCGGACTAGATCCGAATCCTGCTACTAAAACCTTCCACGTCGATTAGAGCCGTAAGCTACCGTATAATCTAACGTTTTAGCAGCAAATATTAAATCTGCAAAACTGTCAATGTCCTGACTGCAAGGCTACTCTACGCGTGACTTACCCGTTCTTGCAAAGAACCAGTAGGGTTTCCAAAAAGTTTATGAGTGACCGCGTTAAATGCTGACGCCGCCCCCGCGATGTTAATCGCTAACATAGTCCGCTGGTGCGCATCCCGTTTTTGGCCTAGTTGGCCTGGCTGCTTTATCATTATCCCCTATATGCCTTGCGACATGACTAACATCCAAGGCTCCACGGGTGGCGCCAACCCCAGTTTACTTCGATGAGTCCTGCGGCCTCGATGATGATCCATCTTCTTCGATTTGTTAAAAATGTGCGAAATTTTCTGCGCCGAATTCCTTCATCGGGAAATCTCGCATAACGCGTGACTGAATGAGGTCAGATTAGTTAATATTTATCAGAGAGCATTGATCATCATCTTGGCGTTGACCTACGATCTACGTCATCGCATCCAGGCATACGAGCCACCTGTCGAGAGGCCGAACGTGAACAAAATCGCACAAATTCTTCTCAAAGCAGCACAGGGTCAAACATATAACACTACCTCATGATGAGTCGAAGCTCAGACACATCCCTTCGAGAGCAGCTCGACGCTGCGATCAAGGAGAACCACCTCCAAACAGTCAAGGACCTCTATCAATCCGCAAACCAAGAAAAGCAAGGCGATATACTGAGAGATATCGCCGAGGGCGCAGCACAGCATGCAAATGTCCAACTGCTCGACTGGGTTCTCAATGAGGGTTTCGAAATCCCGGCCGACTCATTAAACAACGAATTCTACCACCAGGTTTGCTACGCTCACTCCATACCCGTTTGGCAAACTCTAGTGAAGCATGGCTTCAGCCTAAACAATCATCACAGCGAGTTCATCGGCGATGCACTCAGTTTCGAAGCTTACAACGGTAATGTCAACATCCTCCGTTTTCTCCTTGAAAATAGGCAGGATCCAAACGACACATGGGGCTACAATGATTGGGAGCCCGGCGTATGCGCCTTGCTTGGCAAGAAACCCTCCTTGGAGATTCTGAGGCTATTTCTGCAACATGGATGGACCCAAAAGGAAAGTGGCACGCACATTGCCGCGGCTGAGCTGGGCAATATGGAGGCGCTTCGGCTACTGGTTGAGAATGGGGCTGATCTGGAATCGACTGAGCCGTGGTGGGCGAATCCGGCTGTGATAGAGGGCAGTGATGTGTGGAGCACGGCACTCTATCGTGCATCGTTCAAGGGACAAAAAGAATCTGTCTCTTACTTGCTTGAGAAAGGAGCAAGTGTACGATTCAAGGATAAGCAGGGGCGGTCAATTATGTGGGCAGCGAGGCAGGGGGGGAATCCGGCTGTTGTGGATTTGGTGAAAGCCGCTGGGGTTGAGGAGTGATTTGCATTACATAAATCGGCCATCTTGCTTATAAAAAATAAAGACTTTTCTTTATGAAAGAGTTAATTATTATTTCTTTATACTTTCTTTTTCTAAATACCCTCGCGTCGTCCCCCCCGCACGCATGAAAGAAGGATAGCAATAAATAAACAGCACGTTCACGATCCAGGGCATCGAAACGCATCACTGCCTGACGGTGAACTCCTGCATGTTGCACGTGGCATGGCGCGGCAAGGCACGCAAGGGATAATAAGCGCACAAGTAACAAGTGGCCAGTCGGGCGCGCGCCTCTTTTTTTTTTTCGTGCTACACCTGGGCGGCAAGAGATCCTCGGAATCATTTCGCGTCAGCAAAACTCCTGGATTCTAGGCAAAGTTGTGGCTCAAGATCACACATGAACGGTTCTGCAACGGTGGCGCCATTCAAGTTTTGGCTGCCACACCATCGATATAAGGCCCTCGTTTCGGGTCACGCTCAGGGCAGAACTTGTTTTATTGTCTCCCTGCCTGTCAAACTTTCACACGCTTTCAGATGATAGAAGGAGCCCGTCCGTCTTCTAACCAGTGTTTTTCTCGGTCACAGAAACGGGTTCTGCAGAAGTTGAGCTCGTCCCAGAATCGCTCCCGCTCCCAGGGTTGTCGCACTTTTCAACTGAGTTTGACGTGTTTGACTGGAGGTCACATTAGCATTGGAGCAGGAATGAATGAATGAATGAATGAATGAATGAATGGGGGATGCTGACTGTTTCGGGTGCATAGTTGGGCTCGGTAGGAGGACAGGCCTCTGGTAAATGGGAAGTTAACGCCGACGACGGCATGGAGGAATTTCAGCGGGTCGGAAACAGCTCTCTTATCTACTCTTGAAGTGAAGACAGAGGGAAGCCGAAATGGTTGCGAGAGAACTGGTTTGCCTGAACCGCGATTACTTATATACTTGCACAGAACGACAGGTACGCAGTTGGTGTCGAATCCCGGATGAGGGAGAGGAATATCCACCTGGCCGGATCGTGGAGAGGGATCCCAAGCAGCTTCCAAGTCAGCCCTGTGATATTACCATGTTGCAGTGACGAAAACACCAATTGGCCTCCGTCGATCGATGCAGGTTGTATCTGGCGCTCTGGCGATATGATGATTACTGCTTCTGTCATCCCGCCTTTGAGACTTGCACCGCATATCACACCGCAATCTTTATTGAGTGTCACTGCATTGCCGGAGAGCGAGTGTTACACACTGTGCAACACTATCGTTAGTCGTTTCGTCCGGTCAAGACGGTTTTCTACTTCACCGGTAAGCCCCGCTTCATATCACAAGATACCACTATCCTGTAAAGTTTTTTCAAGCTTTGAACATTCATCAAGTTTGCTATCCGCCTGCCGTGGGAGAAATTAGACACAAATTCGTAAGAAGCACCCCGATGAGGGTAATCGTGCTACGTAAATCATCGGGACGGCAACGTATCAAATCATTTGCAAAGTCGGTTCCGGTTCCACATACGGTATGCATAGTTGCTGGCACCAACTATTCACTATTCATCAACGGTTGGAGCAAATCCTACAGCGGCATTAAGCAATTCTGCATTAGCTTCAGGCTGGGTCGCCAGTTGGCCAACTAGGTGTGCGTGTCTACCAACGTTTCCACTCTTGATGCCATGAACCTCCATCTATTTTGTAAAGATCGCGAGTTGACATGACCTCCACCCACATCCGATAACACCTTGACCCAGTTCCAAGCCTTGGTCGCCATCACATCCTTTTCATGCCAACGAGACTCATGAACTCGTTGCGCGTCTTGTACTTGCTCTCGAAGCATCCGAGAACACAGCTGGTGACGGTGGTTGTGCCCGTCTTCTCGACGCCGCGCATCACCATGCACATGTGGGACGACTCCATGACGACGGCAACGCCCTGCGGTTTGAGAATGTCCATGACAGCATGGGCGACCTCTCTTGTGACCCGCTCTTGAATCTGGAGCCGTCGCGAGAACATCTCGGCTATGCGAGGGAGCTTGGAGAGGCCGATGACGGTGTTGCAGGGAACATAGCCGATGTGCATCTGAGTATTCCGGTAAGATTTTCGGGGGAGTAGAGAGAAAAATTTAGGTCTGAAACAAGGCATGCATACCTTTCCGGTAAAGGGCAGGAGGTGGTGCTCGCACAAGCTACAGATGTCGATGTCTCTGACGATAACCATCTCATTATGTCCCTCGTAGAAGAGCGCATTGTTGATCATTGTTTCTGCATTCACTTGGTAGCCTTTGGTCAAGAACAATAGCGCCTCCGCAAATCGTGTCGGGGTGGCTATCAGGCCTTCGCGGTCGGGGTCCTCGCCCAAGCATTCGAGAGCGTCCTCACGGCGCCGCGCATCTTCTCCAGTCGGGCTTCAGTCTGCGCAGGCCCATCATCCATGCGGCTGCGAAGTCCCATGCTCGGCCGGCCGAGTCCGTTGACTGCAATGACAGGGCTGGGTGAGCGGGGGCTCGAGGAGTTCCCGGCTCTCTTGGCGGCGGGTGCATTGCACGGATTGTGGGCTTTGCCGCGACGATCACGTCGCTTCTGCGAGGCACGAGCTTGTCGGTTGGGAACGGGAGCGGATATGGTGGAAGCATGCTTGATCTCGAACCGGCTCATGCTGAAGCACTAAAGGGTCATGAATCTTGGGCAATCGTAGAGGTGACGTGGACGTGACCGATGAAAGGAAGTGCGGAGATGCGGAAATGGAGAAGAAATATGTGTATTCCGGCCGAGCTTGGCAGCAACCCACAAGACGAAGATGTCAAGGGAAATAATATCGGCCTTGTTTGATCACCTACATGAGGTGAAATGAAAATAGCGGACCGGCGATTACACATCCGAGGGGACCTTGTCAGGTGCTAGGGATATTGGTCAAGCCAGGCAGCAGGACAGAAGCAGACACGGAGCAGGAAGGAGATGAATGTTTATTGGCACCATGCTGAGGAACGTGTCACACCATGATCTGCAGTACGTGACCGGTTTTCATTTGCGCCACGCCGATTGGATATGAGGTATGTGGAACAGAGGATTCGCATCAGAATGTTCCATCCACGAAATTACAACGAGCCATGGCAACCTTGACCGAGCCTACTATAACTAGGTTAGCCGTGAACTCGAAGCAAGCAGCCCCTGATCATCATCCTCCACCGTCTCACACATACACATACTTGCGCAAAACGACCATGGCCACCCTCGAGTCGCTGAAGGAGAAGCTTTGGCACGAGGTCACGACACCGACGACAGCAACAGCAACATCATGTCGGAGGCGGCCGTTGACCGACTCGGAATACAGTGCCGGCTTCGACATCATCAAAGCGGACTCGGGACGGTTGACATACCAAGACTTCATCCTCCCCCGGCTCACAGTGCTTTTACATCCTCTTGCCGAGTCGGGTGCTCGTATATCAGTGCTGGAAATCGGACCTGGCCCTCAAAGCATACTGGGACATTTGCCCCGCCGTCTCCGATGCATCATCCGCAAATACACTGCATACGAGCCCAACGAACTGTTCGCTGCAAGGCTAGAGGAAACGTTTCTGTCTACCAGAAAGGAAGTGTCGCCACTGCCCGATTTAGATAGCCTGCCTGACATTCGGTGTATTCCATTCACTGCGGGGAGCGACACGGACAAGGCGGCGAGCACGGCGGAAAATGTCGAGCGTTTTGACGTCATCCTGTTCTGCCACAGCATGTATGGCATGAAACCTAAGCGGAAGTTCATCGAACGGGCACTGGGAATGCTCGTTGAGCAGCCGCCGAGCAAGGGACTCGTTGTCGTTTTCCATCGCGATCAGGCGACGCTGCACTTTGACGGCTTGGTGTGCCACGAAACGGCCACGTTCCCCACGGGAGTGGTGTGCGTGGCGGATGATGACGAGGTGTTGGACAAGTTTGCTCGATTTGTCGCGGGATGCGCCATGCACGATGCGGGCGCGAACAAGGCTGTTAGCATGGAGTGGCGCAAGGTGTGCCGCGCCCTGGGCGGGCGCGAGGAAGCCCAACAAGGCCAAGGCCGTCTCTTGTTCGGCTCGCCAGAGATCATGGTGGTCTTTACGAAGCATGCGACGGCGCTGCCAGAGTTGATGGCACAAGTGCCTCTGGGAACCGGAGGCGGAGGCGGAGGCGGAGGCGGGGTCAAGAACCGCCAGGCTCGTCTGCGCCATTCGACGTCGATTGTTGTGAGGCCGACAGAGATTCGACATGTCCAGCAATGTGTCGAATGGGCTCTGCATCACGGGACGAGCCTGACCGTCCTTGGCGGAGGCCACAGCGGCCATTGCCTCTGGCCCAACGTCGTGTCGGTCGACATGGGCGCCTTCAACCGGGTGCACGTTCTCGGGGCGAGGGAGGCGAGGGAGGGGGAGGGGTTATCGCACGAGGAGGGATCGGAGGGGTCGGAGGGGTCGGATGGGTTCTTGGTCGTCGCCGAGGCCGGCTGCACGTCGGGGGACATCATCCGCGAGACAATGGCAGCCGGCCTGACGGTGCCCCTCGGGGCCCGCCCGAGCGTGGGAGCCGGGCTGTGGCTGCAGGGCGGCATCGGGCACCTGGCCCGGCTCCACGGGCTCGCCTGCGACGCCGTCGTCGGGGCCGTCGTCGTCAGCGTCGCCTCTGGCCGCGTCCTCTGCATCAGCCGTGTGCCCCGCCCACACCGGGCGGTCGACTCCGACTCTGCGCCCCCGGAGAACGAGGGCGACCTGCTGTGGGCCATCAAGGGAGCCGGGACCAACTTCGGCATCGTGGTCAGCGTCACTTTCCGCGCGTGCGCGGCTCCCATGTATTCGGTTCGGAATTGGGTCATTCCCCTCCGCGACAGCGCCGAAGCGCGACGCAAACTCGGCCACTTTGATGAGTTGGTCGCCGACAAGCCCTCGCGAAACAGTTCTGTAGGTGCGTACATTTACGGTGAAAACGACGGGCTGTGCCTTGGCGTGACGACGGTCGAGCCCTCTACGACTGACGACGGTGATCTCGGCTCTGAATCGCTCGATCGCGCCCCCGCACTAATGAGTAAGGTTTTCGGGCCGCAGCGCGACGGCAAGACAGTGGACGGCGTTGGTTTGTTCGAGACGGAAATGTACATGTCCGGCATGCATGGTGGACACGGGGGCGGCAAGACGTCGTCGTTGAAACGGTGTCTCTTCCTCAAGCGTATTGGCGAGGTGAGCATGGCCGACATGTTGGTGGCGGCGGTCAAGACTCGTCCGTCACCACTCTGCTATCTTCATCTTCTGCAGGGTGGCGGGTCGGTCCGCGATGTGGCGCCTGATGCAACCGCCTTCGGCTGCCGGGAATGGGAGTTTGCCTGCGTCATCACCGGTGTCTGGCTCCGTGACCAGGACGAAACCAAAGTGTCTCAGGCGACCGTGCGGTGGGTGTATGACGTGGCCACGGAGCTGCTGCCGTTAAGCTGCGGAGCGTACGGCGCCGATCTAGGGCCGGATCCCAGAGACGCTTCCTTGGCACGCACGGCTTTCGGATCGAACCGGCCACGGCTGGCTCGTCTCAAACACATGGCAGACCCGCAGAACGTACTGGCTCACGCCTGTCCGCTTCCAACGGCACCCGTGGCGCAAGCGCAAACGCTCATCATTCTTGTCACGGGCGAAAGCTGCGCAGGCAAGGATTATTGTGCGGACGTCTGGGTCTCCATGTTCGTGACCTATCTCGACAAAAGCGTACCGGCGCGCGTCATCAGCATCAGCGACGCGACCAAGCGAGACTACGCGGCGGCTACGGGGGCCCATCTCCAACGCCTGCTGCGGGATCGTCAGTACAAAGAGCAACACCGGGCTGCGTTAACCAGGTTTTTCCAGGCCCAGCTGCGCCAGCGGCCCTGGCTACGAGAAGAGCATTTTCTGAACGTCGTGAGAGACACCATGGGATCCGATGTGCTGCTCATCACGGGAATGAGAGACGACGCGCTAGTCGCAGCCTTTTCGCATCTGGTCCCAAAAGAGCAGACTGCTCGAGGTTCGCATCCAGGCTGGCAGAAAAACGCGGCGGGCTCGTCGAGGTGTCGAAATCGGCGCAGACGACGACGACGACGACGACGACACCGCCGTGGAGGACAACGGCCACAATGGCCAGTCGAATTCGCCTGTCCCGGACTACCCACCCAGTTTCACCTTCACCAACGAGTCGACCGGCAGTAAGGCGGCAAAGCGGTTTGCGCAAAACCATCTGCTTCCGTTCTTACACGACGACCTGCGGCGCCTCGCCACCATGGTGCGCCCGGTGCCTGACTTTCCACGTTCCGGCATCGGGTTTCGCCACGTGCTTGACATCTCCCAGCAACCAGGCGGACTAGACCTGTGCACGTCCCTGCTGCAAGCTCATTTCACCGGTGATTGGGCCAAGGCTGGTGTCGTGGCGTGCTGTGAAGTTGGCGGCTTTGTCTTTGCGTCGGCCCTGGCCTCACGGGTTGGTGTGCCCTTGGCATTGATTCGCGAAGCCGGCAAGCTGCCTCCGCCCACTGTTTCCGTCACAAAACCCCCTTCACACATCTCATCTTCCGCATCTCATGGTTCGGGGGAGAAAAGGATTGAGATAGGCGTCGATGCAGTCCCAACAGGCGCGTCCGTGGTCGTTGTGGATGACGTGCTAGCCAGTGGGACAACACTTTGTGCGGTACTGCAGCTCCTAATCAATGAAGCCCGAGTTGGTGCCGAGAACGTCCACGTCATGGTAGTGGCAGAGTTCCCCATTCACCGCGGCCGGGAAATGCTGCGTCGGTGTGGTTTCGGCCGGGTCAAAATTCAAAATCTCCTCATCTTTGATGGTGTTTAGAGCTCTCCTAGCAGCCATGCCTTGCAGGGGGCATCCGGGCACGCGCCGAGTCATGCTACCAAGTCACGCCATCGTGGGCTGATATATCCTTCAGGTGCCGAGAATGTATGAATGGGGCAGGGCACGGGTATTGCGGCGGGTAGGGCATTATCGCACCCATTTGAATGACACGGCAGAGGGGTGTCTGGTCCAATTGTAGGCATCCTCCCCAATTCTCAATAGAACCAGTGGAAGAAAGAAACAGAGGCACACCTTCGCGATTCCGGGTCGTAAGCTCATTTTCCGCTGTTGTTGGCTTTCGATGCTGGCGTTTCTGGATCTTCAGCATCAATCTAGAGGCCTCGACTTGCCCCATGGTCGTAGGGTTTGCGCGCGCGGAAGTTCTCTGGGCGGTGTTCGATATTATACTTCGATTGTTCTTGCCACGCTTGATGATTTTTGCCTTTGCCGCCATCGTACGGCGCTCCTCCTCAATGAATATTAGCAGGACTTTGTGACGTTCAAGATCTCGTTCAGCGAAAACCAGCTCGTTCGAGACGGTTTTCATATCCTCAGCCTTGATTGCACCACTCAATTCTTTCTTCAACCTGTCTCGCCTTTTCTCAAACTGCTCCATGCGTTTGAGATTGTGATGTAGGTACTCTATCCAGGTCTGAAGGTGGGTCTGTTGCTCCAAATCGAGGCCAAGGTTGACCTGTTCATTTATACCGTGCTTCGGCAGACGGTCGCGAACAGCATCGACAAACTTGCTGAAAGAGTTGTCTCGAAAGCCCCGTCGAAGATTCCGCTGAGATGCACGGAAGGCACGCCAGTTCGACAACTGGGCGCGAAGCACCATATCGTCAGTCTGAGGAAAAGATTGCCAGCACTGTACTATTGCTTTGTATTTCTCGGGAGGACGATGTATAGGAGTTTCGAGGCCAGAGGGATAGATAGCATGGAGGACAGCCGTCGCGTTCAAGAGCCAGACGTGCATCAAGCTCGAGGAACTTGGACAATCCAGTCTCCTCATCCTCGTCCAGCGGTGGTGTCAAGCATCTAGACCGTGCAATTAGAATACGTCCATGACGATACCTAGCTGGGGTACGCACGCACCTAAGTCTCGAAGAAAGAGAGCTGCCATCACAACCTAACATCTGCTGCAGTCTGATCACAGCAAATTGCTTCAGTATGGTCTGCCAATCCATGCGACATGTTTTCCACATACTGTGCTTGTGCAAAAACTGCTACCCGCTCCGATTCCGGTAGCATTGAGCAACCGGGGATCGTAACCATGCTGTTCCCAGGTTGGATGTCAGCAGGATGAAACGTGCAGGCACTGGGATGTATTACGAACGTGATGTCCCCATACTCTTTAATAACGGTTCGAGAAGCTAAATCATCAATGGAATAATCAACCGGGGCGTCCATGCTGGATACGGTGCGAGGCGCTAGGAACTTGGAGATGATAAACAGAAGTAAGGATTAGTCGCGCAGAATTGATCAGAGTGATGACCAGACACAGAGCTGGCCGGGTGAACATCGGGTCAGAGCCTTCGCACGGCACACTGAATGATGTTCCTGAATCACAGCACTCTCACGTGCCCTCGAGAGAATGGCATCTATGGATCAGAGCATGGTCCGACATGCTACGCGACAGATTAGAGGACGAAGATGAGGACAAAGTGATCGAAATTTTCCATCACATTATATACGTTGATGCTTCGCGGCGGTGGCACAAGTGACCCAGGTAGTCTTCAATTTCTTGCATCGAAGACGCCGTCTGCAGGATCGGCATCTCCACAGAGCCCAGGGTCTGACCTTGACGCAACCATTGTTCTCGGTAACATGCGAGATGGAGGAGGTTGCTCGATCTAATCGTGGGCGGCAATTTGTTTGACGTGACTTGATTAAAGAGTAGTGCTACATATGGTCTGACTCAGGCCAACAAGACTGAAGCTTAGCGGAGTGAAATAATATAATGGTATGCTTGTGGGCTCAAAGATGCTCTAGAAAGTATAAATCAGTCTAGATAAGGGGGTCTAGTAACATTCCACTTGGGCTTTGTGAATATTCACCTTCCACGACTCACATTATGCTATTGGGTTAGCATACATGTCTACTATCCGCATTATCAGTCTTTAGGCCTTGGCTCTAGAACATCTATTCGGCGGCACTTATGCATCCATGGTGTTCAAAGACCGCTATATCCGTGTTGATGCACTAGTGCGTCCATTATGAGCAAGTTGACACTGTCTTCTCGTGTACCACCACTCCAGAATGCCATGACAGGTAATATCGAAATCCAAATCTGTGGCGGCGGGAAGGAGGTGCCTTGGTGTACATGCCGTGAGCACTATAACGCTGCTAACATATGGGCATCGATCGGTCTTTCGTAATATGACAAATCTAATAGTCGCGTCGCAAGGCACTCGTTGCTCCGCCCCTAATCTGTCTAGTCGAACTTGCCCCACGGTTGCTCGTGAGCTATCATGATAATGCAAAAGCAAGCCTGTAACAATGCCATTGAAATTGCACAGCCTGATAAAGTCAAGGTTTTCAAGTCGCCCAAATGTGTAGAAATAGCTCTCAACTGAAGTAATCGCTGGGTAGCGTGATATAGGTGTCGGTATGTGCAAGATCTGTGCGTCATTGATTTCGGGTGCCGGACTGAGCGCCAGTTCGCGTATTCCCTTCGAGTCGTCGATGTAAAGATAGTCTGGTTCACTTCTAAGCTTTGCAATGCGGGAATATGTATATAGTTGACCTGGCGTCGGATGTTTTCCTAAGACATGTACGCGACCTGTTGTAGTAACAATGATCAAATCCACTTCTTTCCAGAAATGACGGTCGCGATCACGACGCCAAATATCAGCCAGGAGTTCGCCGCGACTAATAGGAACATACAGCCATGTGATGCTGTCGTCAGGCATATTAACGTAGCAAGATACGCCATCACCGGCCGTGTGCCTCACGAGGCGAAGTGCGTGGCGAGCGGGGTTCCATGCCACTGAATAGCCTGTTGTTCCCGGGACGTTGACCATAACACGATTGAATCTAGATGGCCTCGTCGAGGGTGATAGAGGAAATCGGACAAGCTCCGGTCGAAATATCGGGGCCGACCACAACGGCTGTTTGCAGTCTCCATGCTGGTCGATCCTTAGGTTCCGAATTTTAAGTCCCTAGATTAAGTAGAACGCATTAGAGCCATTGCAGCTTGACATAGAGGGCCAGGAAGCTAGTTGTACTTACATCAAAATCAAATTGAAGCCTACACCCTTCACTTAGCGAAAGCGCTTGCCACCAGTCCCAGGGGCAACTTTTAGTTTCCAGAATCTCTGTTGAGCAAGCAAATACCACCTTCTTCACCCCCAGAAGACCACGTGCAACGTAAATGACATTAGCTGTTGAGTCTGTCTTGGGATCGTAAAGAAGATCTGCTGTTGGCATGTTGCTCAGAGTGGACACGTATGTTTCACCATGCAGTTTTGCGTAGGTTGCCCATATACAGGACGATGTTCTTACTTCACCTCTTGAGGCTTTGGTTATCTTCTCTTCAGCCTGTAAAGTCAATCGCGCCAGATCTAGCCTTGAGGCGCTAGAGTGTATCAGTTCGCGCTCAGGGTGAGCCGACCGGACGATCAACCCTTCAAAGTCAGGGTCCCAACTAGTCACCTTACAGGCTTCTAATGACGGCACACCCTCTTTTGCACAGTATAAGTGACAAGCTTGGGCCAGGCCATCCTGGTGTCGACAGTTTGATATTACGCATGGATAGTATTTGTCCTCTTGGGGACATTTGTCTTCCTTACATAAGACTAGTTGTTTTAGTTTATAGATCCCCTAAGTTGCAAAGGGTGTACCTACCGCGAAAGATCGCATCGCCATCGCTGAATTCCAGAGTGCAAAGCACGCAATGGGGATCGATACAGCTATCCATTGTCTAAACTTCTCGAGTTATTAACGGAGGGCTGCTTGACAGTATTGCGGAGGCTAGGAAGGAAAATAAATACCCTGAGACAGGTCTCCACTTTTCTAGCCCCCTTTCACGGGAAACATGTTAGATATCGCGGCCTTAAATCTTAGGCACCGATTTTCCTCCGTTGCGGCAGCCTCTCGTATCGCGTTTGTTAATGTAATCTATGCTATGCTTTGTTTATTAATGTATACAAAACATAACTTTGTTTTATGTGTTAGACAAGAGGAATTTTTAGCATTGAAGAGCTATAGAAATGGCCTGCAATGGATAAGAATATATCACTAACGTTTGCGGTATATAAATTATACTTAGTTAACTATCATTCTCACAACTTAACAATATGTGTATTTAATGTGACCAGTGAATATTTCTTATGCTTTCGTAGACAAAAGGAGTGGGCGAACAAGCAAAAAGATCTTAAGGAAGAGTGCAAAATGCGAAATGGCTAACTAGTAAAGCAAATAGAAACCCTGAATGTCCCATGACTCTCGTCTGAAATATAATGATCAAGAATAGGAATTATTCTAGTTAGGGAAGTCGCGTTACGAAATACCTTGTCTTCTTCCAAACTCGTGCATGACGCCTAAGATCCCTATGGCGGCTCCATTCCTCCTCGACCATAACGACGGCGCTGCCTTGGCTGTTCTCAAAAACCAGTTCATCACGGAACCCAATCAACCAAGCGTTCAACGAATGCCACGATGTTGAGTGCTGACCGCTCGCCTTCCCTACACAACACGATCGGCCCGGTGTCTCCCACTCCAGGGACTGAATCATTAAGCGATTCAGTCGTGGATGTGGCACCTTCCATACAAGAGCAGACATGCACGCTAGCTTGTTACCGTGGTATTATGGGCATTATTCCGCCGTACATGTGTGGAACAATCGTTTCGAAGAAAGGAAAGGCAGACGTGACGATGAGCTTTCCATATATAATGAGTCATGTTTTGAAGCCTTACTGTCTCATGAGTCTAGTCATTAAGGCGACTGAGGTTCCGTACATTGCGATGCGGTTATTCAGAGTACATATAGGGACAGGTGATGGAGTTAGACATCTGGTCCTAGATAATGGCGGAAGGTTGCTTCCTGTAAACGGCTTCCAACTTCAGGGCTCACAAGATGATGATATTGATGGGTTGCTTGGCTCATATATAAGGAACGGAATCGCACATAGTCCGGTACGTGAGCAAGAATACGCGGAAGGAATTGTGGCCACAAGGTGTGTAACTATGTCGTTCAGTCGCGATGCTCAGGAAAGTGGTGTGCTCAACTTAAGCCTGGGATTAACAGAGGGGCTATGGATGAAGAACAATCTCTATGCTGAGGAGCCTAGCTAGGATAGACGGTTAGGCCTTCTTCAGACGGCCGCCATCGCCGAGACAATACAGCGCATAGCCCCGAGGTAGAACACACCAACCACTCGTACTCATATTCTTCACAATATTACCTAGCTTGCCGTCATCATTGACTTCAAGGATAATAGCTTGGGAGCAACCGCGCCAGAAGACCACTCCATCGTTCCCATAGATAGCCTCCGGTGTGTGTAAGGCATTCGTAAAGTCTTCGTTTTCTCTTAGCTCATTTGCAACAATTTCCTAGGAGAATATTAGCTAAGATATTGGACTCCTCTTGACCATAACTTGCCGGCATGTGAATGCGCTGCCTTTCAGAGGCAGTTGGGGAACAGATGGGTTATAGTAGTTTCGCAGTGGACGGTCAAATTACGCTCAGTGCTGGAATTTAATACCGCGAAAGGCAGAGATAGAACTGTGACAGGTATGGGCGGTAGATAATGACTGAACATGTCGTTTAGTGGTCTATGTATACGGTAGGCTATTGTGCAAAAAAATTATCCCCATACCAAGTGGGGCGAAAGTATGTCTAGTCAGCGGGATTAGCCATAGTTTCGCCTTACGTATTTAAATAAAGCAAAACGTAGGCAAAGCTCCGCTTTCCCTGACAATCGCGTCAGGTCCCGCTCTCCAAAAAGCGTAGCACATCCCTTTTCCAGTGTTAAGGCAGTAGCCAGGTCACGAAAATGCTAGCTAATCAATCAAGACAAGGGGCATTGAGAGGTACTTGTATTTACGTGCGAACTTCTTAGGGTCACTATAGCATAAGTACTCGAATTTCCAGAGGTACAATAGCTGTTAGGGCTGTTTAGAGGTACAGAGAGGTCTCGAGGGGGCAGTGCTCCCGTGACTCTAACACTGGAAAAGGGATTAAACCTGGTTAATGCCTGAGGCTGCAAGGATACCATTTGATGCTCCCATAGCGTGCCTCGAGGCCCGAGGCCCTACGTTTCCAGATGGCATTAACACTACATTGTCTCCTAACATCTCCTTCTTAATCCCATACCATGTGCAGATATACGACCGCAAACATCGTGCACGATAATTGTCAAAGAAACCCGCAACACAGAATAGTGAAGCGTCTCTACAAACGGTGTGCAGATTGCCCTAGGCCAGGCCCACGTTGTGATAATCCAACATTCGACCAGTTTTTAGGGCTTAACTTTGATTCACATCGCAGAGGACCTTGCAGGATTTGCCGAGACTCAGGTGCCTCGGTTGGTGGGGAGATATACGAAGATGTGAGCAACTGCTACCGCGACATCAACGACTGCCGCCACTATCCTAACAATCAATGACAGCATGACCTCCACGTTTAGGCCGCGTAGTTCGTGCAGCCCTGGCCCGCAGTTGCCCATCGACTTTGCCGCGCTCGAATTTCTCGCACACGGTACTTCGGGTGCTGTCTACGCCATTGACAAAGACTGGGTCCTGAAGGAGTCTTGGGAACTCGACCGCGGCATCGTGGAGCGCCACGCCTTGGGTCGCCTCGGTTCGCACCCTAACATAATCGGATACTTTGGCGAAGCAACCCCGAATTCTATCATCCTCGAACGTGGTATACCTTTGTTGTCGCCGGAACAAATTGGCCTTGTTTCGACCCAAAAAAAGCTAGCTTGGATAAGAGACGTTGCGGAAGGGCTCTTATACATACACCAGCAAGGTATCATTCATGCTGATGTTGGCTGTGAGAATATAGTCATCGTCGACGGACAATTGAAGATAATTGACTTTGAGGGTTGCAGTATGGATGGAAAGGAAGCAACCGCTGGGTATAAATGGTATAATCGCAAAGACGACTCCGTTACCCTGCAGAGCGACATCTTCGCATACGGCTGCGTTGTCTATCAAATCCTAACAGGCAAACCAACCTTCCATGAGCTAACTGAATCTGACGATCGAAGCAACCTCGTGCGGCGTCGATGCGCCGAACACCGATTCCCAGATATCCAGGGCTTACCTCTGAGTGACGTCATACTACGCTGTTGGTCTGGTTCATTCAAATCGATGGCGGAAGTCATTTCAGCGCTCGATTCAACTTCGACGCGGCGGCTCAGTCCGCCGCGTCTCACTTCCATTTTATGGAAATGGATAGGAACCTGCCTAAGATCCAAACAAAACGGAACTTGCTCAGTCAGTCGCAATTAGTAAGATTAGTTCTATAGTCGGTGGCCATCCCGACGCTCCCTGCTCTCTCGACGCGCAGTGGTGGTGTGTAGAGAGCAATGTTTCAGTTCGCTGTAGAGGACAATTACGTAGACACACACACATACACACATACATGCAGCCAAACTGCCCATATCGACGTATCGTTCTGATGGGAGAGCGGGATCATTGTGCCATCGGCAGGCACGCATCTTCGGACGATGCACTAAAGGTCGGTGTCAGCAGAGTAACGAAACAAAGCAGCCGGCGGGCTAGATCTCACTGATTAGCCAAGCTCCTTCCCCGCAGTAGAATGCGGTGGTTCATGCTTCAAAGTCAAGAACCATATAATTATCGCTGGTCAAGTTATTGCTTTTATCACTTGCGACATAAAAACATAAAAATTTTATTCATCAAACATTTACCTGGCTTTTCTTCCATACCCCACTCCTCCCAAACTGCACCTCGCAATCATATGCTCATACCTTTTCGCTATCCAATATGTCTACCACCAGCTTGCAAATCGAAGCGATCGAGGCTAGAACACGCGAAATAAACGAGGAGATTACATGTTGGCAAGAAAAGGAGCAGGAAACGCAAGAAATGTTAAACATGACCTTCCAGATGAGTGAACAGGTCAAAACCCAGCTGTCACGTGCCACCTCAAGCTCGACTATCAAAAAAGGTATGGGTGAAACAGTTGCACTTCAGGAAAGAGAGAGGGCCCTTTACGAGACGTGTGCAAATATTCGGGACAAATTGCAACAATTATATCTTGAGTTACATGACCTAAGCTCCGAGAAGACGCGACTCGCACAAGGAATGCAAATCCAGGGGACTAGAGACAAGGGAAAACGGCACCAGAGACAGCCATAATTCTGCACTAGCGCATCCCTTTAGCAGCAAGGGCTTCCTGTAACTTGGCAGACCTCTCCAACAGGTCCCGCAGCTCATGCACGAATTCGTCGGCGACGAAGAGCCCCTGTTGTTTCAGATGGTTTGTGTAGCGTTCCGAGGCCCCTAGTCGATCCTGAAGGGTCCTCTGCTTGTCCTCGGAAGCGAAAAAGGTCTTGGCCGCGTTGGCAAATGGCTCTTTGTAAATCCTTGGATATATATGCTGGTAGTAAATGGGAATAAGATGATGCGGGTGCCGCAGGATTTGCGCGATTGACAGACAGAGCTGCTCTTCTTTCCAAAACCTCAGGCATTTGCTGTACTTGTGGTCCACGGAGATGGCGCGTTCAAAGTCCTCGAATATCTTGTTCCGTGTAGAATCCGCCATGGAAGGGTCATGTCCACATATCCAGAGGGGCGGCGTGCACAACTGTTGCGGAAGAATAGTCGCCCACTCCCAGTCCAGGATGCCTTGAATACGAAGATCATCGTCCACGAGGATGTTCTCGCATCGTAGGTCCCCGTGACAGAGCGCGAATGATCCAGCACTCGAAGGTGAGCGGCAAAAGTTTGGAAGCAAGTCTGCTAAGCTGAGCATGGCAAAAATCTCACGCATGGCGGTTTCTTGTGATGCATCGGCGGTGGGTACGTCGAAAGCATCAGTCAGCATGTCGTACCGATGTCTGGTGGCAGCCGTGGTAGAGTTGAAGGCTGGTGCTATTCTCCGACGAACCCCAGTGTTTACTTCCAAGTCGTTCTCGGCCAAGCACAAACTAGGACCAACGACTGATCGTGCGTCGTCTTCGGGATCAGGGTAAAGGGACCCAGTTTGAGGGAACTGTAGTTCGTGCAGCTGTGCTAGGATACCGCCAAAGTCCGCGTAAAAGCGATTTCGTTTGTCTGTGGCAGACGAGCAGAGTGTATCGAGTCGCAGTGGCTGTCCGGGAAGCTGATCCATAATGAGGAATGCCTGGGTTGTATGTGAGTTATCCGTCAAACGCTCGCCGTTTCCGTATGCGTGTATCTCAGGAATTGGTATTGTCGTATTTCGCTGGATGAATCTTTGCGCGCTTTAGCCGGTGTAGCCAGCCCAAAAGGTGTCTAAACTTGCTTACTGCATGGTTGCAACTTCGCTTTGGAGCTTATTCCAGCCATCGCTAACCAGAGGGCTGATGGGTATGCGAACAACCCAGCGTATTTTGTCCATCGGAAACGAAACAAATAGACAGACATTATAGCTGCCGTGTCGTACAACATCGGAAACAAGACACTCCTTCCGATTATTGTATCGAGACGCTAGTGCGCCTACTGCGCTTTTGCTAATCGACTGAATAAACGCTTGCCGCCGTTCCTCCCGTTGATCCGGCGTGAGGGGGTAGTTGTGGACAGGCCACCACAAATGGGAGATTTGAGACGTTGTCCATAATAAGAACTGACACAGCGATGCCGAATTTGATTCCAATAAGCGACGAAATACACTTAATGAGGTTATTAAACATTGGAAGACAGAGCGAATCATTGTGTATGGAGTAGTCTTACCATGGGCTTCAGCAAGATCGGAAACGGGGGTTGGGGTTCCTGAGGCTAGTCAGATTAGTCACGTGCTTAGTCACGTGCTTAGTCACGTGCACCAAGTGGGAACCCAAGCACCTTGGCTAACACAGAATGGGGTGCAAAGTCAGAATTCAACAACATCGCCATATTGATAAAAAAATAATCTGTCTAATATAATCTTACTAAGATTAGCTAAATAGCCTCTAGCAATGAGGCCCCTTCTAGTTTTTTTTACTTTCCAGAATTCCGTATACTAAGTCCTAGTCCTACAAGGCACTCTGATTTTAAGCAAAAGTGATCGAGCCCTAGTTTCCAACCAAGCCCAAAATATCTAAGAAAATAAGTGCGCACCCTCAAGTACCTTCTTGAGCTTCGCCGCCTCTGCGCCAGTCTGCTCCTCCACCCAAGCCTCGGCCTTGTGAACCATAAGCTCCCACGTTTCCTTGTCCGCCGCCAGCTTCTCATTCAAGAACAAAATGACACACAGCGTCGCGAGCAACTCATCTAATGCGATTGTGTCCCCGTCCTGCAACGAAGACATCTTGTCCGCCACCGCTTGTCGCGTCCATCCCAAAACCTTTTCAAGCTCCGCGGTCCAGGTCCAACTTCCATTAAATGTCTGGTGTCTTGTCACGATTTCGAGAGTATCCAGGTCAGTCTTTTGCTTGGGCGAATGACTATAGTCCCCCCCGGAGAAACCAGATGCGGTTTCAGACCCGACATCTTTACCAGTTCCACGGCCGATAATGGCAGGGACAGCTGATCCAAACACCAAGGCGGGAGAAGAAGAGATGTCCGCTCCTCCAAATAGACCACCACTTTGAGTGGTGGCGCTATAGGAAGCTGCGGACGCTCCAAATAGACCACCACGGCTTTGAGTGGTGGCGCTATAGGAAGCTGCGGACGCTCCAAATAGACCACCACGGCTTTGAGTGGCGGCGCCATAAGCAGCTGCTCCAAATGTACCACCAAAAGGGTTCGTGGGAGGAGAAGAACCTGCGGGGTGTAAGAATCCGCCGTAAGAAGAAGCGACGGAAGTTGAGGAGGAAGCGCGTCCACCAAATGATATACTACCAGTCGTCGAGGCATTGGCTTGCGGCTGCTTTTCGACAATTGCCTCGTCCACAAAGGTGGTTTCTGGAGTCCCATCCTCCTCAAGAGCCACAAATGAGCACCATTTCCCACTCACTTGATGCTTGATTCCCATCCGTACAGCCTCGCGTTTGACGAGCCTGTCGAAGCGGTCCTCAAACTCATCCTTGAGCAGCTTGCCGCTCTTGTTCTTGGCGTGGAACAGCCATCCACGCTGCTCTTCGAGCTCCTGTACTGCTTTGCGAGCAGCGAGCTGATGAATCATCGTGCCCTTGCTAGACAGCTTGGTTACCGGTATCTCTAGGCGCAGAGGGCCCTCGGAACATGTGCCTCTGAGCAGCACGGATTTGGGCTCGCGACTCGGGGTCGAGTCAGCGAGCATGACGTAAACAGTGGTTCTAATGAGCGGGAAAAGAGCAGGAATATCGAAAGGTGTCTGCAGGTATCGTGGCGGCGACATGTCGGGAAGCTCGCTTAGCTCATCGCTTTCGAATGCGGGCGCATCTGGCATTTCCATGTCTCCATCATTGATGTCTGGATTGTAAAAAGAGATTGGCTCCTTGCTCGGCTTTGTATTCGTTGGCGGCTGGTTCTCGATATTGATTTCCTCAACCTTGGTAGAGAGGCCGTCCATGACCTTTTCTACAAGCTCAAAGCCGTCGTCGTCATCAGCAGCTTCGTCGTACACGATCTCTAGTGCACAGTCGAGTACATGCGGCGTAAGCGCCCCTTTGAGCATCCGGATAATCTTTTTATCCATCTTCTCGAGATCGCCCACCGTTTGCGAGAAACCATTGCCGGCACGCGCAGCCCCCTGAATTAGGGCCGAGCTAATAGAATTCCCGATTCCGAGAGTGAAAAGTCGGATAGCTCCGTTGCTTTTCGCGACGTTGTCACTAATCATCTTGAAAAGTGCATCAGGGTCCCATATATCGCCATCGGTAAGTAGAAGCACTTCCAAGTTCTTGTCAGTACATCGCCTCTTAAAGCTGTCCTCTACTGGCCGATACATCTCCGTCCCGCCATAATTGGCGTCAAACGAGTTGACATATTTGACAGCTTTGTTAAGGTTTTCTTGACTGTAGATTTGAGACCTTTCCCACAGAAAGTCGTGCGACGACCCAAAGCTGCAGATGTTGAATCTAACGCCGACCGGGAGTGATTTGAGAAAGACATGCAGCGCCTTGACTAGATTGGGTATCTTGTGATCATTACCCATGCTACCGCTTCGATCGCACACAAACACCACTTCGGGCTTAGCAACAGCAAGATTGAATCGAGGTACAAGCGTCGTCATGAGTGCCCTTTGTCGCGTGTCTGGGTGAATCTCCAGGATTGCCGAGGGTTTGAGGAAGTCATCGGCCATAATCAGGATGACGAAGTCTCGATCCAGCCCTACGGCGTCGAGGGAAAGGGTGGCTGATGCCCTTCTAGGCGACCATGACTCCGCCTTTGACGCGGAAAGTTCTGAAGCCTTGCCAATTGAGACGGCGAGGGGATGCGATGGCGACTCGATCTTGTTAATGCAGCAGCCCTCGGGCATTTCAGCATCGACAGTAATGGACAACGAGCCGCCACCCTTCGTGGCATCATCAACGGCCACGTTGTGCGAGCGGGCAGACTGTGCATATCTAGGCGCAATTATGGTAGGAATAGTGAAGCGCACGGCATCAGTCTGGGTGTCATGGTTGAGCTCGGCAAGGTACGTAATCTCAACTTTGACCTTGGCACCAGGAGGAACGTTACCGACGAGTGCTGTGAATACATCTGAAGCCTCGTGACTCTGCTCGAGGAGAGCGGCCTTCTTGCCCTGCTTTGTTGCTTCGTCGTACGTGATCCTGGCTTCTCGACGTTCCTTGACAGCACCTTTCACTATCCGGGTGTTCACAGTGCACAAGAAGTGAACAATGGTTACACCGTCGAGAATAGGAAACCGGTAGCACACCTCGTCGAGCGATGCCGTGCCGTCAGGGTTAACGAAAACTTGCGTGAGGATAGTGCTTGAGGTGGAAGCAAGGATCGTGGCGTGGACGTTGACGTCGATTTGCGGAAGAAAGTCGCGAGTCTCATCTCGCGTAACGTAACACCCCCCACAAGCGCTTGGCTCGGCTGGATGATTTGTCTGGGACGGCTTCGGTTGCCGGAATCCAAACAAACCCGTGGGGCTTCTCGACATAGTGAATTGAGAAAAGCTGTCTCGTACTAATAAGGGCCTAGTGAGGGAGGGTAGAGTGAGGGAGGGTAGAGTAAGGGAGGGTAAGTAAGAGAGGTAGAGTAAGGAGGGTAAAGTAAGGGAGGGTAGAGTAAGGGAGGGTAGAGTAAGGGAGGGTAGAGTAAGGGAGGGTAAAGTAAGGGAGGGTAAAGTAAGGGAGGGTAAAGTAAGGGAGGGTAGAGTAAGGGAGGGTAGAGTGAGGGAGGGTAGAGTGAGGGAGGGTAGAGTGAGGGAGGGTAGGGGGGTTAAGTTAATGCAGAGCGAGGGTCATGTGTTTGATAGAGCGGGTAGCGAGCAGACGGCAGACGGCAGACGGCAAGATTGTATGTGCTGAAGAAGTCATGGCTGACGTTGACTCAACTGCTTATTAGGAGGGGAGGTACTAGACGAGGACGAGGCCTGAATCTTGCAAATGGAAATGGTGGATAAAACGTCGGCATCAATGCGCGCCAAGCCTACTTTTATGGGGTCACTAAATGCGCATATCGCGTTCACATATAGGCAATAGGCATCCCAGCTGATGGCGAAAATCAACAGGCGCGAGCCACACCAAAATTGGGTCAGGACTAACGCGATATGCGCATTGAGAGTGAGTGACTCACTTTCATGCAAAGACAAAGCTTGTACGGAGTAGAGCAAAGAAGTTGACTTGACTCAGGCCGGCCATTAGCATCGGATTCCAGATTCCAGTGGGGTGAGGCGGGGTAATCGCTAGACGGTGGTGGCTGTTGGGGGAAAGATGTACGGATGAGTCAGACGGACGGAGTATTATTATGGAGACAGGCTAGGCAGACGTTACGTACTTGGTAACACGGAGTACGTCCGTAATACACGCAAGCATCATTAATCCGCAAACCATCTCTTGGTGAGTCATAAATTAGGCAACCAAACGCGCATAGGCCACGTCCAAATGTTCAGTTCCTGGCTTGCAATGGGACGGATCTTCTTCATCGCCATCGCTGCTCTGCAGCTGACAGGGCAAGCGGCCTGCTATCTCGAGCAGCAGGTTCTCTCTCCTCCACGGCCACCGTCGTCTGCAAGCAGCCACGTCAAGTTTCCCAGTCTGATTGACGCCACCCTCGATGATTTACAAACCGGACTATCGAGCAGATTGTTTACGAGCGCAGATTTGGTCAAAGTGAGTAGAGTAGCATTGGCCCAAAAGCGAAGAAACTGTCGTCATCACATCTTCTTGGACTCAACGTAAGTGCTAAATAAGATCTAGACCTACATCGCAAGGATTAACGAGGTGAATGATGCGCTGAGTGTGGTCACGGAGATCAATCCTGATGCCATCGATATTGCGGTGAGTTTAGACGACGAGAGAGCCAGAGGCATCTTGAAAGGGTAAACCTGCTAGTACTATCGGGGTGATGACTGGCTGATTTCATTAAGGCCGTTGCATGGCATTCCCATCCTCGTCAAAAACAATATCGCTACAAATGATGGAATGAACAATACGTGTGAGTCCCAATTGTCCGCCATGCGACTTTAGAGAGTGAAAGGCCGACAAAACGATGGCGTAAAGCTGGATCGTGGCTCTTGCATGGCGCCAAAGTGCCCCGAGATGCCACCACAGTTGCAAAGCTCCGCCAAGCAGGCGCAATCATCCTCGGTAAAGCAAATCTCAGCCAATGGGCCCAAAGTCGCAGTTTAAAACCCGTCCGAGGCTGGTCTGCCCACGGCGGCCAGACCTACGCGGCATATCACGAGAAGCAAGATCCAGGCGGGAGCTCCAGCGGGAGCGGTGTCGCCTCTGATCTTGGTCTTGCGTTTGCCTCTCTGGGCACCGAAACAGATGGATCCATCATCTTCCCATCTCACAAGAACGGTATAGTAGGCATTAAGCCCACTATGGGCCTTACCTCGCGGCATCTTGTTATTCCATGTACAGAGCATCAAGACACCGTGGGTCCAATGGCACGAACCGTCCGCGACGCGGCGGCCGTGCTACAAGCTATAGCGGGATATGACCCTCGGGATAACTACACATCTGCCATACCGCATATCCCAGATTACGTGTCTGCCTGCAAGGTGGATGCCCTCCGCGGCGCCCGCATCGGCATCCCCTGGAACGTCATCACGGCCGACGTAGGCATGAGAGACTACTTGCCGCGCGAGGAATTCGACGCATTCAGGGGCATTCTCGATACACTGACAAAGGCAGGCGCGGTTCTTGTTCCTGCAAATTTCTCCAAGGGCCGCGAAGTCCCGGAGAGGACGTTGCGAAGGATTGTCAACGGAGCGGACTTTACGACCAACCTGGCTTCATATCTAGCCGAACTGACGCGCAATCCGCTCAATGTAACAAACCTCTCTGATGTCCGGGCTCTAACGCGCGAGCACCCCCTGGAGGACTATCCAGCTCGTGACACAGGCGTTTTTGACATTTTCCTGGATCTCGGATTCGAAGGTGGTAACAAGAATCCCCGCGTTTGGGACGCCTACCTTGAGCTGCTGGACTTGCGGGGGAAGCATGGTATGCTAGGTGCCCTTGACGAGAATGACTTGGATGCCCTCGTCATGCCATCTGGTACCTCGTTCTCGTGGGCCGCGGTGGTGGGAGCACCCGTCGTGACCGTCCCAATGGGCCACCATGGCCCTGATGCGCCCGTCAGGCATGATGAGACGGGACAGCTGATTTCGTATGCGCCCGGGGTGCCGTTGGGGCTGAGTTTCCTAGGCAGGAGATGGTCAGAGGAAAAACTAATTGGATATGCGTATGCTTTCGAGCAGAGGACACTGGTCAGGAATAAAGTTGTGAAGAGGTGGATTTCTCCCAAGAGCGAGATGTTTTGAGACAACTCCTTTATGCTTATTGGGTGGCTATTCCGCATCCAGCTTCTTATAAGCATTAGGATTCCAAAACACTGAGGACAGATAATGTGGAAGTGTCTCAAACTCGCAGTGGAGGTGGCCTCTGGACAGGATCACGGTTTCCTTCTTTACCTGCTCTGCATCGCATTGCAGCCCTGCCTTATTCCCTTCCTAGGTAATGCTACGAATCTTTGCACTCCCGCTATTCTTGTCACTTGGTTTCCGAACAATGTGAAGTATGTAGCACTCCTCCTGTAACTAGTTTCGAATAATATAGAGAGATATATTGCTGTTTTTGTCCGGATCCTTAACTACTATATCCTACTTATTACCTATACTTTAAGATCTAAACCTAACTTTAAGTTTTTCTCATGTTTATATTACTAATTAGCAAACCCTAAGGTGGTATAATAGGTTCCTTTATGGGCTTTTTTGAGCCACGCTTATACGTCATCGAAGACCACCTCTCCCTTTCCTGGTCGTTGTCCATTCCGCTGTGCGCATCTCCTTCAACATCGAAATTGCTGTCCGTTGTCGGAAGCTCCATCATGGGTTCCTCCTGTTTCGCATTCCTGTGTGACGTCATGCTGTAATTGTCGACCTCGGGCGTGTTGGCTGCAATGAGCATTGAAATACCGAGAATTGATGATTGGAAACCCGCAAGCATCTGTTTTTAGATGGTCACAATGGCTGTTAGTGAATGCGTTGATTGACTTTGGTGGAGGATTTAGGAGGTGTTAGGATACAGTTGTGTGGATGTGCAAGGGAGAAAGAGATTGAGATACAGCGTCGGGGCGCTGAATCAGAGCCTGTGTGGCGCTGATGTCAAGTATTATGGCAATGATGACGGGAGCCCACAGGAATGCCATGATTTTATTTCGTCCGGAGGGGTTCCCGGCCGGAGTGCCGTTTTATATTGCGGGAACATGATGCGGTCATGGCATCTCCGTTCCGTCCAAGCTGTAATGGATCTCGAGGCCCGAATGTCTTTAATTGAGGCCATGCCAGCTCAAACTATACATTACAAAGTCAACAGGGCCTCTATCGATGAGGAATAATATGAAGCATCGAGTGCACGGGCAAAATATCTCGTTCAGGACTAATGCAGGACAATACACGGCGCGAAAGGCTTGCATCGCCTTCGAGAGAGAGATTGCTCAGGTCTGAAGACGAGCGTCTTGTGTGGTATGACATGAGAAAGGGAACATCGTCTCTGATCACAGGCCCGTTGCAACAGTGGAAGGGCTCGACCGAGGCCTCGAGATTCCCCACCGCGAGCTCAACACTGCATCATCTTGTCATCGCCTCCGCCATCTTCCTTGATCTCACTTCCCGTCCCCTTTAGCAGCCTGTTGGCTTGCTTCGTACTCTGCGGTCTGTTCGCGGAGAAGAGCTAGCTGCACCTGATAGTCGGCTTCAGCCTCCTCGGGAGACAGTATCCTGTCCGGCATGATATCCGGAGTCTCTTCATCTGTCGTGAGTTCTCTTTCGTTAGCAATTCCAATACCTTTGGTGGCGACAACCTGGGAGGCATACCGGACATCTCCCTTCGACTTGAGCCTCGGGCGGCGGTCTCTTGCTGGCCTGTCTTGGTTGTTTCGGATCCGGAAGACATGACGGGGATCAGAGGAGTCAACAGAGTTTGAGACCGGGAAAGAGAAAATGTTGCTTTGATGAGAATGTGGGCGACGCTTAATACCCAGAAGAATGAATGGTGGCGACAAGAAGGCTGTGTGTGTCTGTTGCTGCACAGTGGCGGCCAATCATCGATGAGCTCTGTCTGACTCTGCGGGGGGCCGAGGCGCAGTGCGGGCAAATCCCGAAGGATGGCTTTCCTCATTCATGATCAAAGTGAATTACCATTGTGGATGGGCGAGTGATGCCGGCGTTTTCCAATTTGGGGTCACTTCAGTCAGCGTCGCACAAGAAGTGTCTCAGAACGGCTGATCCAACCTCGGATTTGACCAGTGAGTGCTCTATGAAGGTAGGATACCAAGATCAGCTAACGACCGGCACATGGAGCTTGAACTAAAACGCTTCCCCAATGGCCCGACGCAGTACCGCCCGATTATACTTGCTTATAATCTCACTTGCATTGGGCTCTATCTGCGTTAATCCCCGCTATGCCGCCAAGGTTCGCATGTCAATGTCGCTTCCCAAGAGAACATATACACAATCGTGGACAAGGTGTGAGACGGTGTGGAAAGATGATGATGATACATTCCGCAATCTAGGCTATCCACACATGGCGAAAAGGAGGCTATATACACGGGTAAAAAGGGTGTCTGCCCTAAGTGCCAAGGTCTCGCAGTTAGCCACTACAGAGGGAAGGTCTCGCGAGGGAAGTGATGCTTTAGATGTGAGGCTGTAATATCCAACATTTTTTGTCTGACCTACCAAGATGACATGGTGGGTTGTATGCAAACCGCCCGCTGCAGTATCGTCAGCACAGATTGGAACCTTACCGAGTATAGTCATAGGTTCCAAGTGTTGCAACTCTTGTTCTTCCAATTGAAACCTGAGAAGGTCCTGTAGTCGGCTCAATTGTGTCCTGCATGTAAGACGCGACTAATGCGTGCATCTCAACGGCGATTGCTTCTTTCTTATCAATGCATTTAATTAGCCCATGGATTGATACTTCAGTCTCTCTGCATAATCACAAGTGACCACGAAGAAGTGGCTATTAATACGTGTTATGCCACGTCAATTTGCCAGTTTCATCACCAACAGCAACAACATCATTATCACTAGCAATAGCAACAGCAAACGCTTTATTCACAACTTTAAAGAACTACCTCTTATATACCAGCAAAATGAAGTTCTTCGCCGCTGTCCTGCTCTTTACTTCCGCTGTTGCCCTTGCCGCGCCGGCTGAAGACGTTAACTCTGGTGTCGAAGATGTCAATACCTCTGCGGCCGATTTCGCCGATGGTGACTTTTCCATCAACGAAATAGCTACAGGAGTAAGTCTCTCACATCTCTTTTGTACTTATTTACGCTAAAAGAAACAGACCTGCGACCGTCGAGGCTATTGCAAAGGCCGTTTCGCCAACCGTAGGCATTTCACCCGTCGCTGCACTGACGGCTCTTGCCGCGGCCGCAAAGGAAGACCTTGCAGTAAGTATAAGTGTCTGAAAATGCAGTCATCAATATATTCTAACAATGTGAATAGACGTTAGCACTAATGTTCGGTGCGTCTAATACTCGATATCGGCGTATGCTATTTCAATTACTAACCCTGAGATAGTCCCAACCGTGTCGTGTGTCCCGGCGCTCACTAAATAGTGTTACGAACAAAGCGTCCACTAGATAATAGGCATATTTATGGAAAGGAGAGAATTTCAAGCCCGAAAAGGGTTTTTGGAGGCATAGAGAGGAGAATATTCAGGGGTGTCGTTCGTTAGTTGTGTCTCTCTATCATGAATTTTCCTAATGCAAAATACAACCACGGTGGTCGCCACAGCGCTCCTTCGTCTGTCTAGTTACTTTTTCGGTACAACATATTCTATGTATTGAGTTTGTCGAATCCTCTCTAAAAGAGCTATCACAGTGAATCATAATCCAGAATTGAAATCATTGTATGTGGTGGCGGACGATCTGAGTGCTCTCAGCCAGCCAAGTATGGAACAGGATATCTGCTAAAAGATCAATAGGATAGCATTGTAATACTCTGATTGAGGTGTGTGATGGCTGTCGATGCATCAAAAACGAGGAGACGGAATCACGAAAGTGGCTATAAAAGAAATCAGGATTCAAGATAGTCCTTCATATGATTAGGGGCGATGGAGACACAACATAGGCGGTTGGTCCAGCTCTTGACTGAAGCCTCTACACCGGGTGAAGTGATCACACATGGGCGTACATCATGACGCCACGCAACAGAAACACCCCTAACAAGGCCCTCTCATAGCAATATCCGGACTGAACAGACCTCTGTGAGTTTTAACTTACAATCTGCCAAGATACAATCTACGGCAACAGGCTACTTTGACTCACAAACCTTGTTAGGAAGAGTGGAGTTGTTTCCACGGCTGATTCCTGGCATTGGCATCAGGACACACAGATAAAATCCGGAAGACGCTGTTCTTCCCACGAAAATAGGTGGTTGCACCATAAAAAATGCCTGCCGAAGATTCGGTACGGCTTCTCAACAGAGCCACCATATTATTTCAAATCCCATCTAGTCGACATCCAACGAACGGCATACACCAGCCCAATTAGGACGGAGACCTCCATCGACGGACCAACAGTGGACGCCAATGCTTGGTCACTATTAGGACCAACAGTAGCAACAGCAATGGCAATGGCGAGCTTAAAGTTATTGCTAGCAGGTGTGAAGCTTTGCGTTACCACAAGAGGAAACCAGAAACCAAGCGCTTAGCTGATGCATATAGTAGCAAAGAAAACCACGAGAAAATATACCACAAGAGGTGCGGCAACCCGCAGGACAGACGCGATCTGATGGACGACTGACGACATTGCGATGCGAACAAGACCAAAATGGTGTAGAGGAGACCAATGAGAGGACTATGGTGAGGCAAGTCGAAGAAGAACACAAGGGTACCAGGCATCACCGGCGATTGTGCGCAGCGTGAACCGTGTGATAATAGCGGCTCCTAGTAGAGTGCCTAGTTTCCCGCTAATGATGCTCATGAAGAAGACGGCCATTGGTGCGAAAAGCACCATATGCAGAAGTGAGTCAATGGCGACTAGGATGGCGCAGTATTCATCGTCGCCGCCGGCGAGGTCGTTCCAGATGAATAGTGTTAGTGTTTATACTTGAAGAAAACTTTTCATTTTTTAATTCCTTGTCAATCTTTATAGTGAACATGGGGAGCAATGCATCTCCCCACAGTCCGACGAGAATAAGGCCAATACGGAGCTCGCTTTTATCAGGGTGGAATGCCCAAGAAAAGGCAAGCTAGTTTGTTTAACAGATGTCAGCCGATAGTGTTTAGTGGTTCAAGGGCCAACCTTAACTTGAACAATTGGTGGAGATACTAACCATGAGAAAAGGTGCGAGTATCCAGTTGACGAATAAATTAAAGGAGATTTGCTTCCACATTGTTTTGTGCAAAAGCAAGCTGTGCAAGGACTCATAATGCCAAACGGAGTCGGCGCATCAATTGATTCAAGCGAGGGGATTGGTTTACCGCTGCCGAATTGTGCCCTATTCCCTTGCCTCCAGTTCCCTGGGTTTGAATCAGGTTTGTTGCGAGACATAGATGACGCACCGTCATGCACAGGCAAATGACTTAACCAGCGATAATTATATGGTTTTTGACTTTGAAGCATTAATCACCGCATTATACCTAAGTTTCAGGCTCTCGGCAAGTGTGTATGCGGGGAAGTAGTTCGGCTGCTTAGTGAGATCCAGAGAAGACACGGTACACCTTCATGCTAAATGCGATAACTAGTCAATCGCAGTAGGTCACTTCGCAGGAGTCTGCTAACAATGTGAATAATAAGCCATATTGGGCCGATCTTAGCCTAATTTAATGCCCCATCAGGATCCCAAGGAATAAGAATCATATTCCCTACTGTAATATTACGGTTCCTAGATAATCTTCCCTGTCCTTGTATATACGTATTGCACATTTCTTGTCCGGCATATTAACCACGATAGCTATAGTGTTCTTAAGAGGTTCAAATTTAGTACATGTCGGTGGAAGCGTCCAGTCAACAAGTCATTCGCTGCGGTGCAACTAGATAGCAAATTATTTAATGCAAGCGCGAGTCCATATGGAAAAGTCATACTTTTTCTTAAATTAAAATCGCTAGGGCGTCGTCAACTAGTCAAGGTAGTTTCATCTTCTCCGATTCTGTCATTGTGAGAAAAGGCAACATAAACTACTACCATCGCCCCGAATCAGACACTAGAAGCAAGTATCATTTAGTAACCACAGGGGTCCTCTCGAACCTGGCCCACCTAGCTAGCTAGCTAGATTCTAGAGCTTCTTAGTCACGATACATTCCCCCCCCCCCTGACGAGACCTGTGGATCTGACTCCAATTACCCCTACCATTTAGTAACCTATAGTTCTGTGAAGTCAAATGCAGTTATACACCCTATGCAGTAAAGCAATTCTTGACAGAAAATTTTAGCATATAACAATACAAAAAGGTCGAACACTCTGTGACAAGAGTTCAGTCATGCTCTTCTATTCAAGAATCAATATGAAGCTAAGCGCTTACTTGTTTATTCTACAGCTAGCTACTAGAAGTGCTAGCTTGGCTTATCCCAATGGCGTTTTATCAGGTGTGACGCTTGAAAGACAGGTTGCTACTAAACTGCAGCCGCGGGTTGACTTTACAAAAACATGTGATCACGCTCTGCAAGGAAATTATCGAAACATTATTGACGTTGTCTGTCGTCAAACGAATGACACAGTAAATAACGGATGGAGATCTTCAGGCATAGACCTTAATTACTGCCTTGAAAATATAGGCGGCGTGTTAAAAGGTAGACCAGAGTAAGTACTCTTATCAGATTTATATCTACTTCGCATTTCTACTAATTCTATTCCAAGTGGTAACTTTGGTCGATCCTGTGACATTCGTTCGTGCTACCTTACTAGCTCAAAGTCTTCGACTAGCGCAGTGTATAATTGCAATTGCGAAGATGGGGAGCGCGATTTAAGGAAAACATCCATAGATCTTAGTAAGTCTCTTATTGACAGAGAATCAAGTACTTTTTAGGCTAATCTAGAAGACAGACGATATCCTCACAAATGAGAACGGCGTCCTTACATGCTACGATATCCACGGCTGGTAGATAGTGTTTGGCTGAAATCTCTCTCCCTCGCATAACGCGTCGCATCACCTAAGACCTATCGTGGCAAGAGATGTTTACATTTATAAAGGGGACACTTCTAGCTATGCTCTTAGGATTATTAGCATCACGAGGCTAGTCCAGATACCTCATCTAATTGAACTTAAAAAAATGCTCTTACTAAATATTATTAAATGTGACGTTGTACTAGCGTTAACCGCCCCTATCTCTAAAGATATCATTTACTTACGTGAGCTTGCCGGAGCGGAAGGTATCGTTTCTTGCAGCCAACGACAAATACACTGCCATGTACTTGTGGCAGACTCGAATGTCAATGGCGGGTTATTTTTATGATAAGTGGTGCATCACGAACTCGATTGAAATGTTGACAAATAAAGTACATGCACCTCAATGACTACGCAAGTCTGTGGTTCTCCCACGACATGGATTCCACCGCTCACAATCAATTTACTACAGGGATGGGAAGGCAACATAAAAACGGCCATCATTTCTCCCCGTTGTGAAGGATTAGAACGGGTGCTGATGCCACGCAGCACGTTGATCCGCTTCAAGCTGTTTAAGCTGCTCGGGCGTTAGCACACTCTTCCATGCATACATGTCCCCATACCGGACAAGGAGATGGCCCACAGCATTATTTAATAAGATGATTGCTACTAAGCAGACCCATAGCAACTAGGCAAGGTTTCTCCCAGATAGTAAAGCCTTGGGCCCTTGCTTCCGAGGACTCGGGTTCCCGACCCGAGTCGGCGGGGCGAGCATTTGTCAAGCACCCCGCCTCACAACACGATGGAGCGGATGGAAAGAGACGAGTCAAGCGCAGATGGCTCTTATCCTCGTCTCTGCAACAGTCCAGAACTGTCCGTGCGATAGCGTGGATTCAGCAGTGGGATGCGGTGTTGTTTTTAGCAGCCCCGAGAGGTTCCTTCATCCGAGTTGGTTCGGCCCCTTGGAGCAATTGCCAAATGTACCAAAAGACGCAGGCTGTGGAGGGGAACCAGGTCAGGCACATTCTTTGCAATTAAAATGAGAACCGGGAACGGAACTTCTTCGCAAGAAGGCATGCCTAGAGTGCCAGGTGCGAGGCCAGGGGGAAAAGATTGTATGGGACGAGTTTATCCCACAGGAAAAGTGTTACTCCGTAGGCATCCCCAAGATCCAAAAATGGAAGGCGGGCCCGAGACTGATAAACGACCCACCAGACTCTTAATAACCGAACCGAAACCGAAAATATCATCAGGTCGAATAATATAGAACTGCAGGTATGGCTTCGCAACTAATAATAACGCGCTACAAATATTAAACCAGAATGTATTGTCAATCAAGGGGCAATACCCGTACTACTTGGCAAACAGCCGTTTTGCGGCACCTTGATTCTTCGAACATTGTATGCTATGCCTACATTTACATTCAATTCGCTCGGTGGTTCAGGGCCCGGGCCTCCTCATGATCCACAAAGACATCATTATGGCCTGTTTCAATTCAAATCTGTCCCTTGACGTCTCTTGACACTCCGCCGATTTGATACCGCTAAGGTCCGTGCTTCCGTTCGTTCTTTCTTTGTCCATACCAAGCAAGCGGCCTCTAAACACACATCTGTCAAAAATTAAACACGCATCTGCCGTTAGGATGGACAACCCGCCCACCTGTTTTTAGTGTGGCTTGCGTCCATTAATCTTTGTAGGAAAAAAAAACAGAAGTTAACTATAGTCTATTTCCTATGATCCGCTAGTAATACAACTATCATAGCTTTAGTAATATTAATACCTTTAAGATGGCAGAAAATATACTCATTATAGGCATTATAATTAACTCTTAATAATACTATAAAGATTAATACATATAAGTATAGACATAAGCCATATGAAAAATAGGTGGGCAGGTTGTCTATCCCGATTAGGACTAATAGCAGATGCGTGTTCAATTTTTGACAGATGCGTGTTTAGATGGCCCTAAGCAAGGCCCGTATTGCACTCTGGGTCTCTGATTAGCAATCGCAACAAGAAGGCACCATTTCATCACATCAAACGTTACTTCCGTCGCGCAAAGCCTGATTTTTTTTTTCTATAGTCCGACGACGAGTGCTTGGATTTGAGCTCTGGAATCCTCTTTCACCTTACCAAAGAGCCACAATGTTTTGTCTTCATGGAGAGTTGGCTTGTTCGTGCTAACAGGCTGCAAGTCATGAACTCTCATTTAACAATACATGTTTGAAGCCTGGAACTTATATGATCAGTTCTCCATTATTTAGTACGTAGGCACAAGTAGAGAGACTCTCACGGGGAGTATACGTTTGTTCTAATTCGCCCAACAGGTACTATTACACCCAGTTTGTTGGAGATGTCAGGGTAAAACCGACAATCGCGGGAACTAAAACCTTTACTGGCATAGCTTTGATTGATACAGATGTGTACATTCCCCAGGGGTGAGTCAATCTAGTCTGCGAACAGATACTTCGGTTGTTGCAGTTGGAATATTTATGGAAAATGGTTCTGGTGGCTTCCTCAGCGATCTCACCTTTGTTGGTGAAAATATTGGGAGTCTTGGGCCCTCCGTGTCATAGACTCGGCCAACATTCTGATCTACAGTGCTGGGTTTTACAGCTTCTTCCAGAACTGGGACCGAAGCTGCCTTCCCGACGCAACCTGTCAATCAGCTTCGGTGGAAACCAGCCGCTCGCAGGGACTCTGGCTGTACAACATTTTCGCCATCGGTGCCCAGCAGATGGTGGCTCCAAGGGGAGGCATTCCCCCGACGCTGCAGAAAGAAAACCAGGCAGGATTCTCTACCGATGTTGCCGTCTGGCTAGTTCTGGCCCTTCGAAGCGGACATCTTGGCGGCGACGGCGGACCTGACGGGCATGGCGGACCCGAGACCGTATATATCGGCTCGACCATCTTTCTCGAGCCAAGTCCAACTGTAGGGTGTTGGCCGCCGTGTACGCTTTGTCTTCCCGCCGTCCACCATGCCTTTCCTCACTACGATCAAGCTGCCTCCGATCACGACGACTATTACCGTCAACTCAGTGTCCACCGTGACAACCATCACGGTTTCCAAAAGTAAGTGGCCCCCTCCCCTCCTGCCGCGTCAGAACTTCAGGAAGCCCGTGACACGGAGTCAAGTCAGTGGACTAACGGGATCGGAATCGGTTTTCAAGTCACGACATCTGTGGTCAGCTTCTGGCCCTGGTCAATTTCTGCTCAAGTGACTTCAACGACTTCTCGTGTGTCTTCTAGCTTGAGACCACCGCCAATCGCAGTCACGTTGGATGGAACCACGACCAATCTGACCCTGCCAGCTAACACGGGTGTCGGGCCAGCGCAACCCTGCTTCATCTCCGGCAGAGCAACGCCGACTACCACGGAGTCCACGACCATTGTCTACCACAGCCTTCCCACTACTGTGGTGACTTCAGGAACAGTCACGCAAACGTTCAGCCAAGCCCAGTTGGAAGGCCTCAGTCGCCTGCCAACACCGACCGAGCTCACCACGAGCTGGCCCCTGAAAGACAACACGGCCACCTCGACCACCACAGCAACAACAACACCGGTGGCATTCTGGGTTCAGAGCGGCGGATTCTACTGGAGTCCTATTCCTGATGGCCCTCAAAATGATCCGGCCCCAGCCAGCGTCCTCCACAAGTAAGTATCCTTGGACGCAGACCTCGGTCCCGGGGAGCGTCGTCATCAATGGCACCCCGTACGTCGTTTCTGGGGGGCTCCGTCGCGGTTTCGGGCACCACTCTCGGCGTGCCGACCGATGCACGAGGGCTCGTCACCACCAACATCGGCGGCTATTCATGGGACCAGTAGCAGGTGTACTGTCCCAGACGGGAAATTCCACGCCAGATGCAGCTGCCAGCCAAACAACCTCACCAAAGAAGACAAATTATAATAGCCATGACTAGCTAAATTTACTGTAAAAGTAAAGAGGGGGGCGGGGGGGGGTGTTAGTGATTCACACATCCTAGTGTCGAATCATTTTGACTTGGGGGACGGCTGACAACGATGGACTTGACATTTTTGATAGAAACCAACGTTTTATTTCTCAAACTAATCCTCCATTTCAGCCACCTTAACAACCACTACTTGGCCAACTTGGCCAAGCCATGGCGTCTGGAGTGGAAGAATTCGTTCCTCCCTTCTAGCTAGACGATACCAAAAATCACCACACACACACACACCAAGCCCACCGAGGTTCCGAAGCTAGTCTAGTTGCTGAGAACCCTTAAGAGGTCTTCACAGTGAACAGCGTTACGTTCATTTTCTCAAGTGCTTTCCATTTATCCAAAGCCGCTCCATAATAGTCATTCGCCACGCCTTCGAAGAGGGGATCTATCGGATTCTTCTCCGAATATATGCCATCAGGATCTTTTCGCCCCGTAGTAGATCCATGATGATTGTAGCAGTGCATCGTGCCGTTTCGAGATGTGATGATACCCTCTGTTACCGGAGAGATTCGTCTCGCAGATTAGCCTATAATTACGCAAAACTCCTAAAGGAAGAAATGTTTCCCACACGAGAAGAAGGAAAGACTGACCGAGATCGATGACATTGTCGACTAACTCGCCGTTACCACGCTTGCACTGGCAAGAGAAAACTGAGCCAGTAAGGGAGGCCTTGTGCCATTCACAATCGGACACGAATTTTACCGCCGCGAGCGCATTACTAAAAATGGGATTTAGTATAAAAAAAATCTTTTCCTCCCTTATAAAGAGAGATAGCAATCCATCTATTGGAGAAACTCACCCATGTCCACCTCGTAGTACGCCGTCTTCAACGAGCAGGCAATCGTCCATGCCTATGTACGAATCTCTATACGTGCCATTTCGGCCTGGGCAACTCCCATCGAAGCTCCAACTCCCCCACTTGAGTTTCGGTTTACAATCCATAATGCTGCCATGCTTAGTTGGGTCGAAGCCGCTGGGTTGAGCCTCTGAGCCGCTGGGGCGAGCCTCTGAGCCGATGCTCAGAAGGGCCAGTGGGAGGGCAAAGATACCGCTCGACTTCATGATGGATGGATTTTAAAGAATGATTCTAAAGAATGAGTCTGAAGGATGATGGTGATGTGATGCCTTCTGTGTGGCTGGAGGACGGGATCATGGCATAGTTTATATAGATGTGGTTTTTTTTTTTTTTTTCACTTCTTCCTATCTTGTATTATTGTGCTTCCATTAAGATGCACGCTCCTATTATCCAATTTCCTTGTCTATATCCGCGGACCATGCCTTTTGACGTTTAGGCCCTGTTCGTCGTCAATGCGAGTGAGATGTCCAACCCCACTGCCGACAAACCTGATTCGTGTCAGTGCCGTTGCACAACGATGGCAACGAGGCCTGCTGAATCGAGTCCCCCCATGCACAACGTTGCCGGCGTGATGCAACGCAGCGCGATGCGGCGCATGCCCCCGCCAAGATCCGCCAATGTTCTCCGATGAGCCTATTCACCTGCATATATCAGATGCTCACGTATTAGCTACAACGTATAACGCATTCATCAATCATGCCTCGTTGCGTGCCCACAACACCCTGAGCACGTCATCGCCGCAACGCCCACGTTATTGCTGCAAGCCTCTTAGCATAGACATAGCCTCCTTACATATACCGCGAATACACGGACTATATTATATCATCTTGGCGGAAATAAACCTCTCCATGCCCTACATGCATACACGGTAGTGATGAGCTATTCCCGACTCAGCTTGGTCCGGCGGAAGATTACAAAGCACCGGCGGGGGGAATCCTAGGCACCCACGCGAGTCGGGTAAAAAAAAAAAACTCTTATCCGGCCCAGGGTGGGGTGAGAGCAGGGCCATTTTCTTTGGCCGTCTTCTTTCTTCCCTTCCTAGATGCATGGAAGATGACACATAAGACACGAGCTAAAAAAAAAATAAGAGAGGCGATATCATGATAAGCACGCCATATTCTTCTTCTTTGATCCCGAAATCCGCCCGCAAAACATGCAACACACAAAGTGCCACGTGGCCCTTGTGCGGCCTTGTGAGGCCTTGTGAGGGAGATTGATGCAACCGCCTTCTTACAACACCGCGTGGGCATATGGGTTCCAGGCTTCCCTCGGGTGATGCAAGGAACAAGAATTGTGGCAAGTTGCCTCATATACACTTGCAGCGATTCATGCATATCTGCGGGGCTGCTTCAATCTTGTCATGCCCAGAGACAGCTCACGACGTCTTTACTAAACACGGCGATTATCGACAATTTTCTTATACTATTTGGGTACCGGGGCATGGTAGCCCGAGCGGATGATCCACCAGGCCAGGGAAATACGTTTGCTCTGTGCTAAAGAGTGAGTGTCACTGTCACTGCCTTGCCACGTTGGATTCCAGTTCCACGTCGCTGAAAGGGAAGAAGAGAAGGAAAAAAAAGGAAGAACCCCGAGTTTCATTCATGTGAACATGTCAACTGGTTGTCTATTGCTATGCAACTTTATACAATGCGCTCGGGGCTCTCTCCTTCAGCAACAACGGGAACACTTAGTCCTCGTTCTGGACTCTGGAGTACTAGTTGTTCGTGTCGTCGCGCTTTCAACAACTCGGCTATACTCTTGATCAGTATAAACCAACCAGCCACCATGAGAACATATGCCATCCACTCGCTCCCAGTAATCGTAGCAGGGCCGCCGTCAGTGACTTCGCCAGACGTGAATTCGTGCGAGTTTGGGTCCGGAGGATCCGCATATCCGTCTGGACCGCGCATGACGGGTGCACCACCGCTTCCGGAATCCTTCATGTAGAACCCATATTGAATCAGCGTGATTCCCAAACCGGCGCGTGAGCCATTCTTGGCAGCGTGTGTCGAGTGTAACAAGTATGTGAGCAAGAAGCCAACCAGTTGAAACGAGGTAGAAATCATGCCGTTCCAGATGAATGAGAACACGGAGCCGACCGGCATTCCATCAACGTACACCTCGTCCAGTCCGCCTATTCCTGGGGCGAGGATGGTGGTTTCCCAGTATGGCGGCGCTGCATCAGCTGCCGCTTGTTCGTAAGACTGCCCATCATTAGCGCTCCACTTCAGCGGGCCCATCAACAGATGACGACATCTTACCGGAGGCATTTCATCCTTTTCGGAGTCTGTTCGCTCGGGCTTCGCAGAAAGGTTTGCAAATACGCCGTCAGACCCGGCACCGCCCCCAACGACACGCGTTCGAGAACCTGAAGATGCATTCTGTTGTTGTGCTGAGGGCGGCGGAAGATGCCTCGACCTATTATCAACGGCTGGAAGATCTGGCGAGCAAGATGCTGGTGCTGTTGTGTTGGTTTGCCTCACCAGGCGTTGTCGGTCATCAGCGTCGTCGTCGCTTCCGTCACCCTCGTCATCGAAGGCATCAGCTAGATCAGGGTCGACCTGATTTCGTCTTGTGAGCGATGAAGCCCGCGAATGGAACGAGGGAGGCGGAGAAGGAGGAGTCGGGTGCATCGGTTGGGGATCGAGGGACGTGTGAACGTCATCGTCTTGGTCGTTGACCTAGTCATGTGTTAGAACAGCACCTCGCCACTCCCTGGCGAACACGTGGAAATAAATTCAGATGCATACCCTTTCGTATCGTCCGGGCCCAGGCATCATGAAATGCGATGGAGTTTGGTCCGGTAGAGTCTGGTCCTCGATGGAGAATGCTGGCACAACGGATAGAACCAATCGACCAGGAAGGCTCAGCGACGACAGAAGGAGGGCGAGGCGAAGGACAGAGGAAACAAGAGTGCGAGCATAAAATCAGGACAAGGGACAAGGTACAAGTACAAAGGCGGACTCGAATGAAAGGGAGGATCCGAGCAGACGTCGACTTGGTCGCAAGGGTAGTTTGGATAGACGAGGGTCGAGAGAGAGAGTCTGGGGGAGGCCAACTCGAGCGATGGGCAAACGGTTGACTAATTAGCGGACCAGTTGACCCGGGTGGGTTACACGCTAATACGGGCACTGTGCCAGGGTGGATTGGAGGCCCCTGGAACATCTAATGTTCCCAATCCGGCCGTGCAAGAGGAAGAAACAACCAATCAGCAGGCAAGCCCGGCAAGAAAGACGTAGCGCGTTATTGTACGGACTAAGGAGTATGCATGTGGTATATTGACACAGTACGACGCATTGAGACCCCACATAGCATCCCTCGACTTGATCATACGATTTCTCTCTGACAAGAATACACGCATCCCGAGCGCACCTGGTGCCATCAGCGTCGGCCACAATGTCTCGCTCTATAGCGGTAAGTTCTTTCCAAACGATCCAAACTCCGCCTCGCCAGCATGATGGTCCAGCAACTCAGCAACTGATGAGGAGACCCAGCGCCGTATATATGTCGATGCCTTTGCCAAATGGCCCAAGCAAGATTTACGACCAGATTATCAACTCCAGGATGTCCTTCGCACAGCGGTAGAGGAGCGCTACAAAAGCTTCAAGCCTGAGATGGAGGCCGAAGAAACTCTGAAAGCAAGGGCGTTGCAGTTTCTCGTGCAAAACAAGTACAACGACAGGGTACGAGCTGCTGGTCACTTGCCCAGGGATAGCGCATAGCCGGCAGATGTTGAGGGCTAACGTTGTGCGCAGTTCAAGCTTCGAGGGCCAATGTTGGAGCCTAAGAGCCAACCCACTTACTTCCATGACTTGGTAAGAGAGATCGAGGAGGCCCCAAGAAGGACATGGCTTGAGCGGCTGGGCAAACGGCTGTCGGGCATGATTCGGTTGCAATGATGACCCCGTGTGTGTGTGCGTGCGTGTGCGTGTTTGCGTGCGTGATTCGATTTTCGGCGGCGAGACGGTACGGAAATAGGTCGATGAGCGAACCCTTTCGACCAACATATGAAGTAGCCTCCCAAACCTGGGAAGCACACACGAGTTTTCTCTCGATTCCGCATCATGTAAAATGTACGATATACGTGGATATAGCGAGAAGGGTTTTGAACCTGCTTGATGATGCATTAGTCTATAGATGGATGCATCAACAACTAGTAATCATGAAAAGCGTCTGCTGGTGTGACAATCTTTCAGGCCATGGCACTGCGACATGGTAGGTATATAGAAAAAGCTACAACGACGATACCCTAGAGCGAGGGCCAAACGAACACAAGACACAGCGACACAGCGCGCCGTCTATCTATTCGACTAGATGTATTTCATCTCCGGATCCAACCTGTCAAATAGATCCATGCTCTTCTCATACATGGTGAACACAATTCCACCGCTTAGGACCAATCTGACCAATCTGGGTAATGCGCCGCTCCAGAACGTCAGCACACCTTCCTGCTTAAAAATCATGCCGGCACACCTGAATGTGTTGCCGTACTGCTGTCGCGCCTCGATACTTTGCATACGCGTCTTGACCGTGTCCAAGGGTTGCGTCACAAAAACAGTGATGAGGCCGGCGACACCACCGATGCCAAATGTGCCGACAGCACCCAGCTTTTCCCCCGGCGCCGTGTAGGACTCGGCCATTTGCTTGAGGAAGGTGTATGATCCGAAGCGAGTGGCACTGTTGGCCGCCTGGCGGGCAGTGGTGGGAACGAAGCCTTGAAAGAAGCCTCGAATGCCACGCTCGCGAGCAATGATGGGCACGGCGTGAAGGAAACCGCGCAGTCGTGGCTTTGCAGACTTCCTGTCATCTATGCTGATCAGCTATTAGTAGTCGCTCCTAGCTCCGCCGAATTTTCAAACATGGCGTACAGCGTCGTCTTGATGCTCTCTGTCGGCGTTACGGCCAATAACGACTCCGTCACACCAGCGCCAAATCCAGCGAGCACCGTTCGGGGACCGGACAGCTTGCCGTTCTCATCAGCCAACAGCTTCTTGTACTGGTCGAAAGCGACGAATCCTGGTCACACATTAGCTTTCGGCAGCAGGTCCACAGCGCGCGTCACGCGACGAAAACGTCCAACGTACGAATGCCTGCTTTGGCCGAGTTTCCGATGATCAGAGTCGTGCACCCAGCGTACCATTGCTTCCCAAAGGGCGGCCATGGAAGTTTCTGGCCTTCCGCCAGTCGCCGGTTGAGCTGGGATCGTGTCTTGGCAACTATTTACACCAAATCAGTGCTTGCGCGGTCCAGGCGATGCGCATCTAGTCTTGGTCTTGAATGCGTCGCGAGAAGGGCGACACATACACTCGGCAGGATAGGTGATTGCTTGAAGATAAGGCTCGTCAGCATATTCAATGTCAAAAGTCCCTCGAGTAGCTTGTTGGGGGGGGGGGGGGGGGAACAGATGAGACGTACCGATTTCGATGGCTCCAGCCGTCGCGCCAGCCAGCACAGATCGTGTAGCACTGGGGCTCTTCTTCTTCCCCGGGTTGGCAGGATCCTGCGGTAAAGAGGCCATGGCTGCGAGGAGGTCTTATCGAAAACACGGCGCCGCAGTGGCGGGGAGCGTGGGCGAGACTTGGAACGAGGGCTCTTGAAATTCAATGGCTTATTTCCGCGGGACGATGATGTGCTGACGACCAAAGGTGGCCGAGCACGCACCGCTCGGCAGAAAACTGACCCGTGCCGCCCGCTTCCAGCGCACACTGCACCGGGTCGGCGTTTGTATTCCGAATATTATACGCAGACCTTCTTCTCACAACGTTGCCCGCCACGTCGGACCCATACAGTCCTGCATACTTCATATGAAAGAATGCCCGTAGAGATGCCAGACGATGTCAAAATATTTTCATCGGTGACACATCTTGCCCCGGGCACCCACTCTACGTTCCCCGTCCCACTAGCTTCAAGTTAGAGATTCGAGCAAACACGTTCCTAGCCTGAGCTGTAGTTGAAAGTCGAAATCCCTGAACTCAAGATGTTCAAGACCCATGATTAGCGCCCCACGTGCGTGAGTTCTTAATAACAGTCTGCAACCGGGTTCATTCTCAGTCCTTGAATAGATGTCAAAGATTTTGGAACAGTCTCAATGCATATTAGCGGGCCATCTAGCTAATCCAGCGGCCATGGTGTAACGGTTAGCATGGCTGATTTCCATTCAGCCGACTCGGGTTCGACTCCCGATGGCCGCAATGTACAACAGAATAATATCAATCACGACTTTTTTTTTGTTAGCTTCTTATTCCTACGCTAAAAGTACTTTTGTACTGCAGCGAGAAAGAGTTCGAAGTCGTTAGGAGAGACGAATGATTAGGGCAAGCGGAGCAACGCGAAGCATTCCCTAATTTTAGCATTATGCAAGGGAGCGGAAGGAAGCTATGTGTAGAAGCTTCCTGCTTTCCTTGTATTAGAATAACGCTATCCTAAAGATATCTCTTCTTAATAGCTAGACGCGAAATACTCTTTAGCTACTAGTTAAGATATTTTTCTGCCTCTCTTATCTATCTATGTAACTGCTTTTAGGGGGATTAGTTAGGGGCAGCGAGGAGGAGACCTGCCCCTAGCAGCTGGAGGGCCCCCGGAGGAAACAGAAAAGCTTAAACATCTAAAGTAATTAGTCAAATTGTCAGTCAGTCAGTCAAATCGTCATATCGTATGTTTTCCGTACTTCACACGGTGCTGCTTACTTGCCTGGCGACATGATGACTTTTTTTTTCGGGTCACTAAATGCGGTCTTGGTGGCTCCAAATTGATGAGTAGAATTTAGCGTCAAATGCGTATGGCCCCTACACCACCAGACACTACGACGGTTCAAAGCCGCTCATCTTCCGTAGTATAGTGGTCAGTATGCAAGCTTGTCACGCTTGAGACCCGGGTTCAATTCCCGGCGGGAGAGGTTGCTTTTTGGCCAGACCCTTCCTTGCCCACTTTTTTTTTTTCGTCCTTTCAGTTTCCCCGTGGCCAGGACTCGGCACGCGCTACATACACTTTTTTACTTTCTCGTGGCGATCTGTGGCGTCCGACCGGCGCGAACGCACCTGGATGGTCATGAGACTGGCCTTTATTTACTGAGAGCAAAGACCACGTAGCTGCGCCGCCGAGTTCTCGCCGAAAACATGCCTTTCATTTTCCGCCAGCGTCACAGCTGTCTCTCTCTACATGCATGCGTATGTGTGTATCCAATCACTTTTCTCCACCATTTGTTGCCAACATTGGGCGACAGACAGGTGGGCCGCTGAAAAGCCAAATCAATGGGTCGGGCTTTGTGAAATACATCCATCTGTTGACTTGCCCCTGCAAGGGACGATATCAGATCAGCTTGCCATCTGGCAAGCAGCGAGGCGGTCACTTGAAGTGCCAATATTTCAACGCAGTGGTCGGTCGGCGTATTGCTGTGCTGTCATGGTATTATCCGCCTCGTGACATTTGGTTCACGGCCGGCCACGACAAGAACTTGCCATGTTTGTGGCGGCCATTGCACTACGGCAACCTCGGCACACTGCCGCCACCAAGTTGGAAGAAACTCGGGAGTGGACCGGGAGTGGGTAGGTTAGGTAGGTAATAAGGTGACTTGTCAAGGTTTTTTCATTGTTGACATATCTGCCTCTCCACGGACAGATTGTTCCGCTGGCGTCCCGAGAAGTCGAACCATCACAGACATCGAGATGGCGAGTGGCGGAGTGAAAGTGGCCCCCTTGGGCGTGCCATCGTCACCAGAATCGCATGTTCTTCAATGCTGCATGCTGCAAACACCGGGTCAGCATAAACTTTACGCCCAACCCGCCCTGGTTCGCACTAGCAGCTCCTGGCTTTGGGCCCGTAGACGAGGCCGTCGTGAATTCTGCCGCGATGGCTTCGTTGCCGCGCCATTGCGCCGTACTAACCCGACCACGGCGCAGGTGACTGTTGAGGAAAGAAACCTTGACGAGTTGCCACAAATTGGGTGTCCAGAATGCAGGTAGAAAACAAAGAAAACTTTGTGAAGTGGAAATTAAAAGACAAGGTTGTAAATAACCTAAATCGCAGCCGGAAAACTTTCGTCCGAGCCAACAGCCGGCGAAGTAGACTTTTTTTTTTTTTCCCATTTTTTTGCCTTTTTCCCAGGCATAATGCTCCGCCTGGAATTGTTGTGGTGGCTGATGGCAAGGAAGACGACGCCTATTTCCAAGTTGTCGCCATCCAAGGGGGGTTGTTGGCCTCTTTTGATATTGCGCTTGGCGGGTTGGTGGAATAGATGGGATACATGACGCGCGATTCGCAAGGCCTTCTTTCAAGTATATAAAGCCGTCACTTTGCCCCATGGAAAAGACAACCAAGGCGCATTTCATTCATTCATTCAGTTTTCTACTTCCCACCCCCTTCAGCAAGCCGGCCATTTCTCGCCGCCGGTGACCACATAACCATGGCTTTGGTTACCGCGCTCATCGGATTCGGTTCCATCGTCGGCACAGCCTCTACCCTCTCGTTCTTCACTGGTACCAGCATGGGCTTCATCTCATTCGCCATTGACAAGCTCGTGGTTCCTGAGAAACATGTGATACACTACAATTTCAAGATTGGTCTTGACGGCGCAGGGACTGCCCAAGGCCTCGACCCCCTCGCGGACGCCGGCGGCACGGTGCCGCACATACGAGTCTTCGACAATCACGGCATGTACCTTGGAAGGTCAATGGACCGCGTCCAGTGTGTCGACGGACAAGACAACTGCGTCCACAAAGTCTCCCCCATCAAGAAGCAGCCTGCGTATGCCCTGCTCTCGGGACGAACAAACTCAATATGCCTGGCTGCAGTCGCCGTGACATACCCTGGTGGTGATCAGTATGGCTGGGTCGGAAACTGGGCACATACCTGCTGTCAACCATGGTGAGCCGGCCGCCCGTGTTCCCTGCAATTGTCCATGTGGCGATGCATCCATCATCGTCGTGACTGATTCTGACCCCGCGATGATGACTTACTAGGTACTACTCGGACATTGACGCCCAGATTGAAAATGGTACGGTGAAGCTTGATTGCGTCTGGCTGGGTGCCAAGGGCTACGAGCAAGGATACTCCACGGGCATTCGAATCCACTTTCCCGAGTTCAAGAAGGGCTTCTCTGGCAACGGAAACGATGAGCAATAGTATGTGTCTTCCCCCCCCCAAGAATCATCCATGGTCTGGTCATGTCTAACAACAAACCCACCTTTAAGCTACTGCAAGGAAAATAACACGGCCCTCGCCTTTTTCAACAACAAGGATCCCAAGTACTTTGATGGCTCCAACCAGGAAGACAGAGACGCGGCGAAAAAGGCCGCGAAGGAGGCCAAGAAGGCCGTGCAGAAGGCCGAGAAGGCCGAGAATAAGGTCAAGAAGGCCGGGGATAAGGTCAAGAAGGCTGAGGAGGAGGCCAAGAAGGCTGAGGAGGAGGCCAAGAAGGCTGGGGAGGAGGCCAAGAAGGCTGGGGAGAAGGCCAAGAAACCCAAGGTGGTTGATACGCCACCACACAAAAGATCAATGGACATGGAGAAGCGCTCCATCCAGTCCCACCACCATGGTCACTCCGCCGCCTTCCTGTGCAAAAGCGAGACTTCTGTGGGACCTAGCTTGGTTTCGTTCCCGGAGAGGACCTTCTGCCACATGCCTGACAAGAAGCTTTACAAGTTCTGTGAGGATGTTGAGTCTGGCCCATGCTGGGACCACGAGGGTCACCGCTTTGAGGCCAAGGGCCCTGGAGCAATTCATGCTCGGGCAGCCCTTCCAGCCATCAATTTTGACGCACCGCTTGTTTGGGGCAAAAAGTAGAGCCTTTTTTTTTTTTTGTTTTGTGTTTGGGAATGCCTCATCTCGGGGCTTTTTTTTTTTTTTGTTCCGCACAGAAAACCTTTCGGGCTGTTGGTGTTGGTCCTGAAGATTCTCTCATTCCTTCGGACACAAACATCCATGTCCATAATACTTTGGGGCTTGTGCTTGCCAGGCAGAGTGAGGTGGAAACTCTGAGGAAGCGAATAGTATAGCCATAGATTAGAGTCGCTGATAATTAAAATCTTACTCCTTAGCTTGTACCATGTAGACAGAGTCTAGCGTGACGTGATATCAGCAGTAGTGATTGGAAGTTTTGTTCCACAAATGCGTCAATCTATTCGTAAATTACTCAAGCAGGGGTGACTGACTCATGTACAACTGTACAGCGCCCGACGCATCTTCCCCCTCATGTGTGCTTATCAGAAATCCGCCAATCTCTCATGAGACATGGCGTACTTTTATGCCGCCGCCCGTGCTTCCAAAAAAACCATTTCCACCAAAACTATCCCGGGCACCACCAAGCCCCCTCTCTCCCATCATTGTCGCTGCTGCACCGGTCTAGCACGGCTCGAGGGCTCAGCAGGCCAGCGTTTTCTCCAATCAGCCCCCCAAAGATAGATGATGGGGATGAATAAGATGAAGGCTGCGAGGACGCCAGCGTATATACTAAACGTCTTCAAATAGCCCAGATCGGCGACCCATTCGGAGACTCGGAAGGAAAGCACAAACGCAATGAGGCAGCGGAAAGACGCAATGTTCACGAGCGCAGGGCCGGCCATCTGAGGATGGGACTCCAAGACGTACACGATGCCAATGGTGTTTGTGGCGAGAAAGGAGAAGGCAATCAGGCCGATACCGAAGAGGAACATCATCCAGTGGAACCTCTCGGGATTGTCGCCGGCAAACCCAAAGAGAAGACAGCCAACCACGCCCATGACACACGGGAAAAGGAGATTGAGAGCCTGGATCTCGGGCTCGCGGTTGCCCCGTTTCTTGGCGAGCCAGTTGGCGAAGCGGTCGGCTCCCCAACCGGACACGACGAAGGAGGCGACGGCGGCGATGATGACGGGGAACAAGCAGAACCCCAGGTGATAGAAGGGCCAGCTCCACGGCGCAGTCAGCAGCTGGGGGGCGATGGTATAGCCGGCCGCGAGGGTGGCGGCAATGACGGCAGAGTTGAGCATGGTGATGAAGAACAGGTGAGGATAGAAGAAGGTGCGCAGACTGTCCCACAGGGCCGAGAGCCCTGCGTTCCAGTCGGCATCTCCCTGGTACAGCTGAAGGTCCTCCTTCCAATTACGGGCGGGATACCTGTCATGGTCGATATCTGGACGGTCTTGACCGGGTCGGAGACGGGTTGCGGGAATTCCCTCTGGAAAAAGAAAGACGGGGGGAGGTTAGTTTTCATTATCCAAGCGTTACCACCCGTACCTGGCCCCTACGTTGCGGAAACTGAACTTGAACTCACTGTGTTCGTCATCTGATCTCTCGAATTTCGTCTCGGGCAGGACAAAAAACATGATGATCCAGAACAGCAGACCAGCAGCCGCAGTCACGAAATAAATGACCCTCCAGCTCGCATGTCCAATGATGTACGGGGCGGAAATACCGAGTGTCACGACGATCAGGCCCTTGGGGGAGTAATTAGCAATTTTTTTCTTCTTCTTCCAAATGTACCTGAACACAAATCCGTGTCGCCCCTCGTCTTTTTTTTGAGAGAAGAGATTGAGAGAGTTGAGGTCTCGCTTACCTGCGTGGCAAAAACAACGCTGATGGCGGCATTTCGTTGATGGCAAAACACAATGTCCTGGATGATGAATGGAATCAAGCTTTCGACCGTGCCGGCGCCCAGCGCTTGGATCACACGGCAAGCCAAATGCGCCCCCAGAGAATGAGTGAAGCCCGATGATACACACCCAGCGAGGGCAATCATTCCAGTGGCCAGCAGGATGGTTCGGCGTCCGAGGGCGATGGAGAGCGGGACGAGAAAGAAGTTTGCCACTCCGATCATGAGAATGGGCAGAGATCCCAGCAGGTAAATCTCCCAGATGGGCGGTCCTGGGAACGCAGACAGGGCGGTAAGACCATTGATGCCGCTCGGTAAATGGATATGAACGAGAATCTTGGGGTCGATATCGGCATATTCGAAACTGAAGACTGGCAACATGGCGCCGAGGATCAACTCTGCCGCAGCGGCCATGGATCCAAAGAGGCATAGGGACAGAATCGCCGTGACCTTTCTCCAGTCGGGCAGGTTCAGCGGATCTTTTTTGGGTCAACATCAGCCATTACATGATGCAACTAGCATGAAATACTCTGTGCAGCTTGCTGCTTGCTTACCTTTGGGGTCAGCCGTGGGCATAGGTATCAAGTTGACCATGCCATTTTCGAACAAGTCTTTCTCGACGTGCTGGACGTCGCCGTCATTTTCCTTTGACGATGAGCTCTCAGCACGATGCTCAATCATGGCCAACTCTGGCTGAGAGTCCTTTGTGTAGCCACGATTCAGAGCAACGTCTTCCTGTGAAGCCATACTAATCGGTGATGACTCGGGAAAACCGAGGAGAGGGGAAAAAAAAAAAAAAAAAAAAAAAAAAGAGCTGCGAGCAGACAATCTCGGCTCAAGGAGAGAAGCGAGGACGCGAGGACGTTTTGAACCAACAGTGGAAACGCGTAAATATATCGGGGCTCGCTAACAATACTTCCGTATCGTTTTAAACTCGATGGCAGAGATATGAATGCACATGGGAGCCAAGTCAGCACGAGGGGCCTGAGCGATTAAAGTGCCGCGTCGCATTGGACATTAACGGCGAACTCAATAATGTCCCCATCTCCACGTGTCCTAGACATGGAGAGAGATAGCAGGCCAACCAGAGCCTACATGTGTTACATATGTACATACATATTAGCCTGCCTGAGTGTTTGTGATCAACATGATTGGCGCCCTTCGTCCGGGGTCAAGGCTGAGACATACATCCCTCCCCTGTTCGCCTAGTGAACCCATGTCGGGATTCAACCCTCGGGCTGGCCGCTGAAGACATGTGTCAGCGGACAGGAGTTTCAGCTGGCTGGCTCGACTTGCCATTTGATGCGTGATGGACAATAGTTTCACTCCCATCCATCTCTCATCTACCCAGCCATCGAGCATCAAGTTGTTGATTGCTGTACTCCGTCCCGTCCTCTTTTACAAATCTACATGCCCCAGTTATTCGGTTCTCTAACAGCGATAATCAGCTGTGAGTAATTTGTTACATAGAGAGCTGTAAGGAGAATACGCAGGGGGTGTATTGTACTGGTGAGATTTCGGGAACCACACAGGCAGACAGACAGACAGACAGACAGAAGACTAGTCCGTAATCCGTAGTCTCGGACTCTACAAGGATTGGGTGAAAGCTGTCTCTGGTTATGTAGTATTTTCTGCGTCCGTGGGTTTCGCGGCGGAAAAAAAGGCGGGCACCTCAGAACGCCACGACACATGTGAGATTGGTACAAATTGCACATGTACTAGGATTCGGCAGACCAACGCGATACCACGGAAAAGTGGCAAGATGACAATCGGTCATGTCGAGGTTCGGAGCTTGGCTAGTGCCACTAGATCAAAGACTAGTAGTAGCAGGGCGGCCTCGGTAAAGTAGAAAGAAAACCCATGGGATGGCATAGATTGGTATTATAAAGAAGCAAGCAGAGACTAGTAGGTATTGACTGAGCGGACGAACTTCTGTTCTCTGTTTGGAACCGGATTTCCAGGCATGGTTGTGTCTTTTTTTCACTTCCGGCCCCCCCCCCCCCCCCTTTCCCCCCAATATATCTATCCCATGCGTCGTCATTAGGCTATTAAAGTTGACGACAATAAAGCGTGCATTTGTTCACTTGCCTCGCTTCGCACTTATCCTCCCGCGCCTTACAATCAGGAACACATGAAGCTCTCCGTCATCCCCCTATGCCTTGCTGTCGAGGCACTGGCCCACGATGCATTCCCTCTGCGCAGACGAGACCTGGCGACCATCACGGATGTCCTCGACAATGTAAAGGCCAGCATCCGGAAGCTAGACACAGCAGTCAGCACGGCAAACGATCCTGGGCCCCTCCTCTTGGCTTCCAACGGCCTGATCTCGGCGCTCAAGACGGGTGCAAGCAGGGTCAACGGCACGACCCCAATCGACTTTCTCGACTCCGTGCGCCTCATCCGGCCGGTTCACGAGCTCACATCCCTGGGCGAGGGCCTGACTGGCAACCTCAAGTCCATGAAGGCCAAGGTCAAGAAGCTGGGCCTGTGCGACGTCACCCTTCTCCAAATAACAACCATCAATACCAGAGCCCAGGACTTGATCAATGCCGTTGACGGGAAAATCCCCCCAGAAGCTCAGGATATATCCAGAGATCTTACCTCGGGCCTGACCAAGGTCCTGCAGCAATCCAAGGAGGAGTTTTCGGGTCAGAATTGCACCATGGCTAGTGATGCAGCCGTGAGTAGCAGATCGGCTTCTCTTTCCGTCGGACGCTCAATCATCCTTGGCTTCGCCGCTGTCTTGTTTGCTAGTGCTATTCTTATATAGTGTTGGGAGAGCAATCGAGGTTGAATTCGTATCTAGAACACCGAATCCGTCTTGCCGTCTCATCAACGCACTCCACACAACATGAATGAACAGCATTCTGTGCTTCTAAACGTCAAATTGTGCCAAGCTATTACTGTTCTGTCCAAAGAACTGACAAGGTGCAGACGACCATGTCAAAGAAGTTCAAGTTCAAAGTCTGCCTACAATTCCGTTTCCTCGAGTAATGGTACATTTCAGGCTGCCAGCCTGGCGTTGTTTTGCGGCAATGCCAGTTGGGCTAGTTATTCCAGATGCACACGCGTGTCATCAGAAGGAGCCGAGGGTGACGACTCATGTGTCGTGTCATTGATCATCGGACCAGAGGGTCATAATTGGGGTGTGACGACCCCAACCAACTTTCATCACATGCGTTCGACCATAATTGTAATGAGGATTAGCCCAAGTCCCTTGAGCTATGAACAGGTGATACTCATGTTATTCAGCATGTTACAAGTCATGGACTGGCAGATTCGTGCACACTTTTATATACACCTGTTTTTATAGTCAAATCCAGCGAACCTTGCTTTCTTTCTGTTTCTACGCCTCGTAGATAGAGACCCATCTCGCGGCATCATCTCACCGGAGTATATCTAGCCGAACATGTCCCCCTCGAAGCCAAGTCCCATCGTCAGCCACCAATCCAAGGAAATACACAAGTCTCGGGCCCTCAAGAACCACTTGAAACGATTCTGGGCTTGGCATCTCGTGGCATGGATATGCATCACTGTCCTCGTCGTCTGCATCACGTAAGTGTGACGACGGGAGCAAGTAACGGCGCGGGTACGAAGCAAAACAGTTTCTGACCATTGCGAGATGCAGCATCTTCGTCATCGTCCCGGTCTCCGCGCAAGACAAGGTCGACGATGCGCACCTCGGGATCCAGGGCATCAATGCCTTGGAGTGCAGGCCCGACTCGCTTCTCATACAGATCAATTCAACCATTACCACGGATGGAGCGGTCAAGGCCAATCTCGATGCGTTCGAGGGGAACTTGACGCTCTCTGGACTACCCAATGCCGCACCATTCATGTCCCTTCAGTTTCCTCCAACGAGCGCCGACAGGTTTCAGGTAATCAACATCAGCCAGGTGGTCATGATACGTGACAAGGAGGCATTCGCGCAGTACAACCGACTGTTCTTCCGAAGCGAAAGCCTGGCAATAGGCATTTTCGGACGAACAAGTGCCCAGCCAGCTGGTTTGGCCAAAAAGTATCCCGTGGAGTTCCGCAAGACAATAGAGCTCAAAGGTCTCAACTCGTTGAGAGGAACGGAAATCAAGGATACCAGAATTTCTCTCGGGGGGGAGGGGGGCTCAGCCTTCTTGAATGCGACAGCCATCATCACGAATCCGTCGTATTACACTATAGATATGGTCAGCGCTTCAAACACACCAACACTGCCTGATAATCGCTCACAAATTCTCCAACAGGGCAACGTCACATTCGACATCTTCGCCAATGACCGTTCCACCGGTACTCTGGACGTCAATCATCTATTGCTCCGCCCTGGAATCAACAACATCCCCATAACCTCCAGGGTAAACCAGACGCAGGTCTTGCAGCTTGTACAGAGTCCCCAGTTCTGTGAGAAGGGCATCATCCCTTTCCAGCTACGGGTCCACGAGGTTCGAGTCAACGGCGAGGAGATTCCCTGGTTGGAGTCTGCGATGCGAGGCGCGACCCAATCCGTGGACATCAACATTGGCGAGATACTGGGCGGCAAAGACACCAACTTCTGCGCGCCTTGATACCTCTCCCTGGCACTATTTCCATCTTTCTCGCAGCAAGGAACAATCAGCAAGCTCCGGGCCGGATTGAGATATACCCGGATGGACTTGGCCACGGAGATTCTCTCCATTCTCAAGAGCGACGGAGGGCATCGTTCATTCGTCATCGTCGAACCTACTACTACTACCGAACTGTTTGACGTGGTTTTGTATATTGCTGTGAAACCTCAGCAAGAGAATAACAACGGACGATCTAGGCCAAAGATGGCAAAACAAAGGCATAGATCTGCCGAGGCATCAATGGAGGAAAGGCCCAGAACCCCAGTTGTGTCCAGGTACGGGTTGAGCGGAAATTTATCTAGACTGCTGCATGATGGGATACATGCACCTACACATACATCCCAAAATGCACCGTTTTTTAAAGCCGCTTTCTTTTTGTTTTTGTGACTAGTTGTTCGTGTTGATGACTGGAGCGGTACTCGATAGGGCCCGAATTTACTGCTGTTCTGCTTCATAGAATGCTACTGGAACACCCTGGCCTGGACACCCGACTAACTCTGCCTTGTGGAATTGGGCGCTCCAATCACCGCGATACTCAAGCCGCTCGAATTTCTGCAACAGCCGAACCACTATGATTTCTTGATGTCAGTATCGAGTGATATGGCGATGCACACTATCCGTGGAAGTAAGTAAGCTCACATGTAAACCCCATTTCAGTGACGGCAAAGTTTTGTCCTACATCGCGAAATCAGAAAATGGGAGTCAATGAACAGCGGTCAGGGCGGTGGGCCACCCACCGATACATATTCTAGGGCCGCCATTGAAAGGGATATAATGCCAGGGTTTGGGCGTCCAGTGTTCCCATCGATCGGGACTGAAAATTCCAGGGTCGGCAAAGGTATCAGAAACAGCAGGATACAGGTCTGCTCGGCGTTGCATTGCCATGGTGCTATAGATGACAATATCCCCCACCGAGGTCGCAATCTCGGGCTGCCCCTCCGGCATAGGCAGTGTTGAATCCTCGACTACGTCACAGAAATTAGCTCCAGCTCGGTGACGGCGCCTCACGCCTGTGCATTTGGGTGGCCACGTACTGCATCCGCGAATGTTGAAGGGCACGGCTGGGTACAGCCGAAGAGTTTCATTGATGGTATGGGTCAAATATGTGAGGTTTTTGAGATGCTCATATGACGGTGTTTGAGTCGGACCAACAAGTTCCAGTACCTGTGTACGGAGTTTTCGCCAAATCTTTGGGTAGTTGGAGAGCTCGTAAATGGCCCATGATAGAGTCGCCGCAGTCGTGTCGCGCCCTGCTATGAGAACGGCAAAGATTTGATCACGGATCACCTTGGGATCGCGAGAAAATAGGGCGATGTTGTGCAGAAAGGTAAAATCCTTGTCCGACTTGGAGCGTTTCTCAAGTTCCTCGATGGACAACTGCAAAGTGGAGTCAATGTATGGAGTGATGAAGCGCTCAATGGTCTTGATGCCGTCGTGATATTTTCTTAGTGGAAGTATACGACGGAAAGTACTATGAAGTGAGTCAGGAATAAAAAAAAAACCCCCTCCCATCATGGCCGGCTTGAAAAAAACAGTCTTACTGCAGATGTTGCAGATGTACCTTGGGGGAAAAAAACTACATTACTTACTACAAGATAACACGAATCATCTGCATGCGCTGCACGTCGGTGAAAGCGCAGCTGAATTCAGTGTTGGGGTTTTCCAGTGCGCCCACAGTCTCGCCCAAGAGGAAGTCGGTGGACACGTCTAGCGTCATTCTATAAAATAAATCGCAGATGTCAACCGTTTGGCCCGATGGTGGTAGCTTGGATATGAGCATGTCTGTCCATCGCGAGAAGATTTCGATATCCCGCACTCGTGCGGTAGAGAACATGGGGCGTATCAAAGCGCGGCTCTTTTGCCACAGTTGTCCATCGGTTGTAAAAATCGAATCGCCCAAGAAAGGACTGGTGGCGGAGTGCATGTATTCGCCCTTTCCATACTGGGTGAACTTGGTGGTGAGGATGGTCTTGATGTGCTCGTGATCTCGAGTTAGGATGATGCGCCGACGGCTAAACTGAAGTTCCACGACGTCGGGTGTCTTTGGGTCGCCTCGGGCAATCATGTCGTTGAAGTGCGCAAGCATACGGTTATTGGCCTGCATATAGGCGGCTTCAAGGAACATGTACAAGACTGGTCCGAACGATGGATTAGAAGAGAGCGACACATGATGATGATGGGCTGGGGAGAGCCAGGCACGAGGAGGCGATTACCATGGAATGGATTACTTGCCAAGATGGGAGCGGTGACACCAGAGCTCTTTCGCATACGGAATGGTATGTAGAAGAGCTGGAAGATCCAGAGTACCACGAGCAGTCCTGGCAGGGCCAGAACCGCCGTCCACATATTACTCACTGCCATCTGGAGCATGGCGAAGGGCGAAGGGCGAAGGGCGAAAATAAGCTGAGCTGTCTGTCGCAAGAAGGAACTGTTGAAGGGGAAGCTGGGCAGACTGGCAGACTGGCAGACTGGCAGCGGGCTCCGAGCATCATCTTCATCCAGCACATGCGAGGGGTCGGGAACGGGAACTAGGAACTAGGAACTAGGAACTAGAAACTAATAAATGTACGGATCCGTAACAAGTAGCTCAAGGGGAGGAAGAGGAGGGGGACGGACGCGGCACAGTGCGCGTCACGCATCTCCAGAACTCAGAAGTCTCCACCCCCGCACCTGCGTGAGTCAGTGTGACTGTGTCGACTGTGTCGCAGTGTCAATGAGTGTAGGTGAAAGATGATGATATTCGACCCAATTGTGGGTGCTAGCTAGCTATATGTGTACCCTGTGGTCACCCAGTCGCTGTGACTGGTAAGTCAGATACCTCATTTGTGCGTTGATCGTCTGCATATTCGCTATCGTGACAATACTTTATTGCAATTGTGCTATTATTATGATGTTTTCCTTAAGCACTTTAGCTATCTCCGCTAATACCATGTTATTTACCTTATTCTTAACGCGTTTTAGTTAGCCTTTACTATCTAGTCCTCGCTTCTTTACTAAAGGTAATAGTCCTTTATTTCCTAGTGTAAGGCTTTCTTATAGTAATGGTTTAATAGTCCCTAATAGCTGCCTAACTATCTATAGCTTCACTATTATAAGAGGTGTGTTAATTAGGGTAAACCCTATTAATTATAGTGTTAATAATAGCTTATCTATTACTAGTAATTAGCTTAGCCCTAGTGGTTTATTAGTTAGAGTTATGTCTATTACTAGTAATTAGTTTAGCCCTAGTGGTTTATTAGTTAGAGTTAAGTCTATTATTAGTAATTAGCTTAGCCCTAGTGGTTTTCTAGTTAGAGTTATTAGTAGTTATACATTAGTAACTTACATTAATAGTGTTAGCATAGGCTAATATAGCTATATCTTCTTGCCTTTCTTATCTTTCTTTAGCGTAACTTATTTCTTAATCTCCTCCTATTAAATTCTAGCATAACTATCCCTAGGTAATTGTATTAAAGTATTTATATAGTTAGCTAAATAAATAACATATACCTAGTTACCCTTATAAGCTAATTATCCCTATATTAATCTTATAAGTGCTAGCATAGCTAGTGTTTTCCCTAGTATAACTTAAGAATTACCTAGCTTTTTAATTAACCTATAGTTTAATAGTTAAAGTGTTAATTTTATAAATAATAGAAACTCCCTAAGGAACGCTATATTATATAATTATATCCTTGCCTTAAGTGGCATAAGGCTCTAGTATCTCTTGCTAAAATTATATGCTATAAGGTGTATATTAGTATTTACAGAAACCTTACACACTATATAAACCTATTCTAACGCTTCGCTCTTTTATATTACCTTATCTATTATATTAGTAATTATTAATTAGGGTTTATTTATAGTCTAAGTAGGTATTATAATTATTATAATAATTTCATAAGTAATATTAAGAAATAATATTTATATAGAGTAGGAGAGCAGAAGAGCAGAATATAAGAACTAAAACTAAATTCTAGGGGATATAAGCAGTTTTTTACTTAGATAACTATAATAGCTATTACCACTTTATTACTACATATAGTCTAGCTCTTAACTACCTACGCTCTGTTTATTAATTTTATAACTGCTGCTAGTAGTAACCATTAGTTATACGCTAATGTTAAGTTTTTAAATTTAACTAAATACTTAACAATTCCTTCTGTGTTATTTTAGGCAAAAATTGCTTTAATTTCGTGATTCGCTAGTCAAATTAGGGCTATCACTCTAAATTATCTATTAAATTTATTAGCCTAGAATTACTCTAAATAATCCACAGAGATAACTAGATAAATTCGCTAATTATCTAGTATATCTAGTTTATACGCTAATCTGCCTATACGCTCTAGTACCTTAAATAGTCTAGCAAATTTCGGTCTATACTTTAGACTTATTTATTATAGAATTATATATACCTAGTTATCTAATCTAATTAGTACCTTATCTCTAGGTTTAAAGAATTTGCTAGTATGCTTTTAATTATAATATATCTTTATCCTTATTATTACTAATGCAATTACATTATGTGCCTATAACCGCTCTAATGGTTTATTTAATATTTCCAGTTCTTTTAGGTATAGCAGTAATATAACGTTATTAGGTAAGAAGCCTATAACTATCTAGTTTAGGGACTGTCCTATTGCCTTAATTGCTATGTTATTAAATTCAAACTATAAGCATAGTAGTGTCTGCTACTATAGCCTATTGTTATCTAACCGCGCAAAATATATTTAGATTGCTAACTTAATTATCTATATAGTTTGCTTAGTCTGCCTATCTATCTATAGGTAGTATGCTATTAAATGTAATAATTTTATCCTAACTAGCTCCTAAAACATCTTCTATAACGCTGCTAAGAACCTCTAATCTTAATCGCTTATAATTACCTTAGGAATACCCTAATTTAATATTAGTAATTAATTATATAACTTCTTAGCGTATGCCACTACTATAATATTATTCTAACAGGGTTCTAGCATAGTCTATTTGCTAAACTTATTAATAATAACTAATATTAAGTTATTGCCCTCTATTAACATTAGCAATAATAAGAGGAAGTTAATTAATATTATGTAATATAGGGCTAGTAGTGCTAGTAATAGCTACAGATTGCTATGCTATAGGTGTTTCCTTAGTTAGTAAATCTAGCATAAGGGATATGTCCTTAAATAATTACATAATCATTATAAGCTATAAGATATGCAGAACTACTAGATAACCTCACTTAATTTTAGATAACCTATATAGTTACTATTATATATAGAATTATATAAGTCTTTAACTGTAGATTTAGGTATACATAATCGTGGCTAAAATCCTAGAGTTATCTTCTATAGCAATCTGTCTTCCTAGCTAAACGGTAGCTTTGCCTAGTTTTATATAGGTAATTAAGTATTGCCTTCTAAGACTATCTTAACATATCGCTATGTTAGGTCCTTATTATATCCTAATTATATTAACTTCTTAAAATTAGGGGATATACCTACTAGAGATACTATTAGCCTTTCCGCTATAGGTGTAGTAAACTATAGTATTAGTGCTATAACTAGATTATGCTTCACGTGTTATACCACTTGCGATTCCCATAGCGATTTCTAATGTTCTAGTCTATTATCTAGCATATTATCTAATTATCTAGGCGCATTATTATTATGCGTTTTTTCTATTATCTTTAATCTACTTAGAGCATTAGGTATTAGGTAGTCCTTACCTAGCTTATAAATAGCTTTAACGTTAAACTAGCTAATGTATTCTATAGCTTATATTAATTTCTTATTTACAGCGTATTTGCTTATTATATTTACAATATCTAATTGCTAACCTATGTCTATAATTAAGTAGTGGTCTGTGAAATAAATAACTAGTGGTAGTTAAGTCGCCTTAATCTATTGCCTTAATTTGTAAAGCATCTAAACGTAACCATAAACTTTAAGTTCTATTAACTAATATCTCTTCTTCGCATCTAACAACGTTTTAGAAAGGAACGTAATTAGTTAGATAGCTATATATAGAGGGTATTTAATAATCCTTCTATCTATGCTTAGTTTTAAGATTATCTTATCTTTAACATAATATACTATAACGCTAATACCCACTCTAGAGGTATTAAAATCCACGAATAACTATTAGTTTAGCGAGAATAGTGTTAGTATAGTATGTTTTATTAATACTGCCTTTAATTTATTAAAGGCTTTAATCTCCTATCTTAATAGCAATAGTATATTAACACTCTTTGCCTAATTATATTATGCTAGCTTAGATATCTTTTTCTTTAGAGCTTTATTATCTTTATCTGTTTTAACTACCTAATACACTTAAAGTAAGTTTGTTTTGTAATCCTATAATGGTTTAATAATTAATATATATCCTAGAATGTATTATCTTAGGGCTCCTACAAACCCTAATAAATGTTCTAATAATCGCAGCGTTTTTAGGAACTCTAGACATTATATTACCGCTAATTTCTTAGCTAGTGTTACTATTCCTAGGGAATTAACTATCTTACCTAGCACCTTTGCTATTAGGTATGCTATAAATGTCTTCTTTAGGCCAATTAAAATATTATTATCTAGCAGACATTAAAACATCTATTAAAGGTCTGCTATGTGTTATTTAAAGCTAATTAACATAATAATAATATTATTACAATAGGCTATCGCTCCTATATCTTGTAATATATTATCTATACGCCTCTAAACATAGGCGTTTAATCCCTTATATCCTATAATTAGGACATTAAATATAAACTATCCATTATAAGTAATTACTAACAGAGCCTATTGTAAGTGTTAAAATAATGCTATTTATAGCACTATTTTATAGGCCCACTAGTTGCCTTGTTGCGTTGTTGCAACGTTGGTTACGAGCGTTGCTTGCAGCGTTATTCTGTTGTGACCTGCGTTGTTCCACAACCAACCCGCGGGCTTGTATGACTAAGCCGACTAGGTTACCCTATAGGGAAGCTGAAATCGACTGTAACTAGGCAACTAGTAGTCGTATAAAAGGCTAATGTATACTGTTCGAATCCTTGAATTTTTCTGGATTTAATGGTATATTTTATTAATAGGGTTATATACTAGAAAACTTAGTTAGTGCACCTAGGCAGCTAGTTTGTATGGCCGTGAGTCGATTTTTTATTTTTCCTATACAAATGAGTTTTGCGGAAAATAAAAAGTAGCTCCTAAGACCTCTCTAGCAACCTAGATCCTCCGATACGGTCGGTAGGTCTATAAGGGGACTAGAAATCCTCTCATTGCTTGTTAGACCGTCCGTTAGCTAGGAATCAACTGTATTTAACTATCAAAAGCTCCTAATCTTAAAGAATAAGCTATAATCTAGTGAATCTAGAAGCCGCCGCGTTAGAATCTACTAGGGAGGTCTTCCTATCCCTCTAGTTAGATTCCCTTCCTATTTTCAATAGGTTATAAGCCCAGAAGGCCTATAGATTACTACATTACTGCGCTATTCTACTGCGATTACTGCTTGATTTTAGATACTAGTTACCACCTACTATACCTATGGGCTCTTAAGATTACGAAGGAAACCACTAGAATTTGAAGCTTTTCATTTACTAGTACCACGCATCGCAACATCAAACCCTTAGTGTTAAAAATTAACTATAGCCGCACCCGCAACCATCACATTGCAACCGTAACTATCTAGTTACAACCATAACCTCTTTTTAGTGATTCTATTCACTATTATAACCATTATATTTGATATTATCTACAACAGTAGATACGCTGCATCCTTCTGAAATCATTAGATATCTAGTATATTATATACTAGGCTTTTTAACCTATTACATTACGTTGCACGCACTATACATTACGTTGCGTTGTGTTATGGCTTCTGTAATACCTATTATCTACGATTCCTATCCTTGGTGTTAAGAAATTTTCCTCGCGGAGATTCTTCTCTGCCATTTTTCTGCCTGTGCATACCAAAGACCCACTTTTTAGACCTAAGGGCTGCCCTCTCAAACGGCTCCGCCACATAATTTACGTACGCGACTAGATTGCAACACAAGCAATTTCTAGCGCGCGTTATTTGCAATAGGAACGAATTTGGAGCTTTTACACGGGGATTCTTTTTAAGATTTAGAAGATAGCACCACCTAGTTATAAGGGTAAGGCCCCTGCTATAGGGTCTTCTAGCCCCCCTAGGGACCCTAGTAGGATGGATATAGAAGGTTAACTAGCTATTTAGGCCAGTGCTCTACAGCTACAGATACAGAGCCAAATTAAACAACAAGGCAAGACCTTATCTGATTTTATTAGGCATAGCGAGGAAAATCGTATTAAAAACGAGGCTAGCATTAATAATCTTCTAGAGAAGTTAACGCAAACCATAACTGTTATGCAAGGTCTTTAGGCTTCTAATAAACCTAAGGAAGAAAATACTAAGGTTCTAGAAGAAAACCTAGCTACTACTTCTGCGAGCGTACCTTCTAGTAACTTACAAGCTGCCTTTAACACAGGTGCTATAAAGGAACTAAATAAGAAGGTTCACTCTATTCCAGAGGGAGCTAAGCTAAAAGGCCCTAAAAACTATGATCAGTGGAAGCAAGCCCTAAGCATACAATTTAGAGCCCTAGGATTACCTAAATTTATAGATAATCCAAGCCTAGCAAGCCATCTAGCTGACTATGACTAAGCTATTCTTTTAATAATATTAAGAGATAGTTGTCAACCAGGACCACAGGCCGCTATATGTTAGCAAAAATCCCCCGAAGAAGCCTATAAAGTCCTTATTAGGCAGTATTCGCAGAGTGCTAAAATCCAGCGTGGTACGCTATATGCTAGCTACTATTCCCTAAACTTTTCAAGTTATAAGGGATCTTTAGAGGCTTTTAATGCTGATTTTAATAATTTACTAGCTAGACTACAGCTTTGTAGTGTAGAGATCGCCCCTATTAATCAAGTAAACTATTATATCAATGCATTAAAGCAAACCTTTCCTAGTTAGGCTAAGAGACAAAGATTTACTATCAGAGCTTCTAGGGCACAAGGACTGCCTGTAAATACCCTAAATTTACAGTTCCTTATAGCGGACTTATTAGAAGAACAGAGGGACAAAACCTCCCCTATAGCTAAAGCCCTTAGTTATAAGGCTTCTAATAATAACAAGGGAAATTCTAAGGACTAGGAAAAGAAGTCTTCTAATCCTAACCCTAAGAAAGACTCTAACGCCACTAAAGAGCAGGATAAGAAGGATTTAAACCCTTCTAAGGCCTCTAAAAAGAAGCAGAAGAAGAAAAAGAGTAGTAACAGGGAAAAACAGAAAGGAAAAGAAGCTGCTTTTGCTTTAGGCTATACCCTAGCCACAGGATACGTTAAAGAATTAGATTCTGATGAATCTAGCAGTGATAATAGTAGTGATTCTAAGTCTGACTTGGATACCTCTAGTACCACTAGTAACACTACTAGCAAGCCTACTTTTAGCTACTCTAATGATGTAGTTAAAAACTCCCTTTTGTATAATACGGGTTCTTCCTGTCACATTTGTAATAATAGGGCTTCTTTTAGGGACTTTAAACCTCTAAAGAAAGGTGAAACTGGCGCTATAATTACAGCAGGAGGACCTATTTATCCTAAAGGAAGAGGCATAGCTGTTTTCAACGTTCTGGTTAAGAAAAATCCACTAGAATATAGGCCCTTAGCTCTGCTAGATGCCCTATATTTCCCGGGCATAGATACTAACCTAGTTAGTGAGTTATCTCACTATCTAAAGGGAGGTTATCTAGCTAAAGACCAGCTATTCCTAGCCGATAAAAGCCCCTATGGGTTATTAGAACCTGCTAAACACGGCTTTTTTCTACAGATTAAGGGGCAACCCACGCCTACAATCTGTAAGCATTTAACCCACCTCTCCTTTATGGGCTCTCAATATTGCAACCAACAACGGCAACGACAACCAAGAGCTTATAAGACTAAATTAGGGTTTTCCTACCCTATAGAGGTTCAAATTCCACAACCAGCTTTTAATCCCAAGGAATATCAACAAATCAAAGAGCTAGAAGACGATGATTTAGCCCTATGTCCCACCGAAGCTCCTAGTCAGGCACCTTCTATAGGGGGTTTAGAAGGTCCATACCCTAATGACTTAGGTGACGATAGTGGCCATCTATTGCCCCCAGAGGCCTGTGATTCTCAAGAGGCCTAGCAACAGAGGGAGCTAGGGGATAATAGCCCTGAAAAGCTAGATTCTAGTTACAAGAAGTTACTAGATTTAGCCCTTCTTTAGCACATTCGATTAGGCCATATAGGTCTCCCTTTACTTAAGAAATCATCGAAATTAGCTAAAGGGATCCCTGATTTTTCCGCTATCAAAGAAAAGGATTTTAACTGCATAGCCTATATGCAATCTAAAGCTGTTAGAAGACCAACCAAATAACCTATTTAGGACCCCCCTAGAGTTCTAGATATTTTAGAGGGAGACATGGTTAAAATCGAACCTATACCACATAATAAGAAGGCCACAGTCCTTATACTTATTGATCGAAAATCCCGGTATAAATGGTGCTTTTTATTAACTAATAAAGAAGGTTTAACCCTTTCTTTAGCTATTAAGGGCTTCTTTAGAGCCCTAAAAAATCGATATAACGCGTATCCTAGGCACCTTCACTTCGACGGAGGTACTGAAATCAACAACGAACTTCAGTCATAGTTATCTTCTAAGGGAATTTGCTTTAGCACCTCTTGCCCCTATATTCACGAACAGAATGGGCTAGTTAAGAGGGCTATTAGGGTTATCCTCGACCGGCTTAGGGCTACACTTCAGTGGTCTAAGCTGCCCTTATATCTATGGTCTTATATCCTTCTAGCCATAGTGGAATTAGTTAACATCACAGCTAATACGACTAAACCTTTAACCCCTAAGCAGCTATTTCTAGCTAATTTAGAGCCTAAGACTTCCTATAAGCCTAACTTCTCGAAAATTAGGGCTATAGGGTCTTATTGTGAGGTCCTAATACCTCCGGAGCAGAGATCTAAGCTTTAAAAGCTAGCCCCTAGGACTATTCCTAGTCGGTTGCTAGCTACTCTAGGTTCTACTGTTTATCTTGTTTATATTCCCTCTAAAAGGTTAGTTATAAAGACTAGCTTTGTTAAAATTATAGAGGATATAGGCTCTGTAGGGTCCCCTAAGCCTTTAGGGACTAATCCTTCAGAGGGAGAAGCCGATATCTCACGAGATAATCTAGAAGTTTAGGATAGTTACCTAAAGCCTAAAGGTCTAGCGCCCGCAGCGCCCGCAGCGCCTGTAACAACAGCCCCCGGGGCGACCAATACAGCGCCCACGACAGCGCCTGCAACGCCTCCAGCGCTACCCCTAGAGAGCCCTAGCTCTAGCGCCCCCAATAAGGGTGCTATTGAAAAACCGTTTTCAGATTTGGATTCTTTAATCAATTCTGATTCTATGGATATCGATGATTTCAATATATCTTCATACGTCAAGGAGATATGCTTTAAGGCATAACAAAAGGCTAAATCATCCACTAAAAACAACGATTTGGATACCCCTAAGACCTAGAAACAAGCTTTAAAAAGCAAGGATAGTCGAAAATGGATGGATGCAACATTTAACGAATTTAAACAGCTTCTAGCTGCTAGAACCTTCAAATTTATAGGGATAGACTAAATTCCTAAGGGCCAGAGGGTTCTAAAGAATAGGCTTGTTTACAAGCTTAAAAAGGATAAAGAAAATAATCCTCTAAAATACAAGGCCTAACTCGTTGCTAAAGGGTTTATGCAGATAGAAGGTTAAGATTATATCAAAACCTACGCTATAACTAGCATTCCCCCTAGTTAGCGGATTTTACTAGCCCTAGCGGCTTGTAATAACTAGGAAGTTAAACAGGTTGATTTTATAGGGGCCTTTCTAAACAGTCCACTAAAGGAATCTATCTATATGCAAATACCTAATGGATTTACTAATTTGCTAAGTCTTCTACACCTAAAGTAGCTAAGTTACTTAAGAAGTATAGCTACAAACCCTCTAAAAGCAGGTTATTTTCCTACAAAAAGCTTTATATGATTAAAACAAGCTCTAGAGAGTGGCAACAGGTTTTAAAGACCTTCTTCGGAAGCTAGGCTTTTAACCCCTTATATCCGACCTAGCTGTCTTCTTTAACCTAACTACATCTACATATATAGCGACTTATGTGGATAACTGCCTTCTAATAGGACCGGATCTAGCTTATATTAATAGGCTAAAGAAGCTACTTCATAAAGCTTATCCTATAGAAGACCATGGGCTAGCAGAATTTTTCCTAGGCATTCAAATCACTAGAAATCAAAAGAAAGGGACCCTAACTATCCACTAGTCCTAGTACATTTCTAAAGCCCTAGAAAGATTTAACATAAAAGATGCTAGACCTATTAAAATTCCTCTACAACTAGGAATTATAAAGCAGGTAGACCACCTAACTAAACCTCTTTCCCCCCCTAATCACAAGCTATATTAGAGTATTATAGGGACTATTATGTACCTAATGCTCCTTATAAGACCTAATATTGCCTTTCCGGTTTAGTGGCTTTCCACAGCGCTAGCTAAGCCGTTTATAGAGCATCTTAATGCTTCTAAACATCTGCTTAGGTACCTTTTAGGCTCTATAGGTTATTCTATAACTTATAGAAGGTCTAAAGCTGCTATAGCTTTTGCAACCCTTATTGGCTTCTGTGATAGTGACTTCGCGGGTGATAAGTCCTCTAAATTAACCTATGCTTATCTCTATAAGCTAGCTAAAGGACCTATTAGCTAGAAATCGAAGAAAGCAACTACAATAGCTTTATCTACATTAGAGGCTGAATCTAATGCCTTATGTGAAGCTATTAGGGAGCTAGAGTGGCTTTACGGTCTCTTTAAAGAGATAAAGCTGCCTATAGCACCTCTAGTACTAATTTTTAGTGATAACCAAGGCGCTATTATAACCGCTAATAACCCTGCTCTTTATAGCAGAACAAAGCATACCCTGCTAAAATTTAACTATACTAGAGAAAAGGTACAGAAGGGTATAGCTAAGGTTATCTACATTAACACTAAAGAGATGCCTGCAGATGGTTTAACTAAGCCCCTGCCTAATGATAAATTTCAACAATTTATCCAACTATTAGGCTTACGAATACAAAGGCTTAATCTAAAACAAAATCAACTAAAAAGTCGAAAAACCCAAAAATCAACAAAAACACTGGAATTACGCCTAAAAGTTATCGATTTTACTGTTTTTAGTCTAAAAGTTATTGGATTTATTATTGATTATTATGGATTTATAGTTACTTAGATATCTATTAAAGAGCTAAGTCTAGGTATCGAATTAGTTACCTCATACTTTTCTAGAGGGAGTGTTAAAATAATGCTATTTATAGCACTATTTTATAGGCCCACTAGTTGCCTTGTTGCGTTGTTGCAACGTTAGTTACGAGCGTTGCTTGCAGCGTTGTTCTGTTGTGACCTGCGTTCCACAACCAACCCGCGGGCTTGTATGACTAAGCCACTAGGTTACCCTATAGGGAAGCTAAAATCGACTGTAACTAGGCAACTAGTAGTCGTATAAAAGGCTACGTATACTGTTCGAATCCTTGAATTTTTCTGGATTTAATGGTATATTTTATTAATAGGGTTATATCTAAAATGCTTAGTTAGTGCACCTAGGCAGCTAGTTTGTATAGCCGTGAGTCGATTTTTTATTTTTCCTATACAAATGAGTTTTGTGGAAAATAAAAAGTAGCTCCTAAGACCTCTCTAGCGACCTAGATCCTCCGATACAGTCGGTAGGTCTATGAGGGGACTAGAAATCCTCTCATTGCTCGTCAGACCGTCCGTTAGCTAGGAATCAACTGTATTTAACTATCAAAAGCTCCTAATCTTGAAGAATAAGCTATAATCTAGTGAATCTAGAAGCCGCCGCGTCAGAATCTACTAGGGAGGTCTTCCTATCCCTCTAGTTAGATTCCCTTCCCATTTTCAATAGTAAGTCTAGGTAAACTATCCACTAGTAATAAAATAACATAGCGTTAATAACTATAATATATGTAGCGTTTGCAATACCTGTAATAACTTCCTCCTATTGTCTTATTAGATAGGTATTAAGCATTATTATAACATTTAATCCTTATATATTAACCACTATTTGTCCCTTTTAATTGTCTCCTATTCCTACCCACATAATAAAGACTAGAAAGGCAAATAGCACCTAAGACATTATGCAAATAACCTTTCCTGCTGCTAATAATTCTCTTATTATTTTCTTAATAATTATTTAATTATCTAGGCTAACCAGATAGTTCCTATATTTCTTTAGCACTAAGTCCTGCTATCTAGGCTTTATCTATAATTATATCTATTCCTTCTAAGAAACTATAGCAAATCCCTTATTATAAAATAATTCTACGTACTCCTTAAGGAGTGTATATATCTATTATTACTCCCCTTTATCCTAGGGATTAAAATAGTTAACTTATATAGCTACGTAAACTACAGTCCTTAATTCTATTATAACTTATTCTATTATTAGCAAACGCTTTTCCACGTGTGCTCCTATTACTATCATAAGGTCTGCTGCTATTGCTTATTCCTTAGCATTAACTATATATACCCTAGCTGCTAGGTTAATAGACCTAAACCTCCCTAATTCCTGCTTTTTACTAATTATCACTAGCTTATCTATTATATTACATATTACAATGTGTTACGTGGCTCTATTAGCAATCGCTATATATATCCTAAGCTCATTCACTTACTTTAGTTTAAATAATGCTTAGTTATCCTTGCTAAGCTAATAGTATACTAGAACTAACGTTATAATACCTAGTTAAATAGCAATTACCTAGGCTAACTTAACTAGCATATTAATCTTCGGTTAATTATACCACGCTGCCATTAGAATAGTAATGTCTCCACACGTCCTAATAATTACCTTTCCCTTACTAACTATAATATTAATTTATTAGGGTATAATGCAATCCATGCCTAATAGTATGTTTGCTTGTAATAACTTAACCATTAAGACCTCTCTAACAAACAATGCAATCGTAGGTTATTTATCTAGCGTATTACCTAGAAAGTTTATTAGTAATAACACATACTTATCTATAGAATAGGTATCTATACCTATCCTCTTTATATTAATAGGCGCTGCTCTAGTTTAAATTTTAACATCTAGATACTATTTAGCCACCTATGTAACATTTGCTAATGTAATTAAGCATCCCGTATTACAATAGATATCTACCTAGGCATCTAGATTATCTAAATTTAGGGAAATCTAGAATTATAGATATATCTAGGCCTAAAACGCATAGCCTATGCCTGCGTTGCGTTATATGCTAATTATTAATTAAAAGATTAGTATATAAGCACCTGTTTTTATCTTAACCTTTATTATATCTAGTAATAGTGTTTTCTCCGCTACTAATTTTATTTATATTTATATCTTATCCATTATAATGTTTAAACAATTATAATTACTATATATATAAGATAAAGAATAAGAGTCTAAAGTTTTATTATAAGCTACCTTGCTACTAATTATACCCTTATGTAGCACTCTATGCATAGTGTTTAAATAGTTAAAGAGCGTATTATTAGATCTAAACTAGGTAAAGCATATTTAGTAAGTACAAATTATGCCATTAATTACCATAAACTAAACCTATTTCGCCTAGCTATTAGACTATAGGCTTCTATCCTAATTATCCTAGGGATATATCTCCTGCTATTTTACCTCTAGGTATAGCATATATATATCTAAATCCTCCTAATCTAGTTATTAACTATTATTATCCTAGTGTGTCTTATTTACCTGCTTATCCTAGCGTTAATTATTCTATTCTTTATCTCCTAGTTAATCTAACTTATCTACCTAATATACTGCCTATAGCTACTATAGTAATATAGCTAGTTTATTAGGTAGTTTTATTGCATTACTAAATAGGGTAGCCCTATTAGTAACTAGCCTATTATATCTAGGGTTAGGATTCCTATATAGTCTTTGTTAATTATTATAATATAGCTAATTACTAAACTATCTCTCCTAATTATTATAGTATAGTCTTTGCTATCTATACTATTACTATTAGTAACTATTCCTATTACTATTCTAGTAATTATTCTAGTAATTATTTTAGTATCCTTAAGGTTATAGCCTAGTAGGCCTATTATATAGTTAGTATGCTCCACGCTATCCTTAATTATTATATCCCCCTTGCATATTTAATCCTTAATATAAATCCCTAAACTACTAATTTATAATCTATTAGTATTAATCCTATGCCTAACTTATAATTATTAACTCCCTTTCTCTAATCTATATTAGAAACTAGTTAATTATTATATTTACTAATAGTAGAGTTATAATAGTCTAGATATTAGAATTAAACGCTTAGTAAACTATTTGTAATTACGTAATATTATCCTAATAATATGCCCTTATATCCTAAAGCAAATTATACATAAATATTATAATATCCTCTCTATTATAATATTTCTATAGGGAGTATTATGCGTTCTTAATCCTATTTAGGGCTATAGATTATAGTTCCTAGAACCTCTCTATAAGGCGTGTGTAAATAGTCTTTAATAATGCCTCTTAAAGTAATTCGCGCTTTAATAGCATTAATAGATAACTATACTAATTAAGGGCTTATCCTCTAAGATAAGATATTTATATATCTTTCACTAACTTCTCTAACTAGCTAGCTACTATATCTTCTAAATATTATATAAAAGCTAGTATATATTTATAGATTATTATTATAGATTTAGCATTTACTATAATTCCCTAGCCTTTATTATCCTTAATTCCTAGGTTAAAAAACCCTACGTCTACCGCCCGTAATAGCGGTTATATAATTAGCACTATCTTAGCTTGCTATGTAAATAGTAGCTATCTTTGCTAAGCTTGCTATGCCTATTATCCCTATTATATATACTATAATAGTGCTTAATTTATCTTAGCATTTTCCTTAAATAGATAATATAATATCTAGGTTATATCTATTAGAGAATTCTAGACCCCTTCTAGTAGCTATTATTTATTATTGCTAGGCATTATATTATAATATTATGCCCCCCTTAGCGTGTATAATCTTAACTAATATAATAAGGAATTATTAGGGGGGGAATTACTAAGTAGGGAATTATTAAGTAGCGTAATAGGTAATAACTTAATAAGTATAAGGCTATTCCTTCCTAACTCTAGGGATAATATTAATAATTATTGCCTTAGTGTAGGCAATCTTATATATAGGGTCTTATCTAGCTTAATGCCTAACTTAGAATTACGCCTATAATCTCCTATTCTAAGGTTAAGCTCCCCTAACTATTTTATTATAACTATAACTAAATAGTCTATTAGTATTGCGTTAATTAATGCGTTAATTAAGTCCTATATATGCTTGCTTTATGTCTTTTTAAACTATATTAGGCTATATCTTAGGCCCTAAGATAATCTCTCCCTATAGTAGTCCTAGCCCTTAGGCTAGGAATCTATCTTTAGCGCGATTATTAGGTTATCCTATGCTAGGGCAAATTATTAGGCCTTCTAGGACTACTTAGCTAAAAATCAGTGAAATCTTAACCTTTGCTTTGCCTATTTAACTAGGTATTTAAACGTTATTATGTCCTTAAATAGGGAAAAATTTATTACTAAGTGTAAGACTAATTATCTCTAATTATCTATAATCTCTAGCTTAGCTATATTAATATACTAGAATAATTATTATGTATCTATAATTAACTTCCTATCTAGTGTGTGCTTTAATATTTAGTGTTTTAACGAAATGAATTTAACTAAATAAAAATCAGAATAAGAATAAAAATAATTATAAAGATATTACTAGTTTAATAGTTTAACTCGTATAATCTAGAACGCATAATTGCTACTAACTATCAATAAGTGTAGGTGAAAGATAATAATATTCGACCTAATTATAGGTGCTAGCTAGCTATATGTGTACCCTGTGGTCACGTGATGTGACACGCAGCCAGTCAGCCAGTCAGTCAGCCAGTAAAAAAATAGAAGAACAACTTGCTTCCTGGGAGCGCAGATCGACTTGCGCAGATCGACTTGCACACCTTGTCCTACATCAAGCCGGGGGAGTAATCCGTATGTACGTATTCCGTACTCGGTACATTTCGTGCATTTGTCACATGAATACAACCTCGGCTTCTGCCCCGTCATGGTTTCTTCTGCCCATCTACAGGATTTCTTCAGGCTTGACGACCACCCAGTTCTTGTCCGCCCAGACAGGTAGTCCTTCACGCTGTTGAGCCTCTGCAAAATCCTTCCTCATTTTGCTAATCTGCTGCCAGTACTTCTCTGTGCGATTGACCCAGAGATGGATGCCACCACGCCCGACATCCACGCCCTGGAATTGCATGGGGCCATCACTGTCCGGAGTATCGCCGCCAGCAAGAATGGGTCTTTTCCACGGGTCGATATAGGCCAGAATGGCAGCCCATTTACCCTCTTTCCACACGGCGGGTGTCCACAAGGTAGGCGTCATGACCAGCTCAAGGTTATCCTTCTCATCGTAGTTGCCGTCCTTGATTTGTTTCCGAGCCGAAGTGACATTTCCAGTTTTGAGATCCCTCATCAGTAGAGTGACGCCGATTACGTTCTCGGGCTTGACGTTGTAGCCATATTTGGGGTCCGAGGCAACCATGCGCACCAGTTCCTCCGAGGCAGCGCTGACGACGTACACATCGATGCCGTTTGCCATGAGCTTATTGTACAGCTCGACCTGGCCGCGGAACACCTTGGGCGGGCTGACTGTGGAGCTTGTCAGTGTCCCTCCTTTTCGGTACGTGACGGGAATCGTCTTGTTCAACGCCATCAACTCGTCAACGTGGATCTTGAGCTGTCGCAGTGGGATACCACTGAACACTTGCGCGGCGAATGGGTAGCCGACTGCATCGTCGATTTCGCAGAGGCGGAGATAGTAACTGTACAAGGTTTCATTGTGCGAAGCAGAGTCTTCGAATGGTACGACTCTCAGAGAGGGATCCAGCTTGTCGCGCGAGAGAACACCCTTGGCCTCGAGGAACGGAAGCAGCGACTCCTCCAGATCGGATCGATAGCTGGTATTGTCCATGTCGAAGACGGCGTAGCGGCCCCTGTGGGCATTGCGCGCAATCATGTCGTTGAGAGCCTTTGCTGCCGCCGGTGGCCAGTGGGCCAGACGCGGCCCGGCGGTGCTTTTCGTCTTTGCCGAAGCGGGAGTGGTGGCATCGACGAGGCCGATCAAGGACGCGACACTGAGCGCCGCCCACGTGACTCTCATTGTGCTGAGTTCGGCGGATCACCATCAGCCGGGCTGCTGATTGTTGTTGTTCCCACGCGCGCAACTCTCCTCTCGAGGCTGGAAGGACGGGGGTTGCGAAGGTGACGAGCACCCCCCCGCCACTAATAAGCGGGCCAAGGATCTTGAAGAAATCGTCTTTGGTAATAGCATAAGCATGCTTATTCATGCTTATTCATCGCAGCTACTAGTACTCTATGTACATAGATCGAGGCCACACCACGGATAGTCCAATCACGTCCGGCGAGTTTCCACACCTACCCCACTTCCCACGGATTTTTCAAAAGTGGTGGTCAAATTTTTCGTCACTCCGGACTACTCCGTACTCCGTACTAAATGGCACCCCCCCCCTTTCGCCGTTTTCCATCAACATTGTCAGTCTACAAGTGGTGTGCGCCAGAACATGATTGAGCCAATACGTCAAGTGACATGCAGACCACAGCAGAGGTTTTGCCAGCAAACGTTGACTTGATGGCCGCAAGAGGTTGTGGCCCCATGCTTCCCCCCTTTCATCATCTCACGTCGCTCCTACTTCCCTACGCTTGCTCGGCAAAGTGAAGACGAAGCTTGACACCATCAGCCGGACAGTTGGTCAATGTCAAGCCGTGTTTCACAGGACCAGCGGCAGAACCGTCAACCCCGTCGATGCGCTGCATCATTCGCACAACAACGTAAGCGATCTCAGTTAGTGCGAATTGCTGTCCTACAATCAGAAAGTCAGTAAACGAGAGTTGATTGACAATGATGACGGCAAGCGGTCACCCACCGATGCAGATTCTAGGGCCGCCATTGAAAGGCAGGTAGTCCCATCCAGGCTTTCTCGTCTCCCAGCGTTCTGGTCTAAACACCTCGGCGTCTTCACCCCAGAGGTCTTTCCGTCGGTGCATGATGTAAACCTGAGAGAGAGGTGGTTAATACTATTTTCATCACAATAGTTCCTGGACACAGGACAGCAAGCAAGTTGCGAGGAGGAATGAAATAGCGCTCACCGAGTATCCAACATCTGTGCCCTTGGGCACAAAAACCGGCCAAGTGCCGTCAGGGCCACCGCCCGTGGGCAAGGTCGTATCCGTCAGTGCTGTGCGAACATTCATGGGTACAACGGGATACAGTCTCAAGGCTTCATTGATACACCACTGCAAATATTGGCAATTCTTCATTCTCTCGAAAGTGACTGGACGAGGATCAGAATACGGCCCGAAATCTTCCACAATGATTTTGCGGAGTCTCTTATAGATGGGCTGATATCGCTCGTCGGCCAGAGTATGGAAGAACCATCCCAGCAGCGAGGCGGTCGTGTCACGGCCAGCAAGAAGGATGTTTAGAAGCTGCGACCGCACCTCGGCGGGATCCTGCGTCTGCTCCGCTAAAGCGTTCAGGAAGACGTAATGATCGGCCTTCTTCTCCGAGGGCTTGTTCATGGCTTTCTGGACAAAGTAGTCCACAAAATCATGAACTCGCCGCACCATGCGGCGAAATTCAGGGGTGTGCATCAGCCAGTAGTTGGTGCCAAGCCGGACCGCGATGGCCATGATGAACTGGGAGCGATCGAAAGCATATGCGAAGCTGCCGTCGTCCTTGCCAGTGTTTTTGATGCTATGTTGCTGGTCAATCTGGCTGTTGACACTCTCGCCGAACAGGAACTCGGTCGCCGAATCGAGAGTGAGGCGGAAGAATAGGACCTGAAGATCGACGGTGCCCGTCCAGCCGTCGCGACCAAGATGCTGATCCAAAACTGCCATCATGTTCTTGACATGTCTTTCCTCCAGGTCCAGGTCGCTGACTTGGCTGCGGACAAATTGTGGGCGGAGAAGAGCGCGTGAATGTTCCCATTGCTTGCCATTTGTGGCGAACTGAGCGGCAATCAGTCATGATGCATGCTCGTGCTGTTGTACTAGCCGCCAAAAAAAAAGAAAGAAAGAAAGAAAGAAAGAAAGAAAAAAACTTACAATGCCGTTTCCAAGCAGAGGCGCAAAGTTTTCCGTTCGATTTACACCTAGTCCGAAATCTTTGAATTTCAACGCCAGCATGGTTTGGATATTCCGCGGCTCGGCTGTGAAGATGATCTTGCTGAAGAATGGCGACACGAGAGCTAAAGTGCCGACGGCACGACCTTGGCGTTCCTGAAACTGATTGTAAATTTCCTGCAAGAAGTCGGGGAACCTCTTGGCCTTGGAGGCTTTGTAGCCGAGGTATAACGCCCAGATGCCGCTGGGATCCAGGGAAGGCGTCTTGACAAGAGGTTTGCAACCCAGCTCTTTCGCCTTGGCCCTGTGCCGGAGTGACGTCAGAATGGAGTTGACGAGCATCACCATCAGGGCAGCCCCGAGGGCAATGCCGGCCAAAACAAGAGACGTGTGCATGATGGCGCGCGAGCAAAGCAATGTCAAAACCGTTGCGGGGTGAATGCGCAGCAGTACGGAGTATGTATGTAGGTCATACAATCATGGGGTCGGTCGGTCAATGGTCCGTGTGGGAAAACTTGTCGCGTGACTATCATGAAGCCAATTTGGCAAGGCGTCGGGCGAAGGCGTCGGGCGTCGGGAGAACAAACGATGCCAGGCAAAAGGCGAAAGCAGCAGCTCCGGGCTCCACAGTCATTACCACCGGCATCATGGATCCTGTTTGGGAAGCCAGTCCCCGGGATTGACAAGTCCGACATGACATTTTCAATTCCCACTTCCCGTCGGACTTTCCAGTATTACCGTTCACCATTCACCATTCATCATACATTATCCAGTTATAATCGAGTCTTGGCTGGGCACGACTTGCCGACTTGCCGACTTGCCGACCCCTGACTACCGACTGCCGACTGCCGACTGCCTACCGCCGACATTGAACACCAATTTGTTCGTTCCGCGTCCCAGATCGACCCACGGAGCGCACGGAATAGCTGAAATATGCACCCAAGTATTACTGAGTATGTACGGATGTCGAGATCAAAAGTCGTGTCCCCTTAGGTGGGTCTTGTGCAGGGGACACGACTTCTGATCTCGACGTCCGTATGTATGCATGTATGTGATGACAAGTGAACGCTACCATGCCAATGCAATCTCATGATCCATCCAATTTCCAATTTCGAATAACAGCGTAACCTCCAAGGTGGACACCCCAGAATCAGCAACCTCTTTCTGATGAAAATTGTCTCAAAAGTCCCGGGGGTCCACCCTGGAGTGATACCGGCTGAATACATACATGTACATGGAGATGGACAGCAAGATGGACAGCAAGATGGACAGCTGCCGTGTTATCATTGGGCTCAGATGTTGAAGGAGTGCTCCTCATGCATCATGCTCGGAAACCACGGGAGCATGTTCCGAATTCGTCTGCTTCCCCCTGTCTGTCTGCCCTTTCTGTCTGCCCTTTCACCACATGGTAATACAAAAGGTAGCAAGCACCCGGCCCAGGCAGAGTGGTTCTTGCGGTTCTTGTGGTTCTTGCGGTTGGCACTTCAATACATCATCATCTTCGTACCGCGGCGCAGTAGCAGGGCCATGCCGACCTCAATCGTTCTCGTCTGGCTTTCAGCCTTGTCGACGCTGAACCTCTTCCCATGCGCCAATGCACAGGAACACGCGGGACGTTTCGATCCGCTCCAATACGTTGATCAACTCATCGGATCAAGCCAGGGTGGAAATATATTCCCTGGCGCCACCCTGCCTTATGGAATGGCCAAAGCCGTCGCCGACACCAACAGTGACTCCAATCAGGGAGGCTTCACCCTGGACGACAGGCCCATCACCGGGTTCAGCGTTCTGCACGACTCCGGGACTGGCGGAAGCCCATCACTGGGAAACTTCCCTCTGTTCCCGTACAATGGCTGCCCAGGCAACGACGTCAACGCCTGCGCGTATCCCAAGAAAACACGCACCAAGCTTTATGGCAACTTCTCCAAGAACAGTGTACACGCCAAGCCGGGATACTTTGGCGTCACTCTCAACAGCGGGCCGCAGGTTGAAATGACGACGACGCAGCATACCGCGCTGTTCAAGTTCACCTTCAAGGGAGCCGGTGACACGGACAAGCCACTCATTCTCCAGGACCTCAGCGACCTCTCGGATTCGCGCCAGGACAACGGTACGATACGGGTTGACCCGAACACTGGGCGGATCACGGGCGACGCCGTATTTGTTCCCAGCTTCGCCCAGGGCAAATACCAACCGTACTTTTGCACCGACTTCCACGGTGCCGAGATTGCCGACAGCGGCATCTTTGTTGATAGCCGCGCCAGCGCCGAGGTTCATGAGCTCAAGATATCGCGCTCCATCAATGGCTACCCCTTGCCCGGGGGCGCGTTTGTCCGCTTCGTCAACGGAAAGAAGCCAGTGTACTCCCGCGTCGGCCTCAGTTTCATCAGCAGCGCCCAGGCGTGCGCGAACGCGGAGCGGGAAATGCCAAACTTTGACTTTGAGAAGCACGAGGCTGATGCGCAAAACGCCTGGAGGGAAAAGCTGAGCCCCATCACCGTTGACACAAAGGGCGTCGATGCGGATTTGGTCAAGTCTTTCTATTCCGGCATCTATCGCACCATGGTCAACCCGCAGAACTATACCGGCGAGAACCCGTTGTGGAACGACGGGGAGCCGTATTTCGACTCGTTCTACTGCATCTGGGATACGTTCCGCACCCAGTTCCCCTTCTTGACAATCCTGGACCCAAAGGCCGTGGCGCAGATGGTGCGCTCACTGATCTCGACCTACGAACACGATGGCTGGCTCCCCGATTGCCGGATGAGCTTCAGCAGAGGCTACACCCAGGGCGGCTCGAATGCCGACAACGTGCTGGCGGACGTGTACGTGAAGGGAATCGAGGGCGGCATCGACTGGAAGAAGGGCTACGAGGCCGTGAAGAAGGACGCCGAGGTGGAGCCGTACGACTGGTGCTGCCACGGGAGAGGCGGCATTGATTCATGGAAACGCCTGGGCTACGTGCCTGTCCAAGATTTCGACCACAAGGGGTTCGGAACGCTGACGAGAACCATCAGCCGCACACTCGAGTATGCGTACAACGATTTCTGCATTGCGCAAATCGCAAAAGGCCTCGGCCACAAGGACGAGGAGGAAAAGTACATTAGGAGCAGCGGAAACTGGCACAACTTGTACAAGGCTGACCAGAAGTCGTTTTTGCCTGACCGGGAGGACACGGGCTTCACCGGCTTCTTCCAGCCGAGATATCAGAACCAGACCTGGGGATTCCAGGACCCTCTCAAGTGCAGCAAGAACACCGACCAAAATGCCTGCTCACTTACTAACAATGGGCCCGAAACATTCGAAAGCAGTGTGTGGGAGTATGGCTTGTAAGTGTCCCTTTTTTTTTTCCGCGTTGAGAGAGAGAGAGAGAGAGAGAAAAAATCTCACATGTATAATTCATCTGTACGGCTGGAACTGATTCATCCTGCAAGTTATGTTCCCCACGACCAAGCTCGGCTGATTGCCCTCTACGGCGGACCAGAGTCGTTCGTGAAACGTCTCAACTACCTCCACGACAAGAAGATTGGGAACATTGCCAATGAGCCTTCGTTCCTGACAATATTCCAATACCATTACGCCGGGCGCCCAGCCGAATCCGCGCGACGGAGCCACTTCTTCATCCCCAAGTACTACCCGGCCACGCCCGAAGGGCTGCTAGGCAATGATGATGGCGGCGCAATGGGCTCCTTCCTGGCATTCGCCATGATGGGACTGTTCCCCGTCTCGGGCCAAAACCTGTACCTGATCACTCCCCCGTACTTCGAGAGCGTCAAGTTGAAGCACCCGCTTACCGGGAAGACGGCGACGATTCGGAACATCAACTTTGATCCGACCTACAAGGACATCTACATTCAGAGCGCGACCTTGAACGGCAAGCCGTACACGAAGAACTGGATCGATCACTCATTCTTCACCGAGGGCAAGGAACTGGTTCTTACGCTGGGAAGCAGGGAGAGTAAGTGGGGGACTTTGGTGAAAGACTTGCCGCCGAGTCTGAGTGCAAACACTGGGCTCGATGGGACGTAGGTAGAGCGGGCAGGGGGGGTTTTCTCGAGTCACATGCATGGCTTTGACATGGATGTGTGCGGGCTGGATGGAACGAATTTCCTGCGCTTACGGATCCGTACGGAGGGAGGGACTTCCAACTTCCACACATTCATCTCCACGTGGCATCTCTGTAGAAAGGGGGAGGGCCCAGGCCGGACCACGTATTAAGGATATTGGTCCACAACCTTGGTCCGCGTTGCACCAACGTCTGAATTTAAAATTTGTTGTCTGATAGTTTCTGCAGCGGGTGCCCTGGTCACTTTTCCCCGGACCCTGTTCTCTCGGGATAGTCGGGAAGAGGCCGCCCCTGACCAGCCCATGTCTCATCCCTGAATCCAGCGAACATGATCATTCATGGTAGTAGTAGCCGTTGCGATGATCATCTCACGCACGCCCTGTTATGTAGAAGACGAAGAGCAAGCACGGGATTTTTTTTTTTTTTTTTTTCTTCATTCATTTGCATATTCCAACAGCGCCTCTCTCCACGATGGAATCGAATGACAACGACGCGAGGTTTGTTTTGAATGGCATTGTCTTTTTACTAGCATGGCACCGTTTCTCAGTTGACTTCCGGCTAACTTGTTGTCCAGCACGCGGGCACCATCCCTGAACTTTGACGGATTCGACGGCATGAGCGTGACACCCGGGCTCGCAGCAGAAGAAGATTCACCTCGTCCTTCCCAGTTCTCGCCGGCAAGGAGCCTGCGGTCCCAGATGTCCCATGTCTCGCTCGCGGATTCGGCGGCCGACTCCACGGCGACGAGCGCGAGCGCGAGCGCGAGCACGAGCACAAGTTCAGTTGTCCCGCTGCCGGCCCTGCAGATCAAGGGCGAGTTCGCCGAGGACGGCCTCCTCCACCCTCTGCCCGAGGAGGAGCTGGACCCGGGGAGCTTCGACATCGTGGCTCCCCTCAGGCAGGAGCCCAAAGTGTACTCTCTCGCGAAGCGGTCGGAGGACCTGTTCTCCAAGGAGCACATGGGCATCATCCTCGGCGACGCGCGCCTCCTCGGCCAGTTCAGTCACTTCCTGGCCAGCGTGAGACCGCGCTCCCTCCCGCTCCTGACGTACTACCTCGACGCCGACAAGGCCATCCGGGCCATCGAATACGCCAACTCGGTCGCCGCGGGACTGGAGAAGCTGGACGGATACGGATACGGATACGACTTTGCGTCCGGCCCCGCCGACAAGGTGGCGAGCCGCACCCTCGAGGCCAAGCACGACGCCGCATTCGAGGCACTGGCGAGGGAGGAGCTGCCCATGTTCATCACCCATGTATGGATCCGCATCGTCAGCCTCTCCGTCAAGCAGAGGGTCATGGGGACCATGCCGCCTCACCTGCGGGAGGCGTCCGGCGGACTGGCCGAGGTCTTCTGCCTGACTGACCCGTCCCGGCATGACAATCCCATCATTCTCGCCTCGAGCGGTAAGGCTTCACCCCCCCCCATCTCGAAAGCTCCAATTCTTCCGTTTACATTAAGCCCCCGTCGTCTGGTAAATATGTACATGTATTATTACAGTAATACTGACAACCCAGCCGCCCCCCCCCCTCCCCCCCGCCGCAGAATTCCATCGCACAACGCAGTACGGCATGAGCGACGTCATTGGCCGCAACTGCAGGTTCCTGCAGGGCCCGGGAACAAATCCCTTGAGCGTCAGGCGAATCAGGGCGCAGCTCGAGGCGGGCAAGGAGCACTTTGAAACGTTCCTCAACTACCGCCGGGACGGGTCCCCGTTCATGAACCTCCTGCTGTGCGCGCCCCTGATCGACTCGAGGGGCACGGTCCGGTACTTCCTTGGAGCCCAGGTGGACGTGTCGGGGCTGGCTCGAGAATGTGCCGGGCTCGACGGCCTCAAACGACTGGTGCGAGCCAGAGGGGAGGCAAGGGGAAGAGAGAAGGAACTGCCCAGCCTGCCGCCGAACCATGACGGATTCGAGAGCGAGAGACCAATGGGTATTAGCAGCAGCAGCGGCGCCCTGTCTTGCCGCGGCGACACGGGGGGCGATGAAGACGACGAAAACGTCCGGGACAACACAGCCCAGCCCCAGCAGCAGGGGTCGTCGTCTTCTTCCTCCTCCTCTCACCAGGGGGACGCGCCGTATCTCGTGCTCGGGGACGGCGCTTCTTCTTCTACTTGTTCTACTCAAGGGGGGTCGCCCGCCGAACATAAGCAGCAGCAGCAGCAGCAGCAGCAGCTAGCCAGCGGTCGTCTCACCGGCGTCTACGAAAACTACCTCCTTGTTCGCGCCTCGCCCGGCCTCCCCATCCTCTTCGCCTCCCCGACCCTGCGCGTGCCCGGCATGCTGCAGAGCGCCTTGCTGTCGCGCATCGGGGGCTCCGGGCGCGTCCGAGACCAGCTCGCGCAGGCCCTCGGCGAGGGAAGGGGAGTCACGGCAAAGGTGCAGTGGCTGCCGTTCTCGTCGGCGCGCCGCTGCGCGACCGCGCGGGCCGCCTCCTCTTGCCCGGGGAGGCCGCGCTGGCTTCACTGCACGCCTCTGCGCGGCATCGACGGCGTCATCGGCGTCTGGATGGTTGTCGTTGTCGACGACGACGACGGCGCGGGCGCGGGCGCGGGCGCGGGCTCTGCGGCGAAGCACCCTGCCGTGGGCGCCGCATGCGCCTCCGGCCAGCCGTCGAGGGTCGCGCCGGCCATCGAAAGCCATCCGCGGCGCAGGACAGCCACACCTTTTGGGTCAGACAATGATCCCTGGCCGTTTGTGTGGCAAGGGTAGATGGATGTTGTATACGGGTCATACGGAGTACGGACTGCGGACTATCCAGGGAAGCTATAGATGGATGTTGTATACAAGGAAAGTACAACGTGCTCGCACAAAGGGGGTGTTTCTGCATGAAATGGGGCGTAGAGCTCGCATTCGTTTCTTCCCTTTTATTCTCGGGAAACCGAACCGGTCATGGTCCGATTCATCCGTAGTTTCGCAACGCATATCAAGGTGCTGTAACAGTAGTACGTACTGCAGAGGTACAGTTGCTTGGGGGCGCATACTAATGCATGCACAGAGTACCCCGTAAGTGGCAAAAGTTTCTTGCTCAAAATAGATGTATACATCTGTGCGTTCTCAATGCATTTCATGCGAACCATGTACAGAATGCCCCTAATAACAGAACAATATCGAGAACCGCTCCTGGCTGCTGAACAATGGCCCGGCGGTTTCGTGCTCTCCCAGTGCTCGACTCCAGTCTGTTTCTTCACGCGGTTGAGGCGAGTTCTCTTCTGACGGCAGGGGCCATCCTTTTTCAGATGCACTGTCCGCAACCGACTTGGCTTCGGCTTCGACTTCGGCTTGGGCTCCGGCTTCGACTCCGGCCTCGGCTACCGAATCTGCATTCACCGACGCCGTCCCGGCCCACGTGGTAATCGGGGTGTCTGCCGAGATCTTCTCGCGGTGCTGGAAAGAAGGCTTCCGCGGCGAAGGGAATTGGGCCCGGGCCTGTGCTTCCGCGGCGCCCGGAGAGCCGGGAGAGCCGGGAGAGCCGGGCCCCCTGGAGGTGGCGGCCAGCTTGGACATGCGCAGTATGAACAGGCGGAGCGTGGGGAGACAGGCGCATAGTATGCCGACGCTGATCTCGATGCCGGACCACAAGACTGCTCCGTACTGGTCGTGGGTTGGGTTCGACGTGTCGGCAAACTTTCTGAGCGAGCCGAGTCGCAGGATCGAGATGGCGGTTACCCTTTATCAAGTTAGGGTTGAGCTATTCCCAATATTTATTTAACACCAAATCTTGTCTTGATTCGAACTTACAGAAAACCAGTCATAAACATCAGGGCCACGGCCATCTTCTTCTTAAACCGCAGCTGCAGCTTACGTATCTCGAAGAGCGGGATGCCAATCATCCAGAAGTCGACGGCGACGTTGACGGCGGCGTGGACCCAGACAGACGCGTCGATCTGCACGCAGTGGCCCCTGACGCGGCCGGCCTGGGCGCTGTCGAACCTCGTCCAGCTGTAGCTGATGGGCGTGCACTGGAAGATGGTCTTGACAACGAAGACGGTGCAGAAGGCGACGTGGAAGACGATGGTGCCCAGGAGGAGCCTCCGCGTGACCCTGCCCGGGAAGATGGACATGTAGAAGAAGGTCAGCGTCAGCTTCACCATGGTCAGGGCCAGGAGGTACAGGATCTCATTGATGTACAGGTCGATGCCGTACCGGAGCATGTCGCCCGCCGGCACGGCCCAGACGCTCTTGCCCAGGCCGCGCGTCCAGAGGCCGCGGAGCATCAGGACCATGCCCGTGATGGCCATGGGCACGGCGGCCACGATCATGAAGTCGTCCCAGCCTAGCCGGAGCCGCCCCCGGCCGTAGATGAGCTTGTAGACCAGCCGGATCGACGTGATGACGGTCGTGACCATGCCGAAGGTAATGATGAGGATGATGAACTCTCGTGACCTGTCCTCGACGGGTTGCTGGCACACGACGCCGGTGAGGTTCCTGGTGACTTTTTTGTTTCCCCCGAATATTAGTCTTCTGGAATTGATACTAATACTGGCACCGGCACTGGCACCGGCTTAACTTACATATGGCTTCCGGTGCAGTGCACGCATTCAGCACGCATTCAATCACCGTCCCATTGCCGGCCACGGCGGGACATGGAATCCTGTCTGCGGACGATATGCCCATGCATGATGTCTAGACCGCCGCATCTGATCGTCAACACATGGTGTCTTTCACGGGGGGGGGGGGGGGGGTGGCATTGAATCTTACTGCGCAATCCGGTATTCTCCCCAGCACGGCAGTGTCCCACTGCACCGACTCATTCGAGCGTCCGGCCATGATGATGATGAATCTTGGGCAAGGCAGATCAAAGTGCTTGGAGGAGGGGTTCTTTTTTTTTTTTTTTTTTTTTTTTTCCTTCATGCTTCCTCGCGTCATGTAGTTTGGTATTATACTCTGGACGGGCTTGCCTGTTCCATCTCATGTGGCGGCCTCTGTGGCGGCCTCTGTGCGCAACGAAGAGAAATAAGACTCGACGCTTTGACTCGATAGACGCCTTCTCTCCTCGTCCACTTGTCGACGCTCGAGCTTTCCATGCGAATATGGTTAAACTTGCTACCGAGTACTTGGGCGAGTGGGCATACCCCGCGACACGGACCTACTAATCTGGCATGGTTCGTTGGGAGTTTTGTCGTTGCCGTGCTCATCCCATTCCCATTGGATGGACAAAGTCGGGCTATACACCTGAAATGGTGAAACGGCGAGCTCAAAATCGCCGATTATCACGATGCAACCCACGTGTCGAGGGGATGTGAGGATGTGACCTTGACGATGGGCCTCGAGGTCGGCCACAACTTGGCGGGCATTGTCTCTCCACGTTGCTTCCAAGCAAGATGATACCCATCTTCGTCTCTGCCCGAGATGAGATGCAAATGTCTGCGATGGAGGAGCGAGCGCACAGGCCGCCAATGTTCGTGCGCGAAAAAAAAAAATCCCGATGAGATTCTGCCCCGTATTTGCGTCAAAGCTGTTGGATTCCACAGCCAATCAGGAGCACTTCGGCTGGATTGCGCGGTGGAGTGTACATTAGGGCTCGTACCGCCCACAATCTGTACGTACCTATGCAATGTAAGCAGTCACACCATAATATAATTCTGACAAAAGCGCCGGCCTCCACCTACATCTGAAGTCTGCCTGTGCTCGGATTGCCGTCCCACTGCCCCGGATAATTCGCATCAGATGAGACGTTATCCTTTGAACATTGATATTGCTTTGCCGAGCCTTGGCTTTCCCCCGCAACTCTGCGCGGTAATTTCCTAACTGGCAACTGAGCCTCCGATCATTAGAACATGCCGAGGCTGGACAACCGCCGTGTCTCCGTGTAGCCCGCCGCCATGATCTACAACAGTGGAAATGTCGCGCAGTTGCCCAATGTAGATTTGCCGACATTTCTGTTCGGTGCGTGAACCCGTCGAGGCAGCTCAGGGATCTGGATCTGCGGCAGGGAGGGGGGCGGTCCAAGTTGTGACAAGCTCGTCTCTGGAATAAAAAAAAAAAAACTCTACTCTAGAATCACCCGTGTTGGTATCACAGGCCCCCCCCCCCATCCTGCATACGGACGGAGAATAGTAGCTTTCTGTTCTAACCGTCTCTCTGCCGGTGATACTAGTACCTCCTTACCTATTATGGGACTTTATGGAACATCTTTAGGCACTACATGGAGAAAGCATGTCTTGTTAGGATGAAAATGTCGCTTTACCAGACTGGCTTGATGAGCAGAACATCCATCTTGATCATCACGCCAGGCAGGATATCAACACGTCCCTGGCTCTCCCCCACCACAAGCTCTCATGAACCTCCCGTCCCAGCTTCCTCGTCTCCCTCGACTCGGAGCTCCTCGAACGATTCCACGGTCGTTGTCCATCCACCGCTTCCCTGGAGAACCAGCTCCCGTGCAACCCGTACGGCACCCGCTGCGGCAGCCGCACTCTCGCAACAACAGCGCGCATCCCCGTGTGCATCCTCGGCGCATCGATGATCCACAGCTCACTCACGGCATCGACACCCACGTTGCCATGCTCATCCAGCTGCGACTCATCAAAGACATACGTCAACAACCACCCGTCTTCCTCGCCGCCACCATCCCGCGGCACGAACCGCGGCTCCTGCGCGTACCAGCCCGCCGGTAGTTGAAAGACGCGCACGGGGTCGTCCGGATCGGGCGAGGATGCAATCTCGTCGAGTGATCGCGTGTCGACGCACCCCGTCACCCGGGCGGGCGGATCGTCAATGCCCCGCGCAATGAGCTGCCGCACATCAACTCGGACGAGTGCGTCAATCTTGACGGCTCGGCCTAGCGCCGCGGAGAAGTTCGACGCAGAGCTGCACCCGTATATGTACCGCGCTGGGCTCATGGACATTGCATCCGGCACCGAGGGGAACTCGAACGGTAGTGAGAGGAGAGCCCACTCGTGTGTGATGCTTTGGTGGGAGGAAGAAGAAGAAGAAGAAGAGTCCCGCGGAAACTGGTAATAGTATAGACGGCACTGGTCATCTTTGGCAGGGGGCACGGGAATCCCACCGGCTGAAAAGATGAGTGATGGCGACGTCAATCGACATGCCAACAGGTGCACGGCGTCCGGGGAGTCCCACGCATTGGCCGTGTGGAAGATGCAGCACGGGTCGGTATGGAACCACCGCACAGCCTGGGGCGAGTGGCGCGGGAAGACGCCGAACCTGGAGGGAGAAGACGGATCGTACGACACGACGGGCAGGTTGCGCGCGAGGTTCTGCGGCGCAAGCGAGAGGGGCAGGTCCATGATGATTGTGTGTGTGGGCGAGACGCCGAAGTCGTGCATCATCTTGGGAGATGAGATGCCCGGCACGGCAGCGTTGAGGAGTCGTGGTCGTGGCCAAGTCTTGCGGGAATCTTGCTGTTCCGGAATGACAGAGTACCGCACAAAAGGCGCGATGAATGTCGAGTGGAAGAGCAGCAGTTCCCCCGTCACAGGATCCGAGCGAGGATGAGCTGTCGTCCATTCACGCATGAACGACAACGGCCCAGTACCACCGATCACTACTACTGCATCCGCATCCGCATCCGCCCCAGTCCCGGGTTTTTCCATGTCCGTATCCATGGGATCGTGGTTTTCTTCGCCTTCTGCATGATGCCCATTGAACCAGCCAATAGTATCCAGCGTCGGCAGCGCGATGCGCATGGGCGGTCCGGACTCGCACGTCGCCAGAGCCCGGCCATCATGATACAAGACACCCGTGTTCGCGACCGAGATCTTTTTGATTGGGTATAGGGATGGTGATCCCGGCAAGTGCGATAGCACGACGAGCGAAACCGTTCGTAGAATGCGTGATGTGATGGTGTACAAGGTTGAAAGAGGGTCAATGAGGGTCGCGATGGACGGCAAGATGGGCGTTCGAAGCGGTGTCGTCATGGAGGACAGGGACAAGTACACATCGGTGAGGATGAATTGATTCACGAAATGCGGTACGACTGCGCCATTGCTGTCGTCGCTCTCGATGAAGGCTACGCCGCTGAGCATCCCGTCGCCGTCGAACCAGTGCGCATCGCGGCCGAGATGGTCGTTGGTCACCGGGTTGCCGCCGTTGCGTACGTATTGACCGCCTCTGAGCTCGCGAGGGAGTTGGCCTGTGTATTTGCAGGGTGTAAGGGGACGAGTCGTTTGTATTGGCGCAAAGTTGCCTTGCAGGTATCTGCGCACATTGTTCATCGTGCTTAGTTACGCTTGAGTGAGTAGTAGATGGGGGATGGGGGGGGGGGGGGGGGGTGATGCCGGGTTGAGGGGGGACAAGGAAGACTCACGGATGTGGCACGGTTCTCTCTTTCTGGTCTTTGTCTTTGTTGAGCCATGTCCATGTCACTATGCTTGATGTGATGGTTACGCAGATGATGAACAGGGCGAGTGTGACGGCCGAAACGAGGGACAATGCCTCCGAAGGATGATACATGTTCGTGAGCACGTCCGTTCTGCGAGGCGTTTGGTCCGTCCTGGGATACTACCCAAGCTTGCAACTTCAGAAGGTGTGCGCGAGTATTTCATGGCGTCAATGCAGGTATATCTTGAGCGGTATTACAAATCGTTTGAGATGCACTGCCTCAGGTGTGCGACGAAGCATGGTACGAAGAACTTTGCAATAGCAATGTTTGCGATTCCTGTGCTAGAAACGACGCGTCATAGCTCGATCGGGCCGTGCACGCTTTCATTTGATTGTCGCTATCTGCATAGTAAAGCAAAGTGGATCGATCACAAAGATGACGGCCGGCTGCATGCCACGCATCGATGACGATGAATGGCGATGGGGTGGCCCGACGGAGCTAGCGCTCGGTGCGGAAAGGCGGCAGTCATCTACACGCCCTGGTGTGGATGTGCTGTTCAGTTCAAAAGTCTAGGTTGTCACCACTTTACTTGAGGCCAGATCTGAGATGGCAGAGAAAGGGCAGATGCTAGATGCCACACTCAGACATTTGGTTATCCATGGCGAGTTCAAGACGTCGTCTGGTCTTTCTCCAATTTATGTATGCTCCATTAGACACCACCACTTTGGAATCGCAGGCAGCCTTTGATTCGTTGGCGTCTTGGTGCGTTTAAACCATCCATCTTACAGCACAGCACAGAACAGAACAGAACAGTTCACCGTGTCCATTGTCGCGGCGCTGGTCTAAATCATGGGCTTTGACTATGCCTTGGTGTAAGTTGGAGTTTATGCAAAACCGCGTTTACCACATGCTGAAAAAGGGGGGGGGGGGGGGACAGACACCTCAAATATACTATTCCGCCAGCAGTCATTCTGACATTTTTCTACCGCGGCATCTCTACTCGGCTGGATCTGTACCGCGTCGCATTTCTGGTGTCCATTGCTGTCATCTCAACGATACCATGGGACTCGTACCTCATACACCAGGGAATCTGGACGTACCCGCCTCACGTCATTGTCGGTCCCAAGCTATTCGACATTCCCGCCGAAGAGCTCTTCTTCTTCGTCATACAGGCGTACAATACCAGCATCCTGTACCTTTTTCTCAGCAAGACTGTCACGCACGCGGCATATCTACTCCCCGCTCAAAGATGCGAGTCCAATGACGGCGGCGGCACTCACGAAGCGGCACTCAAGCACGGCATATTTGCTGTCATCGCCACCATCATCTCCCTCGGGGCATGGATGATCGCGCGCGGGGGCCAAGGCACGACGACGTATCTCGGCCTCATTCTCGTCTGGGCCGGTCCTTTCGCACTCTTGCTCTGGGGCCTGTCGGGCTACATGATCCAGAGGCTACCATTGTCGACCACGCTTCTCCCAATCGTCCTACCGACGCTGTACCTCTGGGTTGTCGACACCATCGCCTTGCGACGCGGCACCTGGGTCATCGCCAGCGGGACAAAACTGGGCATCTACGTCTGGCGCGGCCTCGAGGTCGAAGAAGCCATCTTCTTCCTGGCGACGAACACGCTCATCGTGTTTGGACTCGTGGCATTCGATCACGCCGTCGCGATACTTGACGCGAACGCCTCGACGTTTCCACGCATCGCCACGCCGTCCCCCGCGCTCCTCATACGTGCATTGTTTTTGAGCAGTGCGCGGTACGACCATGGTCGAATACACGGCATTCGCGACGCGGCGGAGCGATTGCGCAGGAAAAGCCGCAGCTTCCACTTCGCCAGCGCCTTCTTTGGCGGGCGAACGCGGATCGACCTCATGCTCTTGTACTCGTTTTGCCGGGTAGCGGATGACTTGGTGGACAATGCCAAGACGTCGAAAGAGGCGTTTGAGCACGTCGCCAAGTTGAGGGAGTACTTGGATGTCATCTACGGGCATGATGGAAAAGAGATGAGCAACGCCCCGGCCCCGGCCCCGGCCCCGGCCCCGGCTTTGAAAGAACAAGGCGTCACGTCGTTTCCCCAAGATGCACGCTCTGCGCTCTTGCATCTGCCGACGTACTTGCCCGGCGCGCCTCTGTACCGTCTCCTCGATGGGTTCGAGACAGACTTGGGCTTCAACGATGGCACAGAGTGGCCCATCCGAGATGAGGCACACGTCTCCGAGTACGCAGCGTGCGTAGCAGGCACGGTGGCAGAGCTCTGCATCGAGCTGATTCTGCACAATACGACGGCACCGATATCGCGGAGCATGCACCGTCATCTTGTCACGTCGGGCAGGCGCATGGGCATCGCCCTCCAGTACGTCAACATCGCGCGCGACATTTCCGTCGACGCGGCCATGAAGCGCGTGTACCTGCCGACGACGTGGCTCACGCAGCAGAAGCTCGGCCCAGATGATGTCTTGGCCGATCCCACCTCTGCCGCGGTGCTGGGCCTGCGTGAAAGGCTGCTCGACGAGGCAGATGGCATTTATCGCGACAACAGGGATGCAATCGACGCTTTGCCCAGCGAGGTGCGCGGGCCGATGCGCGTAGCTGTTGAGAGTTACATGGAGATCGGGCGGGTGTTGAGAGGGGGGGTGGCTGGTCGTCCTGGTCGTCCTGGTCGTCCTGGTCGTCCTGGTCGTGCGACGGTGCCGGTTGTGCAGAGGGTGCGGGTGGGTTGGCGGGCGTTGCGTGGGTAAATGGTTCGTTTACTAGTGAGGTGCGACATTGATGATTGCATGCGTAGTTTAGGTAGTGAGGTGAGGTGAGGTGAGGTGAGGTGAGATGGCAAGATTTGAGATTGATTGCCATGCTGGTACGGGAAATGTATGACGACACGACAGAAATGCCTTTGTGGTGGTGGTCCACTTGGTGGTGGTCCACTTGGTGGTGGGTGGCACACATGTGGCACATCAGTTCACAATCCATCCATCCATAGCGTTTGCGCTACTACTCTAGCAAGTGACCCAGATAGAGGAGACAATGAATGCACCAACTGCGACCATATTTTCTTCCATTCCATTCCATTGCCAAAATCTCCCCGTTGTCGGTTGTTCTTGTCAACTTGTCAAGCGTGTCCCCGTCATCTAGGGTGACATGACACACGCAAAGAGCACAATGGTGGACAAGAACAAGTCTGTAGACGAAAAGCCAACTGCCATAGTAATAGGTATACACCTTTCTTTTCCTTCACCATCTCAATTCTCAAAGCTAACAAGAGTTAGGCGCCGGCATCGGAGGCGTCTCAACAGCAGCCCGTCTCGCCAAGGCAGGCTTCGCCGTCACCGTCTTTGAAAAGAATGAATTCACAGGCGGTCGCTGCTCCCTGCTTCACCACGACGGCTACGTAAGTTCGAACACGACCAGATCTGTCCCAAGTGTTCTGGTGAGTTGGCCATCAAAGCTAACACGTCCCTCCCCCAGCGCTTCGACCAAGGCCCTTCACTGCTCCTTCTCCCACGCCTCTTCATCGAAGCGTTCAGAGACCTCGACACCTCTCTGGAGGCTGAAGACGTGCACCTTTTCAAATGCGAGCCAAACTACACTGTTCACTTTCACGATGGCTCCAGCTTCCAACTGTCCACTGACCTTGCGCGGATGAAAGGCCAAGTAGAGAAATACGAAGGAGCAGATGGGTTTGAGCGCTACTTTGCCTTCCTGGCCGAATCGCATCGGCATTACGAACTTTCCGTGCGGCACGTCCTGCACCGGAATTTCACCTCACTGCTGTCCATGCTACGGCCGAGTTTTCTTCGGCACGTGCTCACGCTGCATCCCTTTGAAAGCATGTATGCGCGTGCGGCGCGATACTTTAGGACAGAAAGGCTCAGGAGGGTCTTTACCTTTGCGAGCATGTACATGGGCATGTCGCCATTTGAAGCACCGGGAACCTATTCTCTCCTGCAGTACACGGAGCTGGCAGAGGGTGTCTGGTATCCTCAAGGTGGATTTCACAAGGTCATCGAGGCGCTCGTCAACGTCGGCGTGCGATTGGGCGTAACGTATCGGATGAACACGCCCGTGGCACAGGTGATGCTCGATCAAGATTCGAAGCGAGCGAGAGGCGTGGTTCTAGAGTCGGGTGAGCGCGTGGCTGCCGACGTGGTCATCGTGAATGCCGATCTCGTCTACGCGACCAAGAACCTGTTCCCGCCATCCCGACGCGCGGAGCGACTGAACCAGCGAAAGCTGTCGTGCAGTTCCATCTCGTTTTACTGGGCGCTCGACAGGCAGGTTCCGGAGCTTCACGCGCACAACATTTTTCTCGCAGACGAGTATCGCGAGTCGTTCGATGCCATATTTGCAAGACAGGATATGCCTGACGAGCCGTCCTTCTACTTGAACGTTCCGTCGCGGGTTGATCCTACCGCCGCGCCAGCAGGGGCAGATGCGCTCGTCGTGCTCGTGCCCGTGGGCCATTTGCAACATCAGAGCAACGAGAGCAACGAGAGCAACGATGCGATGACCAGTCAAGACCAAGACTGGGCCGGCATGGTGTCTCGCGCAAGAGAACACGTGCTCGCCACCGTTGAAGCACGCACCGGCACCAGCTTGCGAAAGTGCATCCGCCGCGAAATGGTCAACACGCCTGCGACATGGAGAGACCGCTTCAACCTAGACAAAGGGGCCATCCTTGGGCTCAGCCACAGCTTCTTCAACGTGCTGAGCTTCCGGCCGCGCACGAAACATCCCGACTATGGAGGATGTTATTTCGTCGGGTCGAGCACGCATCCTGGTGCGGGGATGCCCATCTGTTTGGCTGGGAGCAAGCTGACGGCGGACCAGGTGCTGGAGGAACTCGGGATGCACAAGCCGTGGGAGAGGCAGAGGGAGAAGGAGAATGGAAAGGAGAATGATGACGATGATGCTGCTGCTGCTGCTGGCATGGACGTGGAGCACGATCTGGGGCGAGGGTTGAGCCAATGGGGGGCAATGGCGTTGATGGGGGTGTTGATGGGGGTGTGGGTGTGGATGTGGATGGGGGGTGGGCTTTAGTAGAGACACACCGCTTCAGCTCCGAGTCCGTCGAGAAAGTCGAGACTCTCTAACCCTTGTTGTGATGGATGATTCATGACGTCTTGAAGATAATGAGCTAAAAGACGATTTCCTCCACGCTCCATCCATGGCCTTTCACCGTGCCGTGCCAAGACTACATGCTTCCCATCTTTCAGTCATCAATGAAATCATCGCGTCATCGTCGTCGCGCCAGCCATGTCAACCACCACAAAAGATGACATGTACGGATCCGTACTCTCATCAACGACAATCCCAGGATCGCAAGTGCCGACCGCCCTGCCAAGCCGGCTTCGATCTAGCGATTGGCGAGGTCAGCCATGTCTACGAGCACGTTCTCTTGGCCTCATCTCAATATGAAACATGGTGCAATGCTGAACGATAGACCGGGTCGGCGGTGTGCATAACGATCGGTTCTGGAACCCGTACATGCAATATGTAGGCTCGCGACCTACACATGAGTAACAGTCGGACGATACTTCTTTTTTTTTTTCTTTTTGCCGCTCATGCATTTGCATTCCATGGATGGCGGGGGCTGTTGACACAGATAGATGGAGAGGGATCGTGTCATGTGAGAGTGCCCAAGTTGAAAGCAGATCGACTTATCGGTGGCATCATCATAGTTGTAGTCGTCGACACATGACCTTTTCCGCTCCAACTCTATATGCCGCATATCCCGCAATCCCCCAAGCCACATCACATACCACCAGACAAGTGCCGTCCGTACCTGAAATTCGTCTGGGGTGCTAAGACGTCATGAACCAGCAAACAAATTCCCCATCGAGTTACTCTCCATTTCCAACGGCCACATGGCCATTCATAACCTCATAAACCCCCCGTTCAGCCACGGCACATCCATTAAATAGTGTGACCTGTTCCATTCATGCCCATCATCCTCCTCCTCCCTCCTCCTCCTGGCATAGTCACACCTTTCATCCTCATCCTCATCCTCAATTCCTCACCCTCGCAATGGGAAACAACGCCCTGAAAGCCAACGGTGACACCGTCGACGGCTACACAGCCGACATTAGCATCACCGTCCGCGGCTCCGATGCGTACTGGGCCATCTTTGCCTTCATGGCCTTCATGACACTGGTCTTCATAGCCCACAGCTACACCAAGCCACGCACCGAGCGCGTGTTCCACTACATCACCATCTCAATCACCATCGTCGCGTCCATTGCCTACTTTGCCATGGCATCCAATCTGGGCTGGGCATCCATCCTCGTTGAATTCTTCCGTGCCGACAACAAAGTCGCAGGGACCACGCGCGAGATCTTCTACGTGCGATACATTGACTGGTAATGTCTCATCCCGCCCATTTTTTTTTTTTTTGTTTTTTTTTGTCTTGAAATGTTTCTCCCCGTTTCGCGTTGTCAATGGCAAAAGCGTCGTTAACGCCAAATTTTCACACACACACAAGGGTCATTACTACGCCACTGTTGTTACTGGACATCCTCTTGACAGCCGGTATGCCATGGCCCACTGTCCTCTTCACGCTGCTCCTCGACGAAGTCATGATCATTACGGGCCTGGTCGGCGCGCTGGTCAAGTCAAGCTACAAATGGGGCTTCTTCACATTCGGCTGTGTCGCGTTCCTCCTCATCGTGTGGAACGTTGCATGGGTCGGGCGCCGGCATGCCAACGCGCTGGGCAGCGATGTCAGCAAGGTGTACCTCATCACGTCGGTTTGGACTCTGGGCCTGTGGTTCTTGTATCCCATTGCGTGGGGACTGAGCGAGGGTGGAAACGTCATTGCGCCAGACTCCGAGGCGGCATTCTATGGAACGCTGGATGTGTTGGCCAAGCCCGTCTTTGGCATGCTGTTTCTCTGGGGTCATAGAAACATTTCGGCTGCGCGGTTGGGGCTCGCCGTTCGTGATTATCAGGAGGTGCCGCGCGCGGCCTTGCATCATGAGAAGGGTGAACCTGTGCCTGGGGCGCGTACTGGCGTTCATAATGGTGCGGGTGCTGAGCCTGCGGTGATTGGGGGTGCGTGAACTTGATGAGTGAGCACAGAATATGTGAAATTGGTCTTTGTCAGGTATGGTTGTGCCGGGCAGGTGGAGGTTGTGGTGTTGCGGTGTTGCGATTGGCACGGGGGAGGCTGGAAGGTTCGGTTTGGCTGTTGACAGGTTCAAGGTTCAGTGTTTCAGATGAAGTTTTTATACCCATTCTAATACGCATAATTCGATATACATTATATGTTGATCGCCGAAACAATGCAACATGCAGAAACTTGACAACGTAAACCACGTTCCAGCCCTCAAGTTTGACTTTTTTATCGTGATAGAGTCATCAATAGCTAAAACGCCTAGCTAAAGAGGTATGCTAATAGGCTTACTATCTGGCATGTTAAATCGTTTCAAAGCCTCCGATATATACCAAGATTAGTGGATTTTTAGCACTCTATTAGGTCTACCTCAAATGATTTCAACCCCTAGTAAGAAGACGTAAATAGAGGCAAAATCAATCAAGTAAACCCATGCTAAAGCTGGGTAAATGAGCTGGTACACCGCATATTCCAACGCTATCCTCATCCTCGCTCGCTCTAGAAATCGTGAAATGGTCATGTCCCATGTGCTCAGTTCCGAAGCATGCCTGTGTATGCACAAGTCATCAGAAGCTCTTCTCCCATGCTCCCCACCATATTCCCATGTTTGCCGCCACCACTAGATCAAGCATTTTCAATCCCTCGTTGTGTATGATCAACTTGCCCAGCTTGGCTGTTTTCCCCCGATTACCACCGCCAGCCCGCTCGCTACCCAGGTTCAGTCCAAAGGGGGAGACAGCTCCATCGTCTCTTGCATTACAACTGTCGTTACCCAGCGATCCGTCGTCTTGTTTGAAAAGCTTTTCGAGATTGCCTTTCCACTGCTCCCCACGTTCTACAAAAAGCTCCGAAGAGGGAAGATTAAATCGCAACTCGCTCACCGTTTTCACCGAAGACGCCAAGAACTTTGCTGGACCGTGGCTGGCGACCAGGGGATTGTAATTGCTGCTGGTGCCGAGTTCTTGGGGAGTGTGTCGGCAAACGAGACTGCGTCCAGCCTGACCTGTTTGAAAATCACATTTACCACCCCACGGGCTCGAGAACACGTATCCTCGAGGTTTCATGCCAGGTGGGGGTAGTCCATCAGTGGCAACAGCTTCGACGTTGTCCGATTTTTCACTGGTATTCGATGCGACTGATCCAACGCTGTCACTTCGATGGCGGGTCAACTTGTTGAGACCAGTCTGCTCTAGACGCTGAATGGTCTTCCGCAACTTCTTGGCGAAACTCTGCGAGTATTCCATGAGCAACTGCCGTGAAAAGACGCCAACCTCGCCTCGGGAGGTGTTGCGATCACCGGCGTTGCTGCGTGTCATTGCGGCGAGGGCTGCGTCCAAACCGTTTTCCGCGAGGCTGTTCTTCTTGCGGGACATGGTCCGGAATTTGGCGTAGCCAGAGTTCTCGAGCTCTATATTTATGGACGGATGGGGATGCAGCAATGGAGTCGATAGGTGACCCCAAGTCGAGGCTGCATGCACTTCTCGTTCATCGCCAGCGTCTACAGGGTCGAGCTGGCGTGAGGAGACTCTACCAACATTCCACTGACTTCTAGAGCTCGGATCCCGGCGGACAATCGTCAGGGTGAATGGCGTGCCAGTCCCACTGATTGAAGCAATGCTGTCATTTCGGGGTGATGGGGAACGACTGGGTGCAGGATCAGCAGCCCGGGACCGGATCGCGTTTGAATGTGCAAACGAGCCTTGGACGCCTCCGGGCTGTGGGACAGGCGTCTCCAGAGGTAAGACTGGCAGTTGTTTCTCCGGGTGCTCATGTGAGCCATCGGCTGTGTCTGCTGAAGAGAGGTCGTCCAGCGGTTGCGTAGGTTTAGAGGAAGCCACAGGAACTTCTAGCATTGGACGAGGACCAACAGGCTTTCTCGTGGGCATTCCAGTGTGTAACCCGGCGGCAGTTCGTTCATGCACTGCTTTTCTATTTGGAGGCGGATCCACCCCAGGCTGACCATGTATTGATGGCAGCGTTGATATGTCGGGGCACTCGAGTGAGGGGCGAGTGTCCCGACCACGTCCATCAGCAGCATTCAAAGACTCGAGTCGTGGTGGGTTCGAACTTGTGGAAATTACGGGCTGTAGAGGTGGCAGGCGAGTTCCATTTGCCAGGCCATCGGGCGTCAAAGCACGAGCTTGGTCGGCGACTGGTTTTCGATGGATCGTGAGTGGCGACGAGCCGCTTTCTTCACTGGATCGCCATTTGTTGTCCTCACAGACTGATTCGGGAACTTTGACGTGGTCGGCGGGCATCTCCAAATGAATGTAATATAGAGAGTTGGTAACATCCTCGCCAGTCACGTTCCGCTCCTGGGGTTTCACCGTGGAGAGAATAACATCTGGTAACAAGACGTTAGAGAGAAATGAAATCAATCAGCCCGGGATTTGGAAAGTAAACCTACCTCTGGTGCCCGGCACCCGAGAGATGTAGAGAGTTAGGGGATCCTTTGCCTCATCAGCTGGCTTTTCGGGATATTGAGGGGGGTTTGCGGCAAGCTCGTTGAGGGCGGTCAAGGACCTGGCCTCCATGATGGTCTAGTCGGGTCCAGCGAGAGCAAGAGCGTTGTGGTGAAGATGAAGAATTTGCAGAATAACCAAAGTTGGGCATTAACTTAAATAGGCTGGATCCCGGGCTCAGGACAGAGTCAGGTTCTGCTCAAAAGTGCCATGCGAGAAGAAACGAGCGTCTGGTGAAGCGAGGGGAACACGAAAGAGGGCAGAGGGACCAAAGGGAAACAAACGTTGCGCTACCACAAGGAGATGAGGATGGTAAAGGGAAAAGAACAAAGGCAGGAGTGCGAGATGCTAGCAAAGGCGGCTGGCTGCTCAGCCCTCCTACCCGTCATGTCAAGCAGACCCGAAGCTTTTGACCCGAAGCTTTTGACCCGAAGCTTTTGATTGTGTTGCGGGCCATTTTCAACAAACGCCGAGTCAACAGATCAAGGGTCCAGACTCCAGCGGTCCAGTGCGGTGGTCCAGGTGGTCCAGGTGGTCCAGCTGTCCGACTTTGTGCTTGACAGCTGTTCGGGGGGGGGGGGGGGGAGGAGTGAGGGACTTACGTCACTGCCCCAGCCTACCGGCCCCAAGTGCCCCTCTTGCCGCGTGGCAAGACAACAAATCTCTCGCTTTCTTCAGACGGAAGGGCGACAAAAAGACAAAAAGAAATGAACGGACGAACAGCCAATGCCATATGGCATCAGACTATCCGTCGCATCGAGTCAGTGAGTCAGGGCTGGCTGTGATGCAGCGTCAGTGCCGAGACTATGCGTCCACCATGCATGGCATGCAATTCAATTCAATTCAATCCCCACCAAGCCACAGGAGCGGGTTTCCCCGGGTTTCCAGGCGTGCAAGTCACAGGGCGCCCTCACAATGCGGATTATCGTCACCATGATACTACTGTCTTGGGTGACATGGCCATCCGTAACTCCCCGCGGTCCAAGGGCCATTTGTCTCGGTAAACCTTTTCATCTGTTCACGCTCATGTTAACAGATCCTGATGTCCATGTCAACGCCGTGGCTGCGCTCTCTTTTATCCTCGTGCATTCCTGTGGGTGCGTGGTTGTCTTGAATTGCTCCATGACACTCACTGCTCCTTCAATTAAATTGCTACTCGCGCATTCGTTTCATGCAAACCCTCACTCAACTCAACCCCAACGGCGTGTACATGACGGACGCAAAGTGCCGATGCGCGATAGTGGCTAGTCATGCTGCAGCCAGGATAATTGATCCCCGTCAGTAGCGCCCCAGTATTACCTGTTACCCAGGCCGTGCCGATTTTGCTTATTTTGCTTCAATCGCTCGATTGGCCGGGGTCATTTAGCAGCTCAAGTTTCGATGAGATTGACGACCGCGCCATGAATTATTTGACTAGAAGCCTCCGAAGAGAGTGTGGGAAGAAAGGCATCCGCACAGGCTATTGGAAGCCCAGCAAGTTCCCGAAATCGCCTTCAATCACAGAAAAAGGACGGACGATCGAGGGTTCATATTTGTATTGTTTTCCATTAAAAAAAAAACAGCGCATTCAATTTACGTCGCGGGAAGTGTCTTGAGTTGAAGCGAGCAGTATTGAGATTCAGAATACGGCACGTGCTAGATCACGTGTATAATGGCCACCAATCACGTCCCGATCAATGTAATCTCGTAGCATCAAGCCTCCCGGGCCAAAAAAAGAAATCTAGCACGTCAAACTGTCGTCGACAGGCCTCAATCGCTGCCACCTGCACTCTCCTTCCCTAAAGCCGCGCTACTGGCCCTGGGTCCTTTGTCACACTGCACCTTTTACCATAACGACGTCGAGCTGAATCATGTCGCCGGCTCTGCAAGCCTCCGCGGCCATGTTCGCGCGACGGCAGTTCGCCGGAGCTCCGACCAGCACGAGCTCACTTGTCGTCGTGGCCAGTCGACTGATGGCTACCCAGCAGCACCAGAAGCGAGGATATGCTACTCCTATGGGACCGCCTCCCAAGAAGTTTCGAACGAGCAGACAGGTTGAGTGGCCGTGGGACAAAGAGGGCACCCTGGATCGACTGGGAAAGTACTTCCTCTTGACTGAGATGGCAAGAGGAATGTATGTTCTGATGGAACAGTTCTTCCGACCTCCGTACGTGGAAACTTTCGCAATATTAACCAAGGTCTCAATTGGTCATCTTGCACGGTGCGATAAGCTAACCAACGATACGCAGATACACGATCTATTATCCCTTCGAGAAGGTAAGAACACTATCGACTCACATTAGCCTTCACCAGCATCCCCAGATTGGAAACTAACAAGTGTCTCAGGGTCCCATTTCTCCTAGGTTCCGTGGCGAACACGCCCTGCGACGGTACCCCTCAGGTGAAGAGCGATGTATCGCCTGCAAGCTTTGCGAAGCTGTACGTTTATTCTATGAATCACTCTGGAAACTGAGCTGATAACATTTGCAGATCTGCCCTGCCCAGGCTATTACCATCGAAGCCGAGGAGCGTGCCGATGGCTCCCGCCGAACTACCCGTTACGACATTGACATGACCAAGTGCATCTATTGCGGCTTCTGCCAGGAATCCTGCCCTGTCGACGCGATCGTTGAGAGTCCAAACGCCGAATATGCCACCGAGACGAGAGAAGAGCTACTGTACAACAAGGGTGTGTGGAAATATTCTCCGTGCCAATTGTTCCCATGTGAATGCTGACCTAACACCGCGACAGAGAAGCTATTGTCCAACGGAGACAAGTGGGAGCCAGAGTTGGCCGCAGCCATTCGCGCCGATGCCCCATACCGATAGACCACAGACAGTCAATTACGAGCCACCACATATATGTTATCGCTGATTCCCTTTGTATCAATAGTAAAAGGCTGGACGAGGGCGCGTCGTGAATGTAGAGCGGTGGAGCGAGGTCCCAATTGGGAAATGTACATAAATTAGCCAAGAGAGCTATTATCACTGCATTGTGCGCGCGTACTGCCAGGCAATAATGTGATTTTATGTCCGCCTTGTGAAGACATACAGCACTATTCCCAGTTTGTTTTGTGAACAGTAACTTGCAGCGCAAAACACTCTTCACGAATAGACGACGGCCAATTACAGTTCTATTCATTCACCCTAGAAATGTGCGAATACAGTATTAGACTTCCCCGTCCCAGCGTATGAAACGCATCAACCGAACAGGCAGAGTCTCGGGCCATCCCATCCCATCGAAAAGTCAACCAATCACGATTCCCCAAATCCAATCAGCCCCTCCCGACTTACCCACCCATCCCGTATCACGTGACAGAAGCTCCAGCCCAGCTCCGACCTCCTCCGTACCAAGTTGCTCAACAAGCCGCCAGCGAGAAATTTATCACCAACTCCATCCTCGCGTTCCTTCATATCTAACCCGCGCCATCCCCCATCCTCCCCGTCTTCTCCACGCCGGTCAATCGCCAATTGACTCAACTCGCCTCCTACTCTCTACCCGGCCCATCGACAAGATCCCGGACCACCCACGACCGGCAACAACACCATGTTCCGCACCGTTTTCCTCCGCTCAGCGGCGCGCGCTGCCTCCCGTCCTGCCGTCCGGAGCTTCGTTGCTCCCCGTGCCCGCGCCCGCGCCCGCGCCGCTCCCATGCTGCCCAAGCTGCACAAGGTCCTGGGCACCAGAATGTACAGCGCTGCCAGCGGCTTGAAGAAGGAGGAGGTCGAGGGCCGAATCATGAGCTTGTTGCAGGGTTTCGACAAGGTACGTCGTCTCACGGACGAAGCAAGCTTCCCTCGTCACGCCAGTGCCAACTAACATTCGCAGGTCAACGACGTTTCCAACGTGCGCTATTCCCCCCCCCCCCCCCCTTCCGATCCCCGCAATACATGCAGGCCGTCATGATTTGATTTAAAAAACTAAAAAGATGTCTTCTCTCTCCACACAGATCAAGCCCGCCGCCCACTTCGCCAACGACCTCGGCCTCGACTCCCTCGACACCGTCGAAGTCGTCATGGCCATTGAAGAGGAATTCAGCATCGAGATCCCCGACAAGGACGCCGATTCCATCCACTCTGGTGCGTTCGTTTCCCCTGCGAGCCTTGACCCCTCCGATACTTATTGCTGACCCTTTTCTCCTCCTACGCAGTTGACAAGGCCGTTGAATACATCCTCTCCCAACCCGATGCTCACTAGGCGATTTCTTTTTCCACCCGGGGAACAACGGAGGCGTCGAGCAGTGGAAGTCGAAACAAGGCTTATTTTGTACTATTAACTTGCTCTACTCCCTTACAAGGGAGGTCCAACTTTATCGCGCGGTGGGTGTAGGTTTTTTTTTTTTTTCTTGTCTCATAGAGGAAATCGCATGGATCAAAAGAGCACAATTTCCAGCATCCTGATTTAACGTCTTGACCCGTGATGCCGTGGGTGATTCCCTCAGTACTCCGTATTGTGCCCGCTGAATCAATCACTGGTCAATGGTCAACGGCAGGCGTGAGATTATAGAGATGTAGTCAATGGTCAATGGTCAACGGCAGGCGTGAGATTATAGAGATGTAGTCAATGGTCAATGGCCAACGGCAGGCGTGAGATTATAGAGATGTAGTCAATGGTCAATGGCCAACGGCAGGCGTGAGATTATAGAGATGTAGTCAATGGTCAATGGTCAACGGCAGGCGTGAGATTATAGAGATGTAGTCAATGGTCAATGGTCAACGGCAGGCGTGAGATTATAGAGATGTAGTCAATGGTCAATGGTCAACGGCAGGCGTGAGATTATAGAGATGTAGTCAATGGTCAATGGCCAACGGCAGGCGTGAGACTAGAGATGTAGTCAATGGTCAATGGTCAACAGGGGCTATCGTGTCGAGATTATAAAGATGCAGATGACTGATCCCCGGATGGAGCACCAAAGCGCGGCATCACGGACGTATTCGCGAGGTCATGCACGATTTACTCCAAACGGCCGACGCGTCAAAGGCAAGACGTACATCTAGCCCATCGACTTTTGACTCACTACCTAGGTGCTCAGGCACGTACGTAGACAAGTACAAATGACTGCCAAATCACCAGACTTCGTAGACACAACGGACATGGAGTCCTCTTGAGAAATGTCAACACCAGACCCATCAACTCATGCGCAGCACACGCTGCAATGAATTTAATTGATACGCCATGAACAGATAGATACCAGGAACGCCTCTAATTAGACGGGGAAAAAAGGACAATACGTGCCAAAAGCAGCCCCCCCCCCCTCCAACCATTTTACGTGCCACACTCCATCGTAACCCGTCTGCGCCTAGGCGACGGGTGTCATCTCATCGTCACTGAATCTAAGACTCCCCCCGTATCCTTGTACATTACCGACCTCGACGCCATGGAAATCGCGGAGAAGTCCATGGCTGTGCCCAGAAATTCATTCGAGATCCGTACGCCCCAGCTCTCGGAGGAAGCCCAAGTATACGGACTTCATTCGCCAAGAGCTTGGAAAAGCTGATGCTTGCTAAACAAGCCACTACATCTCCTCGAAATATGAAGAAGCAAAAGGCGCCCGAAAATGAATTTGCGTGTCGTCCAAATGCACAAGTTGGCTCCGTCGGGTGTCGTATTTGGCTTCGCTTTTTCGGCTCAGTTGGAAACAGGCGCACTGCAAATGATCGATCGTACACCACATGACAGAAGCCAAACCGTTGTGTTCAAGGGGGAAAAAAAAGACGGAAACAGAGGAGCAACCTATAAAATTGAAACCAAACTGTCCGCGCCAGAAGTTCTTGACAAATAGATTTTAAGCACCTTCACATGAGCCTCCTAATTATTTTGTTATGTTCCTTTTTGGTATCCCGTCGTCATCCCACCTCGGCATGGCAGAGGCAGCCGATCCGACATGAGTCGCTTGCGGCGTTGTATTCGGGGGAAAAGCAAGTATGAAAGCATTCTATGCCATGATATGCAAGGTCGTTGAAGCTCTTCTTCAATCATTCTAGCCACTTCTTCTATCGCAGAGAACAGCGCTGGTGTGTAGCAACAACGAACGCCTTTTTTTTTTTTTTTCCTTTCTTCTTTTTTTTCTTCTTGGCCTCCATATAAAATCTTCATCAGCGTTGGGTGACGGATAGCGGATCTCTGTTCTCCTTGGAACCATTGTTAGACGCGTTTCTGCCCGCCGCAGCGCCGGCGTAGCTGCTCAAGGTCCCAATGCTCAATCCTGCCGAGATTCTCTTGCGCATTCTTGCGCTGGATGCATCGTCTTCTTCCTCCATGGCAAACACAAAGGCCGGATCTTCTTCGTCGATGGGCGTAGTGAACCGACCAGTCACGGATGAGCTGATACTTCCGCTGGAAACGTGACGCTCCATCGCGCGGTCTTTCCCGATAGGAGCGAGACCGCCGCCAGAGCCCAGTCTTGCGCTTGTGGGATGAAGATGCGGGCTGGAGCCCGCGGCCGTGCCCAAACCACCCGCTCCATCATCAAGTCTGCTGCGCTGCAGCTGCTGGGAAAGAACCGACATGGACTCGGTTGTGGTCCGAGCACCTGAAGGACGGCTGCTTGACCCCTGGCTTCTGTAGTCATCGCCCATCTCCTGCGCCAAAGTCGATTTTCGAAGGGGACTTCCCACATGACCAAAGGCTGACCCAAAGCTGCGAGCCGCTCTGGCAGCATCCTCCTCCTCCTTTTGACGCTGAAACAGGGATCCCCAGCGACTCGGGCTGGTGCCCATGGGACTTCCACTTTTGGTGATGCCATCGGTGACAGTATCGTCCGCTCGCATGGATCCTCGTCTTGCCTTCTCGGCAGGCGTCAAAAGCTCCTGTAGGTTTTCAGGAACGTAATTCTCGGGCAGGTTGTCATCGTCGAAAGCAAATTCGGCCTCCCAGTCTCGATCCACCGAGGACGTCTTTGGCATGCTTGAGCTCAGCATGCGGGGTTTTGCGTATCTGGACGAGTGCATAGCTCGTTTGCCGAAATATTCATCGCCAATGGCAGATTGAGAATTGGGAGGGCTGCTTGCTGTTAGGGTCGCCAGGTGCTCCGATGAACCAAAGGCCGAGGTGTGAAGCAACTTGAGCGTCTCGGACGTTCGGGAATCCTTTGCATTGCTGAGCGAGGGCGTAGGGGATTCGAGACCGAATTTGGATGGCACAGAGGACGGCCAGGGCGCTGCAGGGAACCGGGCAGCGTTGGAGATGCCGTTGGAGTCAAACGAGGCGGGGAGAGGAGCATCGAGTATAGACAATCCTTTGCCATTCATTGGTGAGAGGCCAAACCCCAGGCGAGTTGCGTCTTCGTCTCGGGGCGAGCCATAATTGGAATGGCCGTAGGGTGAATCAATCGACGGGATGCCGTTGTCGAGACTTGCCTGGCGACCGGGATGGTGAGACGGCTGGCGGTCATCACGATCAAAGACGCTCGCGTAAGCGGGCTGGTCGGCACCGTAGAGAGAGGATGTGAGAGCACTGGCGGACGATTGTTGATAGATGGTGGAGGATGAGGATGTCGGGGATGCAGGGCTCGGCGGGGGTCGGCCGGCGAGATTGACGGGATTCGTGCCTATCGTGACACCATTCTTGCCGTAGTTTATGCGTCGGCCGTCGGGTAGGATGTGGATGTTTGCGCATTTGGGCCCGAATTTGCAATTGCCCTGGAGCGATCCAGGCCATGTTAGTTGCAGCACAGATGCCAAGTGGGATGGATTTGTCTGGGTCTCGGAGAAGAAAGAAGAGAGAAGAAATGCCACCAGACCAACCTTTGCGAAATACTTGCAGATTGTTTCAGATGCTGCACCGAGATCATGGCTGAAGGGACAGGCATTGCCAGCCTGACAAGCGCCTTGACGGAAGAACTTGCATGGAACATGAGATGTGTCTGTATAAGTGAACGAGTGTCGTGGTCAGCATACTTCTGTCTTCTTGGAATGCCATTGTAATGACAAGAACAGGCAAATTTTCGCAACATGTGATGATCAAATCAAGAGCTCGGAGTCAGGCTGGAGGTGTACACATGGATTTGTCGTGGTTATTGTGAGGTTGGGGGGCGGGACTTGGGAGGTCAATTGCAGCACGACTCAGAAGGAGCGCTCGACTCGCAGTGGCGATCCAAGAGACGCGGCTTCCTATGGGCAGCGCGGGGGGGGGAGAAAAAGAAGCAGAAGAAGAGTAACAAAGGCGGCCGATTCGCCCAACGTACTGGGAGGACTCCGGGGCATCATTGCGGAGGACGGGTTGGCGGCGGCAGCGCCGTTGGGTATATTGAGGCTGCCGCTGCGGACGTGACGATACTCGGGCATGGCGGCGGAGGGAATTGAGTGTCGCGTGAACGCAGGACGCCTTTTGCCTGGAGAAAGAAGAGGAGGCGATGGAAGACCAGCAAGGCCGGATGGAGGAGAGGCGAAACCGGGCGAGACGGGAGGCAAGACGGTGGAGAGAGGGGACATGGCCGAAAGACGATCCATGGTGCTGAATTGAACTCTGCTATGGAGCCCAGCTTGTTTTTGGTGCCGAGTCGTTCTCGGCCTCGTCAACTTGTGGTGGTGTGGGCAAGGTGGGCGCTGGCGGGCACTGGCGGGCACTGGCGGGCGCTGGCTGGCGCGCGCTAGCAGCGGGCGGTTGGCAACTGTCTCAGACGGTCGCTGTCACTTCAGGAAATGGGTGGCACAGCGGGGGGGGAGGGGAGGAGACTTCTGGTCGGGTCGCAGCCTCAGGCCGGCACAGTGTTGGCCTCAGGCGTCCGGTGGTGGCCCTGGGTGGGCTGAGCTGACTGGTGGTCGCGGTCAGCTGAAGACGCAGGTCCGGCAGGCAGGCGCGCAGTGGGCGGCGGGCGGTGGGCGGTGGGCGGTGGCCGACCGGCCCAATGAATTCAGGCCCAATCTTGCCCAATCTTGACTTCAAGGCCTTCGTGTTACCGAGATGATGCAGCGACGTCTTGGCTGTCTTAAATGGTGCCGCCTTGCCTCATCCGAGCATCTTCCAAAGTCGGCAGGTTAGTCATCAGATATCTCGTAAGGCCGTTTACCATATACGTCGGATACGTATCGAGGGGGAAAAGGCAGTAAACGTCGGTAGGGATAGAAAGCAACCGACCCGACATGAAAAGATACTCACTTGTATCGTAGTCAAGCGCAGAGCGATCGAGATGGAGGTTGTAGGTTCCTATCTCACCAGGTACGACTTGACGACCCACGGATATACCACGGATATAAAACAGAGAGTGTGCGGGAAAATGTGGAAAAAAAACCGAAAAAAAAAAACAAAGGCAGCATATACCCAAAAATAAAATAGATGGCAATAACTGGCCATCTGGGGGTGGGTTGCCTTCTTATGGACCACGCATACTCAAGTAGGTCGGATGGTGCTACACACACACACACACACACACACACACGAACAAAGGCATGCACCACCAGATCAATGAGTTCCCGCCTCCCGCCAGGCATCCACCGGTGTAGAAACATATGGCACCAGATTCGAGCACCAGATTCGAGCACCAGATTCGAGCAAGACGGTTTCATCTTGTTTGTGCATACAAAGGCCATGTACATGCACGCGCGCGGGAATACGGACCTGCAACACACACACCGACATGCCATCAAAATTGTCATCACGTTCTCCATCATGGTCTCCCAACGCTGGCCTGGCTCACCATCCCACCATCTTGATATCTGCTGGTCGGGGACCAGTCAAGCTAGACTCACTCACCTTCTCATTGGCGCGAGACAGCTAGTGGCTGCGCTGGCTTGTTTGGCAGGCGAAGAAGGTCGTCAAGTGCAAACGCCATCCGTCGTCTGATGGACGCGACAACTAGACAGGCGCTTTCGCTGCTAATAATAACGAATCGCCAGCGTCGGGTCTAGTTCACGGTGTCGTCCAAGTATAGCTTGCTCGACTCACATTCCAAGGCGGCAGCGCCGTTTGTCTGGTTTGTCTGGATTCCAGGTTTGTGGACGGACATGGAGGTGATCGGCCGCCACATGGGGTGCGACTCACTTCTTCAGCTCTTCATGTCACGCACGCGTTCACGCACGCCTCATTCTTTTTTTTTTTTTTTTTTCATCTTAGAAGTTACCGAGCCACCGAGCCACCGAGCCACCGAGCCGCACAAGGACCGTCATGATTCGGCTATGAGAAGTTGAACAGTCTCCGCTCCGGGCGAAAGAGAAAGCCTCTACGTCCGTACACACAAGGTATCTAGGAGGTGATGTGCAGTGTGCAGTGTGGACTGCGGATTACATGTATGAATACACACACAGAATGGAGTGCACGAGATCTTGCCTCTGGATCCCCCGAATGCAACCCAACCCAATACGCCGGCATGATCGGCCCGTGATTGCGTCAGTGGATGCATGGCCAAGTCCAGTAGCTACGTAATAGCTGTACATTGCATGACCTGTTATAGAATGCTCCTGCCCTTTTCGCCCCGCGTCATCTCCAACTTTGCCACCTCGGATTGCCATGTTTGAGGGCCGTGGTCGACCGCCTTAAGGTAACCCGTACGTACATGCGCTGCCAAAATGTACGACAAACTGCTGGATCGGTCCAACGATAATAATACATAGATAGGTATGGGCACCCCAACTCGACAATGAAGATATGTAAGATATGTAATACGGAGTACATGGTGGCATGATACGAGTGCCGAGGCCAATCAAGGCCTTCTCCATCCCTGTCCATCCCTGTCCATCCCTGTGCATGCATTTGCTGCACTGCTGCACCCCGCGTTCGTTCGGCTTTCTGTATCGGGAACTTGTCATGTCTCTGGTCCCTGCACAACGCCCTGCCGTTTGTCATGCTTGCATTTGATTTGAATCTCCGTCATCATGTCAGCGAGTTGGCCGGCAAGTGCTGCAAGGTTTCCATCACATGATAGGTAAGATGTTGACCAGTGTCGGGTTACGGTATGACATGTTGGTCTTGAAGGAGACTTGATCGCTTTCGGGAACTTTCCAGTCTCGCAGACTACTCTGCACCCCTGTAGTTTCCACGTATAGGAACGGCTGGTGAGGTGAGATGTAAATCATACCTGATACCATAGATCATCGATTTGATCAAAGCGTCTGCTTGTGTAGGTGTACTTCATGTAATTGCTGAACATTATCCAGGTCTTGCCAATCACTTTAAAAAAAAGTGTATTATGGCCTCTATCGGCAATCCGCATCTCAACCACGCAGGCTCCTCATGATAAACCCATATCTAGTAGCTTTCTCAATACATGGATGCGGATCACGCCTTCTTCCCAATCAATAAACTCGGGATACTGCTCTTGGGAAGAAATTATATATCATTAGGGAAAGCGGAGCTATCCTGGAAAGATGGGGGAAATCCCTAACGATATATCTCTCCCTTCCATCTGAAAACTGAGTTGTAGCCAAACGCTTCTGCGACGGGGATTGGAGAATTGATTCCCGAGTGTATCTGTAACATGATCCATTGCGTCCCTTGTGCACGCGATATCCGTGGCCTCTCAAGCAGGTATTTCCGATGTGGGTTCCATCCAGGGCCAGAAAACGGGGGCCCAACTACACCGAAATCTTTTCTTTTTGTAGTGGAAGCTTCTCGCGGAAGAAGGCCGCCAAAGCCCCCATCAGCCCACCGAGCGCGTTGTTGCTATTCCTGCCACCACCCATGCCATCGCGGATCCATCCAGGCAGCTTGCTCTGTATCCGATGTGTAGTATACCTCCTATCAACAAGAACAATGGCCGCATAATCACCCCTATGACGGATGGCCCGACCAATGCTCTGGTTCACAGCCCGCATGCAGGCATTTTCGTAAAATTCCCTAGCCGCCCGTTTTGCCTCAGCCATTGCCTCGTCCTTGTTGGCCGTAGTCGCACCCGTCGAGCCTGTCAAGCTTGCGAGCGTGGTTGTCTCGATGTACTCCATCTTTGCTTTCCATTCCGGCGAGGCAACGTTGGGGTACGGCAGACCGACTATCATGACGCAGCGGCCGAGGCGGTCCGAGAAGTTGATTCCTTCGGACATTTTCCCGCCGACAACGCTGAGCAGCAGAGCACCACCACCACCTTGGCCGGTCAACGGCGGAGTGGTCGGGGTGGCTGACTCACCGCCAAGAATGGCTCGTGTGTACTCCTGAAGGACTTCGTCACTCGGGCAGCCTTTGATTTCCCGAAATACTCTCTTGCGAGCTTGCAATCGATCCCAGATGGTCGGCTGCCCGCTGTTTTCTGGAGGCGATCGACCGCTCCATGCTGCGCTGACTTCGTCCAGGTATCCGTAGCTGGGAAAGAAGACGACCACGCCGTCGGGCACGACGGAACAAATGTTGAGTATCGCCAGTCCTAGGTCCTTGATCATCTCTTTATCCCCTCGGAGTTCATAGCTAAAGTCAAATGTGGTTCCGCCGGGACGAGCACCGGCAAGAGTCCAGACACACAAATTTTTCCGTGGTATAACGTGCCCGCAGCTGAGCGTCGTGATCTTCGCCTCGTCTAACCCCGGGAAGAGATGATTTCTGTAGTCGTCGAAGGGCGACATGGTTCCGCCAGCTAAGATGACGGCTCTAGAGGATGATACGATTGATGAAAAGGCATGCGTTGGCGACAAGAGTAGGTAGGAAAGCTGGATATCTGGCGGTGGACCGCCGATCCTCTGGTAGAATATTCGACCCTCGGAGCTTGGGTTCGTGAGGGCCACCAGAAATGATACCAGGGCATGTAAAACGGGCGAGCTGGATTTCGCCGTGCCTTTCTTATTGGGATCGCTTTCGCTCCCGCCTTCTACATGTGCTGCGTAGCTCTCGATTTTGTAGGCCAACTTGGACTCTTGGATGTACTGAATGAGCTCAAACATGTTTATTTGATCGATTCCTTTTGGCCGAGTAAGATCATTCATGTCCACAACCCCGGACTCCTTCTGTTAGGGAGATTAGTCAGTGCGAGCAGACACAAATCGAACACCGCTTTATACCTTGGATCCTCGTACGTTCTCCATCCATTCACATAATCCATCAATGACTCGACCAACTCTCCCAACGTTCACCCGATTAACGCCTTTGAGTTTCTTTCCGAACCTTTTGACATACACCCCCAGCATGGCGCGTCCCTTACGCAGCTCGCCTAGTTTGATATCCGCCGCGTGGACATTGGCAATGGCGTCCATAATATTGTGTGCTTCGTCAATGATGACAACATTGCCCTCCAGCTTGATGCCCAACGCCTCTCGAGCGCCCTTCTGTAGGAGCAGTGGATAGGGAAGCGTGATGATCTCCGCTCCTGGCAAGGCAGAGCGCGACGCATAGTACGGGCACACGGACAGAGATTTCCCCAGATGATGCAGGTCTTCAATGTCCGGTATGGTGGCCAAAGCCGTGTCGCGGAACTGATGTGTTTCACTGAGCAGCTCCTCCTTGGGCACGAAGGAGCATTTCTTGGTTGACTTGGACTGTTGGAGCTCAGAACATCGGTCGTTGATTGCCTGGACGGAACCGAGTCGCGCCACTGACGGATTGATGCAGAGTCTTTGGCGGGAAGATAAAGGAATAAGCTTGACGGGTTCTTTAGCAGGCGCTTTCCCATCAGTGACGGATTGTGGCAACGACGCAGGGAATGCCGGGCGACGCAACTCGGTTATGAACTGAGATAGCTGCGAGTGCGTCCTTGACGTATAATAAATCTACTGAGGTCACTAACTGCGTTGCGCCGCGGAGTAAATGGGAGGAATACCCTCGCACCTTGATCTCCTCATCCAGGATTCCATCGTCGTCGTCTTGCTTTTTGCGAGGTCCGCCAAGACCAAGGCGTTCTAGTACTTCGCGAGACTCTTTACTGAGCCCGGACAGAGCATCACGGGGACCAGCATCGCGGTCCTCCCAATCGTCCAGTAGCCATTCGGCTTCTTCAGCCTCTACATCCTTAATACTACCTGCGCCTGAAGGGGCCTCTAGTCGGCGTCGCTTCCTTGCACGATCTTCGAGGGCTTTCTCTTTCAGTCTGATGGCCTCAAGTTTCTTCTCTCTATCTTCCCAGCGCTGAACTAGCTCATCGCGCTTGCGTTTGAGGAGCTGGTCAATGAGCCATGCCGGCTCATCTTTGAAAGACTCTCCTGCCTCGTGAAGTGATGTCTCGAACTGGTTTGACTTGTAGTTTCGAAGCCACGTGAGTGATGCGCATATAAGGGAAAGGGATTTGCCCTATGTATTTCAAATTAGCCTTCCCCAGCCTCGGCGGACACGACGAAAATTGGCCCCGTCCATCATACAGCGCACAAATGGTCCTCAGATGAAAAGGTCAACTTACAGTTCCTGTTGGGCTCTCTAGAATCCCAATCTGGCCTTCACCTTGTTCTAAAACACCGTACACGGTTCTCATGAATTCCTCTTGAACATTGTATGGTGTGTAAGGATGGTGAAAGTCCAACTTCTGCAAATGATGCATTGCATCATTCACATCGACCTCTGAATCCATCATGAGCCCAAACTTGCAATATGGTGGTGGGTCACATTGTCCGCTTTGCTATTATTTGCTATTGGGTAGTGGGGTTGCTCACCGAGCGGGCTTCACCACGGGTACATGGAACTTGGAGGTCACCTGACGTGACCAGGACGACCCACCTTACAATCGGCATCCAGCAAGCGCTTCCACGCACACCACAACTAGCAACAGATTCCTTAGGGCTGGCCTGCCCTCTCGCTAACAATTTTCCGGTTTCCGTACCAGCGAGCCAAACGCCCCGTAGGCGCAAAATCATCACCACCCACCTCCAGTCTTCGACGTAACACTTCGGAAAAGCGACAACACCACAACCGTCGCCATGCCTACCCGAACTTCGAAGACCCGCAAGCTGTACGTGTTAATGACATTTCCCGGATGAAGATGGCGAATTCGAGAGAATTGAAGGTGGCTGCACATTGCCTGCCATTGGCAATATTTGTGCTTGTCAGATGGATGTTTTCGTCGCCTCGAAATCTTAACAAAACAATCGGCCGAGAGACGGGAACAGATACGCTAACGCAAGTTCTTTTTTTTTTTTTTACCTCTTCACAGTCGCGGCCACGTCTCTCACGGCCACGGTCGTGTCGGCAAGCACCGCAAGCATCCCGGTGGTCGTGGTCTGGCTGGTGGTCAGCACCACCACCGTACCAACATGGACAAGGTTCGATCAAATCCGAACAAAGCGATCATGACACGAAGAGAAGGCGAATTGCTAACGAGAACACTGAAAACAGTACCATCCTGGTTACTTCGGCAAGGTGGGTATGCGGTACTTCCACAAGCAGCAGAACCACTTCTGGAAGCCCGTCATCAACTTGGACAAGGTAATTATCCATGCTCTTCTCCCTGTTCGCGATGCGACATGAACCCGCCAACAGATGATCCCCGGTACACCATTGAGAATTCGGTGAGAGAAAATGCAATTCTCAGAGTCTCATGATGTAAACGAGAATCCATTAGCCATCAACGACAATTAATCAAGAATCAAGAACGAATGCAAGAAGCAAGTAAATGTCGCTTCACCACCAGACTAACATGGTTTTTTTTTTCTCTCTCTCAGCTGTGGGCCCTTGTCCCTATCGAGACCCGCGACGCCTACGTCTCCGGCTCCAAGAAGGACACCGTCCCCGTCCTCGACCTCCTCCCCCTCGGCTACTCCAAGGTCCTCGGCAAGGGCCGTGTCCCCGAGATCCCCCTGGTTATCCGCGCAAGATGGGTCAGCAAGCTGGCTGAGAAGAAGATCAAGGAGGCTGGTGGCGTTGTCGAGCTGGTTGCTTAAATATGAACAAATAAACAGAAATCATGCCATGTTCATGAAGCTTCTTCCGCCATGCTCTGTGCTTTGAACGAAACTGGTACGCTTACGGGAGTCGGGGGTGGCGTCAAGACAAAATCTTGGGCCACACGTGGAAGGGATGCATATATTTTTTTTTTCATGCCACCTTGTGCGCCCAAGGTGGATAAAAGGGAAACGAGACCCAGGGTCGGGTTTTCGGTTTCAAAGCATTGCATTAGGGAACTCTTGATATTGGAGTTTTGACGAATAAAAAAAAAAGACATGGATTTTTCGCCCATGCATGTTGAGATGTGGGACCCTGCGTAGGAGGATGGCGTGGAACGTGACATGTTCAACACCACAGTTCGCCTATTTTGAACTCGCAGTAACGGATTTGCACGAGTGCTTTGTAGTGCTGTACCCAGATGGCAGAAGTGAGTCAGGTGGTTCGCGGCCGTTGTCGGAAACATGCGACAATACTTCTTTCGCGAATGGGGTGCATAAAGTCGCGTCCTCAAACAAGTTATAATACCCACTCGTGAAGGATCGCCTCGCCGTGCGCCAAATATGCTTTAGTTTTACATACATAAGATGCCAAAGGACTTTGTCATCTGGACGAAACCTGGTATCGAGGACAAAACTGCACGCGCTGAAGCTCCTATACTAAGCAGCCAGCATGTCCACCTCATCATCATCGCCAAAACCCTGGCGCTGCGGCTGATCGATTTGTAAAAAAGGGTGCTCCAGCGCCTGTTCCGCTGTTATCCTCCTGGACGGGTCCAAATCCATACACCTCTCCAAGAACCGTACCGCCAACTTCTCTTCTGCCGTCAACGGCTTGTCATCCGTCCGACATGTGCTCCACAAGATGATTTTTTCCATTGTAAATCCCTGTTGGCCGATAGTAGGAATGTTGGTTTCGAAAACACACCCGTGTAGTAATCCTGCAGCTTTCATACGCTTGGAGCCAAAGATGGTTGCTATCTCAATCATGGCTTCTACATCATCTGCTGAGTTGAAGAATGGAAATCGTTTCGAGAGTATGGTCAGCAAGATCACGCCTGCAGACCATATATCAATTGATGTTGTTTGTTCAGTGCACTTGAACAAGACTTCAGGTGCGCGGAAGCCCCGCGTTCCTGCACGATTGGCGCGTTTTGACAAGCGTGTGTCTGACTTGGGATAGCCCGGCTGTGATGACGTGACTGTTTGAGCCCAAGCCGAACTCATTTGGCGGTGCTTGCGTGTCTCGCGATGCTCGTGGCACAGACAGGGCTTCGACTCAGTACCCTCGCGTTCCGCCAGTCCAAAATCCACGAGAACGCCATGCTGAGTCGAGGGGTCGTAAAGAAAGTTGGTTGGTTTGATGTCGCGATGTGATATTTTGTGCTCGTGTACGCTCTTAAGGGCAGTAAAAAGGGATCTCAGATATATGGCAATATCGTGGGTCGTCATGTCTCTGAAATACGCCCTGAAATCGCCGTGGCGAAAATATGGCAGGATCGCAACCACCTGGTCGGTGTTTCTGAAGGCCGTGATAAGAGGGCACACAGACGGGCACTGGCGCAAATCGTGCAACAATTCAAGTTCGTTCAGGATTCTTGCTGGACTCGAGGTGACGTAAATCTTTTTGACGGCGACAAATCGCGGTCTTCGTCGTTGGGAGTGTTCTGACGAGGGGTGGCTTCCATGTCTCTTGAGCGGTGGGGGCGTCCATTTGGAAGAATCATCGTCAAAATCCCAGCTATTGTCGTATATATCGTACTGGAAATCTTCCGCTTTATATACGGTTGAGAATGTTCCTGTATCGGTGCACATATTGTCAGCTACCATCGTCGCGCGTTAAAAGAGTTGGGCCGCCACCTACCTTCGCCAATCCTCTTGATTAGACGATACTTTCCACGAAACCCTGGGAAATCGCTGGCCAGTTTGTCCATGTCGGATTGTACACTGCTCTCGACTTGTTCATCATCTGAAATGTCGTCATCCTCGTCCTCGTCCTCCCCTTCTTCTTCCTCAACTTGGTCCATCAAATCATCGGTCGCAGCAGCTCTGGCTTCGTCATTGGCCAAATGATCGGCATCTTCATCTACCATCATCTCTGTCTCTTCTGTCCGTGCATCTTCATGGATATCGAAGGCATCGTCGGCCCTTGGGCGTACAACAGCCGCGGCCATGCTCTCAGGTTGAAGTAGTGTGGTTTTCCAGTTTTCCAACTTCTGTCGTTGGAGAAAGTGCCGCAAAGTAATGACAACAGGTCTGGTTCAATATGGAATTACTGCGACGTCAATTGTGGCAGTCAACCTTGCAAGCTTGAAATGCAGGGCTCTTTGTCCGGTTGCATGGACAAATTGATTGGAGGCGTGACGCGCGACTGAACAACTGTACGGATTACTAGCTTTGAATATTAATTGGCTCAACAGAGTTGGCCATGTGGGGGGGTCCATGTCGCCTTTTTAGCGGCAGGTTCGAGGGGCGACGGGGGCGACGGGGGCGACGGGGGCGACGGGGGCGATGCGCGTGTGTGGTGCAAACAAAACAAAAACAACCGTTGCTGAGGGACACAAGACGAGACACCATCATCGACATGGACCACATGCAGCCTCACGCTCATCTATTCATCAACATTCCAGGCTCGCAAAGCTAGAGCTCTTTGCTCACCAACCGCCAAGGATTACTAACATTTAAGCATCAAGTCAAATATCGCTCACAGTTCACTACACCTTCATCTGCGCTTCTGCTTTTCCGCCCCCCGAGGCGACACGATTGCCTGTCATGGCGACACTCAATTTCGATATCAACGATGCGCTCAAGCACTACATGTCTGATCCATCCACAATACCGACCCCAGAGGCTGACAGCGCGCTGTTCGATTGCGAAAATGAACCTAGCGCGCTCACAAATCCGGTGATCAACCCGGTGCTGAATCCTATCATCGACGCAGTCGCACATGATCCAGATGCGATCTTGCGACAGGCCAATATGGACTCATTACAGTTTCTTCTCAAGTGGGCTCCTCTACAATTCTTTTCTCGCCGGCTTCGCCGCTTCGTACGCGTACTTACATGGTCAATATCCCCAGATATACCTCGTTCTTGCCCACACACGCCCTGAGCAAAGTATTTGACCTTGTCATGAGCGGCCTCAGTGCTGAATGTGACTACATTTACAACGACATGGACACACCAGATGAGCAAGATTCAGTTCCGCATCACAAAGAGCTACTCGAGATCTACGGCTTCTTGCTACAGTGGACCATTGCCGCTGTAGAAGCCAAAGCCGCCGAGAAGTCATCAGCTGCGCCCGCTGCTCGCGGTCGAGGCAAGCCTAAGAAAGGTACATCAAATGAGGAGATTTGGGACTCTGCTACACAACTACAGGCCGCACTTGAAATCATGTGCAAGGTCTTGAAGCAGAAATTATCAAAAATCTTCTTGACCACCAGCGAGAGAGATACCTTCATCGGGCTCCTCACCAGACCCGTTTACATGATTTTAGAGAGCGAGCAGCGCACCAAGACCATGTCCATTCGCATGCACTGTTTCAAGGTCCTGTGCGTTGCAGTAAAGCATCATGGCCACGGATATGGTTAGTCTTCCTTTGTAAAATCTGCGATGCCGATTTTTTTCGATTTTCTTTCCCCCCCCCCCCCCCCAACAGTTTAGGGTCTAACAATCTGCCAGCTGCCCAGATCAACGTCATTCAGAATCTCACATATTTCGAGCACTTGTCAGAACCCATGGCCGAGTTTTTGCATATCTTGGCCGAGACGTACGACTACCCACAACTTGCGGACGAGGTCTTGCGGGAAATCAGTAACAAAGAATTCAACTCAAATGACACTCGTGGTCCCAAGTCTGTATCGGCGTTTATTGCAAAGATCTCTGAATTAGCGCCGCGGCTGGTCATCAAGCAAATGACCATGTTAGCAAAACAGCTGGATAGCGAGTCGTACACACTACGATGTGCGCTGATTGAAGTATGCGGAAATATGATTGCGCATCTCAGCCGACAAGACGAGCGAAGCGAAAACCTCAAATCTCAGATCAACGCATTTTTTGACGTATTGGAGGAGCGTTACCTGGATATCAACCCGTACTGCAGATGCAGAACTTTGCAAGTGTACATGAAACTTTGTGAGCTAGAGCAGAAGTTTCCCAAGAGAAGGCAAAAAGCTGCGGAACTGGCGTGTCGCAGTTTGGAGGACAAGAGCAGCAACGTTCGAAGGAATGCCATCAAATTGCTGGGAATGCTCATCAAGACCCATCCATTCACGGTCATGCATGGGGCACAGCTGTCTCGCAAGGAGTGGCAGGACCGACATGACAAGGCGGAAGAAGAACTCAATGCATTGAAACCACCTCCCGGGATGCCAGGCTTTGGGGGAGAAAATGGTAATACCACGGTTGACAACGAGCTGCTGGACGAGGCAACTCGAATCGATTCTCCCCAGAAGGCAAAGCCAATGACTGACGAGGAGAAAATTGCCGCGGTCAAGAAGGCGCAAGAAGAAGCCGCGACTAGCGAAGCCATCGAGAAGCTGACGTTGACTCGACGATACTACAGTGAAGCTCTTCGCTTCATTGATGTGCTCCACGACGCCACAGGTGTGGTGTGTCAGCTGCTCGGCGCTAGGAACAAGAGCGAGGTCATCGAGGCCATTGACTATTTTGAGATCGGCGATGCCTACAATATCGAACAGAACAAGGTGGGCATTCGGCGCATGTTGAGGCTCATATGGACCAAAGGCAATAGTGATGAGGGCAAAGGTGTCCAGACACACCTGATCGAGTGCTATCGACGACTATTTTTCGAGGCCCCAGACTCCTTCAGCCCCAACGATGCAGCCAACTACGTCGCTCGCAACATGATTAGCTTGACATTCGGCGCCACTCCCGCAGAACTTACTTCCCTGGAGCAGTTACTTGCTACTATGATGAAAGGTGGCATTATTCCAGACGTTGTCATCACCAAGCTGTGGCAAGTCTATGGGGTGCAGAGACGTGAGATATCGAGGACCCAGCGCCGAGGAGCCATTATTGTTCTCGGGATGCTCGCAACTGCCAGTCCCTCCATCGTGGTCGATGAGATCGAAGCCATGCTGCGCACTGGCCTGGGCTCGCACGGTCGCAACGACTTGCAGTTGGCCAAGTACACATGCATTGCTCTCAGAAGAATCAATCCTACCGGGCGCCATGCGAAGGAGTCGACAACCACGTTCAACAGACTTGCCAACGATCATGCCGTCTTGGGACGTCTCGCGGCCATCGCTGAAGTACGATCAGGAAGCAAGGAGTGGTACGGAGTTGCGGAGCAGGCCATCAATGCCATCTACGCAATCTCCAAACACCCCGACGTGTTATGCTCCGAGATCATTAGGCGCAAGACCAAGCATGTGTTTGCGCAGTCACGCCCTGCTTCAAGGCCTACATCAAGAGATGAAACCAAAGTGCCCGACATGATTGCGAATCAGACAATGAACCAAACGATGCCAGCGGACAAGCCCAAGACGCGAGACAATGCAGTCAATTTGTCACAACTTCTTTTCATTGTCGGCCACGTTGCCATCAAACAGATTGTGCATCTGGAATTGTGTGAGCTCGATTTCAAGCGTAGGAAGCAGGAGAAGGAGAAGCGAACCCCCACCAAGACAGACAAGGACAAGGAAGAGGTGGACGAATTGGATCTAATCGGAGGCACAACCGAAGATGATTTTACCGAAGCCATGGCCCACATCAGAGAACGAGAGCTTCTGTACGGTCCGGACTCATTGTTGGCCGTTTTCGGTCCTCTTGTATCCGAAATCTGTGCCAATAACACCACATATGCAGACAAAGGTCTCCAGGCTGCGTCTACGCTCTGCCTTGCCAAGCTCATGTGCGTGTCTTCCGAATACTGCGAGACCAACTTACCTCTGCTCATCACCATCATGGAGAGGTCCCCTGATGCCACCGTGCGCTCTAATGCGGTTATTGCCCTTGGAGATATGGCTGTATGCTTCAACCACTTGATTGACGAGAATACCGACTTCTTGTATCGACGACTGGCAGATGACGACGCGTCTGTGAAGAGGACATGTCTGATGACCCTGACATTCTTGATCTTGGCTGGTCAAGTCAAGGTCAAGGGTCAGCTTGGAGAAATGGCCAAATGCTTGGAAGACGAGGATCGACGAATCGCGGATTTGGCGAGAATGTTCTTCACTGAACTCAGCACCAAGGACAATGCCGTGTACAATCACTTTGTGGACATGTTCAGTTTGCTCAGTTCTGGTGGCAGGATGGATGAGGAGAGCTTCAAGCGGATCATTCGCTTCCTGCTTGGGTTTGTGGAGAAGGTACGTGACAAGGCAGACTCTTGGAAGAAGGCTTATTGTGCCAGATTGACGATTTTGCTGACACGGCAAACTAGGACAAACATGCCAAACAGCTCTCAGAGAAGCTGGCGGCGAGACTGCCACGATGCGAAACGGAGCGACAGTGGAACGACGTCGCATTTGCCCTTGGGCTACTGCCGCACAAAAATGAAGACATCACCAAGACAGTGTCTGAGGGTTTCAAGGTGGTGCAGGCTGCAGCTTAATGTAGATCAAGTATGATATGATGCCATGGCAAATATACCCAATCATGACGAAGACGAATCGCACAGATAGTACTACTATGTATGGGTGATGATGATGATGATGATGATGATGCGTGTCGAAGAAAAGCCCTCGTCCTGCCCCGCATCCAGAATCAGACAGACGGCCTCCCTGTTTCGTTTCGTCTCTCTTCTCTACCAGGTAAGTGACGTAAGATATATGCGGTACGGGCACTTGTCGACGTGTTTGTTTTCATTTGGAGCCGCGGGATCTGTTGGTGGTGGTCTCCATATCACGGACACGAAACACGCAGTGCACCACGTTTAGAGAATGCGACATGGAGAAGGGCTGTGTTCTCATCTGGGGCCAAGTGAAATGGATCGCTCACGTCCTTGTCTTGTCTTTCTTTTTGCTTTTTCAAAGCAGCTTTCTTCCGTGCCCTCATTTTTTGGATTTCCTCCACTGCCGTGTAGGGTAGGTAGCTAGCTCAACGGACCACGGACGAGTGCATGCCAGTGGCCACCCACACCCACCCACACCCACCCCGCACGGTTATCGCGGCGACATGCCTGTTCACTTTCTACCTTTCCAGCCACGTGATTTTGGCAATCGATCCCCTCGACAAGACAAGGAAAGCACGGACCACTCGTCCCTTGGCAGGTGCCACCCTTGTTGTTGCTGTCCTTCCCGTCCTTCCCCCAAAATCCCCCCAAAAAGCTGTCTTTGCCGCTTGCGGGTAGGTGCGTCACGTCGCTCGCCTCGTCCAACAGACACAACTGCGCGCAGCTGCGACGTGAACCTGTATCTCCTTCCCAGACGCTTATTATTACGGAGTACACCGTGCTTACTCCGTACAGTCAGTCACATTGCATCAGAGCACCGCCAGAGTTCTATGCGCACCACCCACGGAGACTTTGCGCTGCGTAAAAGAACAACCAGACGAATTGCGCAGTTGCTGAATCTCGAACTGGCCAGTGGCGACACCGTGAACGACACCATCGCCTCGCCCGCTCGACAAGTCCATCAGCGGCTTTGCTCGTCTCTTTCCGGAGCTCTACGTTTCGTTGTGGCGAGTCCTGGTGCACAACTACAAATCCAGCGCATGGGCGACCGAAGCTTCATCAATGCGAATACCAGCGGGCCATGGGTTTTATTGGAGTTGATTACACGACAAGAATCGAGATTGGGGGAGACCTTTGAGTACGTACTTGGCCATGGCTGGCACCGAGACGACTAGATAGCTGGCCCTCCGTCTCGTATAGTCGCACCCTCTGTCCTCTCCCCACGGTTCCCCAAGAGCCGGAATTGTCGAGACCAAACACGAGACATTGAAGCTGATTGATTCATTGATAGCTGTTCTTGTGGCATCGGGTGGCGGCAGATTGCATTTTGGAAACCGTCCGAATATATACTTGCTTGCACCATTGACAAGCGCGCAAACCATTGTTCAAAATCGCAACACGCCCTGTCGTCACCATACCATGTATGACAAGACCGTCTCATTAGGCTCGCGCCTACATTACCCCATCACCATCACCAAGCTCCTCAAATCATCAGGAGACTCCATCAAGAAACAAGAAACAATCATCGAGTACAAGTTCACGTGGCGGCGAAAAGTTGGCGACGATGAATGGATCGATGAAACAACCTACACGGAATTCGATAGCCCGGCAGAGGGCAAGTTGAAGGAATGGCGCATCAAGGAAGGTAGCGTCATCAGCGCCGATACCCCTTGCATGCTGGTCGAGGAAGCCTGCGGCCATGAGGTCCAGATCCAGGGATTGTGCAGCCTATGTGGCGCTGACATGACCGAGGTGAACTGGGCCAGCGAGGAAAAAGATACAGATCGCGCCATGATCAACATGACACATGACCAAACGGGGTTGATGGTCAGTGAGAGCGTGGCCACCAAGGCTGAACATGACGCACAGAAGCGGTTGCTTCGACAAAGAAAACTGAGTCTTGTTGTTGATTTGGACCAAACCATTATTCATGCGTGCATAGAACCCACGATTGGGGAATGGCAGCGTGATCCATCGAATCCAAATCACGAGGCCGTCAAGGACGTCAAAAGCTTTCAGCTCAACGATGATGGACCACGCGGATTGGCGAGTGGCTGTACCTACTACATCAAACTAAGACCGGGCTTGCAAGAGTTTCTAGAGGAGGTGTCGCAAATGTACGAATTACACGTGTACACCATGGGCACGCGCGCGTACGCCCTCAACATTGCGCGGATTGTGGATCCCGACCGAAAACTTTTTGGAAATCGCGTCATCAGTCGAGATGAAAACGGTAGCATCACGTCCAAGAGTTTGCAACGACTTTTCCCCGTCAGTACAAACATGGTGGTCATCATCGACGACCGCGCCGATGTATGGCCTCGAAATCGACCGAACCTCATCAAAGTTGTTCCGTATGACTTCTTCAAGGGCATTGGCGATATCAATTCGAGTTTTCTTCCAAAGCGCACGGAAATCTTACCAGCGCCACCTCGGGCCAACGGCGCGCTGCTCGCTGCGAACGGCAGTGGCCAGGCCGCCTCGAATTCGAATGGCTCGGCGACAAGGGACGAAAAGGCATCACCACTTGAGGAGCTGGCGAAAATGAGCGGCGCGGATGATGAGGCCAGCCTCAAGATACAGGCCGAGGAACAGGAGAAGACTCTGGAGAAGCAATTGACAGATCGGCCACTTCTGCACATGCAAGAGGAGTTGGACAAGAAAGACGAGCTTGCAACTCAAAGTCAAGAGACTGGCGGTTCTACCCCCAACCACGCGAGACAAAACCTTCTCAGCGATGATGACGAAGAGCTCATTGCTCTGCAAGATCATCTGACAGACCTCCACTCATCATTTTACGAGACGTACGATCGAAGGCGCAAGGAAAGACAACAAGCAGAACCTACACACGCACCCGGCCACAGCAAAGTGCGGCGTAAATCATCTGTTGATGACGGCGTGGACCTGTCTATGGTCCCTGATGTTGGAGACATCCTGGACGAGCTGAAGTCCAATGTCCTGTCCGGACTCGTCATCGTGCTTTCTGGCTTGGTGCCTCTTGGGGTCAATATCGAGGATTCCGAGATTGGCATACAGGCGCAAAGCTTTGGTGCTCAGGTGCTGGATAGTATCTCCCGTCGCGTCACCCACTTGGTCGTTTCGCTCGCCCGGCCGCGCACCAAGAAAGTCCAGCAGGCAGCCAAGATACCCAGCATCAAGATCGTCAATCATCACTGGCTCATTGATTGCCTCAGCCAGTGGCGCCGATTGGATGAAAGACCATATTACCTGAATATCTCGGCAGACTGTGAGCGCCTTGAAGATACAACAGAACCAGCATCCGAAGCCGAAAATGCGGAGCCGCAAGCGCGAGACCTCAAAGATTTTGACTGGGCTACAGCAGACAAAGACCTGGAAGACTTTCTTGGCACGGACAATGATGAAGAAGAAGACGAGGACGATGAGGCTGGGGACGGAGAAGTCCAGTCAGATGCCGATGACGTCGTCGACATTGGAATCGATGGCGACAGCAGCAGGGAGACGGATGACCCTGACAAGCAGAGCAAGAAGCGGAAACAACCTGCCGAGGACGAAGACTCTGATGCTGAAGGGGCAAGCATTGCTGGCGAGAGCATCCTGGCAAAAAAACAGCGGTTATCACGCAATCGGGGCGCATCGAGTCTGAGGTTGGTGCGAACGCCGAACGGCGACATCGTTGAAGATGAAGGCGGGAGCCTGCCCACCCTTGGGCCCACCAGTGATGAGCAAGCAGCAGCAGCAGCAGCAGCAGAAGCAAGGGTGAGAAGTGAAAAGGGACAGGGAGATGAAGTGCTGCTGTCAGCTCCGGGTCATGTTGAGGAAGATGATTTGGATGTAGATGACGCAGAGCTCGAGCGAGAGCTTCTGGCCGAGCTCGAAGCTGCAGATGAATGAGGCCGGGCACACCTGAGATCTTCCCATCATGCATGTCGGTGGCAATCTTTGTGGCAAAGACTTGATTTCGGCTACGTGCGCTTCGATCCACGGCCAGCCCAGCCGGGGACTCTTTCGGGGCCAGTGTGCATAATGATGAGTGGCATGGATCATTGGTACATACATGACTTATTTTGTGAAGGAAGAAGGCTCTTCCCTCTCCGCTGCACAAGGGAAATTCTGGCAAGGAGTTGTTTGTAAGGATAACATGTAGGGGATCATTATTTGACTGAAACTTGCCATCACTGCCCCCCCCCCCAAATTGCTGTCACCCCAGCCACTTGCCGACATTGATGTACTGGTGAGACGAGCATGAAGCAAGTACGTGTGACGCACCCGGGCTACTCATTCTTCGGCCGCCTCACTTGTTTGCTTGCTTGTTTTCTTTCTGCCTAGCTCTACGGGATTCGTCCTCGGCATGCTACGCGTCACAGCCAAAGAGCACCAACTGGCGAAATGGCACGGGACTTGCGACTTGCGGACCACAGGCCATCCTTGAGGAGAGAGAGGAGTTTGGGGGGTTCTTCCCATTCACGGTGCTGGCTGGCTGTAACCTGCGAGGGAGCAGTGCGTGGACGGGACAGAGTTTGAGACGTTAGATTTATGGAATGGATGGGGTTTCCTGGTGTAATCTGGGTGACCGTGTGGCGAGGACGGCTGTGACCTCCTGATTGTGACGATGGAGTGTTTGGCCAACGTTGCAAAAATAAGGAGGAAGGAGATTGACTTGTATATATGTCCGCGGTTGCTCTTCCTGGGTTCTGGCCTTGGGACTTGTTGTTTTTTTTTCAAGTTCCCCAGGCTGTCGTCGTTTTTTTCGACCATCCGACTCGAGGGAGAATCGACAACTCGGGACACGAGCACAAGCAGGCAGGCACAGGCACAGGCACAGGCACAGGCACAGGCACAGGCACAGGCACAGGCAAACAAAAGACAAACTTCTCACCTGTCCCCTTTCTTGTACGAGCCAAGCGTGCGTGCCAGCAATCCATGATGCGTTTGCTCCTCGCCGTCTTGGGCTTCGCAGCCCTCACACCCGCGCACATGCAAATGTCGTACCCGCCGCCGTTCCGCTCCAGGCACAACCCGTACACGGACACGACCGACACCGACTACTCGATGACTTCGCCGCTCGAGAGCTCCGGCTCCGACTTCCCCTGCAAGGGATACCACGCGCTGCTCGACACGCCCCAGGGCAGGTCGGTCGCCGCGTGGCGAGCCGGGCAGTCCTACAACATCACCGTCGAGGGGAGCGCCACGCACGGCGGCGGCTCCTGCCAGGTCTCCCTCTCGTACGACCGGGGCGGTTCCTGGAGGGCCCTCCGCTCCTACGTCGGCGGATGCCCGCTCACCCCGGCCTGGGCCTTTACCCTCCCCGGCGACGCGCCCTCGGGGGAGGCCCTCGTCGCGTGGAGCTGGTTCAACAGGGTTGGCAATCGCGAGATGTACATGAACTGCGCGCACGTCACCGTCCTGGGCCGGCGGCAGCAGGTTGTTCGTCGCCGGGCGCCCCTCTCTGATCCGTTGGGGGCGAGGCCCGCCATGTTCGTCGCCAACGTGGGCAATGGCTGCGGCACCTTGGAGGGCGCGGACGTGCTGTTTCCTCATCCGGGGCCGGATGTGGACTATGTCTCGCAGAAGGTGGCGAGACCTGTTGGGAACTGCGAGTGAGGTACTGTGTTGATGGGGGGGATTTTTCTTTTCTTTTTTTCATGAAGGAAGACGAAGAAGATGGGGATTGCTTGTAGCTCATGCGGAGTGATGCGATGTACGTGGAGAGTAATAAGTAAGTAGTAAGTAGTCCGTAGTAACGTTGACTGATGACGGCCGACAGCCGTTGACAGCCGTTGACAGCCGTTTTCCATCCTTCAAAGGATTACAAAATAAAAGTTGCAACCCAAAGTCGCGACCGGATTCCTTCAGTCGCGTCTAGATTCCGTGTAGTACGGAGAGGGCAGGCCGCATAGGTGTGACGGTTCCGAGAAGGGAACGGGATTTGCCGAGTTCTCCGCCATGACGGGTGTTGGAACTTGGTACGGAGTACTGCGCGGAGAAATGTGCGTGATAGTTGATTGGACGAGGCTTGTTCAATCGGCCGTTGAGCGTGATGAGAAAGCTATCAGCAATGGTAAGAATGGCAATGAAGTGGACACCGACACGGCTGCAGAGTCTCCTCATCGCAGGCTGCATGTGACGATGGATGCGATCGCTAAATTGCAATCAAGACGAGAATGATCAGGCTAGGATGGCAAAAAAAAAAAAAAGACACTAAAATCGCAGAGTTGCCACTGTATTTTTCTTTTTTCTCATCGTGTGGCTTGAAAAATGCTTTTCTTGCCCAGAATAGACTTTTTCGCACAGCCTGTGGGGGCGGAGAATGGCTTAGGTAATCAAAAGCAGTATTAGTCAGTATGTTGCCCAAAGCGCACGGTTGCTACGGATCCGTTGAAAGATGACTCGAGGAATACAAGCGTCATTGTTATGATTGTTATACCCCCAAACTTTTGGTAAGACTTCAAGCCAGACCAGAGAGCACTGATCCTGTTACAGTTTATTTGTCAACCTTGTTGAGAAACCCGAAGCTAAACCAGTCTCGTCATAGGCAGTTCATACAAGGAGAAGGGCCATGCGAGCCCGACGAACCTCGTCAATGAAGGAAATTTCCTCCAGCACCGGAGATCGTTTGGACGTACATTATGCACGATGACGCCTCACTGCTACCATGGGTTCCATTTACCCGGGGCCTGGCTGCTCTGATGACGAGGCCCTATCTCCCAGGGTAGTATGCCGTTCGCGTGTGTGCGTCGGGATCTACAAGATCCGACTGCGCTAAGCCCAGCCTCGACTTCTCCAACGACCTCGAATTACCAATCTCGGTTCCTGATTCTTTCAACACTTGATGGTTTGTTTCTTTTTCCCTTTCCCCGGGGGAGGCAAAGCATCGGGGCCTGAACATGCAGTGACAATGGCTGACTAGAGGCAGAGCAGATCCCGATGCTTCCACGCTAGAACTAGTGTGCGTATTGTTCTTGGTCATAAGTTAAGGTATATAGATGTAGTAAGCCCATGCTATCGAAGAATCGAAGAAGCGAGGACTATTTTAACATGACGTGTCGACATTCGCCCCAACGTCCTAGCTCTCAAAATATCTCGTACTGAGTTTCTTTCAAGGATCGCGCAGTGATGCAAGTCCTAACGTCTCTGGCTTTCGCCCATCTGGCAACTGCCTGGCCCGGGCTCATGGACCGTAAGGCAAAAAACGCTTGCTCACTCTTTTGAGAATGGAGAGAAACTGACCAAATAATTGATTAGGCCAAGCTGTCCCACCAGTAGTTCCGTTCCCAGATCAGCCAGGACTGCCAACACACGCCGTCTTTAGCGACTTTGACCCCGTGGCGCAGCTAGTATCCGTCCACGGAGACCACGAATATCAAGACCCTGGTCCCAATGATATACGAGGCCCTTGTCCAGGATTAAACGCTGCCGCTAACCATAACTATCTCCCGCGTGACGGCATTGCCACATACGAAACCATCAACTCTGGGCTATGGGAGGCATTTGGTCTGGATCAGACCGCGACGCAGTTCCTGCATCAGACAACAACCTTCTTTGACGGTGACCCTCTCTCGCAAAAGTGGTCCATTGGCTATGCCTCGCACGATGTTGATGCGCTAGGCCCCTTGGGTGAGGCCTTGCTAGGCATGCCAACAGGCATTTGCGCCTATGGGCATCTCAAATCAGAGGGAGATGCCTCCATCACTCGAGGTGATTTCCTCGCCCCTGACATGAATTCGAACTGCGCTTCCTACCCAGTCTTTTACAACGAGCTGCTCGAATTATCCAACAAGCGAGCCAACGGACTCATTACTCCTTCCGTGCTCGCTGAGCACCAGCATAACCGCAAGGAGTATTCCATTGCCAACAACCCCAACTACTTCTCGCCTGCCTTCGCTGGCGTTGCCTTCACGCCCGCTGCCCATACTTTCGTCTGGGCTTTGATGTCCAATCATTCTGCCGAAAACCCTCGTGGCTTCCTCGAGCACAGCGTCCTCGACGATTTCTTTTCGTACAAGCTCCAGCCCGATGGTTCTCGCAAGTATGCGTACGGCAAAGAGCGTATTCCTGAAAACTGGTACCGTCGCAGTCACAAGGATCCATGGGGGTTGGTCGACATTCTCCTCGCTGTTGCCTCACAGTGTCTCGCGTTCCCTTCCACTTGCAAGGTGGGTGGCAACACTGGCACGGTCAATTCGTTTGAAGGCGTCGATCTTGGGGATATCTCAGGCGGTCTCGTGCACGCGCTTGAAGATTTGCAAGACCCAGCAAGGCTCGGTTGTTTCATTTCCCAGAACATCCAGGCCGAGGCGCCGTCGTCGCTTGAGAAGATCTTCCATGGCGTTCTATTAAAGGAAGCATTGGGCCTCGTGGACAAGAAGCTGGTGCCCGCCCTCGCTGGTCTCGGTTCTTGTCCCAACATGCCGCCTGGCAAAGGCGTCAATCAATATGCTGCCAAGTTCCCCGGTGCTCGCGCGAGAAGTGGCTCCCGTGCCGAGACAGCCAAAGACCCCAAGGGATATCCCAATGATGCGCCGAAATAGATGGATCATCATGTTTCCTCTCGCCGATAGGTCGAGGTTTTGTAGTATTAATTCAATGTGGATCTAGGAGGTATCTTACTTATACGCTAGGTCATTACCTGATTGCTAGTTAGTTTCATTCTAACGGCAAATAGTGAAACGAAATAAGCCAAGGCCATAAGCCAGAGATGCTTCTGTAAGCCACGACGGAAAATGCATAGTCTGCGTTTCTCCAGTGGACGTCACCAAGAGTAGAAGCGCATTCATGACGTCCACTGGAGAAGCGTATCCATTCGACGGGTGTGCCAGGTGCCAGGTGCCAGGCTCGGGTTTGGTTTTATTTTTGATACAACCCGGCCAGAGTCATCGTTACAACGACGACAAAAATGCCTTGCGAACGAGCTCGGAAATATTCTACAATCTCATTGGTTCTCGCAACAGACCATTTGATACCACGATGGGCTTTAAGTGCATGGATCGAATGGATCAAAAACAAGACAATGACCCTGTCTATACCCTCAGGGGTCTGTTCCCACCGGGGTTTCCCTCGAGATAGCCAACGACATCTACGGCGGCAATTTCCGTCAAGCTCTGGTTCTCCGTGGTGGAAGCCGCCACGTGCGGCAGAATGATGCAGCTGAGAGTTTCGCGAAGAAAACCATATTCTTCCAGAGTGGGTGGCTCCCATCACCATAGCACCGAGTCCCGCGTCAAATGGCTTACCAGCTAAAACTTCTCCATCCAACGGATCGTTGGTCCAGGACGGCGGGACAGCGGCCGCCGATGATGCTGTGAATCACCCTTCCTCGTCGCTCTTGTGGGATATCATCACGGATTGGCAGTACAACTCCTTGTGCTTTGCTAATGGGCCCAACACTGTGCCTACCCCCTGCTTTGCAGCTTGTGGCGTTTGCGCGACCCCTTTTTTTCATTACAACTGCACGCATTGACAAAAGGGTCGATGGGCTGAACGTGCAGTGCAGGATGTGAAGGCAGAAAATACTCGGACGAAGAGTTGCGAAACAAGTTCACAAGCAGCCATGGCTTTCGACGTTTCTACGTCTAAACAACTGAAACCGCAGTGCCCCGATTCTCATAAAGCGCGACCTGCACCCCATTCTTACTCTCAGACACCAAGCTGACGGCCTCGACGTATTCCAAGCACGGATCCCGATTCTCCAGAACCTCAAACTCCCGAGCGAGCCTCACAAGCAAATAAATCGTCTGAGTGATGGCCTGTTGCTGCGCCGGACATATCCTGGGTCCACCTGAGAAGGCCACGAAGTCCCACTTCAGACGCCGACCCTCGAACCGACTCGGCCTGAATTCATGTGCGTCATCGCCCCAGACAGCAGGGTCATTGAGCTTGGCATAGAGCTCCAGCATGACCCTTCGGCCCTTGGGAACGAGAACGGGGCTCATGCCATCTGGACCCCCACCGCGGGGAATCACGGTATCGCGAATAGCCGTACGACTCAGACGGCCTGATGATCCATGGATTCGCAGTCCCTCGTATATGACGTTGCGGAACGAGTGCAGCGATTTGAGAAGCTCAAAGGTAACCGGCTCGTCCCCCAGAGCAAGGGCTTGGCCGCGAAGATCAGCCCATACATCTGGGTGCCGAGCGAGGTGGAACAAGACTGATGAAAAGACGTTGGAAATGCTTTGAAACGCCGGCATGAACACGTGCAGCATCTCGAAACGCAGCATTACGGGATCCGGGGCCACCTTGGCCAGTTCATCAAGCAGAACATAGTGGTGTCGGGATCTGTCGCCGAGCGCGCCTGCATCATTGCTGTCACGAGCCCTGTCAAGAGCGCGCGCCACCTGACGATCGACAAAGGCGTGAACAATCTCGACATTCTTCTCAAACCCCGTGTCACGAAAGAAGGGGAGTCTCCCTCCCACAATGCGACTCTTGCCTAGGCTTCTGCGGCATTCTTTGAAGGCGGCAAGCATTTCTTCCGCCTGGGCGGATTTTCCGGCGAGGCAGTCAAACGATTGACCAAAGATGAACTCGGTGCCGCTATCGAGAAACTGGGCGAGTTCTGTTAGTAGGAAGAGGAGAGGGCTTGTCAACTGAGAAAGATTCAATGAGAATGGAAAAAAGTGAGGAGGAGGTGCCATCTCCCCCTCCCCACGGTGTCTTCCAATTTCCGGGGGCGACTCAGGGCACAAAGGGGGCGGCATACAAGCTTGGTCATCCAAGGCATCAAGTCGACGGTCTGGCCGTCGCGCGGAATCACACGCAGCAGGCGGTCAACATGTCTCTCGAACCGATGCACGTCATTGAGCTCCGCCCTCACAAAAAGCGGCTTGATCAAATTCCTCGACCTCCGCCATGCCGCCCCTTCATTCGTCAGGATCCCAGGCCCGATGAACCGCAGCATGGGACCCTCCTGCACCTCCTCCTTGTTGTAGTCCTCTGCCTTGAGGGACAGGATCGTGCGCCAGTTGTCGGCGTCCGTCGTGCAGAGCAGCGCGCCATGTGGCGAGCGTTCCTCGAACGTGGGCCCGCACTCGAGAAACTGCTCCTGGAAAAGTCGATTGTATCGGCCCTTGGCGAAGCCCTCGAGGCGCCGACGCTTGAGGTCGCTGCCCCAAGGGTCGAGGACCCAGGGCAGGCGATGAGGGTATCTCTTCGGTGCCCGGCAGCCGAGGCGGCGCAGCTTCTGGCGGCGCCTCGATCGAACGAGGATGAAGCGAACGACGAGAATGCTGGCGAGGGATAGGAATATTGGAACCATGTGTCCTGTCATTATGTATGGCTGGAAAATAAATGCCCGTCAAGGCAATAGGAGCAGTTTCCTTTTCCTTTTTCCTTTTTCCGGGGCAGGGGTAGGGTAGGGCAGGGCAGGGCAGGGCAAACTTATAGTTGTGATGAAAATCCACGACGAGATGAAACAGTCATGGACGGACTAGTCAGGCAAGTCCGGCAAGTCAGGGAGCTAGAGGGAGTAAATACCTTTGTATTAAAAATCCATACTGTCACGTTTAGCATACAATGCCCACCATGTACCCCGTTCGCCTCCTGCCATACGCCAGGGTGGCTCTAGTCATGCAAAATGTCGATTTTTCGGATTTGGCACCGTCTTCCGTGGAAGCCGGGCCAGGATTCGTCGCCGTCCGTTGGGCTTCGCTCTTATGCCGGCCCAACACTTCCCTGGCCGCCAAGTTAGTCTCGGATGGGACGGGACGGGACGGGACGGGACGCGATGGACCGAACAAGATGGACTCTAATCAAGGCAGAGTTGGATAGTGATGAGCATAATAGCGCTGTTTGGGAGGAACAGGGCCGGACGTGAGCAGATTCTCACGAACCATGACTCAAACCCGCCACGCTGGGGAGACCTGCGGAGTACAACATCTCCGCCAATTGGCCATGTAAGACATGGTGACATTGTTTCAAGCATACCCCGAGTAAGACATGGTGGCATTAGTGCAAGCATATCTCCCCGAAGACGCGCCCAGAACAAGGTACCAGTAATAGCTATTATCAACCGTGGATAGCGGGTCTGAGCCCGAGCCATGTTATGCTGGGATTGGTTTGGTTGTTGGTCCATGTGCTTTGACTGGGCCGGCAATGGATTTGTTGGCGTTTACCGATGTGTCAATACTGCACGGAAGGGACATGCCGAGTTTACCATATGTGCGGCATGAAAACGAAACCACTGGCACGCCCTCGAGAAGCTGATTAAGAATATCCTCATATTGATACATTACCTAATGCCTATTGTTTGTTTTTTGCTTGCGGTACCAAGTATTCTCTGTCTTGACCCTCTTTGAAAAGATAACTCTTCGTCCATCACGATTGATTGAGGCGATATCTAGGCATGCGCAGGAGCGAGGGATGGTGGCTGAGCCAGAGCCTCGCCGGTTCAGTCCCACCTTCTTCTTCTCCTGTGTCTGAAAATCGGGACAGGTGACAGCTCCGATCCCAGATCTCACAGTCCACCGGACAAGACACTTCTGTCCCAGTAACGGCTCCACTTTCAAAATAGCTCGCAACCAGAGAAGTGGTGCAATTACTGTAACCACTGCCCAAAGCCGTGTGACCTATGCTGTCTTGAACCACGACTCCCGATCCCGGATATTGTTGGGCCATCTTGCGAGCAGCTCGTAGAGGCGTGATGGGATCCAGACGAGAAGACAAAAATAAGATTGGCGCCGCTGGAACGCCCGGCATCACCCTTCCATCATGCTCTGGCGATGTGAAGGGGCCGCTGAATCTCCAGTTGGGCTTGAATGGCCAATGTGAGCATTTCAGTCGGTCTAAAGCCCAAGCTCGTCCAAAAACCTTGGATGTCTTCTCTTGCGTTCGGGCGTAATCGAGCCACCAAGATACACTCTTGTCCACAATGTCCTCACCATCAGAGCAAGAAATGGCGTACTGTGATTCGGTTCTCGAAGGCGGTATTTCCATGTAGCTGTGTTCCGTGTAATTTGAGCTCTCCCCCAGCTTTTTGGCTTCAGTGCGGCAAACATCATCTGATGTAGGTGTGTAAGTGGATTCGGACCCAAGGTCTTTGAGTCCAGTGTCGTTGCCAGACATGGCAGCATGAAGAGACCGGGCAAGGGGGGGGAAGAGTCGCTTCGGTCCGTAGCTCACGCGGCCAATGGTTTTACGAACATCGTTTCCAGTGATGATGATGGAATTGTTGACATGTCCTTGAATGACGCGTGGAGATGTGTCGAGATTTTCGACCCAAGACCAAAAGTCCTTTTGTGCACGTTTTGCATTGGTAAATTCCGTGCTGTTTGCCAAAGGGCATACATCAGGGCCGGCTTTGAAACATCCTTCCCAGAACTCATCAAAAATCTCGTCAGTTTCTGCGGTACTTTGAAGTCCACCCTGTGTATCTGGTTAGTCTTCGATCTTTGCAACTGAAGTATGCTGAGTCCTGAGTCCTGACTTACAGGTCCAGTGGCATAGTCATCGGCATCTACAACACCATCGAGGACCATTCGGCCAACACGGCCCGGAAACATGGACATGAAGGTGGTGCCAAGAAGGGTACCATAGGAGAATCCCAAATACTGTAGCCTTGGCGTCGTCTTCTCACCAACATAACCGTTGGGGTGCTCCTTCTTGCGGAGGAGGTGAATCTTGTCAATCATTTCAACCATATCTCGTGCCACGTTGGCCGTACTGGAAAATGACATTACCCGACCAAACTTGACCTCGTTTGCGAGGCATTGCTGATTAAAGGCCTTGTTCATGGCAAGAGCGTACGCCATAGGGCCTTCTGAGGGGAAACCGTGACCGATTCCGCTGTAACCACCAGCACCGCGCAACTCGACTGTCCACATATTGCGCTGGCGTGAATCCGGAAAGCAGTTTGATGCAGGGGTGGTATAACCTGTGCCTCTTGGGTCGAAGCCAACGATTTCATAGTGTCTATGACCAGGTACATCAATCATTTTCTGAAAATTTTTGGCATCGTCCCGGGCAAACTCGACGCCAGACTCGCCCGGCCCACCAGGATTGATGAGAACACTTCCTGCAAACCGGGTATCATTTGCTGGTACCTTGGCTGGCAGAGTCATGATAGCAATGGCAGTTGTGCGGGCATCTGATTTGTTGCGCCAGTCCAGTGGAACAAGAAGACGAGCACACTTGAACTCTTTGAGGCAGTCGTGGTAGACGACATCGTGACTGGGTTCGATGTCGGCCCAGCTGAAAACAAAATCACCAGAAGATTCAACGTCCAAGTCTTCAGCTGGATCTTCGGATTGGTCATTTCGAGCGGGAGGCAGCGAATTGGCAGTCTGAAGGTTTGATAGATACTCACTTCTCTTGTCTTGCACCCGGCATCCAGTCGTGATGGATCCGCTGTTTGAAGAGCTTCTCGTGGGGGCAGTGAGGGAAAGGGTGACGAAAGTAGCAAAGATGAGAGCTCTTGAAAGGCAGTGTGGATACATGGTGATGATACTGGATAGTAATAGCAAGAATATGGTGGACGGATGGATTGCGTTTACATCGGCCCCGAGCCAACATACGAGGACCGAAACAGATGATGCTGCTGGGACGAATATGGGAATAGAAGACTAAGAAGAGGATTAAGTACGAGCTCAGGAAGGCATCTCAGCAACAACCAGGCAGGGGGCATAAATCCGGCAAGAGCCAGCCAGTCTCCGCCCGAGAATCTCAGAGAAGGAACGGGATATCTGGACTTGCCACCAGACTTCGTTCATCAACTGCAGATGACACACCACGGCTCGGCACTGGAGGCAGCTGCGAGCTCTGGGCTACCGCCAACCGCCAACCGCCAACCGCCAACCGCCAACCAGTCTGGTCCAGTCTGTCTTCGACCTTGTCATGGCCTTCCTGCCTCCAACCCCACGGCCACGGCCGAAGCAGCTCCCTCTACGGAGCTCCCTCTACGGAGCTCCCTCTACGGGCAACATGAGATGCCACTGCCGAAACCCTTTGTACTTTCCAAGCCGCCATGCACGCGACTTTATATACGAAATCAACCGCGCAGACCCGCTTGCCCGCCTGCCCGCATGTCTGTCTGCCCGCATGTCTGTCTGCCCGCCGCAGGTCAGATCATGGCAAGAAATCCCATTGATGATTTTACTTGGCCAAGATACCTACCTAGGACCGCAGGCTTCCGCAACAAACGCGGGCCATGCCATGAGCCGGAAATGTCGACAAGAAGGTTTGAGTTTGCACAATACAAGGAGTAGACGACTTGAACGCTGGTGAAGACTCCAATACTACTTATTCTCACCGACTTGACGATCCCGTCATTGCCATCCATAGTGTGTTCAAAGCGCAAACGCAACCGTAGCAGCCTGCTGTTGTCCAAGACTGCATCTTCAAGAAGCATCGAAAGCGCGTGTAAAACGAAGTCGTGACATCGTTCTCCAAGGGCCATGGCCATCATACAAGCGCCGTCTTTGTATGACATCTCTCTGTTAAATGCCGATTCCATGTTGCCCCTCTTGGAAACGCCCATCTAAGACGGATCAGTTCGCTTCAGTGAAATGTTCTCTACTCAACGTCAGCACGCGCAAACGTCAGTTTCAGACAGAGTAAATTGGTCTTGCATTCTAGACGCAAACAGGTCCACGCCGTTCCTGTCCTCTCCTCCCGTTCGACTGAATACATATGTACAAAGACGTGTCGCCCAATATTTTGCCTCATTGCCCTTTTCCCACCTCGGTGCCAAGCTCAGCACCTCTCAAGAATACCCCCACTATCCTCTTCCATCACGTCACGTCACGTATTCTATTTCGATGCCACAGGAGACACAGCAAATGTCGGGCGTATGAACCGACTGTGACAGAAGAGATTAGTCGAGCACATGGCTTCCAGGATAATCAAGCAAGTCCTTGACAGAGAAGGGGGCGTTCACGAAACATACCTCTCGTTATTGTACACCTTGGTGTTCTCGCCCATCAGCTCCTTCTCCCGCCTCTGGTCGGCCCAGTACCTTCGGACTTGGTCGCGGTCTTCTTCGGCTTGCAAGAGGGGGATCAGGTGGATGCGAGCCCACATCTTCTCACGGGCCAGCTCGCTGTGGTTAAATTGGTCAGTCAAGTCTATACTTGTCCGAGTTGCATGACGATGCTGCATATTTCGTAGCTCAACTCCGTGGTCCTCATCGGATTCGTTTCGTCCGGTTTCCTCCGCAGCGAGAAGTGGAACAACACATACTTGGCCTCGCGAATACCACCGATCAGCTTGTACCAGCCGAAGCCCATGATGGCTCCAGCTCCAAGCAGCAAGATACCGGGACGAAAGCCCTTGGCTGGAAGGTTTCGCTGTCCATCGCACACATCGGTGAGTACTTCATCTATTCAAATATCTTCTTGTTGCCGTTCGGATATGGCCCTTGAGCTCGAGCAATAGGTGTACCGTGCCCACATGGTCCATTTGGGGGGAGGGGGGGAAGCAAGCATTGCGCAAGCTTTCGATCGTGCAAAAGTAGCTCTCTGGAAACGTGCAAACACCGCGGGGGCCTTGCCTCCACGTACCTTGTACTGGACGGGCTCGTACCCGCCCTTGGGGGGCATATCCTGTGCCATCCTGAGGGGGTATTTCGTCTGGACGATTCGAAGTCTTTATCGGCGGTTGGAGGTCAATGAATCGAGGCTGGGTGCTGTGTCGAGGTGTATTCGCAGAAAAAAATTAGGCTTCTGAACCGATGCCGCCTGCCTCCCAAGTTGTCCGTGGTGCACGTCGTCGCCGGAAAGAGTGATTCAACGATTCAACGTCCCGAATTGACGATGTGAGGTGCGACTGTTTTGCCTGAGCACTGACTGGCTGGAGTTGGGTGGCTTACGTAAGAGCATGGATCTGGCTACGGCCTAGCCTGTAGAGGCTGCTTTTTTCTGCACTCGTGCACATCTCTATTTACGATTTAGGTCTGACTGTGGCCAATTCACAATTGGTTATGTTTAGAATGAGGTATGGGATGGCTAATGTTGGTTTGACGTTTGAGAGTATGAAATCACGAGGAGTCATAGCTTGCGAACACATCATTACACATCGTCTCTCCTAATACCTAATACCAACGGAGCGTTCACTGCAAGGCCCTCGACATCCTCAGCTAAAGCACCACCTTCTCATGGTTTCTTGAAATGAGCGTGGAACCACGCAACTGCCTGGTCCTCAGCTTCATCAGCTTGTTTCGCAACATCGGGGACCTTGAGATCTGCGCGGACAGCGAAGCCATGACCGGTATTTTCATAAACACGAACCTCGCCTCGCGATGCGGCGGGGAGCTTTTCGACAATCGATCTGATCGACTCGATCTTGGGCGGCGTCACCTGATTGTCATCCTCGGGGCAGGCAAACGAGACAGGGACCTTGATCTTTTCAATATCGCTAGGGATGCTGAGGAGACTGGGATGCGCCGTAAAGGCAGCATCAATAAGCGGCGTCGCACCATTGTCGAAACCGTGAGAAAGTGTGACGGTGTGTTTTCCGCCCCAGCAGAAACCCGCTGCCCCGACGGATAACTGATCACCTTCCTCTTTGCGAAGCTGTTCAAAGAAGCCTTTGACGCTGGGATACGTCTTTGACGGTCTGCAGCGAATGAAGAAGGGGATTGCGACGACGAGAGTTCGAACCAGAGCAGCACTACCGACCGAGATTAGCTGAGGGGGACATATGCAGCGTGTAAAGCGTGTGCATGCCAGGCACGGCTAGCTTACAATCGAGTGAATATGTTGCCGGGGGCTAGAGCAGTCTGAATATTGAAAAGCATAGAAACAGGTGAGGCATTACCTCGAAGACATTGTTAGCGACGCGGGAAGCTTTCGGCACAACAAGCTTTATAGACCGACCAACCGTTCATGAAGTCGGGAAGATAGACTTTGAAGTCGCCTTTCTCGACGTAGTGATCGGCAAGAATGCGATTGTTGATGAACTCCCAACCAAATGCATCGGGGATAATGACAACGATGCCTCTCACAGTCTTGCCATCCGCTGGCTCACTCACGTAGGCGTCGAGGCCATAGAGCTTGGTGGTTTTGCCTTTGGGCTGGCCTGTGTGGATCTGCCCTTTGAAACAGTCGGGGCACGACATGGCTTGAGATACGGCGGCACGATCTTGGGCACCGCGCGGATATTGCAACTGGGCTGAATAGAGCAGGGAAAGGTTTGGCTGGTTCAATCTTCAATTTGAAGGGCTCGTTGAAATCTGTACATATACTTCAATGGCCGGTGAATCGTGAGATCAACTTGGGCGTATGTATGTATGGGACGGACAGTCACATGACGTGCTTACGTTCCCGAATCCTAGTAATAAAACGGAGATGAAAAACGCAAACTCCGCCATTGGATGAGCCGACAAATCACGACAAAAAAAGGGAAAGAAGCCAGTTTGACGCCGATGATTGTTTGATTCGGACGCTTTCCCCCCATGATATGCAACGCAATGAATGCAATGGTATGCAAACCCCGCCTTTTGATGATCTGACAGAGCTGGGCATCGCATCGCACCACAATCAAATCGATCGGATGACATGACTGTTCTCGTGGCATGGGACAAAAATGTTCGAAAATCCTCCAGTCCTGTCTGCTCGAGTTGGTCCGATGCAAAAGTACCGAGCGACGCCGCAAGCATTGAAGGTGACGTCAAGCTCAAAAGCGACAGTAACAGCAACTCATTATTGACGAAGACGTCCTTTTGTCCCAACACTTGAGTCTCTACAATCATATGCATCTGCAGTGCTTGACTAGCTGCCTCCCTGCCCGCGGATCACAACCAGACACGTCACGTCGGCCCAGCCCAGCCCAGCCCAGCCCAGCCCAGCCTGTCAGTCTCAGACCCGACTGGCGGCGTGCTGTGCTGTGCTGTCCTGATGCCTTCTTCACATGTTGTCGTCGGCCTTGGTTTGACGGGATTATGCAGGAAGGAAGTTAATAACCGGTCCCCTGACCCCCCAGACCAGGGGCCCTGTATCAACCATCTGTATCAACCATCCCCGCTCCTTGGCCTGCCCTGTCTCGACGGCATCATCATCTCCCATTCATCGCCGTCCGTTGCGCCGACTTCAAAATTTTACATTTCGAAATTCCTTCCAGGTGATCATGACCCTTTGAGTTGATCACCTGTGTTGCGCTCGTGCCCTCGGTCGCATGGAGCACAGGCTCTCAGAGACGATGTAAAATCGCAACCACCGTCACCATGGCATGCTTCATTTGAAAAAAAAAAAAAAAAAAAAAAAAACCTCACCCCCTTTACCACCGCGACTTTACCACCGCGACATCTCAGAACACGGCCCAGTTGCCTTCTTTCCCCAGCCAGCTTCCAATGGATCAATTATACTCCCCGTGTCGCCGCCTTGTCATCTCCCTGCGACATTTCTTCCTCTGAAGACCACAGCTTCATTGCAAACTCCAACTCCAGATATCTCCTCGCCACCATACCTACCTCCTTGGATGAATCAAACAATCAACCATGCACGATACCGTGCAAAAACAACCATACGCTTGTTCCGAAAAAACGCCTCAATTCGATACAACCGACCCCCTTGAATCAAATCAGACCAAAACCACCATGGACATCCCCTGGCACCCGTATCCCTACCCAACGGACAAATCCCCCCTAGAAGGCACAACAGCCCAGCACGAGCAAGAATGGCTTCACGCCGCCCTCACCGACCCAATCTTCGCTCACCCCATCGGCCACAAGGACATAACCGAGGCCACCAAGCTAGCCCTCCTGCAACGCACCTTCTGGACCCCCCTCACAGCATGGGTCGAAGCACGTCGGGAGATCCTCCCCGGGGGCGAGATCCTCGGCGGCTGGTCCCGCGCCGACATGTACGGCATGATGGACTGGTACCGCCTCTGCTTCAACATGAAGTCCCGGTACGAGGACGCTGTAGCCGCCCACAGAGACGGCATCTGGCGCACCGTCATCCTCACCTCCCCTTGGTGGGACTGGCCCGAGTTCGCCCACCTCTACGTCAAGACGGTGCGCGACGCCGACGGCGTGCCACTGCGAGACGCCAACGGGCGGATCCGAAGAGAGACGCGGGATCCTTGCGACGACAGGCTCGAGGACGACTTCATGGACCTCTGGGAGGGTGTCGCCAACACCCGTCCCCTGAGGAAGCATCTCTGCGGCAGGGTCATGCTGCCCGTGGACAGTTCAAACACGACCACCTCGGCTGATCCATCGTCGTTGTCGTCGTCGTCGTCGCCGCCGCGGCCAACACCCACCGCGAGTACCACTGCTGCTGCTATTGCCGCCAAGGTCACGGGGAACAGGTCTGGTGTTGGTCCGCCTGGCAGGACGGCTACCCGCCAGGCCGCGAAGTGATTGTTTCCGTGAGCCCGCCCGCCCAAACTACCTAGGTATCCGATCTGTTGCTCACTTACCCGAGTTCTGTCAGGAGCGATGTCTTTTCCTCTTATGATCCTGTCTCTGGTCGCTACTCCGGTTTATCCCCTTGACCTCCTTTTGTCATGACTTCTGCTTCCTTCCCTTGGCCTGGCTAAATGATTCCAGCTTAGGGAGCTCCTAGCCAAGTACGCAACCAAGGTCACCTATAGACTCACACCCCTTACCAATAATCTTGGCAATGCTATAAAGAAGCAGGTACTTATCTCAGAGCTCCCTACGAAGCTACAATCCATTCAGTAGGCCAAGGAAAGAAAGCAGAAGTTATAACAAAGGGAGTTCAATGAAAAGCAAGGAAGCCAACTTCGACTTCTTCTTGCTCTTTATTACATTCTCCCTATGCTCCACTAACTGCCTGGTTGAGTTCAAGGGCACACACAACCAGAGTAGACAAAGGACAGGATCACAAGAGGAAGAGACAACGCTTCCTGACAAGGACCTACTTACCTACCGCCTACCCATCCGCCTATCCACGTCCCCCTTGCTCCCCTTGCTCCCCTTGCTCCCCGAAAGGAGGGCCAGTTGCAAGAGGAAAGGGGCCAATATACCCCCGTCTCCTACTCGCATGGAATGGATGCACATTATGCCTTGAGAGATACATTGTTGCTGCATGTTAGCATAACATGCTCCATTTGTTGACTCATACCTACAGGAACTGAACAGAATCAACCAACACGTCACAGCCATGATCGCCGTGTCTTCGGGGAATAAAAAAAAAAACAAGGATAAAGAGTAGAACTGAATCAACTACGCCGCGTCTATCATGCTTTGTAATCTATGCTGAATAAGACAAGTGTTGCATCATGTCGAGTGCAGCGTCCGTGACTGCATTGATTCAATGCCACCGGATTCAATCCAAGAAATCCAGTCCTCCGACCCTGACATTCTCGAAATCGAGTCAGACAGACTGTTGTCGTTGTAGTCGTGTTCCTATTCATATCTTGTACCCAATAATTCGAATTCGAATTCGACGCTTCGGCGGTTTAGACATTAACATAATGGTTTCAAAATAGGTTGCCGCCACCACCCCCTTCTCTTTATGCCTTGGTCACTTTCCTTCCTAGGCTCTTCTGTTCACTCAAGCCCACGCCACCGAGTCCCTCGCCAAGTTTCTTGGTCACCATGTCCGGGTCCGGCTCGTCGGATCCTACGAATGTCCAGCTTTCTTCCGTTTCGTCGTCTTCCTCGGCATCTGGTTGGTCGTTGGGGACCATCTTGCGCTTGATCAGGCTCTTTGCGTATTCGAGATCGCGATAAATGTTTTGAATAGCAGTTTCAACTCCTTTGTCCTGTGATCCACGATCACATGTCAGCATCACTTTCTTCGCCGAACACTTGAGTCTGTCGTCCATTTGGAAAAATTTGGTCGATACATACCTTGCGAATCTGCTCTCCCAAGACACGGGCCTTGGCGATCATGCGCTCGTTTCGGGTAGCCTGCCACAACGCTCTGCCAAAGCTGTTGGAGCCCCATCGCTTCAAGCCTACTCCTACACCAAGGTCTTCGACGCGACTGGCAAAGAAGAACTGATCGCCAAAAAATGGTCGAATAATGGTGGGGAGTCCAGCCCTCAGACTGGCACCCGTTGTGCCCGAGCCACCATGATGGGCTGCCGCGTCAATCTGGTTGAAAAGCCAATCGTGCGGCGCAGAATTGATGACCATGATTTCGGCAGGCATCTCTGGCTCGTCTGGGCGCGGTTTAGCCGGATCCTCTTTCGGCGAGATGCGATCCGACCATCCCTTGGACAGGATGCATCTAACGTCGGCTTTCAGCACGGCATCAATGACCTCTTGCGTCATTTTGGCCGGGTCCTTCACAATAATCGAACCGAAACCGACATACACGAGCTTCTTGCCGTCATCCCTCGCCTTCTTGATGAAATCAGAGAGCGCCTTTGGAGGCTCGAATTCGCCACCCTCGTCCAAGAACCAATACCCAGTGACTCTGATCCAGTCCGAGAAGTCAAGAGGCGGGGCGACGACACTGGGGCTGAAGTTGTAGAGGAACGGCACCTTGTTGGGTTGCATCTTCTCCAAGCTTGTGTTGGGCAGGCCAAGCGTCTTGTTGCGCCAGCGATTGATTTGCTGCGCGGTCGCCTTCCAAAATATGTTATCAAACATGACATATGTCATGTAATTGTACGCTCCACCCATCTTATGCTCAGGCATGATGAAAGCATGTGGGTAAGCGCGGGTTCTGGTCCAGGGCATGGTGAAAGCCCTAAAGTAAGGAATGCCGAGCCTTTCCGCGACGTGAATACCAGCCATCGCAGATGGAGACTCGATCAAGAGTTCTGATCCCTCACATGCTGTATAGGCTGAGTCGAGCAGCTCGTCCAGCCAGCCACGGAAGGCAGAGCTGGCTTCGCGAAGAAATGAGAGCGTGAAAGTGCCATTCTCAATGCACAAGCGCATGAGCTCGCTTGGGTCCCCCTCGACCTTCCTGAACTCGATTCCGTGAGACTCGATCCAGTCCTGGAACTCGGCGTGCGTGGCGATGCGAGGCTTGTGTCCTTCAGCCAGCAAGCCTTTGCAGAGTGAAATGTACGGCTGCACGTCACCCCTGGAACCAATCGTTAAGCATGTGATCCGCATGGATTGTGGGGGCTTGAAGTTGAGAAATGAGCCATCCGTCTCGTCCATGAGTATAGTCGGCGCGTTGGGCTGCGATTCGGCTTCTTGCGGTGGCAGGATTTCATGCTGGGGATACTCTTCCTGTCTTGCAGATTTTAGGGCATCTCTTTCAGCCATGGCTGCTTCCTGTTCCTCCTTCTCCTCTTGATGCAGAATCCCCGATTCTCTGAGATATCGACATGTTTCCAGACTTTGTAGCAAAGTCACCGTACAGTCATCGCGGACATCCACCTGACTAAACTCAAAAAAAAGCTCCTCGTGACCACGAATAACAACTGTAAGTCCAGAGTATCCCAGACGGAAACCTTTCTCCTTGTGAGCAGTTTCAATGTCTTTCAGGGGCAGAATCAGCTTGGTTCTCGTGCCAGGCAAGAGACTGCGGAAACAAAACGACCTGTCGCTGATGTAGATCTTGCCGTACAGAGGCAAGACCCGAATGATGCAGCCGAAATACGTAGCTTGAAGTCTCTCCGCTGCGGGCAATGCAAAGTGAGCACGGAAGCGTTCCATTGAAGTTTGAACTTTTCCATCAGAATCCTCTTCCAGCTCGTCTTCGTCTGGCCGAAGCCCCGCAGGCTCACCGTAATGTTTCCGACCACCCTTCCACATACCCGACACCTTCTCGACATACCCCATAGATTCCGTTGCTAGAAGTGAGCTCATGCGCTTACCGGTCTTGTTCAGGTAGTCTGCGAAAGCGCCGGCACGCTGGAGGGGATAAGAGCCCATTTTGGTGATGCTCTGAAGTGTCGGAGTACCGGGGACTGCGGGCTGCCGCGCGTTTTTCACGTGATACCCCAGCTGGCTGATGTGTCCCGTGGTTGCTGCGTGCTGAGCAGGAAGTGAAGCGCCAGGAAGAGACGGCTCGGACTCCCTTGGCAAATCATCGCCCTTGTCATCCGTGGACTGGCTTGATGCATCAGATCGACGCATGGTAGGACTGTGGAAAACTTCACTGCCCTGAAGTATTTGACTCGCTGATGGATCTTCGGTAGCAACAGATATTGTCAGGTTGGAAAAGCTGGGATCCTCGGTGGACGACTGCAGGTTGGAATCAGACGACTCCAAGCCTTGCTTAGGCCCCTTGTCCTCCACACGACGAGTGCTTTGGGTTCTGCGGTGTCCGCTGAAACTCCTCCTAGGACTTTGCTCTCGCATCATAGTCGAAACCTCGTGGCTCCGTCTACCCATCTGACGCAAAGCATCCATGCTGGGTCGAGACGAACATTCCACACTAGCCCGTGGACTAGGGCCAGTTGCGTGCGGTGACATGGGTGCCAAAGTAGCTTTGACAGGCTCAGGGAGTTTTGGCGTGCGATTTTTGTCGACCTGGAGGCTGTGGCGCGCTGATGACTGTGATGGCAGAGGTGAGGTCTGACGGCGGGAGATGTGCTCGCTCTTCATGCCCTGCTCTTCATCATAGTGCAGGTGCCCTTCCTCTGCGATAAGCTTTCCAGCGGTCCTGCTGTTCGATGAAGCGCCGTCTACGAGTATCTTGAGAACATTGATGGCCTCCTTACCAAAGTTGAAGAAGGAAAAGAAATACTGCGCGAAAGAAGATTAGTCAAGTCTTGTTAGGATCCGCCAACTCTGTCCATGTCAGGGGGGAAGTACCTCATCGATCGCATAGGTCTCGTCGTTGTCAATGACTCGGATTTTGCATGTGTCAGAAAATTCAATCATCTGCGTCTCCTCCACGTCGATTATATTGTTGATGGGAAGTGATATCTTGACGCTGTCGCCTTCGTTGTGACTCCGAAAAATGACTCGCTGAAGGCTCTTGACCCATTCCTTTGCACTTGGAGCACTGTCGGCCTTGAAATTGTAGGTTCGATGACTGGTGACCACGTTGAACTGCAGACCATCCTTGTCCTTGTCAACGACGTTGGCTGAAATACCGAATCTGAGATCAATTTGTCCATGTGGAAAGTAAAGATTTGTCGAGTCTCGGTAGTATGATAGCACATCACCCTTCAAACGAAACCAGTATCTATGATACTTTGGGTTCCGCTTGCCGCTCTTGGACATATAACCGGACTTGGCCACGGTATTCTATGAAATGGTCAGCCAGCTGTCTAGTGATTCGACAAAGACTTGGGACCGAACGCACGGCTTTCTTTGGGAGGTAGGCGTAGAAGCAGACATGTTTGGCTGTGATATACAGGAAGCCTTGGAGGAGCACGCTTTGCAGTAACCAGCAAGGATATTCTAGAAACAAGAAGGGCGTCATGGTAAGTCAAACAATGTCACATTAGTGTCTTCCGGAAACCGATGTCAGGACGCACCTTCTATGACTTGTTCTGGCTCGTCAAATTCGAATATCTCCATGAGCCGCTCAACCAACGCCGAAGACTCGTCGCCATCGTCACTTGCTGCGATGTCGCTAGATCGCCTCTCCATGTCGAAGCTGGGTCTTGCGGTCATTTCGGCCCTGGCCTGGAGCATGCGGCTCATTACAGGGGCTGATCGGTCATCCTCCCCGTCGAGAACTACGGCTGGTGGTTGGGAGTCCTCGATAGAGTCGTTTGCATTGTTTGAGGACTCCAAGGGCGGAGCAGATAGTTGACCTGATTCGCGCTTCTTGCTTTTACGTTTTGGAAGAGTGGAAAGAGATTTAAGCAGTCTGTGTCCAGATGATGGCTTCTTGTTGTGCCCACGTCTCTCGTCCTTGGCTCGGGGCGGGAATATAACGGTTTGGGAGAGGTCTCGACTCCCGGAGCCCCCCGCATTTTCCCCATCTTCTTCGTCGCTGCTGCCGTCATCGAAGCGTGTGTTGAAATCAATCCGAGACCCTGCCGCAGCTATGAGTCCGAAAATACTTTGATTCATATTGACAGACACTGCTCGGCCACGTCGGGAAACGATGTCATTCGGCGAGTCCTCGTCGTCACTATCGCTTTTTTGCTTCAGAGGCTCTGGCATATCAAGGGTGGCGCCTGTGGGATCATCGGGTTTCTTCTTTTGGAGCTTTCGACTGACTCGTCTCCGAGTGCTGTTGCTGCGTTCGTCGGCACGGGTCAGTTTGCGGTCTTCAGCATCCCCGTCGCCGTTTAGCGACAAAGACGGGAAGCTGTCCATGCTAATAAGGATACTGGGAGGCGGGGAGGGAGGGGAGGGAGGGGAAATTGGGTTCGAGCTGGATCTGCGGATAGAAAGTAAGACGTAATAAGGTTCAGATATGCTGCTACTCCGTGCTGGTGCTCAAAAGGTAGCCTGACTGCGCTGTGACGCAGCGGAAAGGCGGCGTTGAGCAACGTCCAGGGCGATAAGATGATGCACAGAGAGAAGGAAGCAGTCTATGGAGACTGCAATATGCCCAGGTCTGTGGACGCAACGGCAAACGCAGCTCCCCTCAAGCGCGAGGATGGAGAGGACTGAGTGCGAAGACGGAGAATGGTGATGAAGGCTACGTCGGGATCACGGCTCGCCCAGGACCCAGGACCAGGACCCAGGAGCAGGACCCAGGAGCAGGACCCAGGACCCTAGCCCAAGCTTTGTTGCCTGGCATGTTGCGGCTAGCCTAGCGGCCGGCCTGGAGGGATGGAGGGGAGGATGGAGCTATTACGGAGTAGATGCCATCAGACATGCAGCCAGTAGGGAGGCCCCAATCTGCTGAGATTCGAGAACGATCATCTGGCAGGTGCTACGGGCAGGTGCTACGGGCAGGTGCTACGAGCAGGTGCTATGAATGAATGAGCTGTTGTTATGGTGGGTGGTCCCATGGCTACAGCATTTTTGTGAGGCAAAGCGCGGGGCGGCCGGGGCGGCAGGGGTCCAATCTGATGTGCCCGAGTGAGAGGTGAGAGTGGAGCAGAGACCTCACTAGGGCAAGTGGGCTGTGCGTGCCTTGTCACAAGGCCGCGCCGTATCTTGCTTTATTAATCCGTGTATGTCCTTGGCTGAAACCTACCGCACATGAAGAACCTGCATAACCTGCATCTGGCTCGGCTAACAAGAAAATCGAACGAGCGTTGGAGCAGTTCCTCGCAATGACACCCTGCACTGCCAGTTATTATCGCCAGGTCACATGCAGCAGGAGCGGCGATGGTTGTGGTCAGTCAGATCAGTCAGATCAGTCAGATCAGATCAGAAGGTTGGAAGGGGCGGCGGCATGACTAGGCCTGGTGAGCGACAGCCAGAGAGAAAGGCAGAGAGAGGTCGTTAATAATAATACCGAGGGGAAGGAGGGAGGGGGGCGGTGACAAGGGGCAAATCATCATGCTGCAGTAATCAGGTGCTGGCTGCCATTTCCCGCCCGCCAATTGCTTCTCGACATTCGCACTTGTCGACATCCAACCGGATCAGAATGTGCACGTTTGTATGCGTTATAATTCGAGTGAAGGCCGAATGATGACGAATCAGTGGTATACGAACTACAAGATACAGAAATAACAATATAAATCGCCACCCGCACTTGTACTCCTTGTCCAGGTTTGGTCTAGCAGATGCGGCAAAGTCGGGCGGCAAAGTCGGGCGGCAAAGTCGGGCGGTTCGCCGGGTTGAGGATACAAATACAAATGATATTTTCAGAGGTGCAAAGACTGGACATTTTAGAGACCAAGGACAAAAAGGGACTGAAAGAGGAAAATATCCGGGGTTGATTAGCCCAAGAGCAGAGAAGCAAAGCGCATTACGATTTGCCGACAAATCAAACCGCGAGTCACGGATCTGATCTCGCAGTGTCAACGGGTCTGCGCTGTGTCTGCGCTGTCCGTCGATCCAACCTTCCGCGTTAATCCCGTGAAAAACCAATGTTTACAGGAAACGTGGGGCTTCAAAACACCCATCAAACCCCCCCCGTCCAAGTCCAAGTCTCGACTCCAGTCACTTGCCACCTTATCTGACTCTCTCAGGACTCTCAGGAGTTGCATCCGTCTCATTTTACTCGTCTGCTTCACCTGTCTGCTCTGCAGCTCTGCAGCTCTGCAGCTCAGTGTAAGAACACGGAATACACCAGCCGGCCTCGTTGCCCACATACCACACCACATACCACAAGACGACCACCATGGCGCCGCTCTTTCCCCCGTCTCTCATCTCGGAAGATGTCTCCTCTTCCATGCCCCAAGGATACACCATCCGGCCTCTCGAAAAGAATGACTACGCCAAGGGTTTTTTGACATGCCTGCACGATCTAACCTGGACCGGCGACCAAACAGCCGATGAATTCGGCACCCGCTACGACGAGATGGACACCCAAGGCAACGGGCCTTACTATTACATCGTCATCGAACATGATGGCCGTATCGTGGGGGCCGGTGCCGTCATTATCGAAAAGAAATTGTAAGCCAAAAACGTTCATGCTGAAAATTCTCGTCGTCCAATCTGTATGGACGGCCACCTCATAAAGGCCAACAAAAACCATTCAAGTGGAACCGAGACTAACAGTATTCAGCATCTGGAACCGCGCACTGGTAGGCCACGTGGAGGAAATTTGCATCTCAAAGGACCATCAGTCCAAAGGTCTTGGCCTGAAGATGATGAATGCTCTCGACAGTGTTGCCAAGAAAGCCGGGTGTATTAAGAGCTTGCTCAACTGTGACCCTGCCAAGAGCGGCTTCTACGTCAAGTGCGGGTATACTCATACTGGGATGGAGATGCAACACTCGTTCAAGGAGCGCGAGCTGTGAGGAGAGTTCTTGGAACCGGAGAGATGAACTTGACCCGCAGAGTTGCTCGACATGAGCGAAAGTGGCTTCTTTTTCCCCGCGCTGGCCACGATGAGCACAGAAGAGGAAGGGACATGCAGAAATCGTTCAAGTTCAATACTAGACAGTGTGGAATACTCGTGCCACGCCCCGCCTTACATTAGTGCTATGCAGACTGCCCTTGAGATATTGAGCTCGGAAGGCGATTTCAGACCAGCCGTCCCCCTCTCTGCCTGTCGCCGAGACCGCCGAGACCGCCGTTGTCCCCAAGTCGCTCGGCTGGTGATAGCGCTGGATCACCACGGGTTCGCTGGACTGCCAGCTGGAGAAGAACGCCGACCGGTTGAGGGGTTGAAAGTTTGTTGGCGGAATCGTCTTGTACCTTATCCTAAGAGGTTTCTTACTTATGCGGGATGGTCCAGGGAGTTATGTACATGGTTGCTCTTCCCTGAGTTCCTCCTGTGTGGTCGACTGACTTACGTAGCTAGTTGCGCATCCATAATCCTGTCCGCCTCATCACGAGCCTTCTCATTGTCAAAGTCCAGTATAAAGTCCCATCGGGGCAGCACCCTCTGTTTCAACTTGCCCAGGTCCAGCCGAGTCTCCTCACCCCGGCCGGTCATGATGACTCCCGTCCCCATGCTCGATTCCGCGATGCGCTGCGTCCGGGGTCGGCGGACCTCGTCATACAACCCGCAGAGCAACGACGGCTTCTGCGGGAGTCCCGGAGCGGCCGAGCAGAGTCGACAGGACGAGACTGTCTTCCAGGGACATGCCGCAGCCGGAACCCTGCCACGGGGTAGTGGCGTGGGCGGCACCGCCTACGAGGCAGATGGGGCCGGAGACGTATGTACGAGTCGGCGGATGGTCCCATAGATACATGGACGGCTGCTGAGGTTGGGAGCAAAGGAGCTGTTGATGTTGATTTTGGTGGTGGTGTTGTTGTCAATTGGCATTAGCAGCATCAACGTCGTCCGAAGACGGTAGGCATTTCACCCCAGTCACATACGATTACGGACAACATACCTCATTCACGGCCCTGTTCAAGTGAGGCGGCCAATCCTTGTACAGAGTCTTGATTTCTTCGGCGGGTACCGTCCGATGCCGCTTGTCAGATGCGTCGCCATGCTTGTCCTACGCACAGATGACGAACTGCTCCAGTGCACCTTGGTCCAAGACGTTATGCAGCAGATACGTGCCGTCACCAATTCACATGTGTTCACGGGCATCCTCGACATCAACCAGGCCCTCGCCCCCGCCCTCGCCCTCGCCCTCGCCCTCGCCCTCGCCCTCGCCGAAGCTCGATCTGGCATCCGCGTAGAGCTTCAAAGCCATGACGGCCCATCAGCCAGAGTTTCTCGGGTTCGCAGCCGCGTCGTCTTCACCGAGGACCATCCTGCGCACCGGGCTGTGGATGCCATCGGCACCGACGAGGACATCACACTCGTGAACGATGCCATCCGCGATTCGCCCTTCGCCTGCCCTCCCGCCCTGCGCAGGCGCGACCTGGACAAGTCCCTCGACAGCTCCATCCATCGTATACGCTCTTTGTCGTGGCTCAGATTCTTCTCATCGAAATCGAGCAGATCCGGAGGCAAATACTAAACTTGGCAGGCAGCCGTCAGGGTTTCGCAAAACGTCTTTGACGCTGCACTCCGAGGATAACATTGGATTGGTTCCACGTAGGGAGGCTGTGTAAGGGCTCGCATTTGCTTTCTTGGCGGATGTGAGAACAATATTAGAATGAAATAAAAAATCCGGCGTGCTCTTGCCTTGCATCGAGGTTTCAAGACCTGGAGTCTCGTCTAGTATTTTAGCCAGTGTATTCGCGAGCGTTGTGATTCTTCTTTTCGGATCTATACACCACATGGGGGTCAAGATTGCAGCAACCTTGTCTCAGGATCCCGAAATCTATGCTCCTCCGTGATGCCGCACTCATGGGGAGCCGTGCAAAGACGTTTCGAAACACACACCAAGCCGGTGAAAATGACTATATGTGGGCATGGTTCAGTAGCGGAAGCTGAGATTGGCAAGCTCTACGCCGTAAAAACAGTACCCACGCTCTCTGTTGTTTCTAGCCTTATCAAAGCCCGACTTGGATCAGACGCCTCCCTCCGTATTCATCATTATACAAACATCCCCCCCCCCCCCCCCCCCTTACTGCCACAAACACAGCTTTCCACTCCCATTGCCACCAGCAACCCAATCCATGGTCGGATGGAAATGCGCCACGGCCGGGACCGCCGTGATTCCATCCCCGTCCAACTGAGCCAATTGGCTTCCGTCAGAGGCAAACACGTCCACGAAGCGGTTCATGTTGGCAATGACGAGCTTTTGAATCCCGTCATTGGGCCGCTTCTGCCACTGAGGCTTGAGGATCGTGACCCACCGCCCGGTCTGGTTGTTATGATGGACCTTGTGCCTGGGCTCCATGGCCTCGGCCGATATGTCGTGGCCGGGTTCCCAGCTCGCCGCGTCGGTAAAGTCGTAGATCTTGACCAGGTCGTCGTACGACGACGTGGCCACGTGGCCCGCCGGACTCCACGAGGCATGCGAGACACTGAGTCGCGACTCGTGCTCGCCCAGCAGCGCAGGGTGTCGCAGGTCTCCCTTGCCGCTGATCCTCCGGAGATCCCAGATCTTGAGCGTCCTGTCGAGCGAGGCGGTGGCGAGCAGGTGTGGTTGCAGGGGGTGGAGCGAGAAGCCCCCGATCTTGTGCTCGGACAGGGCCCAGATGTCCTCAGCTCCGGGCGCGCGCATGTCGTGGCGGCCCACGCCTCCGCCGAGGGTGGAAAAGTACAGAACGTGAGGCTCGGAATGGGCCATGTCCAGGGCGGAGATGGGCATGTCGGTGTCCATGTCTGACGGGGCAAAGACTTGCACGGACGTGCCCTTTTCCAGATCCATTTTCCGAATCGAGCTGTCGTATGAGGATGTGTATACCGCATTCGCGTCGGTGGGGGAGAAGACGAACGAGGTGATGGTTCTGGAATGGGTCTTGAACGCCGAGATTTCGGCATCGGCCGTCGCATTGTCGTCGTCGTCGTCGTCGTCGTCGAGCTCCGGCGGCATCTGGGAGCCATCGAACACGCCAATGGTGCCTTCCTTGTCGCCGGCGAATACCACTGGCTTGTCTTCTGTCGGATGGAAGCCCAGCGCGTACACTCTCTGGGGGGTGATTTTGATATCTAGTTCTTGTCAGTAAGTGCCAACGACGGGACGCCGAGGCTCCGAGGAGCTTTACCATTCGGCAGCCAGTGCTCATAAAGCTTCAAACTGCCCATTCGCTGCCGCAGTTCCTTGAGGCTCTTGTTGTCCGTCGTCTCCTTGATGTCGTCTTCGGTGAAGGTGCGGACGCCAGGCTGCGCACCTCTCACGATGCCTCGCAGGCTGTTCAGGCCGGCCGCCCACTTCTTTCCCTCGACGGCTATGTCGCCAAGGTTGAGATCGTCGGCGACGCGCAGTTTCTTGGCCTTTGCCGCCTGTGCCTGATGCTCGGCCTCGACTTCCAGCTTGCGCTTCAGAATCTCATTGTCCGCCTCCAGGCCAGCCAACCGCGAGCTCACGCGCGTGGGCCTCGTGGATTCGCGCTTGATCGGTGGTTCGGAGCGTCTGCTGCGTTTCGGCGCTGGTTTCGGCGCGGGCTTGGCCGGTATGACTTTCTTGGCGGTTGCGGAAATGTCTGTCAAGATGGCGCGGTTCGCCGCAATATTCTCCAGACGTTTGCGCTCAAAGGCGCTCATCTCTGCTGATTCTTTCTTCACGGGCATTTTTGATCGTTTATCTATTCCAGAAACGGGGCAAGTTGAGAATGGCCGAACAGAGGAGGTTGAGAAGGCGATTTGCAATTGTACCTGCCTCCGAGGGCCGTAGTGGTGGTCAAAACTTGCGACTGCGGATATGTTCACGTCAAAGTCGCTTCCCACGTCGCAAGGCACGATGCCATGAATCAGTGTCGCCAACTTGCGGCCGACGCACGCGCAGCCGTCGCGTCGCGTGTGGCGAACTTTGTTTAATGAATTCTGGCGCCGAGTCACGCGGGCCAAAGGAAGCGCAAAGCGCAACTCCACCAACCTGGGTTAGTCACCCGGATTTTAACCGATGGCTCATTTCAGGGTTTCCTTTTTTTTATGGTTTTTTTTTTTTTTTTTTTTTTTTTCCCTCCCTTCCCTGAATCTTCGTTATGAGCATCCCGGCGCAACCCCCCCCAACGATTGAATGAGGAACGAAGATAAATGTACAATTCTTCTCTCAGCATGTCGTCTACCCTTGTGCCGTTCTTGTATCAGACAAGAACGCTGCAAAGAGCTCTTCGCAGCCGAAACGTAGTTCAATTCGCTCGATCCGCCCATGTGCCTCCTCGACGGAGCAAGCCTCGCAAGCAGGACAATTCTATTCCCTTCGAATGGGATCACGACACGCCACTCGACGACGTAGGCGATGCTTCAGACAAGAAGTCAACAATCACCCCTTCCGAGGCCGAGGTGTTCAAGGGCATATTCGATGACATTGCCCAGGGCCGCATGCCCTCTGCCAGAAAGCGTCCCGCGCCGTCGGGAACCACGCCTCACCTTCACGTCTCGTCGGCGCCGTCGTCAAAAAAGCAGGCACCGGGCATGGCGAGATCCATCGTCGAGCAAGCGCGCGTGACGGAGTTTCGGGATAAAATCTTGCGCCGGTATCCGCCGTCATTGCGGCATGCCGCACAAGTGGCCCTGGGCTTGTATGAGCTGGAACCGAAATCGAGCAACGGCGCGGCCAGCAAGATGATGGAGCTGGACGAGGCCTATCGGACAAGGTGGGAGGAGCGAGCCAAGTATGAGGGCGCAAGAACGGAAGAGCGCGAAAGGGTGGATGCCTTGATGGAGGCGTGTGACACGGATGCCGCACTCTGGCGCGTCATGGAGACGGAAGTCTTCTCACTGCCCGCCAGACTGGGCATCGCGCAGGGCGCAAAGAGAAAGGGCAAGTTGGGCAAGACGGGCGAGACGGGCGAGACGGGCAAGACGGGCAAGACGGACGAGACGGGCAAGACCCGCCAGCGCAAGTCTGCAACGGAAAATAATGCACCACCTGCCAATACGCATGCCGCCGATGAGAAACGAGTCATGGACGTACACGGCCCGCTGTACCCCCATTTCATCAACCGCGGCCTGGCCTTGTTCGAGACGGCTCTTTCCCGCCCATCGGATTACGCCTTTGAGATCCTGCCTCGTATCAAAGAGCTCGGTCTCCCGTCATATGTTCTCGGCGTATCAAGTCCGTTCTATAGCCGTCTTGCTCGCATGCACTGGAATCGCTTCGGCGACGCCTCCTCCGCGTTGGATGTGCTGCAAGAGATGAACTCGGCCGGCCTGTACGCCGACGAAGGCGTTTGTGAGCTGCTGATGACGATGCGGGACCATTTGCACGGGTGCGCTTGGGGCGCGCAGGGCCCGTTTGTGATGGGCGTCATGGAGGCGCCGCCTTACGACGGGACGTTGACCCAGAGGTTGGAGGACATGGAGAAGCACGCGGTTCGGTCGATGAGTGAGAGGGCAGCAGAAGCAGAATCTGCTTCGTCGACGTGAGAATTCGGATATCGAGTGGAGGCTTGTACGATTGTAATGTACCATGTTGTGCCTTTTTACTGTACTATAACTGTATGCGGCTGTTTTCCTTGCTGCTTCAACGCCACTCTTCTTGGCTTGTTTCCGCTGCGCTCGGCTCGGCAAATGCCTCTCTCTCAACTTGTCGAGATGCACGTCACGTCACGAGCAACATCAGCTTTGCCCAGCGGTTGCAAACATGAAGGTTCCTTATCCGTCCTGTGTCCGTCCGCCAGCTCGGATCAGAATCATCAGGTCAGCGCTCACTCACTCACTCACTCACTCCATCGAGCTGAAAGGCGATGAAGATGTGGGTGGGCACGCTGCTTGCATGGATTCTTGCATATAATTTCTGCGCTTCCCGGTCCCATCTCCATTCGGCAAGGCGAGGCACGCGAAGAACGGTCCAGACCGGGCTAGCCGAGAATGGGGAATGGGCTCAACTAAGCGAGTTCGAACGAATAGCAGCCACGTCAGAAAGGGGCTTGTTCAGCTCCAGAGAAGGTTTTAGATGAGGTCCACCTGGCTGAACAGCTTGGCTGCCAGATAGTGCCGGTGAATGATTTATTCTTGGACTCTGGGTCGTCGACGACTTCCCCGGGGGTCCATCACACCACGACGTTCTTTAAAAGAGACCAACCTCCACGCCACCTCTTCCTTCTCTTGGCCTCGACACGAGCACCTCGCCCAGAGCACCTCGCCCAAGACAGCCCGGTACATTCCTCCAACTTTCCCAAACAATGGCCGCCCCTCAGGAAAGCATGACGGCCGTCGCAGCAACCACCCAGCAGGCGCCGAACAAGAACTCCCCCGTCGACCAGCAGGATCTCGACGACTGGAAGCACCGGTTCGGCCAAGTCGTATCTCGCCCCGGCGAGGTCATCAAGTCCAGGTCCCCCGAGGGTTCGCAGCCCTGGCACGCCGGCTTCTTCGACTGCTTCAACCCCGTCGATACCTGCCTGTTGACCTACTGTCTGCCATGCATCACTTTTGGCAGGACGCACCACCGGATCAGAAAGGACGGCACGCTCAAGGGGTACGAGCCCATCAATACTTCTGTATGCCCCACCCCCCCCTTTTTCTTCGTACATGCAAGCTCGACAATGTCGATTACCCGCCTGAATCTGCTCGCATCGAACCGAGTCAACTGACCCTGCCAAAACGCAGTGCCTCCTCTTCTGCGGCGCCGGCTGCTTCGGCCTCCATTGGATTCCCCTCGCCATGCAGCGCATGAATATTCGCGAAAAGTACAATCTGCAGGGCTCGTGTCTCGAGGACCTCGCCCTCTCGTGCTGCTGCCACTGCTGCACCATGGTCCAGTCGGACAAGGAGGCCGGGCATCGCGAGGAGCTGCTGCGGAGCGGTGGTGGTGTGCAGCAGCAGTACCGGGCCAACACGGATGAGATGCGGTATCCTCCCAAGTCTGGTTAGGGGCAGGAATGAATGACACTTTGTCTCCAACAAGGGAGCTCCGTGGCGGAAGCACGCCGGAGAAGAAGATGTTGGTCAGAGGTGGTTGAAGTGGCCTGGACCTTGATCTTGGTCTTTTGGTGAAGCATTGATTGCCGGAACGAATTGGATAGAAGCTGTGCGCGCGCAGACACGCTAATACACGTCAGACCTCATTGTCAGCCGCCTCGTTTACCAAGTCCAAGAGTTGCCATAATGTATGCAGATAACATTGATTATATCTTATATCTAAAACCCCAGCGCCTTGGCCAAAACTCTGTGTCGCGGACTTGACAACATTAGACTCGTTCAAGCGGGCGGATTCTCCACCAACCCATTTAAAGCACATCCCGATTTGGACATGCACTCGATAATGATTGGGCAGATGGCATTGCACATTCACATTCACGCCCACGGGCCAATGGCCACCCCCCCCCCTCCCCTCCCCTCCCCTCACCCCCGACTCCGACTCTGAGGGAAAAGTGAGTGACCTTTCACAATGGCCTGCAGACCAACGGCTATAGAGACCTGAGAGCACAATTGTATTGTGTCCTTCTTCACAAAAAGGAGACCTTGATCCGTGATTCTGGCTCTCTCTCTCACTTCCCCACCAGTGCAACACGGAGGAGCAAGTCCATGGGCAGTTTCCGCCCCAAACAGCTGCTGCGCACTCGTCAACGTCCCGTCCCCCCCCCCGGGCTCGGCCGATCAAACAGGCCTCGCAGTTGCGTGAGCCCTTTTCTTTTTTTTTTTTTTTTCTTTCCCCCAAAATCACATCTGCTTTCCGCCCCCCCCCTCCCTCTTGCTAACCATGGCAGCTCAAGGTTTCCCTCTTGCTAACCATGACAGCTCAAGGTTTCCCTCTTGCTAACCATGACAGCTCAAGGTTCCCCCCGGGCAGGCACTTCCGCCCAGTCGACGCGAGACTCCCCCCCTCGCTCCGTCAAACGAGACGCGCGGTCCGAATCCCCCATCTACCTCTCCTCCTCGGTGCTCATCACCCCCCGGGAAGCGAGGCAAGCTCGCCGGCGATTCTTGGACGACCTCGGCGCAGGCGCGCAGTACCCAGGCATGCCCAAGCCCATCTCGAGCGCCGACCAGCTGACAGAGGTGCAGCTCAAGAAGTGCTTCGACATCCTGCACGCGTGCGGGACGGCGACGGACGACGGCGCCACGCTGGAGACGACGCGCGCGAGCATAGACGGCTTCCTCGACGCCGTCTTCAGGGACTGGAAGTGCGATGCGGAGGGTGGGCTGGTGAGGCCCGAGGTGGAATTCATGGTGGAGGCCGAGGTCGTGGCCGGGACGATATGCAGTACGTTTTTTGTGTCCCCCCCCCCCCCGTTATATAAAAGGGAAGAGAGGATATAAAAGGAAAGAGAGGATATAAAAAGGGAAGAGAGGGTGATGCTGATCATGGTGGCATGTTAGCTGCGCCTGACCAACACAGGGACACGTCGACCTGCCGCGCCTCCAACACCTGCAAGGCCGACATCTCGGCCGCCGTCTCGTACAGCTGCAACCCTGCGATGCTCAAGATGGAATTCACCATGCTTGACCCCTTTACCGGGCGGCCCGAGGCCTTCTGCCCGCTTGGGAGGGCTGACATCCGATGGGCCGGCCCCGGGTGGCGGGAGTCGCTGCGCCGCTCGCTGGCAGATAAGCTGCTTTCCAGGATGCACCGGTACAACAAGCACTTGGCTGTGTGGCAGGCGAGGAAGCTGATTCGGGCTTGGAGCAAGGGGAGTGTCTGCCTGGGGCCGGGGGTGGGGGAGATGGGCTTCATGGGGGAAAATGCCATTTCTCTGATTCTACTGGCGTTGGGGGAGACGGATTAACGAGGCGTCTTTTTTTTTTCCTTTTCTGGGGGGGGGGGGGGCTGAATGCTGGGTATGGGTTTGATGGATATCGCCATTGGCTTTCATTTGAAGCTATTAGGGGGGGGGCAGCGTACGGAGTATGTTTGCTCCAACCAGGACTGCAGAGTTGGAAAACGACGCGCAGCAAAGTAGAACTGGTTCATTCATTTCGTACACCATCATCATGTAAACAGACATACAATACAACACCCGACAGGCTAATGACGCGCGCTGAAAAGACGACCACGTTTCGAAACAAAACACCAGCTGAAGACTGAAAAACTCGACAATGACCGGAACCACGTTTCGAAACAAAACACCAGCTGAAGACTGAAAAACTCGACAATGACCTATCCTTATCCCGAGTGAACAATATAGAAATCCCATCTTTGTGGAGAACCCAGCAACGGACGGTCCTACCCTCCCCCCCCCCCTGCGCAGCCTCATGAATCTCGTCCGCTCCCTTCTCGCCAATCATGTACGTCGGCAAGACGATAAAGTAGCCGGGAATCTTGGGAAACGCACTCGCGTCCACGACGCGTAGATTCTGCACCCCCCTGACGCGAAACTTGGAGTCCAGCACAGCCATGGGATCATCGTCTCTGCCAATGGGACACGTGCACGAGGCGTGATGGCCCCAGGCTTCCCTCCTCGCAAAGTCGGCGAGCTCCTCGTCCGACTTGGTGTCCGGCCCGGGCCAGAATTCGGAGAACTTGGTCGGGAAGGGGGGGATCTTGTCAATGGCGCTCCGGGCAACCTTGATGGCCTCCACCAGGGCCTGGGTGTCCTTGTCTGCGGCACCGGAGCCGGTCCCCGTGTCGAAGGAGTTGAAGTTGACGTCGGGCGGCTCGCGGGGGTTGCTGGACCGCAGGGTGACCGTGCCGGCCGTGTTGCGCGAGTACGCCTTGAGGATGAGCCACGACAGCTGTTTCTTGTCGCGCGTGGCGTCGACCGAGTAGCCCGGGTAGTAGCCCTTGAACAGGAACGGCGCCGGCGTCATGAAGATGTCGGGGACGTCGTTCTCTGCCACGGCCGACTTCCTGAGGTAGCCTACCGCCAGACTGGCCGGGTAGGCGCCGCGCTGCGAGATGTCCTTGTCCTTTTGCTTCCACTTGTCCAGGCAGGGGTCGTTCTCCTGCTGCTCGAAGCCGCAGCCGTCGAGGAAGTTCCATTTCTCGGGGTTCTCGGCCATGACGCCGACTTCGTATCGATCCTGCATGTTGGTGCCCACGCCGGGGAGGTGGTGGACGAGCGGGATGCCGTGCTTCTCCAGCTCGTCCCGGGGGCCGATGCCGCTGAGCTTCAGCATCTGCGGCGTGTTGTACGTGCCGCCCGAGAGGATGATTTCCCTCTTGGCGCTGGCGCTCCCGGATCGTATTGGATCTTGGCCGAGGTTGGAGTTGGGACTCGCGCCGTAGAGGTATCCGCCCTGGATGTAGTCCACGCCCGTGGCTCTGGGCGTGCCGTCCCCCTGGTCGAACTTGACCTTTGTGACAAGCGTGTTTATCATGATGTCGAGCTTTTTCGACCCATCGTCGACGAGGGCCATGAGATAATCTCGGGGCCCCGATCTTTCCCCGTTCTTGGTGGAGAGAGGTATGAAGAAGAGTCCCGTGCGGTCCTTGTTATCCGCGGCGTTCGTGTCCTGGAGAGCGTTGACCACGTCGGGCGTCAGACGCGTGGCCAACCCGACGAGGTTCCCGGCCAGTGCGCGCGCAACCGACAGGGCGAGGGCGTAGATCTTGCCGTCTCCCAAGGCAAAGGCAGGATTAAGCAGACTCGTCCACAGCCAGCCGTTGAAGCCGTGTCCGTTGGGGTTGCCGCGGACGTACGTGTTCTTCTCTAGTCGTTCAAAGTACCGGCGCATGTTGTCTGGCTGCCATGTCTTGTCGTTGGTGAGGTTCGCGATGTACTGCCAATCCTTGTCGTCGGGCAGAATGGAGACGAGAGCGTTGTGAACCGTACATCCGCCCAGTGCTCCTGCGCGAGGATAGAGAATACCCAGAGGTTCTGCCCCGTCGGGAGGACTTGTTCCAACGTATAGTTGCCCGTCTTGTTTCCTCCACGTCATCTTGGAATCCTTCTTCTGTCTCTCCAGGTCGCTGTAGTGATTGACGTAGAAGTTCCATGCTGTTTTGGGATCCTCGCTTGATAGCAAGTTGAACAATGGCACCTGGTAGTTGTTAGTGTCGCCGTGGTCCTCGCCGGCCTCGATTAATAGCACGCTGTGGCCGTAGTCTGCGAGTCGAGCTGCCAGGGGACCGCCACCAGCTCCCGAGCCGACAACGATGTAGTCGTATTCAATGGAAGAATCCGGTCTTTGCACGAATTTTCTGTCGTCGAGGAATCAAAGGAGAAAAGATGTCAGCTCGTTTTCTGTTTGAGTACGACGAAAACTACAAAGCAGACTGACCCTTGAATTATTTGACTGAGGCCGAGCAGGATGACTGAGAAGCTGGGGCGCATTTTGTCGGCCGCCCAAGTCGAATTGGGAAAAGGAAGAAGAAGAAGAAAATCGCCCGTCGACAGCTAGTCGGGTTTTCGAGGTGCAATGGTTTATCAGTCAAGCGAATGAAGCAGCAATGTATGTTGCCACCAAGAGGTTCCAACCCCACGCATCCATTTCCAGCCGTCTCCATTGGCAGCAACCGACACATTCTCCAGCTTACAACTTACAAGACATGACAAGACATGACAAGACATGACAAGACATCTCACCTTGGGCTCCTGGGAGACATTGTCACCAAGTAGGATTCGGCCAATGGCGCAACGAACCAAGCCATCGGTTTCTCCACCCCTTGGCGTGTCTCGGACCTCTGTACCGGCATCATCATTGTTGAGGCTGCGGCGGCGTGCATTCCTGCATGTCTTGCAGCCTTCGTGCCAACGTGCGATCGATCAAGTCGTCTGCAATGCGATCGCAATTCCCACCGTCCACGATGCGGATGCCAATCGGCAATTGGCTGGCCCGCCTTGATTGTATCAGCCGAGGCAATTGATCGACATGTGCTCAAGCACACGTTTTCTTCTCGTTGTTCTTTTTTTTTTTTCAATGACAAGCAAGACGGACGTTGCCCCACCCCGCACAGCAATAAATACACCAAATTCCGTGCCATCGTACTTGAAGCCTGAGGCTAAAAAGTGAGCCGTCGGTTAATCACAAAGTGTATTATTAATACCAAGTACGGAGTAACGCGGGGTCGTGTTCTTTTCTTGGGTGGCAAGTGCGACCCCGCCTTGCGTTCGGATTATTTGGCAAGCATGGCAAAAAGCTCAACAAACTCCCGAGTCCTGGGCCTGTTGACTTGACATCATTCAATCGTTATCCTGCCAGGCTGAGCCCATTCTTTCTCTCAGTAGTCGCGCCATGTCAGATACCGCCCAAATCACACTGTTGGACCTTCCTAGCAGGGAGCCATGCTCTGCATGGTCCCTCAATCCGTGGAAGAGTGAGATCATTTCAGTCCCTGATTGGCACGTTCCGACATGGGAAAGCCGCCCTGCTGACTAGGTTGCAGCTCGACTTCTACTCAACTACAAAGGCCTGGATTATAAGACTGAATGGGTGAGATTTGAATTCCGGCCTTCTCTCGGCCATTTGACCATCTAATTGGTGCCAGACCGAGTATCCCGACATCAAAGCCAAGGTCCAGCCTCAGTGAGTGGTACCCATCGCTTGAACCCACGAGAACCCGAGTGTGAAGAGGGCTCTTATCAATAAACGCAGCCTTCCTCCTAATGAAAATGGCACGCCGTACACCATCCCAACCGTGAAGCTCGCCGACGGCACCTGGATCATGGATTCGCGCCAAATTGCCGACGCCATTGAGAAACGTCACCCAGAACCGTCTGTGCATCTCGACTCTCCATACCTCACCAAGGTAGGAGATGTTCTGTCCAAAATTCTCGAGCACGTCCGACCGCTGTATTTCAGTCGCGTCCCCGTCAACCTTCTCAACGAAGCATCCGTTCAATATTGGTACGACACCCGCAAGGAGCGGCTTGGCATGTCTGTTCAGGACTATGAGAAGAACCATGGTGGAGAAGCGGCATACAAGGCTGCCGAACCGCACTTGAAGCAAATGACGGACTTGCTCAGGGAGAAGGACGGGCCATTCTTCATGGGCACTGAGCCGTCGTATGCTGATTTTGTGTGGGTGGGTGCCTTGGTCTTCTTTAAGAGGGTAGACGCGGAGGTTTTCAAAGAGGTTCTGAAGAGGACTGGCGACGGGGCTGTCCATAAGTCGCTCCTGAATGCATGTGCGCCTTGGTTGAAGAGGGACAGTTATTGAGGTTTTTGCTCAGCAAGCCACAAGCGAGACAGATGCCAACACTTCAACAAATACGAATATCTTGTTATATCATCTGATCGAAATACACACCATTCTTTCCTGTTTATCCGCAGCGAATGCCACTCTTAAATACAACCTTATCAACAGATGGAAACTAGTCACTGAACGACAGCTTCTTCGATCTCTTCTTCTTTGTTAGCATTGAACCCCAATCATCACCCGGCTAAACAGGTTCTGGCTCTGGCTCTGACTCGTTTTGCAGCTCAGCATCCAAAGGTTGTCGAGTACCCAAGCGCCTCAGCTCCCTTTGACCACTTTCAAGAATGGCAAGCTTCTCGATATATCGCTCTCGCTCTGCGCTGGCGCTCTCAGTTTCGCCAGCCAGCAGCGTAACCTCTTCGTCTTTGAGATCAAGCACGCTTTCGGCCTGGAAGAGATCGGGCAGTCTTTTGACGAGGCAACGTTCCACTGCCAAAACACTGACGTCGTCAACGAACTTCTTCAGGGCAACCTAGAACTGACGTTAGCACTGCCGTCCTCATTCCTGCGCCGCCAAAGATGCACTAACCTTGTAATAAGCTTGCATGTAGTCAATTGCAAGCTCGCTTCCAAATCGCTCCATGTCGACTTCGGTTTGCTCGGTCAATTTATTCAAGAGATTCTCCCGATCGATGTCAACTAGGCACCTTCCTCGAAAATTCTCTGCCGGAAGTATCATCTTCAGATCATTCAGCAGCTTATGCTTTCGCCTTTCAGCCTGGGCTTTCTGCACACTTTCTGTCAAATAGTGATTGTACGTGATCGGGTGGCCTTCAGTGTGTGGAAGGAGCAACTCCTTGAATTTCTCACTCAATTCCTTCTTCAACCCGTCCATACCGCCCCCGATCATGTACAAGATGGCAGTTTTCGTTTCTTCCAAAGCGACGTGATCAGCGATTGCATCCGCGACATCATCCACCACCTGCAGTATGTCGTTCTCGACGTCAACAGCCAATGCCTTCCAGGGCTGGCATTGTTCGGCAAACAGCTCGCTAATGATGAGAGGGTTAAATGTGCCCGGAAGCTCGCGGGCCCTGCTACGGCTCATCAGGTGCTTGACGTCATCGATGTAGGTTGACCTAGACACCTCTTTAGGTCCGAGGGACGAGGGATTACCCAGCTTTGTTTCGACTATGGATCGATAATGGCCCTGAGCGCGCATCTTTTCCTCAAACTCGGCCAATTTGTTCTGAACTCGAGCTCTCAATCGCTTTCTGTACCCTTCAACGGTTCTAGCGCTACCGAAGAACGGGTTGCTGTATTCTCCATCCACGGCCGCTCTCATGAGAAACGTGAAATCGCGACTGGCTTGGAGCAAGTACTTGCGCTGTTCCATCAAGGTGCTTCGCGGAGTGCCCAGTCGCTCCAATTGCGGTTTGCACATGGATATCTCGGTCTCGACGTCATGGAGAAGGTCTGGAAGCTGTTGCAAGATTTGGTCTTTCAACACGTTGCTCAGCCGGGGTTTCAGCGACTTAACACCCAAATAAGATGGTTTCAATTTTGTCCACGCGCCAGTGGAAAAGAACTCGGCCTCTGCCTCGTCTCTCTCTGCAGAGGTGGCTTCTCTCATTTTATAGTCTCTGTTCTTGAGGACGTGCCACCCAAGCCGGAATATCACGTCCTTGTTCTGAGCCAATTTGATGTATGACGCTTCGCTGTCAGATCCCGCGTCCAGGGCATCCGGTTTTGTGATCAATCCCAGTGTACGGACGCCTCTCGGATCAACCTCACGAGCCACTTCGGTAATCTCTTGTAAAGCAAAGTCGCTTTTGGCCGATACGACGGCGAGAATAATGCTTCGTCGTCTTTCCACGTACCCACGTACCAGTTTTCTCACAATCTCGGCATCCTGAACAGACTGGTCGCGATTGCCCGCCCTGAACAAGCCGGGTAGATCGACCATTGTCAGATGTGGCTGCGAGGGTCCGCACAATTCCACACGAAGGATGTCAGAGCTGAAGACTTTGGTGTCAGAAAGGCCCATGGCCTCTCGGGCCTTATCCACCACGCTGCCAATATCTGGTGCGTCAGCATTGACCTCGACGCTGAAATGACTGAGACGCTCCCTTTCTTCCGCTGAGCGATCCGGCCCAGGATTGATGGAGACCTTGACAGCGTGAGTGACGTGGCGTCGAAGCACCAGCTCTGTTGCAAATCGGGTGCACAGGTTGTCCTTTGTGGGAAAGCTCATTCCGGAAATCGCTTCCAGCACTGAGCTTTTCCCCGCGGACTGGTCGCCACAGACGACGATCTGGGGGAGGTCCACATATCGACTGATGCCTTTGGACCGAAGCTTGTCGATGATGTCGAGCAGATCACGGTGATCTTTGGATTGAAGAGCAACGGAGGCCATGGCTCTCTGGCTGCTTTCTGGGAGGTATGAAGTTACGAATGGTCGTCAGATGCCTATGGTTCAAAAAATGATGAAACTGGACTCGTGTAATGGTTCGGTTCCTTTATCTGTTTTTGAGAAACAAGAAAAAGTGCCATGAATCAGACTTGTCCCGTTTCGCCCAGAGGTGCAAACGGCGAGCAGCTGCACCCCGGAATTGAGTGAATTTCTCGGATTATGCTGTCAGATCAGATCCGCGTTTATTACACCACTACTTATCGTGCGTTAGGAACGTGACTTGGGAAAAGATGTTCCCTAGCAGGATGATGAGTGAAGAGAGAAGATTGAATTGAAGCTATCTCCTATCATACAAATGGAAGGATAAAATGTCCTCTTTTATAGAGAGAGCAGTTATAGTGAAAATCATACGCTTCTTCGTGTGATTATCGCGTTAAGCGACGTGCATCTTCAGCTTCCCCCATAGATACGGTCGTGAGCGCATATTATTCGTCATAGACGCTGTTTCCGCCATCGGGCAACATTACTCGGTGCCATTGTATCTAGTGTGACTCCATCTGCAGCCTCGTATCCGAATGAACGGTTCACAAGTCCCCAACCTCCAACAGATGAGAGTGACTGCGACTCAACAAACGTAATGCACGAACCCGGACCAACAAACAAACAAACAAGCAAACAAACAAACAAACAAACACTGCTGGTATCTTCCACCCTTCTGGTGCAACTACCCAGAACCTTTTACTGTCCGTTCTGCTTCCCCCCCTGCGGCTTCATCATTGATGCGCAGTCCGGCTTGCCTTTATTATTTCCCTTTGAGCCAGGGAGTCCATCGTATTCGGGATCGGGGACCAAGCAATCCAAGCCAGGAACCTTGCGCAAGGATCCGTCAACGGTGACGTCAATCCCGTGCCCAAGTTTCTCAATGTCCTCGAAACCGGCTTGCATGGAGGCTTCATCTCGCTTCGCATCTCGGTCGGTGGCGAGCGGCGCCGCAATCGCAGCCGTGGCGAGTAGAGCGAGGATCGTGGAAACAGTGAGCTGCATGGTTGCGTTGTGTGCGATGTGGCAACGATGAGACGTATGTGCAATGAAACCCTCGAAAGACGAAAAAAATAATAATTTTGAATTCAACATTCACTCGAGAGGGGCATCTCTAGATAGAATATTTTATGTTGCACCCGAAGTCTCGACAATGAAAAACAAAAAACACATGGCGACCCAGGTGCTCGGGTTTTCTGTCTCGGATTTTGATCCCTGGGGCCCATCCAGCATGCCGAGGCTCGGAATGCATTCCAGCCAAGTCGGGTCTGTGTCGCAGCTTTTCAGCCATCATGGTACTAGGATATGAAGTCATGTCATGAGCGGATTGCTTCTCATCGAGGATCGGCTCGCCTGGCGTGTCTTGGGGCAAGGGCAGGCAAAACCAGATCTGCCAAGCCGCAATTCCTGAGGAACGATATGGGATCGGGTTCAGGCCGGAGGGGGAGGCTGGCACTTCTCGTGACGCGCCTTTTACTATTCCATGTAAAACTGTGTAGATGGCCCGAGGGCCAGCAGACAATGAATGCGAGGGATGGAAAAGCTTGCGTCTCCGGGGGAGCTGTTGCCGGAATAACTTGCGGTGCGCTGAACGTCGTCGGAATCATCACCTACCGATGTCAGCGCCGCATCCCGACGGCCCGGGAGGATAACTCGTGGCCCGTGGGACGGGAATCCCGTCAGTTCAGTCGAATGGACTGCCTCAATGTCCGGACCGGCAAGTGAACAAGTTACGAAGGCCGGGGGGGGCCGTCAATACGTGGGCCAAGCTTCCTTGGTTCTCCGTGGAATGTTGCGAGGAAAGCTGTCTCACATTCCGACTGACTTGCCATCTGCGTCAGACGGGGCTACAAATTTTTCGCGGGACGGATGACCATGGAGGATGTTCCTCCGTGTTTCCGTGCCTTCTTTTTTTTTTTTTTCCGCAAAACAAACGAGGCGGGAAATGGTGAAGAAAACCATCGGTGGCATGGTTTCATAGTAGCCATACTCAGTTGACAGCACCAACATCGAGCGCACCCTACGACGAGGTGCTTCGTACTTGAAAAGAAGTCGTCGTAACCCCGGCTCTCGGAATAGATAATCAATGAGCTCTACAATTTTTCAATTTTTTTTTTCCCCCCATGCAAGATGATCACGTTGAATGATCAATACAAACAGGCAGATTGAGTGGCACGACGCGGACGTCCGGTATCAAGTGTCGACGTTGTCATGCAATGGCTTTACCTGGGAGTGTTATCTTTGCCATCCAGAATTCGCCACCCAGACAGCCTTGACTCAGCACGTCAACTCGCCTAGACACAAGCAGAAAGCGTATAAATGTCCCAACACGCGAGGTGGGTGTGAGAAGCACTTTGTTACGCTAGGAAGCCGAGGAATTGACGAAGCTCCGATGCTTGCCTTGCCAATGAGCGACGAGTCACCCTGTTTGTGAGAGAGTCTTGGTCCAGCTCCTCCGACCCATGATCGCCGAGGATGGTGGAAGGGTTCAGATGGATCCAGTTGAAGCGAATACCATATCCTTGGTTTTTGACGCCGAGTCGACGGCATCTTCGACATGTCGGGGCTTCCCTATATGGGAGCCGGCTGTTTAGTATGTAGGCAGATCCAGAACGACATGGACAAACTCACTCATCGCATTTGACACGGCGCGCACGGCAGGTCCAACAGCCCGTGAACGTTTTTGTCCGGCTTTTCGGTGTCGCCATCATCTGTTTCGTCCCGAATTCTATTGCGGAAAGCGGCAACCGGTTGTCGTGCCTGTGCGGATGCGAGGTTGGTTACGAGCCATTAGTGACCGCGTAAGTACGCGAACGTGTGGTGTAGTAACTTGTATAAGGAAAATTAGCAATATATTTATTATTAGCCTATTAATTTTTATGAGCAAATATACCTCTCATTCACTTCTATTTAATTAGATATAGACCCTAGTTAACGTGACTCCACAAGGTGGACAGAGTCCAAGGAGATATGCTAACTTGCCAAGCCACGGACCGGCCTGCCTAATTGGGCATAAAAGGATCGTGCGTCTCGAGGCATAAATTTATCTAAAAAAGCGGGTAGTATTAATGCTAACATAGCTAGTAATAGCAGAGCCCTAGCCCCATATCTAACGAATCAGAGCTAGCTAAGCTATTCATAGGCCCACCCGCCGCGCCTAGCGCTATACCTAATTGGACTGGTCTTGTGGCTAGGCCAGGTGGCCCATATTTTACTGTTTGCCCGAAATAGAGAAACAGAGAAATCGACAGCGAGGTGTGTTGGGTGGAGAAATAGCTTATGTAATGAAAGGGGAATTAGAGTGGTAATAAGAGTGAAATACTTGTAGCTAGAGTAGATAGTAATTAACTATTATCATTACCCTAATCATTTTGGTACTGTTTTTGTTAGGGTCGTGGAGGCTACGGAGCGACATAGGCAATAGAGGCGATAGCATTATGTATAGTAAGACCCACTTAGGACTTATAGCGCCCTAGCTATAAGGTTACTATAAGCTAGTTATATAAGCGTAAAGGGGGTATTTAGGCAAAGGTTATATATAGAGAATATAGGAGGCTAGAGATTAAAACCCTTAAGTATTACTACCTAGCTTTAGCTATCTAGCTATTACTTATCTATACTATTACCTTATTTTATTTATATCTAGCCTAAAAGCCTTAATAAGTTAATCTCTCTTTCCTATTAAGGTAATAGGCTATTAGTAAGGTAAGAATATTAGCACTATAAAGAATAAATACTTACTTAAGAGGTACTAATAACTCTAAAGTAAACACACTATATAAAGGTATACCTATAAATTAGAACTTACTTCCTAAATATAAGTCTTCTTATCTAACTACACTAGAGAATTCCTATATAATAAAGCCTATTATTAATAGTAAGGAAGCTATATTAAACTATAGCCTTATATAAGCAAAGATATAGCTATAAATTACTTAAAAAAGGCAAAAACTTAAATAGCTATAGAAAAATTTATAAGAAGTAAATACCCCTCCTTAATTAGTTAATACTAATAAAGGCCTTACTCCTACCTTATAAATACCTTTTACCTAAGACACTACCCCTATTCCTTAGGAAGCACTACCTTTACTAGGACTTTATAAATATAGCATAGTAAAGATATAGCTAAAAGCTCCTATATATAAAGGGGATACCTATAAGAACCTATAGATATTCTTAGTAAATTTAAACGTAACCTTTACTATAGATTAAAACATATTTACTAATAACATTGTTAAAATAATGCTATTTATAGCACTATTTTATAGGCCCACTAGTTGCCTTGTTGCGTTGTTGTAACGTTAGTTACGAGCGTTGCTTGCAGCGTTGTTTGCTATGACCTGCGTTGTTCCTATAACCAACCCGCGGGCTTGTATAACTAAGCCGACTAGGTTACCCTATAGGGAAGCTAAAATCAACTATAACTAGGCAACTAGTAGTTATATAAAAGGCTAATGTATACTGTTTAAATCCTTGAATTTTTCTGGATTTAATAGTATATTTTATTAATAGGGTTATATACTAAAATGCTTAGTTAGGGCACCTAGGTAGCTAGTTTGTATGGCTATGAGTTAATTTTTTATTTTTCCTATATAAATGAGTTTTGCGGAAAATAAAAAGTAGCTCCTAAGACCTCTCTAGTAACCTAGATCCTTTAATACAGTTAGTAGGTCTATAAGGGGACTAGAAATCCTCTTATTGCTTATTAGACTATCTGTTAGCTAGGAATTAACTGTATTTAACTATTAAAAGCTCTTAATCTTAAAGAATAAGCTATAATCTAGTGAATCTAGAAGCCGCTGCGTTAGAATCTACTAGGGAGGTCTTCCTATCCCTCTAGTTAGATTCCCTTCCTATTTTTAATAGGTTATAAGCCTAGAAGGCCTATAGATTACTACATTACTGCGTTATTCTACTGCAATTACTGCTTAATTTTAGGTATAGTTACTACCTACTATACCTATAGGCTCTTAAGATTACAAAGGAAACCACTAGAATTTAAAGCTCTTTATTTACTAGTACCACGCATTATAACATTAGACCCTTAGTGTTAAAAATTAACTATAGCTGTAACCCGTAACCACTACATTGTAACTATAACTATCTAGTTATAACTATAACCTCTTGTGATTCTATTTACTACTATAACCGTTATATTTAATATTATCTATAATAGTAGATACACTATATCCTTCTAAAATCATTAGATAGCTAGTATATCTATACTAGGCTTTTTAACCTATTACACTACGTTGCACGCACTATATATTACGTTGCGTTACGTTATAACTTCTATAATACCTATTATTTATGATTCCTATCCTTAGTATTAAGAAAATTTTCTTAGAGACCCCTCTCCGCTATTTTTCTACTCGCATATACTAAAGACCCACTTTTTAGACCTAAGGGCTACCCTCTTAAATAGCCCTGCCACACATTTTACATACGTAACTAGATTGTAACACAAGTAATTTCTAGCGCGCGTTATTTGTAATAGGAACAAATTTAGAGCTTTTACATAGGGATTCTTTTTAAGATTTAGAAGATAGCACTACCTAGTTATAAGGGTAAGGCCCTTGCTATAGGGTCTTCTAGCCCCCCTAGGGACCCTAGTAGGATAGATATAAAAGGTTAACTAGCTATTTAGGCTAGTGCCCTATAGCTACAAATGCAGGGCTAAATTAAACAACAAGGCAAGACCTTATCTGATTTTATTAGGCATAGCAAGGAAAATCATATTAAAAACAAGGCTAGTATTAATAATCTTCTAGAGAAGTTAACGTAAACTATAACTATTATGTAAGGTCTTTAGGCTTCTAATAGACCTAAGGAAGAAAATACTAAGGTTTTAGAAAAAGACCTAATAGCTATTACTTCTGTAAGCATACCTTCTAGTAACTTATAAGCTGCCTTTAATATAGGTGCTATAAAGGAACTAAATAAGAAGGTTTACTTTATTCCAAAGGGAGCTAAGCTAAAAGGCCCTAAAAATTATAATTAGTGGAAGCAAGCCCTAAGCATATAATTTAGAGCCCTAGGATTACCTAAATTTATAGATAATCCAAGCCTAGCAGGCTATCTAGCTAACTGTAACTAAGCTATTCTTTTAATGATATTAAGAGATAGCTACTAACCTAGACTATAGGCTACTATATATTAGTAAAAATCCCCTAAAGAAGCCTATAAAGTCCTTATTAGGCAGTATTCGCAGAGTGCTAAAATCTAGCATAGTACACTATACGCTAGCTACCACTCCCTAAACTTTTTAAGTTATAAGGGATCTTTAGAGGCTTTTAATGCTAATTTTAATAATTTACTAGCTAGACTATAACTTTATAGTGTAAAGATCACCCCTATTAATTAAGTAAATCATTATATTAATGCATTAAAGCAGACCTTTCCTAGTTAGGCTAAGAGATAAAGATTTACTATTAGAGCTTCTAGGGCATAAGGACTGCCTATAAATACCCTAAATTTACAGTTCCTTATAGCGGACTTATTAGAAGAACAGAGGGATAAAACCTCCCCTATAGCTAAAGCCCTTAGTTATAAGGCTTCTAATAATAAGGGAAATTCTAAGGACTAGGAAAAGAAGTCTTCTAATCCTAACCCTAAGAAGGACTCTAACGCCACTAAAGAGTAGGATAAGAAGGATTTAAACCCTTCTAAGGCCTCTAAAAAGAAGCAGAAGAAGAAAAAGAGTAGTAATAGGGAAAAATAGAAAGGAAAAGAAGCTGCTTTTGCTTTAGGCTACACCCTAGCTATAGGATACGTTAAAGAATTAGATTCTAATGAATCTAGTAGTGATAATAGTAGTGATTCTAATTCTGATTCAGATAGTTCTAGTGCCTCTACCACTAGTAACACTACTAGCAAGCCTACTTTTAGCTACTCTAACAATGTAGTTAAAAACTCCCTTTTGTATGATATAGGTTCTTCCTGTCATATTTATAATAATAGGGCTTCTTTTAGGGACTTTAAACCTCTAAAGAAAGGTAAAACTAGCGCTATAATTACAGTAGGAGGACCTATTTATCCTAAAGGAAGAGGCATAGCTGTTTTTAATGTTTTAGTTAAGAAAAATCCACTAGAATATAGGCCTTTAGCTTTGCTAGATGCCCTATATTTCCTAGGCATAGATACTAACCTAGTTAGTAGGTTATCTCACTATCTAAAGGGAGGTTATCTAGCTAAAGACTAGCTATTCCTAGCTAATAAAAGCCCCTGTGGGTTATTAGAACCTGCTAAACATAGCTTCTTTTTATAGATTAAGGGGCAACCTACTCCTATAATCTGTAAGCATTTAACCCACCTCTCCTTTATAGGCTCTTAGTATTATAACTAATAACGATAACTAAGAGCTTATAAGAATAAATTAGGGTTTTCCTACCCTATAGAGGTTTAAATTCCGTAACTAGCTTTTAATCCTAAGGAATATTAACGAATTAAAGAGCTAGAAGACAATAATAATTTAGCCCTATGTCTCACTAAAGCTCCTCCTAGTTAGGCATCTTCTACAGGGGGTTTAGAAGGTCTATACCCTAATAACTTAGGTGACAATAGTGGCCGTCTACTGCCCCCAGAGGCCTGTGATTCTTAAGAGGCCTAGCAACAGAGGGAGCTAGGGGATAATAGCCCTAAAAAGCTAGATTCTAGTTACAAGAAGTTACTAGATTTAGCCCTTCTTTAGCACATTTAACTAGGCTATATAGGCCTCCCTTTACTAAAGAAGTTATCAAAATTAGCTAAAGGGATTCCTGATTTTTCCGCTATTAAAGAAAAGGATTTCAACTACATAGCCTATATGCAATCTAAAGCTATTAGAAGACTAACTAAACAACCTATTTAGGACCCCCCTAGAGTTCTAGATATTTTAGAGGGAGATACGGTTAAAATTGAACCTATACCGTATAATAAGAAGGCTATAGTCCTTATATACTTATTGATTAAAAATCCTAGTATAAATAGTGCTTTTTATTAGCTAATAAAGAAGGTTTAACCCTTTCTTTAGCTATTAAGGGCTTCTTTAAGGCCCTGAAAAATCGATATAACGCGTATCCTAGGCACCTTTACTTTGACGGAGGTACTGAAATTAATAACAAACTTTAGTCATGGTTATCTTCTAAGGGAATTTGCTTTAGTACCTCTTGCCCCTATATTCACGAATAGAATAGGCTAGTTAAGAGGGCTATTAGGGTTATCCTTAACAGGCTTAGGGCTACACTTTAGTAGTCTAAGCTACCCTTATATCTATAGTCTTACATCCTTCTAGCTATAGTGGAATTAGTTAATATCATAGCTAATACAACTAAACCTTTAACCCCTAAGCAGCTATTTCTAGCTAATTTAGAGCCTAAGACTTCCTATAAGCCTAACTTCTCGAAAATTAGGGCTATAGGGTCTTATTATAAGGTCCTAATACCTCTGGAGCAGAGATCTAAGCTTTAAAAGCTAGCCCCTAGGACTATTCCTAGTTAGTTACTAGCTACTCTAGGTTCTACTATTTATCTTGTTTATATTCCCTCCAAAAGGTTAGTTATAAAGACTAGCTTTGTTAAAATTATAGAGGATATAGGCTCTGTAAGGTCCCCTAAGCCTTTAGGGACTAATCCTTTAGAGGGAGAAGCCAATATCTCACGAGATAATCTAGAAGTTTAGGATAGTTACCTAAAGCCTAAAGGTCTAGCGCTCGCAGCGCCCGCAGCGCCTGTAATAATAGCCCCTAGGGTAACTAATACAGCGCCTATAACAGCGCCTGCAATGCCTCTAGCGCTACCCCTAGAGAGCCCTAGCTCTAGCGCCCCTAATAAGGGTGCTATTAAAAAACCGTTTTTAGATTTGGATTCTTTAATTAATTCTGATTCTATGGATATTAATGATTTTAATATATCTTTATATATTAAGGAGATATGCTTTAAGGCATAACAAAAGGCTAAATTATCCACTAATAACAATAATTCGGACACCCCTAAGACCTAGAAACAAGCTTTAAAAAGCAAGGATAGTAGAAAATGGATGGATGCAATATTTAACGAATTTAAATAGCTTCTAGCTGCTAGAACCTTTAAATTTATAGGGATAGACTAAATTCCTAAGGGCTAGAGGGTTCTAAAGAATAGGCTTGTTTATAAGCTTAAAAAGGATAAAGAAAATAATCCTCTAAATACAAGGCCTAACTCGTTGCTAAAGGGTTTATGCAGATAGAAGGTTAAGATTATATCGAAACCTACGCTATAACTAGCATTCCCCCTAGTTAGCGGATTTTACTAGCCCTAGTGGCTTGTAATAACTAGGAAGTTAAACAGGTTGATTTTATAGGGGCCTTTTTAAATAGTCTACTAAAGGAATCTATCTATATGTAAATACCTAATGGATTTACTAAGTTTGCTAAGTCTTTTACACCTAAAGTAGCTAAGTTACTTAAGAAGTATAGCTACAAACCCTCTCAAAAGCAGGTTATTTTCCTATAAAAGGCTTTATATGGATTAAAACAGAGCTCTAGAGAGTGGCAATAGGTTTTAAAGGACCTTCTTTGGAAGCTAGGCTTTTAACCCCTTATATCCGACCTAGCTGTCTTCTTTAACCTAACTATATCTATATATATAGCGACTTATATGGATGACTGCCTTCTAATAGGACTAGATCTAGCTTATATTAATAGGCTAAAGAAGCTACTTTATAAAGCTTATCCTATAGAAGACCGTGGGCTAGCCGAATTTTTCCTAGGCGTTTAAATCACTAGAAATCGAAAGAAAGGGACCCTAACTATCCACTAGTCCTAGTACATTTCTAAAGCCCTAGAAAGATTTAATATAAAGGATGCTAGACCTATTAAAATTCCTCTATAACTAGGAATTATAAAGCAAGTAGACTACCTAACTAAACCTCTTTCCCCCCCTAATCACAAGCTATATCAGAGTATTATAGGGACTATTATGTACCTAATGCTCCTTACAAGACCTAATATTGCCTTTCTGGTTTAGTGGCTTTTCACAGCGCTATCTAAGCCGTTTATAGAGCATCTTAATGCTTCTAAACACTTGCTTAGGTATCTTTTAGGCTCTATAGGTTATTCTATAACTTATAGAAGGTCTAAAGCTACTATAGCTTCTGTAACCCTTATTGGCTTCTATGATAGCGACTTCGCGGGTGATAAGTCCTCTAAATTAACCTATACTTATCTCTATAAGCTAGCTAAAGGACCTATTAGCTAGAAATCAAAGAAAGTAACTATAATAGCTTTATCCACATTAGAGGCTAAATCTAATGCCTTATGTGAAGCTATTAGGGAGCTAGAGTGGCTTTATAGTCTCTTTAAAGAGATAAAGCTACCTATAGCACCTCTAGTACTAATTTTTAGTAATAACTAAGGCGCTATTACAACCGCTAATAACCCTGCTCTTTATAGCAGAATAAAGCATACCTTACTAAAATTTAACTATACTAGAGAAAAGGTATAGAAGGGTATAGCTAAGGTTATCTATATTAACACTAAAGAGATGCCTATAAATGGTTTAACTAAGCCCCTGCCTAATAATAAATTTCAACAATTTATCTAACTATTAGGCCTTACGAATACAAAGGCTTAATCTAAACAACAAAATCAACTAAAAAGTCAAAAAACCAAAAAATCAATAAAAACACTGGAATTACGCCTAAAAGTTATTGATTTTGCTATTTAAAAGTTATTGGATTTATTATTGAATTTATGGTTAACTTAGATATCTATTAAAAAGCTAAGTCTAGGTATTGAATTAGTTACCTTATACTTTTCTAGAGGGAGTGTTAAAATAATGCTATTTATAGCACTATTTTATAGGCCCACTAGTTGCCTTATTGCGTTGTTGTAACGTTAGTTACAAGCGTTGCTTGCAGCGTTGTTTGCTATGACCTGCGTTATTCCCATAACTAACCCGCGGGCTTGTATAACTAAGCTAACTAGGTTACCCTATAGGGAAGCTAAAATCGACTGTAACTAGGCAACTAGTAGTCGTATAAAAGGCTAATGTATACTGTTTAAATCCTTGAATTTTTCTGGATTTAATGGTATATTTTATTAATAGGGTTGTATACTAAAATGCTTAGTTAGGGCACCTAGGCAGCTAGTTTGTATAGCTATAAGTCGATTTTTTATTTTTCCCATATAAATGAGTTTTATAGAAAATAAAAAGTAGCTCCTAAGACCTCTCTAGCGACCTAGATCCTTCAATACAGTTAGTAGGTCTATAAGGGGACTAGAAATCCTCTCATTGCTTGTCAGACTGTCCGTTAGCTAGGAATTAACTGTATTTAACTATCAAAAGCTCTTAATCTTGAAGAATAAGCTATAATCTAGTGAATCTAGAAGCCGCCGCGTCAGAATCTACTAGGGAGGTCTTCCTATCCCTCTAGTTAGATTCCCTTCCCATTTTCAATAAACATAATAAAGGTTATATACACTAGTAGCTACCTAGCAAATAAGGCAAAGTAATAGTAAATACGCTTTACTACTATAGATAGTTATGTAAATTACTAGAGCTATACTTAGGTAGAGTTTATCTAATAGCTAAAAACTAGAGGAATAAATAAAGATAGTTACTACCTAGAAGCTATAGAAATGCTACTAACCCTTTGCTAAAGTAAGGATTAGTTATTTTAGACTTTTATTAAAGTCTAGGGGAAGGTAAAGGTAGAATTACCTAAGCCTATGCCTAAACCTTTAAGAATTACTTAGTTTATATAGTGCCTAAATAGCACTATAAAGAAGTAGGTATTTAGCTAAGAGTACCCTATAAGTTAAAACTACCTTATTAGCTAAGGAAAGAAAGCAAAAGCAATAACTAGGGAAGAGAAAGGGATCCCTTATAAAGGCTACTAAGAAGGTAACTAAGAAGGTAACTAATAGAAGAGAAGGAACTACTTAGTATCTTTAGAAAAAGAGCTATAGAAAGGATACTATATAGGAGTAAGGGGCTTGCTAGTTTATTATAAGTGTAGGAAACTAGGCTACCTATTAACTAGGTATACTAAACTAAACTATAGTATTTACTAGAAAAACACTTACACTACTAAGACATACTAAGCTAGCACTAAGCAGGCTAGGAGTTACTTAAACGCAAATAAGACCCTAATTAGCGTAGTAAAACCCTAGGAAAATGCTCTTAACGTGACTTAACCTAATAAGAATAGTCTCCTAGACCTATAAATTTATATAGATATTAAGTTATATTAAGATAACCACTAGGTAGTAGTGCTAATACTATTTAACCCTAGCGCTATACATTCCTTAATTTACCCTAATATACTAATAGACTTTAATTAGTTAAAAGTGTAACCTTATAATAATATACTTAAAAGTATATTAGGTAATATTATGCTATATTAAGGGATTTTAAAGAAAATAGTGTTAGTTAGGGATAGTATAAGCTATATAAAGATATACTAACTTAGCTACTATATTACTAATAGTAGTAAAAAATTAGTTTTAGGAGTTAATTAGGCAAGAGAGTATAAGCCTATAATAATATCTTAGAAAGATAGACTTTAGAGATACCCTATAATAATTAGATATATCTTATTAGTAGTAGGGTTATAGGATAGTTAAAAAGTAGCGAAATATATATTTATTATAGTAGTACTTAACCTATAGGTAATGTATATAATTAGACATATAGCTACTATTAGACCTATAGCAAATAAAGATAAAGGAAGTAGTAATAGTGTAATAATAGAACTAGCTAATAAACCTAAGAAAGTAAAACTTCTAGAAGCTTATAAGGAGTTTAAAGATATGTTTTTAAATAAAGAGGCTAGCACCCTTTCTAGCTTAAGTAGCTATATATATGCTATTAAATTAGAAGAAGGAAAAGCATTACTATAAGGTCTAATATATAACCTAGCTAAGAAAGAGTTATAGGTGCTTTATAAGTACCTAGTAATTATATAGGAACGCAAGTAAATCTAAAGATCCATTAGCCTAGTAAGCGCCCTAATCCTTTTTATACTAAAAAAAGGGGGAAAGCTATAACTATATATAGATTATAGGGGCCTTAATAAGATTATAGTTAAAGATAAGGCCCCTTTACCCCTAATATTAGAAATCTTAGATTAACTAGGGGGTGTAAAGATTTTTATAAAGTTAGACCTTAAAGATACGTACTATTAGCTACGTATTCGCAAGGGTAATAAGTAGAAAATAGCCTTCTAGTGTAAATATAGTTACTTTAAGTATCTTATAATGCTATTTAGGCTTATTAACACGCTAGTATCCTTCTAAGAGTATATTAATAAAGCTTTAGAAGGCCTTAATAACTTTATTTATATTATTTACCTTAATAATACCCTAATATTTAGCTATAAGATCTTAGAGCATAAGGGCAATATTAAAAAGATCCTTAAGAGATTTTAAAAGGCTAACCTTTTTATTAATTTAGATAAGTGCTAATTCTCTATTAAGGAGGTTAAATTCCTTAGTTATATAATCTTACTAAAAGGAATCTTAATAGACCTAAGTAGGGTAAAGGTAATTATAATATAGCTAATACCTATTTGCGTGTTTAATATCTAATCTTTCCTTAGCTTTACTAGGTTTTATAGGTATTTTATTAAGTTATATAGTAAAATAGTTATCCTATTAATAAACTACCTATAAGAGAACTAACTAGTAAATTTTAAGCTAGATAATAGCGAGCTAGTAGTGTTTAGGGAACTATAAAAGCTATTCTAGGAGGCTTTAATTTTAGTTCACTTTAATCTAATATTACCACTATAAGTAAAGACTAATGCCTCTAGATATATAATTAAAGCTATCCTTATAATGTTAGTGCTAGGTTACTAGCACCCTATAGTGTTTATATTAAGAAAATTAAAGGACACTAAATTACGCTACGTAACACTAGATATAGAGCTACTAGTAATTTAGGAGGCTTTTTAGACTTAGAGGCACTACCTTACTTACTTAGCGTACCTAGTTACTATAATTATAGATTACCTAAACTATAAGTACCTTATAATAAAGCCTAAGCTAACTAGTTACTAGGTTACTATATTAGATAAGCTATGCCTATTTAACTTTACTATTAAACACTAGGTAAGGAAGCTAAATCCTACTAATCCTTTATTATAAAGGTTAGACTATATTAGTAAGGAAAGGAAGGCTAAGGCTTTTATATCTTAGTTACTAACCTTCCTTACTAAGTTTACTACTATTAGGCTATAGGGGCGCTATATTAGTAATAGCTTAACTACTAGTTAGGTATATCTATAGTATATTAGGTTTATAGTTAAGGAGTAGTGTAAGAGTAATAGTAACTTAGTAAGTACCCTATATTTATACTTACTACCCCTTAATAGTAAAGTAATAACCCTAATAGTAAGTAAGAGAATCTCTTTTATATTAATCTTTACTAGGCTAGGTAAAAGGCTAGAGTATATAGTAATAAAGCTATAGGATTATAGTAATTAAACCCTACTAGCTAGTTTAAGAACCTCTTCTATATTAATCTCTACTAGGCCTATAGAAGTAATAGTAGGTAAGTTAACCTTTACTATATTAACCTTTACTACACTAGTTAAAAAGTCTAAGAGCGCTACTAGGGAGCTATATACTTATAGTAGTATTAAGGTAAACTACCTAATAGTAAGTAAGAGAACCTCTTCTATATTAATCTTTACTATATCTATAGAAGTAATAGTAAGTAAGAGAACCTTTACTATATTAATCTTTACTAGGTTAGTTAATTTATCTAAGAGCGCTACTAAGAGCTACTAGGCTATAGTAGTGTTATAATAAGAATCTTAGTAGTTTAGAGAACCTTTTCTAAGTTTAACTCTAATATTAGGAGTGAGGCAGTGAATTAGAAGCCCTAATTTAAGTCTTATTATTAGAAGTATAGTAAGGGGATACCTTTATTACGTAGCAGAAGTTATTACTAATAAGTAATAACTCTAGTGCGTTAGAACTATAGTTAATTAGTCCCTCTAAGCTAGAGGCTAGAGAGCTATAGATATAGACTATAAGATTCTCTAAGTTACTAATATACAAAAATTATGTTTTTATCTTACTAGGATTACAAAAAGAAATTTTACTATTAACCTATAATAATCCTATAGCAAGTTATTAGGGGGTTAGTAAGACCCTCTATTATATTATAGGCTAGTATTACTAGCTATTAATAAAGAAAGACATTAAGGCATATATCTAGTCTTATATTAATTATTAAGTTTTAAAGCTAAGGTTATATAAACCTTATAGCAAGTTAGCTATATTACTAGTGCCTAATTACCTCTTCTAAGAATTATTAATAGACTTTATTATAGGCTTACCACTAGTAAAGGATTAGAAGTTTTAGTTATATAATATGATTTTAGTTATTATAAACTAATTCTTAAAGTATAGTATTTATATACTAGTGTTTACACGCCTAACTAGTAATAGCCTTACTATAGTATTTCTTAAGAATGTTTTTAAAGACTATAGCGCCCTAGAAAGTATTATTATAAACTATAGGTTAATATTTACTAGTGAATTCTAGAGGACTTTTTACTACCTTATTATAATAAAGTAGTAACTAAGCACTATATTTTATCCTTAGATAGATAGGTAAATAAAGCAATTAAACTAGGTTCTTAAGCATTATCTAAGAGCTTATGCATACGCTAAATAGGATAATTAGGTAAAATATTTACTAATAGTATAGTTTGCCTATAATATAAGCAAGCATAGTAGTTATAGCCTAATGCTAGCGGAGGCGCTATAAGGGTATAACCTAAGGGGACTATATTAGGCTATCCTAATGCCTAACTTAGTAAATAACTAGGTAGAAAATAAAGTCTTAGAATTAAGATAAAGACACTTAGAGATTAAGTAGCTACTTTATAATATATAAGTATAGTAAAAGAAGTATTATAATTATAAGAGAATACTAATAGAGTTTAAGGTTAGGGACTATATTTTACTATTTACTAAGAATATTAACCTAAGATAACTAAGCTAAAAGCTTATAGCTAAGTACCTAGGGCCCTATAAAATTAAGAAGGTAGTTAGTAATTATAGCTTAGCCTATTAATTATAATTACTAGCTAGCTTAAGACTTTATAATGTGTTTAATATTATAAGCCTTAAACTATTTAGAGGGGATCCTACTAGCTATATAAATATATCCTTACTATAAGATAATATTAAGGATAATAAAGAAGAGTTTAAGGTTAAGAGAATTATCTTATATTAGTATAATAGAAAACAGCGGAAATTCTTAGTAAAATAAAGGCTATAATAGCTTAGAGAATTTATAGGTATTAAAAAGAGATTTTATTATAAGGGATATTATAAATAATTACAAGCAGTAATTAAGTAGCTAGTTTATAGAGATATTATTACTTTAGTAATTTAACACATGGAATTTTATAATATAAAAAAGTTATATTCTCTTAAAGCAAACTACTATATAGCTACTAAGTACCTATTACTCTATTATTACATTCGCTACTATATTTTCCTTTATAGTAACTATAGGAGCTTTATTATTAGAGAACCCCTCCTTATCCCTATAAATAAAGAAATAGAGCTCTTTAGGGAGCTTAGAGGGGCTAATATATATAGGAAGCTATAAAGCGTATACTATAAACTAGCTATAAGTTAGTAAAGTAAAAGCCACGCTAAAGATAATAGGACTTACTATAGGGGCATTTTAAGCTATAAAGCGTAAGCTATTAGTAATATTAATTTAGACCTTAAGGTTAGTAGTATTGAATAGCTATAATATTACTGCTTGCTTATTAGCATTTGCCTTATAAGTGGCTTTTATAGTTAGATAGGCCTAATAAACTCTCCTATAGTAATTTGTATTCTTTATAGTAAGGAGAGTATTATATAATTTACATTTCACGCGCACTAGAGCCTAGTAATAAGTTAGCTCTAACTAAGTTACTAGAATTAATAATCTTACTAAGGATAGATAGTAATAAGTACTATTAGGAATATTCTTTATAACCTTAAAGAACTTATAATAGAGTATTATAATTCTTATAGAATACTAATAATAGGTTAGCTAGCTAAGAGTAGTGGCCTTAAAGGGGTACTTATACTAGTATATATTTTATTATTTTTTATATAGTAAGCGCACTTTAAGGAATTACCTATCCTAAGTTAGTATTATAAGAGTAGGAGAGAAGTAGCTTAGTTATACTAGGGGAATAATAGCACTTATTAGGAATTAGCTTCCTATTTATAATATACTAAGGTTTAGCTCTATTATCTTTAGGGGTAATCTGCTAGATTACCACTTACTAACTATAGTAAAGGCAGGGAATTTTAATTATACTGCTTAGTAAGTTAGTAGCTATAACACTATAAATAAGAGGTAAACTTACGTAAATGTTTTTAAGGCATGTAAAGCCCTCTTATAAGGGGATTTTTCTAGGGTAGGCGCTAAGGGTCCTAGAGTTATTAGGCAAATAGAAAACATTATAACCTATTTATAAGTTAGTAGTAAGTAAGTAGGAAGTAAAGTAATAAGATACTAACTATAATACTAACTATAAGAAGCAAAGAGATAATAAGATAATAAGGAGGAAGACTCTAGATAATATTAGTAACTACTAGGTAATAGTAGTAAGAACACTACTATAGGGCTAGTAAGGCTAACTTACAAATTTAATATTAAAAAGTAAGAGGGATAAGGAGGAAAGAAAGAGAAGAAGGAGGGGAAATTTAGTCTTTTTTATATTAACAACGGACCCCTTAAGTAATTTACGTAGGTAGTGAAAGTAAGCTATAGGTTAAAAAGCTAGCGTTATAGCTATTAATAGCTAAAGTTATAGCTAATTACACACACCTAGTAAGCTCGTAGTAACTTTGCTAAAACTTATAATTAAATACACCCTAATATATAGTGTCTAATACCCTATCCTTTTTAGCTAATAAGGAAATATAATATAAGGTGTTTACTTTTATAGGACTAGTAGAAATAAGGATATAAGTATTTATAAAGTAACTCTATAGCTATAATTATATTATAACTAGGAGCTTATAGGTAAGGTAAGGAATAATAGCTAGATCTATTATTAATAGGGCTATTATCTCCCTATGTCTTACATTAGGACGCGTAAGGTAAGAATTATATAGGAAGTTTAAAATAGCAAGTTTACACTAACTAGGTAGTAAGTATAATTAAGGGTAATTATAAAGTAAAGGGGGTACTATATTAGGGTTATAAAGGCTATAGAGTAATATAGGCAATAGAGGCAATAGCATTATGTATAGTAGGACTTACTTAGGACTTATAGCGCCCTAGCTATAAGGTTACTATAAGCTAGTTATATAAGCATAGAGAGGGTATTTAGGCAAAGGTTACATATAGAGAATGTAGGAGGCTAGAGATTAAAACCCTTAAGCATTACCACCTAGCTTTAGCTATCTAGCTGCTACTTATCTATACCATCACCCTGTTCTATTTACATCTGGCCTAGAAGCCTTGACAGTTTTATAGTAATAAGACTAGGACTTCTCTTACTTAAATTATTATTATTTAACTTAAACCCTTAATATCTAATTAATATCTAATAAATAATATCTAAATAACTAAATAATATCTAAACAGTTAAGCAACAGATAAACAAATAATCTAATAATCATAAAAATAGGGCATATAATGGAATTCTTAATAGAAGCTACTAGAGTATAGCTATGGTTAGAAATAGAATGAGTTAAATCTATAGAGCTATAGTTACTAATAATAGATAAGAACTAATCCTAACTATAGCTAGGAATAGCTTTAAATAATAAAACAGTAATTAATAAGGACTATAGGACTTAAGAGATATATTTAAGGACTATAGGACTTAATTAACTTTGTTTTACTAGAATACTAAAACAAAAACTCTATATTTAATAAGAATAAAATCCTAGATAGGATATAAATAGGAAATCTAGAACCTTAAAGAATCTAACCTTTAATAGAATAGTTAAATTAATAAATAAATAATATAGAATACACCTAAAATAAGGAGATTAGTAAAGGAGACGCTATTAATTAGTGGTAATTAGGAGATTACTACCTATCCTAAATATCTTATCTTAGGGTAAACACACTAAGACAAGAGAACCCTTAGAATTAGTTTAAAGAGTTAAAGATAATAGGTTAAATCGTAAAAACTAGCCTTAGAAGTCACTATTTTTAAACTTAGTAAAACGCTAGTATTTCCCCCCTTAGAGTTAGATTATAACTAAAATAGTGAATAGATAAGCTTAAATAATGGAATTATTCTTTAACTTCTTAGGGCCTATAGAACCGCGCTTAAGGCTAAGAAACGCAACCTAGCAGATAGAATTTAATAGACTTAGCTATAAGGCTATGCGCACTTTAGGCCTTATATAAATAAAGTATTAGACTAAATATTTTATAACTATATTTATTACTATAGAATAGTAACTAACTACTAAACTTAAATAAGGGTTATAGACTTATAATAATCCTTAGTATTATTATAAAAAGGTGCTACTATAGGAATGCGTAATATAGCTAGATAAGAGAGTTAAACCTTATAACCTTAAGCAGGCTCTAACCTACCTTTTAACTCTAAAAACTATAGTTTAGCGAGTTAATTACACTACTGTATTCTAAGGGGGGGGCGTATAGACTACTTACTTTACTTTTACTTACTTTTATCTTTATAGTGTTACTTATCTAACTTCCTAATTAGCTAGTATAGTGTGGATAGTATAGGCATACTATATCTAAGTATAAGAATTAGCTATAGAATTAGAAGGTAGGAAGGTACTAAGGTAATTACTATAAAGGTTTAAGGAAATACCTAACTTAAGAAGTTTAGAATAGAGGAAGGTAGTAATTTACCCCTCCCTCTAGGAGTGGGATATAAAAATTCTTTTCCTAGTCTTTTTTTTCCTTCTTCTCTTCTTATTTAATTAGGTATAGATAGACTTTAGGTAATTAAGAAAACTTTATTATAGTAAGTTTTAAGTTTAACTTAACTAGAGAAAATTATTATAGCAAATTTCTATCTTTACTTTTATTAAAAGAATTCTCTTACCTATGCTTAGGTGATTTTATTTCTATCTCTAAAACCTTTTACTTAATTAATCCCTTTTATAATCTATTTACTACTTAAGACTTAATTATAGCTAGACCTAGACCTAGACTTTAACTTAGAATTAGAAAGAGACTTATCTCTATTTCACTAGAGTCTAAAATTAGAGTTACTAATTATTCCTCTATTATAAGCAAAGGACATTCTATCTCTCTTCCTAACCTTATCTATCTAATCCCCTAAACTAAAAGAAGCTAGTAATTCTAAACCTCCTACTACTATAAACATTCCCCTACTACTAATAATGCTATATAATATAGGGGGAATAACTTTCTTTAGTTATCTAAGGAATAGGCTAGCCTAAGATTATATAAATTACTACTTAGCTATAGCTACTATAGCTTAAATTCTAGAATACACTAATACCCTAGTATATTATTACTTTACTTAGGGACTAAGAGGGAAAGCTATAACCTAGTATAAGAACTTAGACTATAAGGATTAAAGATAGGATATTCTTAAGGATAAGTTTATAAAGAAGTTTAAGAAACTAGACCCTCTCCTAGAGGTAGCTACTTAGTAAGAAGCTTACTATTTTACTAGGGAAAAGGGAGAAACCTTAAAGGCTTATATTTAAAGAGCTAAAAGTCTAGTATTAAAGGTAAGAGCTAAAGTAAGATAGGTTCTCTTTATAAACTTCATAATATATATAGCAAATAGAGACCTAGACCTTTGCCTATAGGAAAGAGTGGCGGATTATTTATATATAACTAATAAATAGGCTTAGGGAATAGCTTTATAAGATCTTATAATATTAGACCTTAAAGTTATTCTATATAATTATTATTCTTTAGCTTCTAAGAAACTTACTTACCTTAGCAAGGATTTTAGAACACTAGATTATTTAGACTTAGTTTATATATAGATAAAAGAATAGGCTAAGAGAGATAAGTTAGCTTTAGAGGCATTAGCTAAAAGAGATAAATAAATAGCAAACCTTATCTATTAACTTAAGGTATTTAGAGCATAAGGGATAGGAGAAATATCTAGGCTATATAGATAAACTAGATAAGGAAGATATACTATTAATAATCCTCCTTAGTCTCCTAGAGTATCTTTATTAATAGTTAAGTTTAGATAAGGATAAGGAGATAGTTAGCGTAATCTAGACTTCTTCTAGTGTTTCTTATATAGAGAATAGGGCTATATAGGATATAATTATTTATAAAAGGATAGATACTTACCTAAAGATTTTAAATAATACTAAGACTAATAGAGTTATAAGGGACTGTAAATAAAGAGAGACTAATAATAGGAACTAGATAATTCTAATTAAGCTAACTTTATTAGAGGTCTAGGAAGAGAAATAATTCCGCTGCCTAGATTTGTTCCTACTTAGGGATATTTAACGCTAAATACCTCTATGCTAAACTACTAACCCCTAAGCTATATCTATAAGGAGAATAAGACAGACTTTACTAGGGCTATAATACTAGTAAATACTAAAGGAAAAGGGCTAAAGTCTATATAAACTTAAGGCCTAGCTAGAAAGATTATAAAATAAGTTAATAAGCTAGGCATAGTTATAGGCAAAAAAGCATAATAGCAAATTAAGGAGATCCTTAATATAGAAGAAGCGGATTAAACTTAGATTTAATTATCTCTAGATATAATGCGTTAGGTATAAGAAATAACTCTAAAGGAATTCAAAAGGTTATTACCTACCCTTAGACCTTATTTAGATAGAATTATAGGGGCTTCCTAGATTCCTATAGCTATGAATTTACCTAAGGATATAATAATAAAAGATACACTAATAAAGGAAATTCCTCTTCTAAAAAGAAGATTAGAGTTAGAGAAGATTAGGGTAACTAAAGAATATTAAGTTTTACTATTTAATCTAGGAAAATACCTTAGGAATATAATAGTTTCTATAAGTATGCTCTAACTTCTTTAATTAGCCCTAATTATTTAATAATAGTTAAGCTATTTAATATAGTATTAGAAAAAGATAAAGAGTAAGGGGGTAAAGTCTATAATTATAAATCTTATTAAGCCCTTTAAGGAAGTAGTATAGCTAACCTTTAAGTCTAACGCTACTATAGGATTAGTAAATGTAGTAATTACCTAGAATAACGTTATAAAACCAGAGGGAGATATAGTAATAATATTAGGGTATATTACAATATATATTAAGGGAGTTTAATATAACTTAGTCCTAATTAATAGAGGATCTAGTGTAGAACTAGTTAGTAAAAGCTATCTAGCAAAATATAGGTTCCTAGTAGTCTAACTTTAGGAGAGAAGAGTTATTTAGATAGCAAATAATACTAAATATCTAATTACATTATATTCCTATCTATAGGTAGTTACTAGAGAAATCCTAGTACTTATAAAGTTCTATATTATACTAGTTTAGTAGGATTAGGATATACTACTAAGTAAAGTCTAGCTAAGGAGAATAGAAGCTATAGAGTATTATATAGATAATAAGCTAGTTATTAAGGGAGCAAATAGAGTTACTTAGACTTTACTAATATATCTATGCCCTAACCTATTCTAGAGACCTAATAAACGTAAATAACTTCCTAAGAGAACTAGACCTAAGGAACCTATAAAGTTTATAAAAGATAACTAAGAAATTCTAGAGGAAGTTAAAGAGATCTTAAGAGAAATAAACATATAGATATGCAAATAGACTAGAGAAGGGAGTTTAGAAAAATAAAGACCACGAATAATATTGCTAGTAATTATTCACAGGGATTACGGATTAATCTAAGACTACTAGATAAGGATAAAGAAATAAGCTATAAATAGGAGATAATTAAATCTTAGATATAATATATTTACTAGGAGAAGGGAATATTAGAATAAAACATTACTAAAATTAAAAACAAGGAAATATTAGCTTAGATAAAGAGAGAAAAATAGGAAATATTTATAAATAGTAAGAGAATAGAAATTAAAACAGAGGAAATAGGCGTGAATAGTGGCTTAGATAATGCAAATAGAAATAGCATAGTAATTAAGACAAATAATAAAGCTTTAGTAAAAAGCTATGGATTAATAGTAATCTCTAACGCTATAGTCCTATAGAAACCGCTCTAAAACTCTAAAATAAATAGCTATACTAATAAGATTACTAATAAGATAGAAATAAAATAACTTACCTCCTACCCTTCTAATCTAGTGCTATTAGGATAAATAGCTAATAAATAGAAGATTACTTAGAGTTAAATTAAACACTAGAGAAAGGTATAGAAAAGGGAATATAATAGAAACACTAAATATAGTATTATAAAAACAAACCCGCTAGAATAGATTAATAAAGAATAGGAAGAGAATAAAGAGTTACTAGACCTAGAGAATAGCAAGGGAATAGAGTATCTAGACCTCCTAGATATACTATCTAGGTTATCCTAAAGCTTATAGGTGGATAGATATAAACTAGACACTAAAGGACACTAGGGAGACTTAAATTATATAGGAAATTAGAAAATAAAGGGGTTACCCTTAGAAATTAGAAATCCCTATACAAATAGAAAGTTAGGTGCCTTAGAGGGAGAAACTAGTGCTAGCGAATAACATTCTATAGACTTAATAGATTTAGAATGCGGACTAGACACTAAGGGACACTAGGGAGACCTAAATTATATAGGAAATTAGAAAATAAAGGGGTTACCCTTAGAAATTAGAAATCCCTATATAATTAGAAAGCTAGGCACCTTAAAGGGGGAAACTAGTACTAGTAAATAACATTCTAGGGACTTAGCTAATTTAACACTCCTAGCGCTAGTGTGCACTGTGAATGAGATAGGTGCATAGGATAAGGCTAGATAGGGCAGGGAGCTAATTAGTATAGGAAAATAGGAAATTAAGGCCTACCCCTTAAGAGTCCGGAATCTCTATATAAACTAACTATTATTATCCTTAGACCCTAAAACTATTATTTTATGGTTTAAGAACTTACGTATTACACTAGGAGATAGTGCAGGAGATAATAACTAACGCATAATAATTATGCAATTATGTTATACTTTTAAAGAGTGCTTTATAACTAGGTTAGAAGATATTCGCACCACGGATCTTCTTAAACATTATATCCCACTAATCCTAGAAGTAAAGCCTAGTAAACGTAAATAGTTTAGATACTTAGCTATATATTAGAATTTTTTAAAATAGGTCTTTCCTACGATAGAAAGGGTAGGAATTATATATCATAAGGACTCTAAATAGGTAGCGCTAATAATTTTTGCTCTAAAGCTAGGATAGAAGGTTTTTTAAGTAGTCTATAATTACTAAGACATAAATAGCAAAACTATTAAGTTAGGTTACCTATATTATAATATAGAAGCTAACCTAGATTCCGTCCACTATAGTTACTCTTAGATTTTATTATAAACTAATGCTTTAAACAGGTTTTAGGCTATTAGCGTCTACCCCCCTAATAAACACAAAATAGCTTTCTTAGGGCTAAATAGAATGTATTATTATAATAACATAGCCTAAGGACTAATAGGATTACTAGCGACTTACGCGAGATTTAGGGATATAACGTTTAGATACCTATTTTTCTATAATAGTACTAAAAGCGAGTTAATTCTAGGTTATATAGAAGATTTACGCACTTCCTTTTCTATCTATATTAATAATTATTACTTAGGCTTAGAAACATAGGAAGATTATTTTAATTTCCTCTAGAAGAGGTACTTCCTAAGGATTGCATAGGCTCTAATTAGTTTAAGTGAATATAAGACTACCTTATTTGCTTCTAAAGTTAAATACATAGGGTATTCTCTAGAAGATAGGAAAATAAGACTAGCATGTAAATATCGTAATAGATTTGCTAACTTAGCTAAGCAATTTAAAGAATAACTACCTTAGTCCTAGGATAAAGTACTTATACTTATTTACCTAACCCTATTTCTACAAAAATTTATCCTAGGGAGATTAGATCTAGTAGTTACTATTAAAAAGGTTTTCTTTTATAAGATACCTAAAACAATAAAACTAGGAAACCTATTAATCTAAAAGGAGGAGATTTTAAGAGAGAAACTAGAATAGACACTAGAGGTATAATAAGTAATAGTAAAGATATATAAAAGTATCTAGGAAAACACTACCTTTAGCGCTAAACTAGGAACATAATATTATATAGCTACTAATACTTTAGATACTAGAATAGGAGAAGTCTTATTTTAGATAAAAGATATAAAACTAGGAATAAGTGTTATAGATACTAACTTCTTAAAAGTATGAATTATTATATAGATATTACATTAGTTAGGCAGTGTGGAAAAACGATATTCTATGCTAGAAAAGGAGATACTTATAATTATAGTAGGCTTAAAGGAAATAAGATAGCTATTAGACTACTCTCCGCACCTATTAAAGGTATACATAGATTATAAGGGCATTATTAATTTAATAGCAAATATATTAGAGGTATATAGAAAGGTAGCCTAATAGGTAGATATACTTTAAGAATTAAATATAGAATATATCCACTAGCTAAACACCTTAAAGATTATAAAGATTGCAAATAGAATGTCTTAAATGCTAGACTATTTAAGATTAGACCTAATTATAGTGGACAGAGAAATAGGAGTTAATATTATACTAGCTTTAGGAGATTAGCCTATATTAGTTTTAATAAATACCACTTTAATTTTACTAGAGGGAGGTAGTTTAGACAAGGATATAATAATAAAGTTAACCTAAGCGCTTTATAATTAGTTTAAATTAACCTAGTATAAAGAGATTCTATCCACTATGGTTTTCGGACACTAGACTATTATAGTTAAATAGCGTAAACTTATCTAGTGTTATTTGTTAAAATACTAGATCTTTAACTAGACTCTGTATTATTTAGAGTCTAATAAATCTTTAGCAAAATGCATACTATTAGCTAATATACTAGAGAAGCTTTAAGAGGCCTATTGTGATGGTCTAGGCTTTGCCTAGATCCTAGTAATATAGGTGTCAATTGCACAAGTAAACGACGACTTGTACAATGCGTATCCTTTTGCCATGGCGCAGTTAGATTAGGGCAACCCACGTGGTGGCGCAGGCACCCGCGATTAGCCCTTTGGGCTAGACTATGACAATTGTACAAGTCACCTAAGGTCATAGGTTCGAATCGGCTGCATGCAAAAAGGTCATAAGGCATAACAGGGTTCTTCCTAGGCTTACAGGGGAAAAAGAGAGGCCCTAGGGGATGCGCGGTATTACTAGCTAAAGGGAGAGAAGAGAAGAGAAGAGAGGTTACGTGGGGAAGAAGCCTATGTGATGGTCTAGGCTTTGCCTAGATCCTAGTAATATAGGTGTCAATTGCACAAGTAAACGACGACTTGTACAATGCGTATCCTTTTGCCATGGCGCAGTTGGATTGGGGCAACCCACGTGGTGGCGCAGGCACCCGCGATTAGCCCTTTGGGCTAGACCATGACACCTATAACACTAGGGGATATTTTAGAATAGCTATCACAATATATAAACTACATAGAAGGTACTTTTAGCTAGACTAAAGTAAAGATATAGAATCTTATTATTAATTATATCTAGTATGCTAATAAACAGGGATAAGAATACCTAGGATAAATCCAAAGGCAGTTATAATATTAGAACCGTGGGGATTAGTTATAATAGACTACCTAGGTCTAATTATACTAAAAGCAAAGAATAGTAATACATATATATTAATTACTATAGACTACATAATAAGATTTGCATTAGGATAATCCTATATTAAAGCTATAGGAGATTCTATTACATAGGCCTAGGATAAAAGCTAGAGTCTAATATTTAGTTAGCTAAAAAGAATTTATTATAATAATAGATCTCACTTTAAGAACCTAATGTTTTAAGCTACCTTAGGGAAACATAGAACTACTATAACATATAGACTTATTTCTTATCCCTCCTTAATAGGACTAGCTAAACAGAACGTAAGGCTTATTAAAGGATAGTTAATAAAATAGGCTATAGAAAGAGATAGAATCTCTCTAGATTCTTAGAATTAAGCTATCCTAAGCATTATAGTAGTAATTAATAATAGATATATATTAAATATTAGGATAAGTCTAGCGATATTAATAATAGGATTTAAACTGTTTATGAAACACTTAGGAGTTAAAGAACTTAAGCATATAGAGTTTAAGAATCTTAGAGCAAATAGAGAAGAACTAATTTAAGAAACTAATTTAAGGAACTTAGACTCCTAGGAAGAGAGGAGGGAGACTATTTAGGCATAGAAAGTAAAAGACTAGGATAATACTATAAAGCCTAGATAAAGTTTTAAGGTAGGAAATCTTATATAGGAAAAAATAAATAAAGAAAACAAGTTAAAAGGGAAGTTTTATAAGACCTAGGGAAAACTATTAAGGGTTATCTAGAAGGTGTTATTAGTAATATATAAGATTAAACCTATAGAAAGCGGGATAGTAAGGAAAATCCATTTAGATAACCTAAAACTTTACATCCTACGCTAAGAGAAACTCTAGCTAGCAAGACTAAACACTTAGGACCTAGCTAAATAGGGAATAACTAACTAGTGTTAAGGCTTCTGGGCTGGATGTAAATAGAATAGGGTGATAGTATAGATAAGTAGCAGCTAGATAGCTAAAGCTAGGTAGTAATGCTTAAGGGTTTTAATCTCTAGCCTCCTACATTCTCTGTGTGTAACCTTTGCCTAAATACCCCCTTTACGCTTATATAACTAGCTTATAGTAACCTTATAGCTAAGGCGCTATAAGTCCTAAGTAAGCCCTACTATATATAATGCTATTACCTCTATTACCTATATTACTCTATAGCCTCTATAACCCTAATATAGTACCCCCTTTACTTTATAATTACCCTTAATTATACTTACTACCTAGTTAGTGTAAACTTACTATTTTAAACTTCCTATGTAATTCTTACCTTACGCGTCCTAATGCAAGATATAGGGAGATAATAGCCCTATTAATAATAGGTCTAGCTATTATTCCTTACCTTACCTATAAGCTCCTAGTTATAATATAGTTATAGCTATAGAGTTACTTTATAAATACTTATATCCTTATTTCTACTAGTCCTATAAAAGTAAATACCCTATATTATATTTCCTTATTAGCTAAAAAGGATAGGGTATTTGTCAAGGCTTCTGGGCCGGATGTGAATAGAATAGGGTGATAGTATGGATAAGTAGTAGCTAGATAGCTAAAGCTAGGTAGTGATGCTTAAGGGTTTTAATCTCTAGCCTCCCACATTCTCTATGTGTAACCTTTGCCTAAATACCCCCTTTACGCTTATATAACTAGCTTATAGCAACCTTATAGCTAGGGCGCTATAAGTCCTAAGTAAGTCCCACTGCATATAATACTATTACCTCTATTACCTATGTTACTCTATAGCCTTTATAACCCTAATATAGTACCCCCTTTACTTTATAATTACCCTTAATTATACTTACTACCTAGTTAGTGTAAACTTGCTGTTTTAAACTTTCTATATAATTCTTACCTTACGTGTCCTAATACAAGATATAGGGAGATAATAGCCCTATTAATAGCGGGTCTAGCTATTATTCCTTACCTTACCTATAAGCTCCTAGTTATAATATAGTTATAGCTATAAAGTTACTTTATAAATACTTATATCCTTATTCCTACTAGTCCTATAAAAGTAAATACCCTATATTATATTTCCTTATTAGCTAAAAAGGATAGGGTATTAGATACTATATATTAGGGTGTATTTAATCGTGAGTTTTAGTGAAGTTACTACGAGCTTACTAGGTGTGCGTAGTTAGCTATAACTTTAGCTATTAATAGCTATAATGCTAGCTTTTTAACCTATAGCTTACTTTTACTACCTATATAAATCACTTAAGGGGTCTATAGTTAATATAAAAAAGACTAAATTTCCCCTCCTTCTTCTCTTCCTTTTCTCCTTATCCCTCTTACTTTTTAATATTAAATTTATAAGTTAGCCCTACTAGTCCTATAGTAGCGTTCTTACTACTACTACCTAGTAGTTACTAATATTATCTAGAGTTTTCCTCCTTATTATCTTATTATCTCTCTGCTTCTTATAGTTAGTATTATAGTTAGTATCTTATTACTTTACTTCTTACTTACTTACTACTAACTTATAAATAAGTTATAATATCTTCTATTTGCCTAATAACTCTAGGACCCTTAGCGCCTGCCCTAGACAAATCCCCTTATAAAAGGGCTTTGTGTGCTTTAAAAACATCTACATAAGTTTACCTCTTATTTATAGTGTTATAGCTACTAACTTACTAAGTAATATAATTAAAATTCCTTACCTTTGCTATAGTTAGTGGGTAGTAATCTAGTAGATTACCCCTAAAGATAATAGAGCTAAACCTTAGTATATTATAGATAGGAAGCTAATTCCTAATAAGTGCTATTATTCCCCTAGTATAACTAAGCTACTTCTCTCCTACTCTTATGCTACTAACTTAGGATAGGTAATTCCTTAAAGTGCGCTTACTACGCAAAAAATAATAAAATATATACTAGCATAAGTGCCCCTTTAAGGCCACTACTCTTAGCTAGCTAACCTATTATTAGTGTCTTATAAGAATTATAATACTTTATTATAAGTTCTTTAAGGTTATAAAGAAGGTCCCTAATAGCACTTATTACTATCTATCCCTAGTAAGATTATTAATTCTAGTAACTTAGTTAGAGCTAACTTATTACTAGGCTCTAGTGCGCATAAAATATAAATTACATAATGCTCTCCTTACTATAAAGAATATAGATTACTATAGGAGAGTTTATTAGGCCTATCTAACTATAAAAGCCACTTACAAGGCAAATGCTAATAAGCAAGTAGTAATGTTATAGCTATTTAATGCTACTAACCTTAAGGTCTAAATTAATATTACTAATAGCTTACGCTTTATAGCTTAAAATGCCCTTATAGTAAGTTCTATTATCTCTAGCGTGGCTTTTACTTAGCTAACTTATAGCTAGTTTATAGCATGCTTTTTATAGCTCCTTACACACATTAGCCCCTCTAAGCTCCCTAAAGAGCTCTATTCCTTTATTTATAGGGATAAGGAGGGGTTCTCTAATAATAAAGCTTCTATAGCTACTAGAGGAAAATATAGTAGATATAATAATAGAGTAATAGGTGCTTAGTAGCTATATAGTAGTTTGCTTTAAGAGAATATAACTTTTTTATATTATAAAATTTTGTTAAATTACTAAAGTAATAATATCTCTAAAACTAGCTACTTAATTACCGCTTATAATTATTTATAATATCCCTTATAATAAAATCTCTTTTTAATACCTATAAATTCTCTAAGCTATTATAGCCTTTCTATTTTACTAAGAATTTCCGCTGTTTTTTATTATACTAATATAAGATAATTCTCTTAACCTTAAACTCTTCTTTATTTTCTTTAATATTATCTTATAGTAAGGATGTATTTATATAGCTAGTGGGATCCCCTTTAAATAGTTTAAGGCTTATAATATTAAATACATTATAAAGTCTTAAGCTAGCTAGTAATTATAATTAATAGGCTAAGCTATAATTACTAACTACCTTCTTAATTTTATAGGGCCCTAGGTACTTAGCTATAAGCTTTTAGCTTAGTTATCTTAGGTTAATATTCTTAGTAAATAGTAAAACATAGTCCCTAACCTTAAACTCTATTAGCATTCTCTTATAATTATAATACTTCTTTTACTATGCTTATATATTATAAAGTAGCTACTTAATCTCTAAGTATCTTTATCTTAATTCTAAGACTTTATTTTCTACCTAGTTATTTACTAAGCTAGGCATTAGAATAGCCTAATGTAATCCCCTTAGGTTATACCCTTATAGCGCCTTTGCTAGCGTTAGGCTATAATTACTATGCTTACTTATATTATAGGTAAACTATGCTATTAGCAGGTATTCTACCTAGTTATTCTATTTAGCACACATATAGGCTCTTAGATAATACTTAAGAACCTAGTTTAATTACTCTATTTACCTATCTATTTAGGGATAAAATATAGTGCTTAGTTACTGCTTTATTACAATAAGGTAGCAAAAGGTCCTCTAGAATCCACTAGTAAATATTAACCTATAGTTTATAATAATACTTTCTAGGGCGCTATAGTCTTTTAAAACGTTCTTAAGGAACACTATAGTAAGGCTATTGCTAGTTAGGCGTGTGAACACTAGTATGTAAATACTATACTTTAAGAATTAGTCTATAATAACTAAAATCACATTATATAACTAAAACTTCTAATCCTTTACTAGTAGTAAGCCTATAATAAAGTCTATTAATAATTCTTAGAAGGGGTAATTAGGCACTAGTAATATAGCTAACTTGCTATAAGGTTTATATAACCTTAGCTTTAAAACTTAATAATTAATATAAGACTAGATATATGCCTTAATGTCTTTCTTTATTAATAGCTAGTAATACTAGCTTATAATATAATAGAGGGTCTTACTAACCCCCTAATAACCTACTATAGGATTATTATAGGTTAATAGCAAAATTTCTTTTTATAATCCTAGCGGGGATAAAAACACGATTTTTATATATTAGTAACTTAGAGAATCTTATAGTCTATATCTATAGCTCTCTAGCCTCTAGCTTAGAGGGACTAATTAACTATAGTCCTAACGCACTAGAGTTACCACTTATTAGCAATAACTTCCGCTACGTAATAAAGGCATCCCTTTACTATGCTTCTAATAATAAGACTTAAATTAGGGCTTTTAATTTCGCTGCCTTACTCCTAATGTTAGAGTTAAACTTAGAAAAGGTTTTCTAAACCACTAAGATTCTTATTATAATACTACTATAGCCTAGTAGCTCTTTAGTAGCGCTCTTAGATAAATTAACTAACCTAGTAAAGATTAATATAGTAAAGGTTCTCTTACTTACTATTACTTTTATAAATATAGTAAAGATTAATATAAAAGAAATTCTCTTACTTACTATTAGGTAGTTTACCTTAATACTACTATAAGTATATAGCTCCCTAGTAGCGCTCTTAGACTTTTTAACTAGTGTAGTAAAGGTTAATATAGCAAAGGTTAACTTACTTACTATTGCTTCTATAGGCCTAGCAGAGATTAATATAGAAAAGGTTCTTAAACTAGCTAGTAGGGTTTAATTACTATAATCCTATAGCTTTATTACTACACGCTCTAACCTTCTACCTAGCCTAGTAAAGATTAATATAAAAGAGGTTCTCTTACTTACTATTAGGGTTATTACTTTACTATTAAGGGGTAGTAAGCGTAAATATAGGGTACTTACTAAGTTACTATTACTCTTATACTACTCCTTAACTATAAACCTAATACACTATAGACACACCTAACTAGTAGTTAAGCTATTACTAATATAGCGCCCCTATAGCCTAATAGTAGCAAACTTAGTAAGGAAGGTTAGTAACTAAGATATAAAAGCCTTAGCCTTCCTTTCCTTACTAATATAGTCTAACCTTTATAACAAAGGATTAGTAGGATTTAGCTTCCTTACCTAATGTTTAATAGTAAAGTTAAATAGGCATAGCTTATCTAATGCAGTAACCTAGTAACTAGTTAGCTTAGGCTTTATTATAAGGTACTTATAATTTAGGTAATCTATAATTATAGTAACTAGGTACACTAAGTAAGCAAGGTAGTGCCTCTAAGTCTAAAAAGCCTCCTAAATTACTAGTAGCTCTATGTCTAGTGTTACGTAGCGTAATTTAGCGTCCTTTAATTTTCTTAATATAAACGCTATAGGGTGCTAGCTACCTAGCACTAACATTATAAGGATAGCTCTAATTATATATTTTAGAGGTATTAGTCTTTACTTATAGTAGTAATATTAGATTAAAGTAGACTAAAATCAGAGCCTCCTAAAATAGCTTTTATAGTTCCCTAAACACTACTAGCTCGCTATTATCTAGCTTAAAATTCGCTAGTTAGTTCCCTATTAGGCAGTTTGTTAATAGGATAACTATTTTGCTATATAACTTAATAAAACGCCTATAGAACCTAGTAAAGCTAAGGAAAGATTAGATATTAAACACGCAAATAGGTATTAGCTACGTTATAATTACCTTTACCTTACTTAGGTCTATTAAGATTCCTTTTAGTAAGATTATATAACTAAGGAATTTAACCTCCTTAATAAAGAATTAGCACTTATCTAAATTAATAAAAAGGTTAGCCTTCCGAAATCTCTTAAGGATCTTTTTAATATTACCCTTATGCTCTAAGATCTTATAGCTAAATATTAGGGTATTATTAAGGTAGATAATGCAAATAAGGTTATTAAGGCCTTCTAAAGCTTTATTAATATACTCTTAGAAGGATACTAGCGTGTTAATAAGCCTAAATAGCATTATAAGATACTTAAAGTAACTATATTTACACTAGAAGGCTATTTTCCACTTATTACCCTTATAGATATATAGCTAATAGTACGTATCTTTAAGGTCTAACTTTATGAAAATCTTTATACCCCCTAGTTAATCTAAGATTTCTAATATTAGGGGCAAAGAGGCCTTGTCTTTAACTATAATCTTATTAAGGCCCTTATAATCCACATATAGTTATAGCTTTCCCCCTTTTTTTAGTATAAAAAGGATTAGGGTGCCTACTAGGCTAACGGATCTTTAGATCTACCTACGTTCCTATATAGTTACTAGGTACTTATAGAGCACCTATAACTCTTTCTTAGCTAGGTTATATATTAGACCTTATAGTAATGCTTTTCCTTCTTCTAATTTAATAGCATATATATAGCTACCTAAGCTAGGAAGAGTGCTAGCCTCTTTATTTAAAAACATATCTTTAAACTCCTTATAAGCTTCTAGAAGTTTCACTTTCTTAGGTTTATTAGCTAGTTTTATTATTATGCTATTACTACTTTCTTTATCTTTATTTGCTATAGGTCTAATAGTAGCTACATGTCTAATTATATGTATTACCTATAGGTTAAGTACTACTATAATAGATATATATTTCGCTACTTTTTAACTATCCTATAACCCTATTACTAATAAGATACGTCCCTTTATTATAGGGTGTCTCTAAAGTCTATTTTTCTAAGATATTATTATAGGCTTATACTCTCTTACTTAATTAACTCCTAAAACTAATTTTTTACTACTATTAGTAATATAGTAGCTAAGTTAGTATATCTTTGCATAGCCTATGCTATCCCTAACTAACACTATTTTCTTTAAAATCCCTTAATATAGCATAACGTTACCTAATACACTCTTAAGCGTATTATTATAAGGTTACACTTTTAACTAATTAAGGTCTTGTTAAAATAATGCTATTTATAGCACTATTTTATAGGCCCACTAGTTGCCTTGTTGCGTTGTTGTAACGTTGGTTACGAGCGTTGCTTGCAGCGTTGTTTGCTATGACCTGCGTTGTTCCCACAACCAACCCGCGGGCTTGTATGACTAAGCCGACTAGGTTACCCTATAGGGAAGCTAAAATTAACTGTAACTAGGCAACTAGTAGTTGTATAAAAGGCTAATGTATACTGTTTAAATCCTTGAATTTTTCTGGATTTAATGGTATATTTTATTAATAGGGTTGTATACTAAAATGCTTAGTTAGGGCACCTAGGCAGCTAGTTTGTATAGCCATAAGTCGATTTTTTATTTTTCCTATATAAATAAGTTTTGCGGAAAATAAAAAGTAGCTCCTAAGACCTCTCTAGCAACCTAGATCCTTTAATACAGTTAGTAGGTCTATAAGGGGACTAGAAATCCTCTTATTGCTTGTTAGACTATCTATTAGCTAGGAATTAACTGTATTTAACTATTAAAAGCTCTTAATCTTAAAGAATAAGCTATAATCTAGTGAATCTAGAAGCTGCCGCGTTAGAATCTACTAGGGAGGTCTTCCTATCCCTCTAGTTAGATTCCCTTCCTATTTTTAATAGGTTATAAGCCTAGAAGGCCTATAGATTACTACATTACTGCGTTATTCTACTGTGATTACTACTTAATTTTAGGTATAGTTATTACCTACTATACCTATAGGCTCTTAAGATTACAAAGGAAACCACTAGAATTTAAAGCTCTTTATTTACTAGTACTATGCATTGTAACATTAGACCCTTAGTGTTAAAAATTAACTATAGCCATAACCTATAACCACCATATTGCAACCGTAACTATCTAGTTATAACTATAACCTCTTGTGATTCTATTCACTACTGTGACTATTATATTTAATATTATTTACAATAGTAAATACGCTATATCCTTCTAAAATCATTAGATAGCTAGTATATCTATACTAGGCTTTTTAACCTATTACACTACGTTGCACGCACTATATATTACGTTACGTTACGTTATAACTTCTATAATACCTATTATCTATAATTCCTATCCTTAGTGTTAAGAAAATTTTCTTAGAGACCCCTCTCTGCTATTTTTCTGCCTATGTATACTAAAGACCTACTTTTTAGACCTAAGGGCTACCCTCTTAAACAGCCCTGCCACACATTTTATATATGTAACTAGATTATAATATAAGTAATTTCTAGCGCGTGTTATTTGCAATAGGAACGAATTTAGAGCTTTTACATAGGGATTCTTTTTAAGATTTAGAAGATAGCACTACCTAGTTATAAGGGTAAGGCCCCTGCTATAGGGTCTTCTAGCCCCCCTAGGGACCCTAGTAGGATAGATATAGAAGGTTAACTAGCTATTTAGGCTAGTGCCTTATAGCTATAGATATAGGGCTAAATTAAATAACAAGGCAAGACCTTATCTGATTTTATTAGGCATAGCAAGGAAAATTATATTAAAAACAAGGCTAGTATTAATAATCTTCTAGAGAAGTTAACGTAAACTATAACTATTATGCAAGGTCTTTAGGCTTCTAATAGACCTAAGGAAGAAAATACTAAGGTTTTAGAAAAAGACCTAATAGCTACTACTTCTATAAGCGTACCTTCTAGTAACTTATAAGCTGCCTTTAACACAGGTGCTATAAAGGAACTAAATAAGAAGGTTTACTCTATTCTAGAGGGAGCTAAGCTAAAAGGCCCTAAAAATTATAATTAGTGGAAGCAAGCCCTAAGCATATAATTTAGAGCCCTAGGATTACCTAAATTTATAGATAATCTAAGCCTAGCAGGCTATCTAGCTAACTGTAACTAAGCTATTCTTTTAATAATATTAAGAGATAGCTGCTAACCTAGACTATAGGCTACTATATGTTAGCAAAAATCCCCTAAAGAAGCCTATAAAGTCCTTATTAGGCAGTATTCATAGAGTGCTAAAATCTAGCGTAGTACACTATACGCTAGCTACCACTCCCTAAACTTTTTAAGTTATAAGGGATCTTTAGAGGCTTTTAATGCTAATTTTAATAATTTACTAGCTAGACTATAACTTTATAGTGTAAAGATCGCCCTTATTAATCAAGTAAATCATTATATTAATGCATTAAAGCAGACCTTTCCTAGTTAGGCTAAGAGACAAAGATTTACTATTAGAGCTTCTAGGGCATAAGGACTGCCTATAAATACCCTAAATTTATAGTTCCTTATAGCAAACTTATTAGAAAAACAGAGGGATAAAACCTCCCCTATAGCTAAAGCCCTTAGTTATAAGGCTTCTAATAATAAGGGAAATTCTAAGGACTAGGAAAAGAAGTCTTCTAATCCTAACCCTAAGAAGGACTCTAACGCCACTAAAGAGCAGGATAAGAAGGATTTAAACCCTTCTAAGGCCTCTAAAAAGAAGTAGAAGAAGAAAAAGAGTAGCAACAGGGAAAAACAGAAAGGAAAAGAAGCTGCTTTTGCTTTAGGCTACACCCTAGCTATAGGATACGTTAAAGAATTAGATTCTAATAAATCTAGTAGTGATAATAGTAGTGATTCTGATTCTAATTTAGATAGTTCTAGTGCCTCTACTACTAGTAACACTACTAGCAAGCCTACTTTTAGCTACTCTAACGATATGGTTAAAAACTCCCTTTTGTATGATATAGGTTCTTCCTGTTATATTTGTAATAATAGGGCTTCTTTTAGGGACTTTAAACCTCTAAAGAAAGGTAAAACTAGTGCTATAATTACAGTAGGAGAACCTATTTATCCTAAAGGAAGAGGCACAGCTGTTTTTAATATTCTAGTCAAGAAAAATCCACTAGAATATAGGCCTTTAGCTCTGCTAGATGCCCTATATTTCCTAGGCATAGATACTAACCTAGTTAGTGGGTTATCTCACTATCTAAAGGGAGGTTATCTAGCTAAAGACTAGCTATTCCTAGCCAATAAAAGCCCCTATAGGTTATTAGAACCTGCTAAACATGGCTTCTTTTTACAGATTAAGGGGCAACCTACTCCTACGATCTGTAAGCATTTAACCTACCTCTCCTTTATAGGCTCTTAGTATTGCAACTAATAACGATAACTAAGAGCTTATAAGAACAAATTAGGGTTTTCCTACCCTATAGAGGTTTAAATTCCGCAACCAGCTTTTAATCCTAAGGAATATTAACGAATCAAAGAGCTAGAAGACAATAATAATTTAGCCCTATATCTTACTAAAGCTCCTCCTAGTTAGGCATCTTCTACAGGGGGTTTAGAAGGTCCATACCCTAATAACTTAGGTGACGATAGTGGCTATCTACTGCCCCCAGAGGCCTGTGATTCTTAAGAGGCCTGGCAACAGAGGGAGCTAGGGGATAATAGCCCTAAAAAGCTAGATTCTAGTTACAAGAAGTTACTAGATTTAGCCCTTCTTTAGCACATTTAACTAGGCCATATAGGCCTCCCTTTACTAAAGAAGTCATTGAAATTAGCTAAAGGGATCCCTGATTTTTCCGCCGTTAAAGAAAAGGATTTTAACTACATAGCCTATATGCAATCTAAAGCTATTAGAAGACTAACTAAACGACCTATTTAGGACCCCCCTAGAGTTCTAGATATTTTAGAGGGAGATACGGTTAAAATCGAACCTATACCGCATAATAAGAAGGCCACAGTCCTTATACTTATTGATCAAAAATCCTAGTATAAATAGTGCTTTTCATTAGCTAATAAAGAAGGTTTAACCCTTTCTTTAGCTATTAAGGGCTTCTTTAGGGCCTTAAAAAATCGATATAACGCGTATCCTAGGCACCTTCACTTTAACGGAGGTACTGAAATTAACAACGAACTTTAGTCATAGTTATCTTCTAAGGGAATTTGCTTTAGCACCTCTTACCCCTATATTCACGAACAGAATAGGCTAGTTAAGAGGGCTATTAGGGTTATCCTTGACAGGCTTAGGGCTACACTTTAGTGGTCTAAGCTACCCTTATATCTATAGTCTTACATCCTTCTAGCCATAGTGGAATTAGTTAATATCATAGCTAATATAACTAAACCTTTGACCCCTAAGCAGCTATTTCTAGCTAATTTAGAGCCTAAGACTTCCTATAAGCCTAACTTCTCAAAAATTAGGGCTATAGAGTCTTATTATGAGGTCCTAATACCTCTGGAGCAAAGATCTAAGCTTTAAAAGCTAGCCCCTAGGACTATTCCTAGTTGGTTACTAGCTACTCTAGGTTTTACTGTTTATCTTGTTTATATTCCCTCTAAAAGGTTAGTTATAAAGACTAGCTTTATTAAAATTATAGAGGATATAGGCTTTGTAAGGTCCCCTAAGCCTTTAGGGACTAATCCTTTAGAGGGAGAAGCCGATATCTCACGAGATAATCTAGAAGTTTAGGATAGTTACCTAAAGCCTAAAGGTCTAGCGCCCGCAGCGCCCGCAGCGCCTGTAACAATAGCCCCTAGGGCAACTAATACAGCGCCTATGACAGCGCCTGCAATGCCTCTAGCGCTACCCCTAGAGAGCCCTAGCTCTAGCGCCCCTAATAAGGGTGCTATTAAAAAACCGTTTTTAGATTTGGATTCTTTAATTAATTCTGATTCTATGGATATTAATGATTTTAATATATCTTCATATGTTAAGGAGATATGCTTTAAGGCATAATAAAAGGCTAAATTATCCACTAATAACAACGATTCGGACACCCCTAAGACCTAGAAACAAGCTTTAAAAAGCAAGGATAGTCGAAAATAGATAGATGCAACATTTAACGAATTTAAATAGCTTCTAGCTGCTAGAACCTTTAAATTTATAGGGATAGACTAAATTCCTAAGGGCTAGAGGGTTCTAAAGAATAGGCTTGTTTATAAGCTTAAAAAGGATAAAGAAAATAATCCTCTAAAATACAAGGCCTAACTCGTTGCTAAGGGTTTTATGCAAATAGAAGGTTAAGATTATATCGAAACCTACGCTATAACTAGCATTCCCCCTAGTTAGCGGATTTTACTAGCCCTAGCGGCTTATAATGACTAGGAAGTTAAATAGGTTAATTTTATAGGGGCCTTTTTAAATAGTCCACTAAAGGAATCTATCTATATGCAAATACCTAATAGATTTACTAAGTTTACTAAGTCTTCTACACCTAAAGTAGCTAAGTTACTTAAGAAGTATAGCTACAAACCCTCTTAAAAGCAGGTTATTTTCCTATAAAAGGCTTTATATAGATTAAAACAGAGCTCTAGAGAGTGGCAATAGGTTTTAAAGGACCTTCTTTAGAAGCTAGGCTTTTAACCCCTTATATCTAACCTAGCTGTCTTCTTTAACCTAACTATATCTATATATATAGTGACTTATGTGAATAACTGCCTTCTAATAGGACTAGATCTAGCTTATATTAATAGGCTAAAGAAGCTACTTTATAAAGCTTATCCTATAGAAGACCGTGGGCTAGCCAAATTTTTCCTAGGCATTTAAATCACTAGAAATCAAAAGAAAGGGACCCTAACTATCCACTAGTCCTAGTACATTTCTAAAGCCCTAGAAAGATTTAACATAAAGGATGCTAGACCTATTAAAATTCCTCTATAACTAGGAATTATAAAGCAGGTAGACCACCTAACTAAACCTCTTTCCCCCCCTAATCACAAGCTATATCAGAGTATTATAGGGACTATTATGTACCTAATGCTCCTTACAAGACCTAATATTGCCTTTCTAGTTTAGTGGCTTTCCATAGCGCTATCTAAGCTATTTATAGAGTATCTTAATGCTTCTAAACACCTGCTTAGGTACCTTTTAGGCTCTATAGGTTATTCTATAACTTATAGAAGGTCTAAAGCTCCTATAGCTTCTGTAACCCTTATTGGCTTCTGTGATAGCGACTTCGCGGGTGATAAGTCCTCTAAATTAACCTATGCTTATCTCTATAAGCTAGCTAAAGGACCTATTAGCTAGAAATTAAAGAAAGCAACTACAATAGCTTTATCCATATTAGAGGCTAAATCTAATGCCTTATGTAAAGCTATTAGGGAGCTAGAGTGGCTTTACAGTCTCTTTAAAGAGATAAAGCTACCTATAGCACCTCTAGTACTAATTTTTAGTGATAACTAAGGCGCTATTATAACCGCTAATAACCCTGCTCTTCATAGCAGAATAAAGTATACCCTACTAAAATTCAACTATACTAGAGAAAAGGTATAGAAGGGTATAGCTAAGGTTATCTATATTAACACTAAAGAGATGCCTGTAGATAGTTTAACTAAGCCCCTACCTAATAATAAATTTCAATAATTTATCTAACTATTAGGCCTTACGAATACAAAGGCTTAATCTAAATAACAAAATCAACTAAAAAGTCGAAAAACCGAAAAATTAACAAAAACACTGGAATTACGCCTAAAAGTTATTGATTTTGCTATTTAAAAGTTATTAGATTTATTATTGAATTTATGGTTAACTTAGATATCTATTAAAGAGCTAAGTCTAGGTATTGAATTAGTTACCTTATACTTTTCTAGAGGGAGTGTTAAAATAATGCTATTTATAGCACTATTTTATAGGCCCACTAGTTACCTTGTTGCGTTGTTGTAACGTTGGTTACAAGCGTTGCTTGCAGCGTTATTTGCTGTGACCTGCGTTGTTCCCACAACTAACCCGCGGGCTTGTATGACTAAGCCAACTAGGTTACCCTATAGGGAAGCTAAAATCGACTGTAACTAGGCAACTAGTAGTCGTATAAAAGGCTAATGTATACTGTTTAAATCCTTGAATTTTTCTGGATTTAATAGTATATTTTATTAATAGGGTTGTATACTAAAATGCTTAGTTAGGGCACCTAGGCAGCTAGTTTGTATGGCCGTGAGTCGATTTTTTATTTTTCCTATACAAATGAGTTTTACGGAAAATAAAAAGTAGCTCCTAAGACCTTTCTAGTGACCTAGATCCTTTGATACGGTTGGTAGGTCTATAAGGGGACTAGAAATCCTCTCATTGCTTGTCAGACTGTCCGTTAGCTAGGAATCAACTGTATTTAACTATTAAAAGCTCTTAATCTTAAAGAATAAGCTATAATCTAGTGAATCTAGAAGCCGCCGCGTCAGAATCTACTAGGGAGGTCTTCCTATCCCTCTAGTTAGATTCCCTTCCCATTTTCAATAGGTCTGTTAGCATGTTAGGGTGGATTAAGGAATGTGTAGCGCTAGGGTTAAATAGCATTAGCACTATTACCTAGCGGTTATCTTAACGTAACTTAATATCTATGCGAATTCGTAGGTCTAGGAGACTATTCTTATTAGGTTAAGTTACATTAAGAGTGTTTTCCTAAGGTTTTACTATGCTAATTAGGGTCTTGTTTGCGTTTAAGTAACTCCTAGCCTACTTAGTGCTAGCTTAGTGTGTCTTAGTGGTGTAAGTGTTTTTTTAGTAAATGCTATAGTCTAGTTTAGTGTACCTAGTTAATAAGTAGCCTAGTTTCTTACACTTATAACAAACTAGCAAGCCCCTTGCTCCTATGCAGTGTCTTTCCTATAGCTTTTTTTCTAGAGATACTAAGTAGTTCCTTCTCTTTTATTAGTTACCTCCTTAGTTACCTCCTTAGTAGCCTTTATAAGGGATCCCTTTCTTTTCCTTAGTTATTACTTTTGCTTTCTTTCCTTAGCTAATAAAGTAGTTCTAACTTATAGAGTACTCTTAGCTAAATACTTACTTCTTTATAGTGCTATTTAGGCACTATATAAACTAAGTGATTCTTAGAGGTTTAGGCATAGGCTTAGGTAATTCTACCTTTGCCTTTCCCTAGACCTTAATAAAAGTCTAGAATAACTAATCCTTACCTTAGTAAAGGGTTAGTAGCATTCCTATAGCTTCTAGGTAATGACTATCTTTATCTATTTCTCTAGTTTTTAGCTATTAGACAAACTCTGCCTAAGTGTAGCTCTAGTAATTTACATAACTATTTATAGTAGTAAAGCGTATTTACTATTACTTTGCCTTATTTACTAGGTAGTTACTAGCATATATAACCTTTATTATATTATTAGTAAATATATTTTAATCTATAGTAAAGGTTATATTTAAATTTACTAAGAATATCTATAGGTTCTTATAGGTATCCCCCTTATATATAGGAGCTTTTAGCTATATCTTTACTATACTATATCTATAAAGTCCTAGTAAGGGTAGTGCTTCCTAGGGAATAAAGGTAGTGTCTTAAGTAAAAGGTATTTATAGGGTAGGAGTAAGGCCTTTATTAGCGTTAACTAATTAGGGAGAGGTATTTACTTCCTATAAATTTTTCTATAGCTATTTAAGTTTTTACCTCTTTTAAGTAATTTATAGCTATGTCTTTGCTTATATAAGGCTATAGTTTAATATAGCTTCCTTACTATTAATAATAGGCTCTAATATATAGGAATTCTCTAGTATAGTTAGATAAGAAGACTTATATTCTAGAAGCGAGTTCTAATCTATAGGTATACCTTTATATAGTGTGTTTACTTTAGAGTTATTAATACCCCTTAAGTAAGTGTTTATTCTTTATAGTGCTAATATTCTTACCTTACTAATAGCCTATTACCCTAATAGGAAAGAGAGATTAACTTATTAAGGCTTTTAGGCTAGATATAAATAGAATAAGGTAATAGTATAGATAAGTAGTAGCTAGATAGCTAAAGCTAGGTAGTAATGCTTAAGGGTTTTAATCTCTAGCCTCCTATATTCTCTATGTGTAACCTTTGCCTAAATACCTCCTCTGCGCTTATATAACTAGCTTGTGGCAACCTCGCAGCTAGGGCGCTACAAGTCCTAAGTGGGTCTCACTACACATAATGCTATTGCCTCTATCGCCTATGTCGCTCCGTAGCCTCCACGACCCTAATAGTATTAGATATTATATATTAGGGTGTATTTAATTATAAGTTCTAGTAAAGTTACTATAAGCTTACTAGGTATACGTAGTTAGCTATAACTTTAGCTATTAATAGCTATAACGCTAGCTTTTTAACCTATAGCTTACTTTCACTACCTATATAAATTACTTAAAGGGTCTATAGTTAATATAAAAAAGACTAAATTTCCCCTCCTTTTTCTCTTTCTTTCCTTCTTATCCCTCTTACTTTTTAATATTAAATTTATAAGTTAGCCCTACTAGCCCTATAGTAGCGTTCTTACTACTACTACCTAGTAGTTACTAATATTATCTAGAGTCTTCCTCCTTATTATCTTATTATCTCTCTGCTTCTTATAGTTAGTATTATAGTTAGTATCTTACTGCTTTACTCCTTGCTTACTTACTACTAACTTATAGATAGGTTATAATATCTTCTATTTGCCTAATAACTCTAGGACCCTTAGCGCCTACCCTAGAAAAATCCCCTTATAAGAGGGCTTTATATGCTTTAAAAATGTTTACGTAAGTTTACCTCTTATTTATAGTATTATAGCTACTAACTTACTAAGCAATATAATTAAAATTCCTTGCCTTTACTATAGTTAGTAGGTAGTAATCTAGTAAATTACCCCTAAAGATAATAGAGCTAAACCTTAGTATATTATAGATAGAAAGCTAATTCCTAATAAGTGCTATTATTCCCCTAGTATAACTAAGCTACTCCTCTCCTACTCTTATAATACTAACTTAGAATAGGTAATTCCTTAAAGTATACTTACTATATAAAAAATAATAAAATATATGCTAGTATAAGTGCCCTTTTAAGGCTACTACTCTTAGCTAGCTAACCTATTATTAGTGTTCTATAAGAATTATAATACTCTATTATAAGTTCTTTAAGGTTATAAAGGAGGTTCCTAATAGCACCTATTACTATCTATCCCTAGTAAGATTATTAATTCTAGTAACTTAGTTAAAGCTAACTTATTACTAAGCTTTAGTGCGCGTAAAACATAAATTATATAATACTCTCCTTACTATAAAGAATATAGATTACTATAGGAGAGTTTATTAGGCTTATCTAACTATAGAAGCTACTTATAAGGTAAATGCTAATAAGTAAGTAGTAATATTATAGCTATTTAATACTACTAACCTTAAGGTCTAAATTAATATTACTAATAGCTTACGCTTTATAGCTTAAAATGCCCCTATAGTAAGTCCTATTATCTCTAGCATAGCTTTTACTTTACTAACTTATAGCTAGTTTATAGCATATGCTTTATAGCTCCCTATATATATTAGCCTCTCTAAGCTCCCTAAAAAGCTTTATTTCTTTATTTATAGGGATAAGAAAGGGTCCTTTAATAATAAAGCTTCTATAGCTACTATAAAGGAAAATATAGTAATAGATATAATAATAAAGTAATAGGTACTTAGTAGCTATATAGTAGTTTGCTTTAAGAGAATATAACTTTTTTATATTATAAAATTTTATATATTAAATTACTAAAGTAATAATATCTCTATAAACTAGCTACTTAATTACTGCTTGTAATTATTTATAATATCCCTTGTAATAAAATCTCTTTTTAATACCTATAAATTCTCTAAACTATTATAGCCTTTCTATTTTACTAAGAATTTCCGCTGTTTTCTATTATACTAATATAAGATAATTCTCTTAACCTTAAACTCTTCTTTATTTTCTTTAATATTATTTTATAGTAAGGATATATTTATATAGCTAGTGGGATCCCCTCTAAATAGTTTAAGGCTTATAATATTAAATATATTATAAAGCCTTAAGCTAGCTAGTAATTATAATTAATAGGCTAAGCTATAATTTCTAACTACCTTTTTAATTTTATAGGGCCCTAGGTACTTAGCTATAAGCTTTTAGCTTAGTTATCTTAGGTTAATATTCTTAGTAAATAGCAAAATATAGTCCCTAACCTTAAACTCTATTAGTATTCTCTTATAATTATAATACTTCTTTTACTATGCTTATATATTATAGAGTAGTTACTTAATCTCTAAGTATCTTTATCTTAATTCTAAGACTTTATTTTCTACTTAGTTATTTACTAAGCTAGGTATTAGGATAGCCTAATATAGTTCCCTTAGGTTATACCCTTATAGTGCCTTTACTAGCATTAGGCTATAACTACTATACTTACTTATATTATAGGTAAACTATACTATTAGCAAATATTTTACCTAATTATCCTATTTAGCGCATGCGTAGGCTCTTAGATAATACTTAAGAACCTAGTTTAATTACTTTATTTACCTATCTATTTAGGGATAAAATACAGTGCTTAGTTACTACTTTATTATAATAAGGTAATAGAAAGTCCTCTAGAATCCACTAGTAAATATTAACCTATAGTCTATAATAATACCTTCTAGGGTGCTATAGTCTTTAAAAATGTTTTTAAGGAATACTATAGTAAGGCTATTGCTAGTTAGGCGTGTAAACACTAGTATATAAATACTATACTTTAAGAATTAGTTTATAATAACTAAAATTACATTATATAACTAAAACTTCTAATCCTTTACTAGTAGTAAGCCTATAATAAAGTCTATTAATAATTCTTAGAAGGGGCAATTAGGCACTAGTAATATAGCTAACTTACTGTAAGGTTTATGTAACCTTAGCTTTAAAACTTAATAATTAACGTAAGACTAGATATATACCTTAATATCTTTCTTTATTAATAGCTAGTAATACTAGCCTATAATATAATAGAGAGTCTTACTAATCCCCTAATAGCCTACTATAGGATTATTATAGGTTAATAGTAAAATTTCTTTTTATAATCCTAGTAGGATAAAAATATAATTTTTATATATTAGTAACTTAGAGAATCTTATAGTCTATATCTATAGCTCTCTAGCCTCTAGCTTAGAGGGACTAATTAACTATAGTCCTAACGCACTAGAGTTACTACTTATTAGCAATAACTTTCGCTATATAATAAAGGCATCCCCTTACTATGCTTCTAATAATAAGACTTAAATTAGGGCTTTTAATTCCGCTGCCTTACTCCTAATATTAGAGTTAAACTTAGAAGAGGTTCTTTAAACCACTAAGATTTTTATTATAATATTACTATAGCCTAGTAGCTCTTTAGTAGCGCTCTTAGATAAATTAACTAACCTAGTAAAGATTAATATAGTAAAGGTTCTCCTACTTACTATTACTTCTATAAATATAGTAAAGATTAATATAAAAGAGATTCTCCTACCTACTATTAGGTAGTTTACCTTAATACTACTATAAGTATATAGCTTCTTAGTAATACTCTTAGACTTTTTAACTAGTGTAGTAAAGGTTAATATAGTAAAGGTTAACTTACTTACTATTGCTTCTATAAGCCTAGTAAAGATTAATATAGAAAAGGTTCTTAAACTAGCTAGTAAGGTTTAATTACTATAATTCTATAGCTTTATTACTATACGCTCTAGCCTTTTACCTAGCCTAGTAAAGATTAATATAGAAAAGGTTCTCTTACTTACTATTAGGGTTATTACTTTACTATTAAGGGGTAATAAGTATAAATATAGGGTACTTACTAAGTTACTATTACTCTTATGCTACTTCTTAACTATAAACCTAACACACTATAGATACGCCTAACTAGTAGTTAAGCTATTACTAACACAGTGCCCCTATAGCCTAATAGTAGTAAACTTAGTAAGGAAGGTTAGTAACTAAGATATAAAAGCCTTAGCCTTCCTTTCCTTACTAATATAGTCTAACCTTTATAATAAAGAATTAGCAGGATTTAGCTTCCTTACCTAATATTTAATAGTAAAGTTAAATAGGCATAGCTTATCTAATATAGTAACCTAGTGACTAGTTAGCTTAGGCTTTATTACAAGGTACTTATAATTTAGGTAATCTATAATTATAGTAACTAGGTACGCTAAGTAAGCAAGGTAGTGCCTCTAAGTCTAAAAAGCCTCCTAAATTACTAGTAACTCTGCGTCTAGTGTTACGTAGCGTAATTTAGCGTCCTTTAATTTTCTTAATATAAACACTATAGGGTGCTAGTAACCTAGCACTAATATTATAAGGATAGCTCTTGTTAAAATAATGCTATTTATAGCACTATTTTATAGGCCCACTAGTTGCCTTGTTGCGTTGTTGCAACGTTGGTTACGAGCGTTGCTTGCAGCGTCTGTTGTGACTTGCGTTCCCACAACCAACCCACGGGCTTGTATGACTAAACCGACTAGGTTACCCTATAGGGAAGCTAAAATTAACTGTAACTAGGCAACTAGTAGTCGTATAAAAGGCTGACGTATACTGTTCAAATCCTTAAATTTTTCTGGATTTAATAGTATATTTTATTAATAGGGTTGCTTATTAAAGTACTTAGTTAGGGCACCTAGGCAGCTAGTTTGTATGGCCGTGAGTTGATTTTTTATTTTTCCTATACAAATAGGTTTTGCGGAAAATAAAAAGTAGCTCCTAAGACCTCTCTAGCGGTCTAGATCCTCTAATATAGTTAGTAAGTCTATAAGGGGACTAGAAATCCTCTTATTACTTATTAGACTATCTGTTAGCTAGGAATTAACTATATTTAACTATTAAAAGCTTCTAATCTTAAAGAATAAGCTATAATCTAGTGAATCTAGAAGCCGCCGCGTTAGAATCTACTAGGGAGGTCTTCCTATCCCTCTAGTTAGATTCCCTTCCTATTTTTAATAGGTTATAAGCCCAGAAGGCCTATAGATTACTACATTACTACGCTATTCTACTGCGATTACTGCTTGATTTTGGATACTAGTTATCACCTACTATACCTGTGGGCTCTTAAGATTACAAAGGAAACCACTAGAATTTGAAGCTCTTTATTTACTAGTACCACGCATCGCAATATCAGACCCTTAGTGTTAAAAATCAACTATAGCCGCAACCCGCAACCACCACATTGCAACCTGTAACTATCTAGTTATAACCACAACCTCTTTTTAGTAATTCTATTCACTATTACGACCGTTATATTTGATATTATCTATAACAGTAGATACGCTATATCCTTTAAAAATCATTAGACATCTAGTATATTATATACTAGGCTTTTTAACCTATTACATTACGTTGCACGCACTATACATTACGTTACGTTACGTTATAGCTTCTGTAATCTATTATCTACGATTCCTATTACTTAGTGTTAAGAAAATTTTCTCGGAGACCCCTCTCCGCTATTTTTCTGCCCGCGCATACTAAAGACCCACTTTTTAGACCTAAGGGCTGCCCTCTTAAACAGTCCTACCACACAATTTACATACGCGACTAGATTGCAACACAAGCAATTTCTAGCGCGCGTTATTTACAACAGAAACAAATTTAGAGCTTCTACATAGGGATTCTTTTACTTTTTAGGGGATTTTTTTAGAAGATAGCACCACCTAGTTATAAGGGTAAGGCCCCTGCTATAGGGTCTTCTAGCCCCCCTAGGGACCCTAGTAAGATAGATATAGAAGGTTAACTAGCTGTTTAGGCTAGTGCCTTATAGCTATAGATGCAGGGCTAAATTAAATAACAAGGCAAGACCTTATCTGATTTTATTAGGCATAGCAAGGAAAATCGTATTAAAAACAAGGCTAGCATTAATAATCTACTAGAGAAATTAACGCAAACTATGACTGTTATGCAAGGTCTTTAGGCTTCTAATAGACCTAAGGAAGAAAATACTAAGGTTCTAGAAGAAGACCTAATAGCTACTACTTCTACGAGCGTACCTTCTAGTAACTTACAAGCTGCCTTTAATACAGGTGCTATAAAGGAACTAAATAAGAAAGTTCACTCTATTCCAGAGGGAGCTAAGCTAAAAGGCCCTAAAAACTATAATTAGTGGAAGCAAGCCCTAAGCATACAATTTAGAGCCCTAGGATTACCTAAATTTATAGATAATCTAAGCCTAGCAGGCTATCTAGCTAACTGTAACTAAGCTATTCTTTTAATAATATTAAGAGATAGCTACTAACCTAGACTATAGGCTGCTATATATTAGCAAAAATCCCCTAAAGAAGCCTATAAAGTCCTTATTAGGCAGTATTCGCAGAGTGCTAAAATCCAGCGTGGTATACTATATGCTAGCTACCACTCCCTAAACTTTTTAAGTTATAAGGGATCTTTAGAGGCTTTTAATGCTAATTTTAATAATTTACTAGCTAGACTATAGCTTTGTAGTGTAGAGATCGCCCCTATTAATTAAGTAAATCATTATATTAATGCATTAAAGCAGACCTTTCCTAGTTAGGCTAAGAGATAAAGATTTACTATTAGAGCTTCTAGGGCATAAGGACTGCCTGTAAATACCCTAAATTTACAGTTCCTTATAGCGGATTTATTAGAAAAACAGAGGGACAAAACCTCCCCTATAGCTAAAGCCCTTAGTTATAAGGCTTCTAATAATAATAAGGGAAATTCTAAGAACTAGGAAAAGAAGTCTTCTAATCCTAACCCTAAGAAAGACTCTAACGCCACTAAAGAGCAGGATAAGAAGGATTTAAACCCTTCTAAGGCCTCTAAAAAGAAGCAGAAGAAGAAAAAGAGTAGTAATAGGGAAAAATAGAAAGGAAAAGAAGCTGCTTTTGCTTTAGGCTATACCCTAGCCACGGGATACATTAAAGAATTAGATTCTAATAAATCTAGTAGTGATAATAGTAGTGATTCTAAGTCTAACTTAGATACCTCTAGTACCACTAGTAACACTACTAGCAAGCCTACTTTTAGCTACTCTAATGATGTAGTTAAAAACTCCCTTTTATATAATATAGGTTCTTCCTGTCATATTTGTAATAATAGGGCTTCTTTTAGGGACTTTAAACCTCTAAAGAAAGGTAAAACTAGCGCTATAATTACAGTAGGAGGACCTATTTATCCTAAAGGAAGAGGCACAGCTGTTTTTAACGTTCTAGTCAAGAAAAATCCACTAGAATATAGGCCCTTAGCTCTGCTAGATGCCCTATATTTCCCGGGCATAGATACTTTGTCGGGGAAAAACAACCACCCCAAAACAACGGAAAAGAGGGACCCGACGATAATGATGATGCCGATGAAAATGATTAATATAACGATATTAATGATGTTAACGATTTTAGCGATATTAATAACCAAACCTAGATAACGGGATCTAGGTCTGCGATATTTTCGATCTATCGCGAGGATCCAAGCTAGAGCGGCCTAGCAAGGTAGTTAGATAATCTCGAATAATCTTATAATCTCAAAGGGGAAGGCAGGTAAAAACACCACAATTTTAAATAATCCGTGCTAAAGGCAACGAAGGGAGAGTTGTTTTTCTATAAAAGGGGAGGGAATCTAGGGCTTTTATCTAGCTAAGAGGTTAGAGGCTAGGCTATATGACTAGGGATCCGATGTGGCTAATTTCATTGGATACGAGGTCTGCTAGGCTATATGACTAGGGATCCGATGTGGCCAATTTCATCGGATACGAGGTCTGCTAGGCCACATGACTAGGGATCCGATGTGGCTAATTTCCGAGGGATCCGACAAGCCGAGGTCTAAGGGGCTAGAGGCCTCGTGAGAAAGAGGTCTCTAGGGGTCACATTCCTAGCCACACAACACCTCCCTAACTGTTTTCCCTTCCTAGTCCCTAGGAAAGGGAAAACAGTAACTAAAGAAACAACAAGAAGGGGAATAAATAGTATAATTATTAGATAAAAAAAAATCGTGATATTTAGGCCCCCCCTTCTTATTATTAGAGACCTCTTTAAAAGACCCTTTATACATCAGATCCCCTTTAATTGTCAGAGGAATCATTAGTTAGAGAGGTCTTTAACGGTTAGAGGCCTTGTCAGACGATGGATTAATTAATCTAATGAAAAGGGACCTTTTCAATCGTCAGAGACCCCTTTAGCAGACTTTCTAACATCAGATTCCCCTTCAATCGTCAGAGGAATCATCAGTTAGAGAGGTCTTTAACGGTCAGGGGTCTTGTCAGACAATGGATTAATTGATCCGATAAAAAGGGGCTCTTTCAATCGGTTAGAGACCTCTTCAGAAGACCCTCTATACATCAGATTCCTCGTCAATCGTCAGAGAAATCGTTAGTTAGAAAAGGTCTTTAACGGTTAGAGGTCTCGTTAGACTAATCCGATGATAAGGGCTCCTTTTAATTAGTTAGAGACCTCTTTAGAAGACCCTCTGTACATTAGATTCCTCGTTAATCGTTAGAGAAATCGTCAGTTAGAAAGGTCTTCAACGGTCAGAGGTCTCGTTAGACTAATCCGATGATAAGGGCTCCTTTCAATCAGTCAGAGACCTCTTTAGAAGACCCTCTGTACATCAGATTCCTCGTTAATTGTCAGAGAAATCGTCAGTCAGAAAGGTCTTTAACGGTCAGAGGCCTCGTCAGACAATGGATTAATTGATCTAATGAAAAGGGACCTTTTCAATCGTCAGAGACCCCTTTAGCAGACCTTCTGACATTAGATTCCTCTTTAATCGTCAGAGGAATTATCAGTCAGAGAGGTCTTTAACGGTCAGAGGCCTTGTCAGACAATAGATTAATTAATCTGACGAAAAGGGACCTTTTTAATCATTAGAGACCCCCTTAGCAGACCTTCTGACATTAGATTCCCCTTTAATTGTCAGAGGAATCATTAGTTAGAGAGGTCTTTAACGGTCGGGGGTCTTGTTAGATGACAGATCAATTAATCTAATAAAAAGAAAAAAAAAAGACCCGATTTATTCAAGATTGAATTCAAAGGTCTAGCTGCTTGCCTCCCCAACGGATAACTAAGCAAAACTAGGGTATCAAATCGATTCGGGCTAGCTAGCGAGCTAGCTAGGGCAGGTCGGAAGGTTGAAAATCAGAAGGTAAGGTCGAAGATTAGAAGAAAAGGTCGAAAATCGGAAGAAAAGGTTAAAGATAGAAAGGAAGGTCAAAAATCGGAAGAAAAGGTCGAAGATAGAAAGGAAGGTCAAAAATCGGAAGAAAAGGTCGAAGATAAAAAGGAAGGTTAAAAATCGGAAGAAAAGGTCGAAGATAAAAGGGAAGCGTCAAAATCAGAAGAAAAGGTTAAAAGGAAGCGTTTAACCTAGCTAACCTAGGCTAAGAGGAAAAAGGTCGTAGCGGTCGCGATTAATTAGTCTGACTAATTCGATGATTTTGACGATATCAGACTAGTCAGATAACCTAGATCAATTGATCGGAACGAAGGGATTTAATCTAGCTGCCCAGATTAAAGGGGAAAAGGGTTGGTTATAGTAGTTAATTAGAATAAAGGGATCCGGTCTAGCTAACCCGGATCGAACGGAAAAGAGGTAAGACGCTGCTAATGATTATAATAATCGTACAAGGGGATAACCAAAGGCAATAAAAGAGGCAATGTTAGGAAGGTATTGTTAAATTTAACGGAAGGTCTAATAGGACTATTCCCTATTTCTCCACTATTTTTGTCAGGGAAAAACAACCACCCTAAAACAATGGAAAAGAGGGACCTAACGATAATGATAATGCCAATGAAAATGATTAATATGACAATATTAATGATGTTAACAATTTTAGCGATATTAATAACCAAACCTAGATAACGGGATCTAGGTCTGTAATATTTTCAATCCATCGCGAGGATCTAAGCTAGAGCAGCCTAGCAAGGTAGCTAGATAATCTCGAATAATCTTATAATCTCAAAGGGGAAGGCAGGTAAAAACACTATAATTTTAAACAATCCGTGCCAAAGGCAACGAAGGGAGAGTTGTTTTTCTATAAAAGGGGAGGGAATCTAGGGCTTTTATCTAGCTAAGAGGTTAGAGGCTAGGCCATATGACTAGGGATCCGATGTGGCCAATTTCATCGGATACGAGGTCTGCTAGGCCACATGACTAGGGATCCGATGTGGCTAATTTCATCGGATACGAGGTCTGCTAGGCCACATGACTAGGGATCCGATGTGGCTAATTTCCGAGGGATCCGACAAGCCAAGGTCTAAGGGGCTAGAGGCCTCGTGAGAAAGAGGTCTCTAGGGGTCACATTCCTAGCCACACAATACTAACCTAGTTAGTGGGTTATCTCACTATCTAAAGGGAGGTTATCTAGCTAAAGACTAGCTATTCCTAGCCAATAAAAGCCCCTGTGGGTTACTAGAACCTGCTAAACACGGCTTTTTTCTATAGATTAAGGGGTAACCCACGCCTACAATCTGTAAGCATTTAACCCACCTCTCCTTTATAGGCTCTTAATATTGTAACTAACAATAGCAATAATAACTAAGAGCTTATAAGAACAAATTAGGGTTTTCCTACCCTATAGAGGTTTAAATTCCGCAACTAGCTTTTAATCCCAAGGAATATTAACAAATCAAAGAGCTAGAAGACAATGATTTAGAAGATTTAGCCCTATATCCCACTAAAGCTCCTCCTAGTTAGGCATCTTCTATAGGGGGTTTAGAAGGTCCATACCCTAATGACTTAGGTGACAATAGTGGCTGTCTATTGCCCCCAAAGGCCTATGATTCTTAAGAGGCCTGGTAACAGAGGGAGCTAGGGGATAATAGCCCTAAAAAGCTAGATTCTAGTTACAAGAAGTTACTAGATTTAGCCCTTCTTTAGCACATTTGATTAGGCTATATAGGCCTCCCTTTACTAAAGAAGTCATTGAAATTAGCTAAAGGGATCCCTGATTTTTCCGCCGTTAAAGAAAAGGATTTTAACTATATAGCCTATATGCAATCTAAAGCTATTAGAAGACTAACTAAATAACCTATTTAGGACCCCCCTAGAGTTTTAGACATTCTAGAGGGAGATATGGTTAAAATTAAACCTATACTGTATAATAAGAAGGCCACAGTCCTTATACTTATTAATCGAAAATCCCAGTATAAATGGTGCTTTTTATTAGCTAATAAAGAAGGCTTAACCCTTTCTTTAGCTATTAAGGGTTTCTTTAAGGCCCTAAAAAACCGATATAACGCGTATCCTAGGCACCTTCACTTTAACGGAGGTACTAAAATTAATAACAAACTTTAGTTATAGTTATCTTCTAAAGGAATTTGCTTTAGCACCTCTTGCCCCTATATTCACAAACAGAATAGGCTAGTTAAGAGGGCTATTAGGGTTATCCTAGACTAGCTTAGGGCTACACTTTAGTGGTCTAAGCTACCCTTATATCTATAGTCTTATATCCTTCTAGCCATAGTGGAATTAGTTAATATTATAGCTAATATAACTAAACCTTTAACCCCTAAGCAGCTATTTCTAGCTAATTTAGAGCCTAAGACTTCCTATAAGCCTGACTTCTTAAAAATTAGGGCTATAGGGTCTTATTGTAAGGTCCTAATACCTCTAGAGCAGAGATCTAAGCTTTAAAAGCTAGCCCCTAGGACTATTCCTAGCCGGTTGCTAGCTACTCTAGGTTCTACTGTTTATCTTATTTATATTCCCTCTAAAAGGTTAGTTATAAAGACTAGCTTTATTAAAATTATAGAGGATATAGGCTTTATAGGGTCCCCTAAGCCTTTAGGGACTAATCCTTTAGAGGGAGAAGCTAATATCTCACGAGATAATCTAGAAGTTTAGGATAGTTACCTAAAGCCTCCTAAAAGCCTAGCGCCCGCAGCGCCCGCAGCGCCTGTACTAACAGTCCCTAGGATAACTAATACAGCGCCTATAACAGCGCCTGCAACGCCTCTAGCGCTACCCCCTAGAGAGCCCTAGCTCTAGCGCCCCTAATAAGGGTGCTATCAAAAAACCGTTTTTAGATTTAGATTCTTTAATTAATTCTAATTCTATGGATATCAATAATTTTAATATATCTTCATACGTCAAGGAGATATGCTTCAAGGCATAATAAAAGGCTAAATCATCCACTAAAAACAACAACAATTTGGATACCCCTAAGACCTAGAAACAAGCTTTAAAAAGCAAGGATAGTTAAAAATGGATGGATGCAACTTTTAACAAATTTAAATAGCTTCTAGCTACTAGAACCTTCAAATTTATAGGGATAGACTAAATTCCTAAGGGCTAGAGGGTTCTAAAGAATAGGCTTGTTTACAAGCTTAAAAAGGATAAAGAAAATAATCCTTTAAAGTATAAGGCCTAACTCGTTGCTAAAGGGTTTATGCAGATAGAAGGTTAAGATTATATTAAAACCTACGCTGTAACTAGCATTCCCCCTAGTTAGCGGATTTTACTAGCCCTAGTGGCTTGTAATAACTAGGAAGTTAAATAGGTTGATTTTATAGGGGCCTTTCTAAACAGTCCACTAAAGGAATCTATCTATATGCAAATACCTAATGGATTTACTAAGTTTGCTAAGTCTTTTACACCTAAAGTAGCTAAGTTACTTAAGAAGTATAGCTACAAACCCTCTTAAAAGCAGGTTATTTTCCTATAAAAAGCTTTATATAGATTAAAACAGAGCTCTAGAGAGTGGCAACAGGTTTTAAAGGACCTTCTTCGGAAGCTAGGCTTTTAACCCCTTATATCCAACCTAGCTGTCTTCTTTAACCTAACTATATCTACATATATAGTGACTTATGTAAATAACTGCCTTCTAATAGGACTAGATCTAGCTTATATTAATAGGCTAAAGAAGCTACTTTATAAAGCTTATCCTATAGAAGACTATAGGCTAGCTAAATTTTTCCTAGGCGTTTAAATCACTAGAAATTAAAAGAAAGGGACCCTAACTATCCACTAGTCCTAGTACATTTCTAAAGCCCTAGAAAGATTTAATATAAAGGATACTAGACCTATTAAAATTCCCCTACAACCTGGAATTATAAAACAGGTAGACCCACCTAACTAAACCTCTTTCCCCCTCTAATTACAAGCTATATTAGAGTATTATAGGGACTATTATATACCTAATGCTCCTTACAAGACCTAATATTGCCTTTCCGGTTTAGTGGCTTTCCATAGCGCTATCTAAGCTGTTTATAGAGCACCTTAATGCTTCTAAACATTTGCTTAGGTACCTTTTAGGTTTTATAGGTTATTCTATAACTTATAGAAGGTCTAAAGCTACTATAGCTTCTGTAACCCTTATTAGCTTCTGTGATAGCGACTTCGCGGGTGATAAGTCCTCTAAATCAACCTATGCTTATCTCTATAAGCTAGCTAAAGGACCTATTAGCTAGAAATCGAAGAAAGCAACTATTGAAAATGGGAAGGGAATCTAACTAGAGGGATAGGAAGACCTCCCTAGTAGATTCTGACGCGGCGGCTTCTAGATTCACTAGATTATAGCTTATTCTTTAAGATTAGGAGCTTTTAATAGTTAAATACAGTTAATTCCTAGCTAACGAATAGTCTAATAAGCAATGAGAGGATTTCTAGTCCCATCATAGACCTACCAACTGTATTAAAGGATCTAGGTTACTAGAGAGGTCTTAGGAGCTACTTTTTATTTTCCGTAAAACTTATTTATATAGGAAAAATAAAAAATCAACTCACAGCCATACAAACTAGCTGCCTAGGTGCACTAACTAAGCACTTTAATAAATAACCCTATTTATAAAATATACTATTAAATCCAGAAAAATTCAAGGATTCGAATAGTATACGTTAGCCTTTTATATAACTACTAGTTGCCTAGTTACAGTTGATTTTAGCTTCCCTATAGGGTAACCTAGTCGGCTTAGTCATACAAGCCCGTGGGTTAGTTGTGGGAACGCAGGTCACAACAAACAACGCTGCAAGCAACGCTCGTAACCAACGTTGCAACAACGCAACAAGGCAACTAGTGGGCCTATAAAATAGTGCTATAAATAGCATTATTTTAACAGCAACTATAATAGCTTTATCCACATTAGAGGCTAAATCTAATGCCTTATATAAAGCTATTAGGGAGCTAGAGTGGCTTTACAGTCTCTTTAAAGAGATAAAGCTACCTATAGCACCTTTAGTACTGATTTTTAGTGATAACTAAGGCGCTATTACAACCGCTAATAACCCTGCTCTCTATAGCAAAACAAAGCATACCCTACTAAAATTTAACTATACTAGAGAAAAGGTATAGAAGGGTATAGCTAAGGTTATCTACATTAACACTAAAGAGATGCCTGCGGATAGTTTAACTAAACCCCTGCCTAATGATAAATTTTAACAATTTATCTAACTATTAGGCCTTACAAATACAAAGGCTTAATCTAAACTAACAAAATTAACTAAAAAGTCGAAAAACCGAAAAATTAACAAAAACACTGGAATTACGCCTAAAAGTTATTGATTTTGCTGTTTAAAAGTTATTGGATTTGTTATTGAATTTATGGTTAACTTAGATATCTATTAAAGAGCTAAGTCTAGGTATCAAATTAGTTACCTCATACTTTTCTAAAGGGAGTGTTAAAATAATGCTATTTATAGCACTATTTTATAGGCCTACTAGTTGCCTTATTGCGTTGTTGCAACGTTAGTTACGAGCGTTGCTTGCAGCGTCTGTTATGACTTGCGTTCCCACAACTAACCCACGGGCTTGTATGACTAAGCCAACTAGGTTACCCTATAGGGAAGCTAAAATCAACTGTAACTAGGCAACTAGTAGTCGTATAAAAGGCTAACGTATACTGTTTGAATCCTTGAATTTTTCTGGATTTAATGGTATATTTTATTAATAGGGTTGCTTATTAAAGTACTTAGTTAGGGCACCTAGGCAGCTAGTTTGTATAGCCGTAAGTCGATTTTTTATTTTTCCTATATAAATAGGTTTTGCGAAAAATAAAAAGTAGCTCCTAAGACCTCTCTAGCAGTCTAGATCCTCCGATACGGTTAGTAGGTCTATAAGGGGACTAGAAATCCTCTCATTGCTTATTAGACTATCCGTTAGCTAGGAATTAACTGTATTTAACTATTAAAAGCTCCTAATCTTAAAGAATAAGCTATAATCTAGTGAATCTAGAAGCCGCCGCGTTAGAATCTACTAGGGAGGTCTTCCTATCCCTCTAGTTAGATTCCCTTCCCATTTTCAATAGCTCTAATTACGTATCTAGAGGCATTAGTCTCCACTTATAGTGGTAACATTAGATTAAAGTAGACTAAAATCAGAGCCTCCTAGAATAGCTTTTATAGTTCCCTAAACGCTACTAGCTTGCTATTATCTAGCTTAAAATTCGCTAGTTAGTTCCCTTATAAGCGGTTTATTAATAGGATAACTATTTTACTATATAACTTAATAAAACACCTATAGAACCTAGTAAAGCTAAGGAAAGATTAGATATTAAACACGTAAATAGGTATTAGCTATATTATAATTACCTTTACCTTACTTAGGTCTATTAAGATTCCTTTTAGTAAGATTACGTAACTAAGGAATTTAACCTTCTTAACAGAGAATTAGCACTTATTTAAATTAATAAAAAGGTTAGCCTTCTAAAATCTCTTAAGAATCTTTTTAACATTACCCTTATACTCTAAGATCTTATAGCTAAATATTAGGGTATTATTAAGGTAGATAATATAAATAAGGTTATTAAGGCTTTCTAAAGCTTTATTAATATACTCTTAGAAGGATACTAGCGTGTTAATAAGCCTAAATAGCATTATAAGATACTTAAAGTAACTATATTTACACTAGAAGGCTATTTTCTACTTATTACCCTTATAAATACATAGCTAATAGTATATATCTTTAAGGTCTAACTTTATAAAAATCTTTACACCCCCTAGTTAATCTAAGATTTCTAATATTAAGGGCAAAGGGGCCTTATCTTTAACTATAATCTTATTAAGGCCTCTATAATTTATATATAGTTATAGCTTTCCCCCTTTTTTTAGTATAAAAAGGATTAGGGCGCTTACTAGGCTAATAGATCTTTAGATTTACCTATATTCCTATATAGTTACTAGGTACTTATAAAGCACCTATAACTCTTTCTTAGCTAAGTTATATATTAAACCCTATAGTAATGCTTTTCCTTCTTCTAATTTAATAGTATATATATAGCTACCTAAGCTAAGAAAGGTACTAGCCTCTTTATTTAAAAATATATCTTTAAACTCCTTATAAGCTTCTAGAAGTTTTACTTTCTTAGGTTTATTAGCTAGTTTTATTATTATGCTATTACTACTTCCTTTATCTTTATTTACTATAGGTCTAATAGTAGCTATATATCTAATTATATATATTACCTATAGGTTAAGTACTACTATAATAAATATATATTTTACTACTTTTTAACTATCTTATAACCCTATTACTAATAAGATATATTCCTTTATTATAAGGTATTTCTAAAGTCTATCTTTCTAAGATATTATTATAGGCTTATACTCTCTTACCTAATTAACTCCTAAAACTAATTTTTTACTACTATTAGTAATATAGTAGCTAAGTTAGCATATCTTTATATAGCCTATACTATCCCTAACTAATACTATTTTCTTTAAAATCCCTTAATATAGTATAATATTACCTAATACACTCTTAAGTATATTATTATAAGGTTATACTTTTAACTAATTAAGGTCTATTAGTATATTAAGGTAAATTAAGGAATATATAGCGCTAGGGTTAAATAGCATTAATATTGCTACCTAGTGGTTATCTTAATATAACTTAATATCTATATAAATTTATAGGTTTAGAAGACTATTTTTATTAGGTTAAGTTATATTAAGAGCGTTTTCCTAGGGTTTTACTACGCTAATTAGGGTCTTATTTATATTTAAGTAACTCCTAGCTTACTTAGTGCTAGCTTAGTATATCTTAGTAGTATAGGTATTTTTTTAGTAAATACTATAGTCTAGTTTAGTATACCTAGTTAATAGGTAGCTTAGTTTCCTATACTTATAATAGACTAGTAAGCCCCTTACTCCTATATAGTATCCTTTCTATAGCTCTTTTTCTAGAGATACTAAGTAGTTTCTTCTTTTTTATTAGTTACCTTCTTAGTTACTTTCTTAGTAGCCTTTATAAGGAATCCCTTTCTTTTCCCTAGTTATTACTTTTACTTTCTTTCCTTAGCTAATAAGGTAGTTCTAACTTATAGGGTACTCTTAGCTAAATACCTACTTCTTTATAGTGCTATTTAGGTATTATATAAACTAAGTAATTCTTAAAGGTTTAGGTATAGGCTTAGGTAATTCTACCTTTACCTTCCCCTAGATTTTAATAAAAGTCTAGAATAACTAATCCTTACCTTAGTAAAGGGTTAGTAGTATTTCTATAGCTTCTAGGTAATAACTATCTTTATCTATTTCTCTAGTTTTTAGCTATTAGATAAACTTTACCTAAGTATAGCTTTAGTAATCTATATAACTATCTATAGTAGTAAAGTATATTTACTATTACTTTACCTTATTTATTAGGTAGCTACTAGTATACATAACCTTTATTATATTATTAGTAAATATATTTTAATTTATAGTAAAGATTATATTTAAATTTACTAAGAATATCTATAGGTTCTTATAGGTATCCCCCTTATATATAGGAGCTTTTAGCTATATCTTTATTATACTATATTTATAAAGTCTTAGTAAGGGTAGTGTTTTCTAGGGAATAGGGGTAGTGTCTTAGGTAAAAGGTATTTATAAGGTAAGAGTAAGGCCTTTATTAGTATTAACTAATTAAGAAGAGGTATTTACTTCTTATAAATTTTTCTATAGCTATTTAAGTTTTTATCTCTTTTAAGTAATTTATAGCTATATCTTTACTTATATAAGGCTATAGTTTAATATAGCTTTCTTACTATTAATAATAAGCTCTAATATATAGGAATTCTCTAGTATAGTTAAATAAGAAAACTTATATTCTAGAAGTAAGTTCTAATTTATAAGTATACCTTTATATAGTGTATTTACTTTAGAGTTATTAGTACCCCTTAAGTAAGTATTTATTCTTTATAGTGTTAATATTCTTACCTTACTAATAGCCTATTACCTTAATAGGAAAAAGAGATTAACTTATTAAGGCTTCTAGGCTAGATATAAATAGAATAAGGTAATAATATTAATAAGTAATAGCTAGATAGCTAAAGCTAGGTAATAATACTTAAGGGTTTTAATCTCTAGCCTCCTATATTCTCTATATATAACCTTTACCTAAATACCCTCTTTATGCTTATATAACTAGCTTATAGTAACCTTATAGCTAGGGCGCTATAAGTCCTAAGTGGGCCCCACTATACATAATGCTATTGCCTCTATTGCCTATGTCGCTCCGTAGCCTCCACGACCCTAACAACTAGATAGATTTAGAGAAGGATAAAGTATCACAATAAAGGGGTGTTAGGGTGTTAGGGTTAACACTATTAAGAAAATAGGCTAGCCTGTTAGGTAGAGAAATAGCTTATATAATAAAAGGGGAATCAGAGTGGTAATAAGAGTGGAACACTTGTAGCTGGAGTAGATAGTAATTAACCATCATCGTTACCCTAATCATTTTGGTACTGTTTCAGGTGCAAGTTCCAGCGCAACCGACGTCGATTGAATCCCGCCTCTTTTTTCCATCCGCAGGTCCCACGTCTTTGATCAAATTGTCCGTTTTCTCAAGTGCGTATATAAAGCTTCTCCCCGAACGACGTAGCCTCCGTTTCACTCTGCCAGGGATCCCAAGTCTGCCTCGTCCTGACCAAAGTCCGTTGTGGCTGCTTTCCGCCCACGCATTCGTTGGTGTTAGTCCGTTCAAGCAAACCACAACCAGAATGGTTGTCCGAGCCAGAGTCGACGGCAAGTCAACAGCCGAAATGCCAGAAAAGAACAACAATCCCGCCACCTACAAGGACGGTGAAAGCGACGAGCTCGAGTTTGGCGGCTCCCTCGGCACCCTCGGCCTGATGATCTGCTTTCCTCTGCTGATGTGGTACATGTGGATAGGCGCAGTCTACTACAATGGCAAGCTGCCTCTTCCCGAGGAGGGCGAGACCTGGTTGGCGTTTGGTCGTCATCTCGCCCATCTCGTGTACCGGGGCGCTTTCCCAACTGCCCAGGCCTGGGCCATCTACTGGGCGTTCTTCGTCTTTGAGATGGCCATGTACTGCTACATGCCCGGTGTGCTAATTCAAGGTCGGCCTCTTCCTCACCAAGGCAACAAGCGTCTTCCATACTACTGCTCTGCGTACTCAAGCTTCTACGCGACCGTCGCCGTCGCCGGCGTCTTACACTTCACCAACGTCTTCCCTCTGCATACTCTGGTCGACGAGTTCGGCTCCATCATGACAGTGGCCATCTTGTCTGGCTTCCTGAACAGCTTCATCGTCTACGTCCAGGCCATTGTTCGTGGACGCACGCACAGACTCACGGGTTATCCAATCTATGACTTTTTCATGGGTGCCGAGCTGAATCCGCGCATTGGCATTCTTGATCTCAAGATGTTTTATGAAGTCCGCATTCCATGGTATATATTATTCCTCATCACCTGCTCCACTGCCGCGAGGCAGCACGAGACTTATGGCTATGTCTCTGCAGAAGTCATGTTCTTAGTCATTGCGCATTACCTCTATACCAACGCCTGCGCCAAGGGTGAGGACCTAATTACCTCGACCTGGTAAGTCTCGCCACACTGCGGACTATGAAGCATGCATGCACATGCACCCTTCGCTAAAACCCCCCTTCAATAGGGACATTTACTATGAAAAGTTGGGCTTCATGCTCACATTCTGGAACCTGGCCGGCGTCCCCTTCACCTACTGTCACTGCACCCTCTATCTTGCCACCCACCCTCCGTCCGAGTATCGCTGGAACCGGTACGCCCTCGCCGCTCTCTTTGCCGTCTACCTATTCATGTACTGGATGTGGGACACATCCAACAGCCAAAAGAACTATTTCCGCCAGATGGAGCGCCAGGGCAAGCTGGCCAAGCGAAACGTGTTCCCGCAATTGCCCTGGCGAATCCTCAAGAACCCCAGGACATTGGAAACCACCGCGGGTGATCGAATCTTGGTAGATGGGTGGTTTGGGATGGTAAGAAAGCCGAATTATGTTCCCGACATGTTCTTCTCGTTTTCTTGGGGCTTGATTACTGGGTTCAAGTAGGTGCCTCTTTGAAAGCATGGCGCAATGCCTGCCAGCTGAGGAGGTGGATTTTGTTGAGCTAACGGTGTAGCTAGGAGCCCGTTTCCGTGGTTTTACCCCGTCTTTTTCATGGTCATGATCATTCACCGCGCAAGCAGAGACATAGAGCGCTGCAGGCGCAAGTATGGGGACGCGTGGAAGCAGTACGAGAAGGAGGTGCCATATCTTTTCGTACCAGTAAGTGAACTCAATGGCCAAGCATACCGAGATGCATACTGACTTGGCACAGTACTTGATTTAAAACGCAATGTGGCCCTCAGAGGCTGGCGGTTCCCGAGTTTCCAGCGTCGCTTTATACTCGAGTTGGCTCGACGATACGAAACATTGCAAAATCATTCATGTGCAGATGTTATCATAACGTCCGTAGCCTATGGAAGCCATGAACGGTAACTTGGGCATAGGAGAGGGGGGTGTGGGTATTCACGTGGTTATGGCCACGTATGCGTATGTAGTTAATTATAGCGAATTATAGGTGTGTGTATGTATAAAAGGATAAGTAAGTTGCGGGGCCGTCTTTAGCACCACACGCCTAAAAACCTTTTTATGTATAGCTACATACACCTAATGTTATGTCTCCCCTGGGGCTTTCACCGGGATCGGAGTATTGGAGCTGGCCACAACATCCCTTTCTGCTTGGCGTCCAACTCATCAACTTGCCGTACCAAAACATCTTCCACATACCAAGGTACATGAACCCTGCTTCATCGTTTTCCCAGGGCCAACACGCACCGCAAACTAAAGAATGTCGCAAACAAATACCATATCTCACCATGAGATCTCGCACCCGCCCTCGGCCTCCCGCGACAAGGCAACAGCGCCCGCGGAAGCGGAACGTCGGAACGTCGGATGGAGACGACGAGCCACCAGCCGGTGCACAAGGCCTGGTCGAACGATGGAATCGTCCACGGTCGAACCTGGCCAAACAAATTGGGCTTCGCCTGTCTCTCGGCCGCCATTGCGGGCGTGAATGACGCCGCTGTCGGTGTAAGAATCTCCGAGTTTCCCTGCTTTCACAGCATTGAAATCATTGATGGTAAAGCATACGACATCTACGACTTAGGCTTTGATCCCACACGTATGTCGTCTCCCGGCTTGTCCAGACTCCAGAGCACACGACGCCATCTAACGACATGCTAGCTCGAAAGCTACTACGATCTTTCCTACACCGTCATTTCACTCATCTTCCTCACTCCATTCCCAGGCTACTCCCTCGCGGCAGTCACCAATGCCCGCATCCTCCCAACTGGCAATGTCCGGCGTCATAGTGGAGGTGTAATCCGACATGCTGTAAAGAAACGACGAAAGTTTGTTGAAGGCAGGGTACAAATAATGACCACGTGATTGCTCCCGCAAACCTCACCATTCGGTCAACCCTCACACGAGTGACTTGCGACAAACCTTTCATTACAACCAAAATGCAAAAAATTCGAGCAGCAGCACGTTCCAAGTTGTGATCATCCGTTGGCTCAGACGATTGTTGGCCGTGGCACGGATGCTACCGCCAACAGCAGTCTCCTTTCAGTCTGACGTGATCGGTTTTTATCGCCGACGTTACCGGTGACGTCTGGCTCACGAAATCGATTATTGTGAGGCCTCAGATCGATCCATTGAACAGCAGTTTACAGCCGAATCTGCACACTGCGCTACATAAACCGTCACTATGTTGCGTGCTATTTTAAGAAAGTTATACGTATCAGTATGCTAGTAATCGCGCCAAAGGTCCGCCCGGAGTTCGCAATGTTTCAGTCAATGTCCCTTCCAAGCTTGGAGTTGTCCTGTGACAGGTGTGGTTGTCCAGCCCAACTATCCCGATCGACAAAGAGTCCCATGTGGGCTTAACTCTACGGAATATTCACAACACCCCCTGCTCTAAGCACACTACATATAAAGACCTGTTCTGTTGGGTCGGGAATGATCCGTGCGCACCGATCGTCGGATCATCGTGGTGCCTGGGACAGGGCGGAAGTGTGGCCGGGGATTAGCGGGCCGAGTCCAGTTCGGGCGACAGAAGTTGTTGCAGTTATGCTGAAAGAAGAACGAGCTAATGCCTTCGGGGCCGAGATCTGTTACACCGTACTGGCCAGTTCGGGATAGGATGACAGGGTCAGAGAGTACTATTTCACGCGCGTAAATGCCACCTTGGATGTCGCACAGGACAAGATTACCCCCAGAGAGGTGGTAGCTGAAGTGGCTTAGAGCTTGCATGACTTCCCCCCATCGCTCCGACTCGTCGTTCCATCCAGAATTGCTGTTAAACTTTTGGTAATTTTGGATAAAAGGCTCGCATAGAACTTTCTGGCCTGACCAATCTCCGGGACCGTCGTCGAAAGACCATACCGCGGGTACATTGATTTTGACGAGTTTGTTGATCAATCCCAGCTCATTGAACTTGGTGACAAACTCCAAGGCTTTGTCAACGGCCTTGATGTCGAGCGTGAAATAATCATCTGAGAAGACGGCGCCAGTCTTGAACCACTTGGCAACACATGCTTGACCTTCGCGAGGCCCTGAAGTATAGGTCCCTTTGGCCACCCAGCGAAAGGCACCTTGTGCAAAAGGCCTCTCCAGAGCTGAATTCGGCAAACTAGCCCTGCTGGAGTTGTTGAATCTGCCAGCGTCAGACTGCCTCAAAGAAGGGGCGTCGGAGTGGTGGCCGTGGACGCAGCTCGCGCATCGCGATACACCGGCACCCTGGGAGTACTGGTTGGCCGTGTAGGATGTCCTGGGAAGGCTACGCCCACAATCGGCACATGTGCGCATGGTTGGAGACGTGGACGAGATGTGGACGAGTATTAACTGAGCAGTGAGCACCAAGGAAGGTTAGATCAAGCAAATCTTTTCGCGGTATTTTAATCTTTTCGTGGGATTTGAGACGGCCCACTAGCGGGCGGGGTTTTGATTGGCTGTTACCCGCTGCTCGGGGGCGGGGGGGGGGGGGGAAGCGCAGAGTGGGAAGTTTCAAGGACGATCCCACTGAGCCAACAACGCACTTTTCAATTCTTCCTGCCTACGATCTTGCTCTGATGAGATAACTATCGAATCTATGAAAGCTAAAGAAGGGAAGAAGAAGAAGAATAACTATATCAGCTTCCAGGTCTATCAAAGAAGACCACGATCGATCAGATGGATCAGCAAACGAATCGAGTTTCTTCGGATAGATCAACAAACGAAGCAATGCGCGGATGTAATAGCACGGATAGTGATATCAAACGCGATGCGGAAGGCTGCCGGAACAAACGCAGCAAAGGAAAAGAGATGTCTTGTTGGATGTGAGGCTGCGGAATCCAACATAACCCAAGGGGCCATTTTTTTCGACTGAGCTGCCTACCCGTCTGCCCTACCTAGTCTGGGGTTGGTGGACTTGATCGGATACGGACAGATCAAAGCCAGTGTGCAAAAGTCCATGGAGCGTCGCAGGACCAAATATGACGGGAAAGTCACGGAACAAAACGACGGATGAGATCAATGTCTTGCTGGAGACAGGGCATTGGCATCACAGGAAACAGCAGTTGGCATGACATATCATGCATGACAAAGGTAATGTGACGTGTCTACTAATTCGGAAGGCTGTTACCATATGATTTCATCGCTAAACGGAACCCCGATCGCTTGGACGTTCATGGTCAGAAGACATGATGGCAAAACATTTGAAAGAGGATACATGTTCGAAATACGCTTGATATATAAACCTGGATGGCGAAAACACACCAGGCATCGATAATTGACATGATATACCATGGCGAAGCCCATCTACACCCGCTCCTTGTGATGAGTCTTATTATCCTCCACAGCCTTGTTCCCAGTCGGCGCGTTGGCTCCCAGGTTCTCGTCACTCTCATCATTCGCAATGGCCTCCAGATCGACACCAGCCCGCTTCCGGATGCGGGCCATGTCCTCGGCGGGCGGGGAAACCCATTTGGCGCTCTTCCTGGGGCTCACGTGTTCCAAGTACATGGTGTCAATCTCCTCAATGGTCCTGCCCTGGCCCTCGACGACGAAGAAGTAGACAATCAGACCGCCGACAACATTGCACGCGGCAAAGACATAGCCGTACCGGAAGTCGATGGCGTTGAAGATGAAGGTGGAGAAGAAGCCGATGCAAAAGTTCCAGATCCAGTTGCTCGCGGTGCCCAGGGCCATGCCCTTGGCTCGGTAGCGGGAGGGGAACAGCTCGGCCTGGATGGTCCAGATCATGGGGCCCCAGGTGGTGGCGAAGCCGAGGATGAAGAGGCAGGCAAAGACGATGAGGACGATGCCCTCGGTGGGCGTGTGCTCGGGGTTCTTCTGGTCGAAGCGGTAGTGGCCGACGGTGGCGAAGATGATGAAGCAGACGAACATCCACGCCGAGCCAGCCATGAGGGACTTGCGGCGGCCGTAGTGCTCGACAATGTACAGGCCGATGAAGGTGACGAGGAAGTTGATGGTGTTGAGGATGATTTGCGTGATGAAGGAATCGATCTTGACCGACTTGAAGATGGTGGTGCCGTAGTAGAAGAAGTAGTTCGCGCCGGTGAGCTGCTGGAACATCTGCAGCGCGACGCCGAGGGCGATGCGGTACGCCATCCTCGGGGCCTTGAACATGTTGACAAACTCTGCGACGGGGCCGACCTTGAGCTTGTCCTCGGCGCGCAGCTTCGACTCGATCTCCTCGATCTGCGTGTACACGGCCCAGTGGTTCCTCGTCGCGCCGTAGACGCTGCAGAGCGTGTCCTTGGCCCTCTCGGCGTTGCCGTTGCGGAAGTCGTACCGCGGCGTCTCGGGGAAGGCCAGGATGCCGACGCCCAGGACGATGGTCCAGATCCAGCCGAGGCCGATGACGATCCTCCAGCTGGCCGAGCTGCCGCGCTGGTTGTCGTGCGTGCCCAGGTTGAAGCAGGCGGCGAGGAAGATGCCCATGGTGATGAACAGCTGGTACGCGCAGACCATGGCGCCGCGGATCCACGGCGGCGCCGTCTCGGCCTGGTACATGGGGACGAGCAGGCTGAGGGCCCCGACGCCCAGGCCGGCGATGAAGCGCCCGATCATGACCTGGTACCAGGCCGTCACGGCGGCAATCTGCACGACGAAGCCGACGGACGTGACGAGGCACCAGATGGACACGGACGGCCTGCGACCGATGCGATCGGCCACGGGCGCCGCGGTGAGCGCCCCGAGGAGCGTGCCGATGGAGAGCAGCGAGACGATGAGGCCGGAGCGCACGGCGGAGAAGTACCTTTCGCCGTTCTCGGGATGCGTCATGCCGAAGCGCTCCATGAAGTCTTCCATTTCGAGGAAGCCCGAGATCTGGCCCGTGTCGTACCCGAAGATGAGGCCGCCCATGCTGACGAGCAGGCCCATCATGAGGGAGCGCATCGTCAACCGCGGCAGCGGCGAGTAGTCCAGCCCTGCGAGGGAGCGGCGCACATCGTCTCTGTTGGCCTTTTCCGAGTTGGGGTCGACGTGGTCGAAGCGGACCGTCATGAAGCCCTTCATTGCTGCGGGAGAAGGATACGAGAAACGTCGGCGACGGAACTGACGTTGTTGTTGTTGTGAGCGTTGTGAGCGTTGTGAGCGTTGACGACGTTTGGACCAAACAATGGGGGATCAGATCAACAATGGGGATGTTCCCTCGTTCGTTCCCGAGGAATGGAAATGTGTGTTTCGCGGGCAACAGGTCTCGGAATCAGGTGCGCGAGACTTTGCTAACAAGCCCGTCAAGGTCAAGAACTTGTAATTATAATCACTGAGAACGCCCGAACAACGACTCCACGTCCCCCATTTTTTTTCTGGCGACATGAACCCCCCGGGGCCCCGGGTTAGTTTCTGCAGTAACTCCGTACTATATGCACTTGTTGTTGACTAGAACTAGACTGTTCTTGCTTTTCCCCTTTTCGGCGTGGCTTTTGGGAGAGATCCACCACCATCGAGATGTAACTTTGTCTGAACCGCGGACGGAAAACCCGGCAACACACCTCCGTACTCGGTAATGATTCGGACCGTCCATGTTTCCCCCACGGGATGTTCACTCCGATGGTTGATCTGGAATACGCAAACAGGGTGGATTGCTCAGCGCGTTCAATGCTGTCGCGGACATGCGGCGTTTTTATCTTTGACCGCAGTTGCAACTTCTTCGTGGTTTTGGGTTCGTGCGAAGCGGAACCCGAACTCCATCATGACGTAGCATGGCGCCGTCGAAGCACCGAGTCCCCCACATCGAGTCACAACATATGGGGGGGGGGGAAGATGGACCAAAAAAAAAAGTCATGACGGGTTATCTGCGCCGGGCAAGTACTGAAAAATATGCGACATCGTCGTTGTACGAAGGAAGCTACAGGATATCCTCATCGTGGTTGATCTTGACCTCGAGTCTACGGATCCGTAGTTTGGACAGATCATCATCATCCTCTCTGATCCGTCGGATGCGACGCAAAGCGCTGCCCCGCGTCAACATTTCGCGGCGCCAGAACCATGACGTCGTGGATGGCGCGGCCCAAATCACTCGTCGGACAAGCTGCATTCGAAACGACCAAACCAAATTCATTCAACGAAACTCGGGTCATCCAGCAGAATAGAATCGCGTCATGGAGTCAAAAACTCAAACTCTCGCCAAGCATAAATTGACGTGGTTGCTCCCCTTCCTCTACGTCCGTGGTGTCATCACCTCTCTCTGCATCCCTTCCATCCTCTCGCACTTTGCGCAAGGCAGACAAGACGCACAGATTTGATGAACTGGGTAGAGATTGGGACTATAATAATGATGAGCAGTTCTTGCCCACCACGGCTGTAATAGTGTCAAGCATTTTCACCTCTTGCTCGGGAGATTTTTTTGGATGTGAGCAAGAGGTAAAACCGCTCATCATTATTATAGTCCAATCTCTAATGATCTTCATTAGCTTCATGTTTGCCATCTACAGTCTTGCCCCCCTTCCCTCTCCACCCACGCTTCCCCCTCCCTCCCCTCCCCTCCCCTCCCCTCCTTTTTTTTTTGTTCAAAATCTAGTAAATGCACGTCTATACCCCTGGTTGTCTCCTGTAACTTCTACCCGTGCCCTCATCTCGTCACCTCGGTACACGCCGAGTCAGATTTTACGACCCCGATGTTTCCGAAGCGGGGATATGACCTTCTACCGTGCTTAATGCTGCCAGGTTGACTTCGCCCATTTGCTTCGGCCCAGATGCATCCCCGACACCTGCCAGCAGCGCCACACATTCAATCACGTCTTCTGGCTCGAGCAGGTGCCATTTTGCCAGCGTCACTTTGGTGCTGGCGCCCACAGTCACCGTGAACACGTGGTCGGCATGCAGCACTTCTCCAGTGGCGCCGTTCAAGCTGCGGAACATGTCTTCGTCGGTGAAATCGTCGCCCATGCATAGTGCAAACTCGACTCGTCCAGGGTTGGGATCCAACTCTGATGGTTCGCCACCTGGGTTGTGGTACGTGGCAATCAGTCGCTTCGCGATTTCGCCCTTGTTGATGAAAGTCGGTCGCACCTCCACGTTGGCTTTCCCTGGCATCACCTCGATATCCCATTTGCTGGCCACCCTGGCCTCGAGCTCCCTATGACACTCTCCGGCCATGTGCATGCCTTGCTCAGGGTCCGCAAGCCTGTAGTGCCATGTGAGAGCACACCGCTTTCGCTCGATGAAAGAACCTATTTACCAAAGTTGGACCATGACATTAATCGAGACAAAGATTATAGAGTGGAGGAGGGGGGAAAAAAGAGAGGACAAAAAAAAAAAAAAAGGACCTACCCGAGACTTGATCAGTGTACTTCTGAAAAACTTCCATCACCTCAGCCTGCCAACCCATGTCAAACTTCTCCGCCAGGTTGATCCACTCCTCCGAGCCTGGGTTTCTGAGAAAGCTCCCATGCTCCGCTGAGAATCCCAGCTGCGAAACGTGACCCAGGTGTTGCTTGAGAAAGTCTTGGTCCCGGCCAGAAATGATCCAGACCAAGTTCTTGGGGTCTTCGGCCAGTCTTCTGAGCGACTGGATGACGCGCTCTGACGGTATGGCGGCGCTGGGCTCGCGTACAATCGGTGTTAGTGTGCCGTCATAGTCGAACATGAATAGCCGTTTCTCGGCCGACCTGTACTTGGACAGCAGGACAGCACGGTCGAGTAGCGGCGTCGCGTTGGCCGTGTTGGACTCGCCCAGCACGTTGTAGACCTTGCGGATGAACTTGTTGATCCAAGTTTGCACGTTATGCGCCGTGACATGCTCGTACAAGTGTTGTTGCATTCTCTTGCGCTCACCGTCCGACATTGTCAGCGCACTATTGATCTTTTCCGCAACCCCACTCAGATCCCAAGGATTGATGTGAATCGCATCGCCCAGGCTGCCGGCAGTTCCGCTGAATTCAGAAAGAATCAGGGGCCCGTTTCCATCTTTCTGGCACACAATATACTCCAGACTTGTCGTGTTCATGCCATCGCGGACCGAAGTGATCAAGCCGATATCGCCAGCCCGGAGCAGGGCAAAGTACTCGTCCTGGTTGAGATACTGCGGGTAATGCTGCACCGGGGAGAAGCCCAAGCTGCCAAACTCGCCGTTGATCTTCATGACAAGCTCGTTGACCCGTGTGGCAATCTTGGTCTCGTCGCCATCTCTCTCCGTCTCCAGGCTGGTGGTGGGCGAGGTGACCTGGATCAGAACAACCTTTTCTCTCCACTCGGGGTACATTTCGAGAAATCTTTCAAATGCCTGCAGCTTCTGTGCCACGCCACGCACACTGTCCAAGCGATCACGTCCGACAATGATCTTCTTGCCAGTATACATCTTCTTGAGCGCGTCGTACTTCTCGTCGACCGAGTCGGCCCAGGCATGCCGCTCCACTTTGGTGGCATCGATTCCAATGGGGAAGACACCCACTTGGACCCTTGTGCCGTAGGCATCGATCCCCAGAGTGTCAGAGGGAAACCCGAGGATGCGGGTGCAGCAGCTCAGGAAGTGTCGTGAATAGCTGTAGGACTGAAACCCGATCAGGTTGGCGCCAAGAACCCCTTCCAACACTTCCTTGCGACGAGGAAGACACCGTAGGAACTCGCTGCTAGGGAACGGTGAGTGTAAGAAGAAGGAGATGTACATTTTCGGATTCCGTTGGCGTAGCATGCTGGGAAGAAGCAGAAGGTAGAAGTCGTGGACGATGACAATGTCGCCAGGCTTGTAGATCTCGATGATTCTGTTGGCGAATTTTTGATTCATGCGATGGTAGTCAGCCCATTGAATGCGCTCCTTCCTGCCATCCGTGGGTTCATGCTGCTTGTAGTGAAACAGCGTGTACAGATCATGATGCGCGTATCGGCGCCATCTTGATTGATCCTTGAGCATGATACCCTCGTCTGAGTCGTCGGCCTCGTCCGAGAGCCAGACAGGCACTGTTCGAATCGTTTTGCTGTGCGAGAGAGCGTACTCGAGCTTGTGCTGATCTTCTTTCGGTAGCCAGAGACCGTCAACTGGAGGCGGTGTCGGGAGCCGTGTGCTTGCGTCGACAGGAATGGGGGCCGAGAGAGCATTCAGGGAAGAAATGCCAACTGTGGTGTGGTTGGCCGACAGACTGCCATCTGTCGTCTGTTCGGGAGGCTCCGCGGGGAGTGGGATGGAAGATGAATCGTGCGCAGACTCGACTTCTCCAGTCCAAGCCACAAGTGTGTGATTCCATGGTGTCGCGTCGGACGAGAGGTAGGTGAAAGAGTCGAACAAGGCGGATTGACCACGGCGAGGTCTCAAGCCCTGCCAGTGACGAAGCTGTCAGTTAGGTGCCTCGGTGTGATCCGTGTGATCCGTGTGATCCGTGTGATCCGTGTGATGATACTAGATAGAGGACTGCTCTGATAAGAGAACAAAGTATAGATGAGAAACCGCATGCCCAATCTACCAGCCAACGCCAACGCCAACTCACAACTCACCCAGTCTTGGCCTCTACGGTATGTGAAAGAATAGGGGATATTGAAGGCAACCGAGATGATGTTGCCCGTGAGACCCAGATCCGGGTTGGCGGCCCGAATCTCGGACAGAGACTCGCGGCGCGCCATGACGGTGGATGCAATTGCGTTGGCAAAGGTATTCTTGCCGTGTCAAGAATATCGATATTGTCAAAAGAGAACTCTAGGTCTGTAGGGGAAACTGTTGATCATTATCCTGGTAGTCCGTACTGATGATGAGAATGTGAATGGGGTTATCTTTTTTTTGTGGATGATGAGGGGGTTCACATGACACCGCAAAGGTCTGGCCTGGTGTGGCCAGTGGGGGCCAGTGGGGGTCCCACTTGAGGTAATAAGACGCGGTGGGACATGTGGGACATGGTGCCAGTGTTGGACCGCGAAGCTAGGGTTTAATGTGATGACCTCTATTAAGTTATCCGACCCTGTAAGAGGGTGCGGACTACGGTCTAAATACCTAAGTACCTATACTATTAGTAGGGTACTAGTATAATAATAAAACATACTATAAAACTACAGAGGTCTTAGAAAATAACTTACGTAAGGTAGATTCCTATCTTAGCTAGTTAAATAGTAAGACTATTATATAGTAGGGATTAATTATGCCCTTATAGGTATAACACACCCCCCTAGGGGACCTTATTTAAGGTTCCCTATAATAATTCTAAATTAATTAAATTAGTTAAATTAATATAATAATAATTAAATTAATTCTATAGTGTAGAAAGGCAGTTAATTAGTTATAATCCTATCTAAATTAAGGTTATTATATAATACTTATTCTTTAGGTTCTTTACTAAGTATACTAGTAGGTAGTTATATAAGCCCTAGTGCCTTATAGAAGCTTATAAAAGTAGTTCCTATAAGAGGCTTTATAAGGCTATTAGTAATTATCTCTTTAGTAGTAATCTAGGTAATATTAAAGGTTCCTTTTATAATCTCTTAATAAAGCTAGTAGTAATAAATATTAATATACTAAAGCTTTATAATAAGCTTAATAAATTCTTCCTTAAGGAGGCAAATTATTTATATATTATTATATTTAATCTTAAGTGTATTATTACCTAGGCATAGCCTAACCTCTTAATATAGTTATCTAAAGGCTATAAGCTCTTTACTATAATAAGAAAGTGCTAGAAGCTTTGCTTTAGTTAATAATATTATTATAGTAGCTTACCTTTTTACCTTAAAGAGTATAGGTTTTCTAAAAAGCTTTATAATATAGCCTTATAAGCTCTTTTTTATTATAGGATTATTAGTAAAGAAAGCATTACTATATATCTCTAATTTAGGGTTATTACTACTATATTTAATTGCTAGGTTTGCTTATATATACCTATACTTAAGGGCTTTTTTAGCTACTTCTATATACTATAGCCCTAGGTTTTATAAGTATTATAAGAGTTATAAAGCTATAAAAGTAATATTAGGTCTTAAAACTATTATTAGGTATAGTAAGGTTTTAATTAAGGATTAGTATTACTTAAGATCTTAAGCGCTAACCTCTCCCTTAAAAGGTTTTAGTAGTGTAATAGTTATTAGGGCTATTAGCCTTTATAAAGGGATCTTTATATTAAATTTAGTAGTAGCTTTATTTTAATAGGACTTCTAATTAAGCTATACCTTCCTATTAGCATAATCTCTAATAATTTTAATACCTAGAAACTATTAAAGCTCTCTAAGGTCCTTAATATTATACTTTATAAAGAGTCTTACTCTAAATTTATTATATAAATATAATTTCCCCTTAGCAAATAGGGTAATAAGGTTATTTATATAGAAGAAAATAATTAACCTATCTTTAATAAACACGTAAATATCTTTAAAGAGTTATATAAAGCCTTTACTAATTAGCTAGCTAATTAGCTCTTTTATCTATAAGAGAGGCGCTCTTTATAGCCTATAGACTACTCTAAGGAGCTTTAAATAGGCTTATTTATCTTTATAGCCTAGAGGTATCTTATAGTAAACCTCTTTATTAAGGTCTAAATTTAGAAAAGCTATAATAAAGTTATACTAGTGTGCTTCTAGGTTAAAGTAGCATATAATAGCTATAAATAGCCTAAATATGTTAGTAGCTAGAGTTACTACTTAAGTTAATAGATACCTCTTTAGTTAATAATTCCTAAGAACACAAAGATAAGCTTTATATTATAGGAGGTAGCCTTACTTATCTAATTTATAAGCAAAGACCTAAGTAAGGCCTAGAGGCTTTATATATAAAGGAACTTTATCTCTAAATACCTTTATAGCTACCTTTCCGTTAATAATCTTATTATATTCTTTATCTTATGCTTTTTAGAATTCCTTTTCCTTTAGATAACTAGCTAAATTATTATAATAAGCTAGAGGAGGGGGAAGCCTTAATATATAAGGCTTTTCTTTGCTTTTAGGTCCTAGATTAAAGGCTATAGTAAATGCTTTAAGATTATTATAATCTTATAGATTTATTAACATATTATAACTATTACTACTATTAGGTAGGTTAAATAAATTATTAATACTTAATAGCGTGTAATCTATTAAACCTAGAAATTGTTTAGGTAAATTTAGAGGAGTTAGTAGATTTGTTTCTTAACTCTCTTTTTCCTTTTCTTTATAGTCTAATTAATCGCGACTATTAAGAGTTATTGAAAATGGGAAGGGAATCTAGCTAGAGGGATAGGAAGACCTCCCTACTAGATTCTAATGCGGCGGCTTCTAGATTCACTAGATTATAGCGTATTCTGCAAGATAGAGAGCTTTGATAGTTAAATATAGTTAATTCCTAGCTAGTACGGACAGTCTAATAAGCAATGAGAGGATTTCTAGTCCTCTTATAGACCTACTAACTATATCGAAGGATCTAGGTCGCTAGAGAGGTCTTAGGAGCTACTTTTTATTTTCCGCAAAACTCATTTGTATAGGAAAAATAAAAAATCAACTCATAGCCATACAAACTAGCTGCCTAGGTGCCCTAACTAAGCACTTTAATAAACAACCCTATTTATAAAATATACCATTAAATCCAGAAAAATTCAAGGATTTGAACAGTATACATTAGCCTTTTATATGACTACTAGTTGCCTAGTTACAGTTGATTTTAGCTTCCCTATAGGGTAACCTAGTTAGCTTAGTCATACAAGCCTGTGGGTTGGTTGTGGGAACGCAGGTCACAACAAACAACGCTGCAAGTAACGCTCGTAACCAACGTTGCAACAACGCAACAAGGCAACTAGTGGGCCTATAAAATAGTGCTATAAATAGCATTATTTTAACAAGAGTTTTATCCTATTAAAGCTAATTAAGTGGTTATTATAGCAATAGTAGGTACGCTATCTATAGAAGCCTTATATTAGAGCTTTTATCCTTATTATTATTAACTAGCTCTTTAAGGAAGCGTTTTTTAACCTCTTTTACACTTAGTAATAGGCCTCTTTCTTAAGCATAGAAAATGAACTTATTAAAGGTAATATAACTTAATAAGAACTAGTAGCTTCTCTTTATTATTAGCACCTAAATTAGGTATTGCGTAGAGGAGATGTATCTAGCTAGGTATCTAATATAAGCTCTCTATGCAAGCTTTAGACCTACCTTATAAAGCCTACTTTATATTATTATAAATGCTTTATAACTAAAGGCTTATAGGTAAGTTATAGAGGCTTCTAGGTTCTCTAGTAAGTAACTCTATTAAAGCTTGTTCTCTCTTAACTACCTATTTAACGCTTATTAAGGGGATTGCTAGTTAAGCAGCTTTTAAGGCATATAGTTTAAGATATAAATAGCTGCTTTAGTAGCTATAGGCTAGAGGTCTTCTAGGAAGCCTAATTGTGTTATAAGAGTTATTATTATTGAATATGGAAGGGAATCTAGCTAGAGGGATAGGAAGACCTCCCTACTAGATTCTAATGCGGCGGCTTCTAGATTCACTAGATTATAGCGTATTCTTCAAGATTAGGAGCTTTTGATAGTTAAATATAGTTGATTCCTAGCTAACGGACAGTCTAACAAGCAATGAGAGGATTTCTAGTCCCCTTATAGACTTACTAACCGTATTAGAGGATCTAGACTACTAGAGAGGTCTTAGGAGCTACTTTTTATTTTCCGCAAAACCTATTTATATAGGAAAAATAAAAAATCAACTCATAGCCATACAAACTAGCTACCTAGGTGGCCTAACTAAGCACTTTAATATACAACCCTATTAATAAAATATACTATTAAATCCAGAAAAATTCAAGGATTTAAACAGTATACGTTAGCCTTTTATACGACTACTAGTTGCCTAGTTATAGTTAATTTTAGCTTCCCTATAGGGTAACCTAGTTGGCTTAGTCATACAAGCCCGCGGGTTAGTTGTGGGAATAACGTAGGTTATAACAGAACGCTGCAAGCAACGCCCGTAACTAACGTTACAACAACGCAACAAGGCAACTAGTGGGCCTATAAAATAGTGCTATAAATAGCATTATTTTAACACTCCCTCTAGAAAAGTATAAGGTAACTAATTCGATACCTAGACTTAGCTCTTTAATAGATATCTAAGTTAACCATAAATTTAATAATAAATCCAATAACTTTTAAACTAAAAATAGTAACCCTTTTTAAATTAATAACTTTTAGGCGTAATTCCAGTGTTTTTGTTAATCTTTTTTCGGTTTTTTAACTTTTTAGTTAATTTTGTTGGTTTAGATTAAGCCTTTGTATTCGTAAGGCCTAATAGTTAGATAAATTATTAAAATTTATTATTAGGCAGGGGTTTAGTTAAACTATCTGCAGGCATCTCTTTAGTATTAATGTAGATAACCTTAGCTATACCCTTCTGTACCTTTTCTCTAGTATAGTTAAATTTTAGCAGGGTATGCTTTATTCTACTATAAAGAGCAAGGTTATTAGCGGTTGTAATAGCGCCTTAGTTATTACTAAAAATTAGTACTAGAGTGTTAGGGTCATGGAGGCTACGGGGCGACACAGGCGATAGAGGCAATAGCATTATGTACAGTGGGACCCACTTAGGGCTTATAGCGCCCTAGCTACGAGGTTGCTATAAGCTAGTTACGTAAGCGCAAAGGGGGTATTTAGGCAAAGGTTACACACATAGAATATAGGAGGCTAGAGATTAAAACCCTTAAGCATTACTACCTACCTTTAGTAATCTAGCTACTACTTATCTATACTATTACCCTATTTTATTTATATTTAGCCTAGAAGCCTTAATAAGTTAATCTTTCTTTTCTATTAAGGTAATAGGCTATTAGTAAGGTAAGAATATTAGCACTATAGAGAATAAATACTTACTTAAGAGGTACTAATAACTCTAGAGTAAACACGCTATATAAAGGTATACCTATAAATTAGAACTTACTTCTAGAATATAAGTCCTCTTATCTAACTACACTAGAGAATTCCTATATATTAGAACCTATTATTAATAGTAAGGAAGCTATATTAAACTATAGCCTTATATAAGCAAAGATATAGCTATAAATTACTTAAAAGAGGTAAAAACTTAAATAGCTATAGAAAAATTTATAGGAAGTAAATACCCCTCCCTAATTAGTTAATACTAATAAAGGCCTTACTCCTACCCTATAAATACCTTTTACCTAAGACACTACCCCTATTCCCTAAGAAGCACTACCCTTACTTAGACTTTATAAATATAGTATAGTAAAGATATAGCTAAAAGCTCCTATATATAAGGGGGATACCTATAAGAACCTATAGATATTCTTAGCGGATTTAAATATAACCTTTACTATAGATTAAAATATATTTACTAATAATATAATAAAAGTTATATATACTAGTAGCTACCTAGTAAATAAGGTAAAGTAATAGTAAATATACTTTGCTACTATAAATAGTTATGTAAATTACTAGAGCTACACTTAGGCGGAGTTTATTTAATAGCTAAAAACTAGAGAAATAGATAAAGATAGTTACTACCTAGAAGCTATAGGAATACTACTAACCCTTTATTAAGGCAAGGATTAGTTATTTTAGACTTTTATTAAAGTCTAGGGAAGGCAAAGGTAGAATTACCTAAGCCTATGCCTAAACCTCTAAGAATCACTTAGTTTATATAGTGCCTAAATAGTACTATAAAGAAGTAAGTATTTAGCTAAGAGTACCCTATAAGTTAGAACTACCTTATTAGCTAAGGAAAGAAAGTAAAAGTAATAACTAGGGAAAAGAAAGGGATTCCCTATAAAGGCTACTAAGGAGGTAACTAAGGAGGTAACTAGTAGAAGAGAAGGAATTGCTTAGTATCCCTAGAAAAAGAGCTATAGAAAGGACACTACTTAGGAGCAAGGGCCTTACTAGTCTATTATAAATGCAAAAAACTAGGCTACCTATTAACTAGGTGCACTAAACTAGACTATAGCATTTGCTAGAAAAACACCTATATTACTAAGACACACTAAGCTAGCACTAAATAGGCTAGGAGTTACTTAAACGCAAATAAGACCCTAATTAGCGTAGTAAAACCCTAGGAAGACACTCTTAATATAACTTAACTTAATAAGAATAGTCTTCTAGACTTACAAATTTGCATAGATATTAAGTTATATTAAGATAACCACTAGGTAGCAATACTAACGCTATTTAACCCTAGCGCTATACATTCCTTAATTTACCCTAATATACTAATAAACCTTAATTAGTTAAAAGTATAACCTTATAATAATACACTTAAGAGTATATTAGGTAATATTATGCTATATTAAGGGATTTTAAAGAAAATAGTATTAGTTAGGGATAGTATAGGCTATGCAAAGATATGCTAACTTAGCTACTATATTACTAATAGTAGCAAAAAGTTAGTTTTAGGAGTTAATTAGGTAAGAGAGTATAAGCTTATAATAATATCTTAGAAAGATAGACTTTAGAGACACCCTATAATAAAGGAATATATCTTATTAGTAGTGGGGTTATAGGATAGTTAGAAAGTAGTAAAATATGCATCTATTATAGTAGTACTTAACCTATAGGCAATGCATATAATTAGACATGTGGCTACTATTAAACCTATAGTAAATAAAGAGAAAGGAAGTAATAATAGCGTAATAATAAAACTAGCTAATAAACCTAAGAAAGTAAAACTTCTAGAAGCTTATAAGGAGTTTAAAGATATGTTTTTAAATAAAAAGGCTAGCACCCTTCCTAGCTTAGGTAGCTATACGCATGCTATTAAATTAGAAGAAGGAAAAGCACCACTATAGGGTTTAATATATAACCTAGCTAAGAAAGAGTTATAGGTGCTTTATAAGTACCTAGTAACTACATAGGAACGCAAATAGATCTAAAGATTAGTTAGCCTAGTAAGCGCCCTAATCCTTTTTATACTAAAAAAAGGGGAAAAGCTATAACTATGCATAGATTATAGGGGCCTTAATAAGATTATAGTTAAAGACAAGGCCCCTTTGCCCCTAATATTAGAAATCTTAGATTAACTAGGGGGTATAAAGATTTTCATAAAGTTAGACCTTAAAGATACATACTATTAGCTACGTATCCGCGAGGGTAATAAGTAGAAAATAGCCTTCTAGTGTAGATATAGTTACTTTAAGTATCTTATAATACTATTTAGGCTTATTAACGCGCTAGCATCCTTCTAAGAGTATATTAATAAAGCTTTAGAAGGCCTTAATAATCTTATTTGCATTATTTACCTTAATAACACCCTAATATTTAGCTACAAGATCTTAGAGCATAAGGGCAATATTAAAAAGATCCTTAAGAGATTTTAGAAGGCTAACCTTTTTATTAATTTAGATAAGTACTAATTCTCTATTAAGGAGGTTAAATTCCTTAGTTATATAATCTTACTAAAAGGAATCTTAATAGACCTAAGCAAGGTAAAGATAATTATAATGTAGCTAATACCTATTTATGTGTTTAATATCTAATCTTTCCTTAGGTTTACTAGATTCTACAGGCGTTTTATTAAGTTATATAGCAAAATAGTTATCCTATTAACAAACTACCTATAAGGTAACTAACTAGCAAAGTTTAAGCTAGATAATAGCAAGCTAGTAGCGTTTAGGGAACTATAAAAGCTATTTTAGGAGGCTTTAATTTTAGTCCACTTTAATCTAATGTTATTACTATAAGTAAAAACCAATGCCTCTAGATACGTAATTAGAGCTATCCTTATAATATTAGTGCTAGGTTACTAGCACCCTATAGTGTTTATATTAAGAAAGTTAAAGGACGCTAAATTACACTACGTAACACTAAATGCAAAGCTACTAGCAATTTAGGAGGCTTTTTAGACTTAGAGACACTACCTTGCTTACTTAGCGCACCTAGTTACTATAATTATAGATTACCTAAACTATAAGTACCTTATAATAAAGCCTAAGCTAACTAGTTACTAGGTTATTGCGTTAGATAAGCTATGCCTATTTAACTTTACTATTAAACACTAGGTAAGGAAGCTAAATCCTACTAATCCTTTATTATAAAGGTTAGACTATATTAGTAAGAAAAGGAAGGCTAAGGCTTTTATGTCTTAGTTACTAACCTTCCTTACTAAGTTTACTACTATTAGGCTATAGGGGCACTATATTAGTAATAGCTTAACTACTAGTTAGGCATATCTATAGCATATTAGGTTTGTAGTTAAGGAGTAGCGTAAGAGTAATAGTAATATAGTAAGTACCCTATATCTACGCTTACTACCCCTTAATAGTAAAGTAATAACCCTAATAGTAAGTAGGAGAACCTCTTCTATATTAATCTTTACTAGGCTAGGTAAAAGGCCTAAGCGTATAGTAATAGAGCTATAGGATTATAGTAATTAAACCCTACTAGCTAGTTTAAGAACCTCTTCTATATTAATCTCCGCTAGGCCTATAAAAGCAATAGTAAGTAAGTTAACCTTTACTATAATAACCTCTACTATACTAGTTAAAAAGTCTAAGAGCGCTGCTAGAGAGCCGCTAGGCTATAGTAGTGTTATAATAAGAATCTTAGCGGTTTGGTGTCAAGGCTTCTAGGCCGGATGTGAATAGAACAGGGTGATAGTATGGATAAGTAGTAGCTAGATCGCTAAAGGTAAGTAGTAATGCTTAAGGGTTTTAATCTCTAGCCTCCCACATTCTATGTGTGTAACCTTTGCCTAAATACCCCCTCTATGCTTATATAACTAGCTTATAGCGACCTTATAGCTAGGGCGCTACAAGCCCTAAGTGGGTCCCACTATACATAATACTATTGCCTCTATTACCTATATTACCCTATAGCCTCTATAACCCTAATATAGTACCCCCTTTACTTTATAATTACCCTTAATTATACTTACTACCTAGTTAGTGTAAACTTACTATTCTAAACTTCCTACATAACTCTTACCTTACGTATCCTAATGCAAGGCATAGGGAGATAATAGCCCTATTAATAATAGGTTTAGCTATTATTCCCTACCTTACCTATAAGCTCTTAGTTATAATATAGTTATAGCTATAGAGTTGCTTTATAAATGCTTATATTCTTATTCCTACTAGTTCTATAAAAGTAAACACCTTATATTATATTTCCTTATTAGCTAAAAGGGATAGGGTATTAGACACTATACATTAGGGTGCATTTAATTATAAGTTCTAGCGAAGTTACTATAAGCTTGCTAGGTATACGTAGTTAGCTATAACTTTAGCTATTAATAGCTATAACGCTAGCTTTTTAACCTATAGCTTACTTTCGCTACCTATGTAAATTACTTAAGGGGTCTATAGTTAATATAAAAAAGACTAAATTTCCCCTCCTTCTTCTCTTCCTTTCCTCCTTATCCCTCTTACTTTTTAATATTAAATTTGTAAGTTAGCCTTACTAGCCCTATAGTAGCGTTCTCGCTACTACTGCCTAGTAATTACTAACATTATCTAAAGTTCCTCTTTATTATCTTATTTTCTATTTGCTCTTATAGTTAGTATTATAGTTAGTATCTTACTGCTTTACTTCCTGCTTACTTACTGCTAACTTATAGCTAGGTTATAATGTCTTCTATTTACCTAATAACTCTAGGACCCTTAGCGCCTACCCTAGAGAAATCCCCTTATAAAAGGGCTTTGCGGGCTTTAAAAATATCCGCGTAAGTTTACCTCTTATTTATAGTGTTATAGCTACTAACTTACTAAGTAGTATAATTAAAATTCCTTGCCTTCGCTATAGTTAGTAGGTGGTAATCTAGTAGATTACCCCTAAAGATAACAGAGCTAAACCTTAGTATATTATAGATAGGAAGCTAATTCCTAATAAGTATTATTATTCCCCTAGTATAACTAAGCTACTCCCCTCTTACTCTTATAATACTAACTTAGGTTAGGTAATTCCTTAAAGTGCGCTTACTACATAAAAAATAATAAAATATATACTAGTATAAGTACCCCTTTAAGGCTATTGCTTTTAGCTAGCTAACCTATTACTAGTGTCCTATAAGAATTATAATTCTTTATTATAAGTTCTTTAAGATTATAAAGGAGGTTCCTAAAGGTAGCTATTACTATAAGTGTTTAGTAAGATTATTAATTCTAGTAACTTAGTTAGAGCTAACTTATTACTAGGCTTTAGTGCGCGTAAAACGTAAATTACATAATACACTCCTTACTATAAAGAATGCAAATTACTATAGGAGAGTTTGTTAGGCCTATCTAACTATAGAAGCCACTTATAAGGCAAACGCTAATAAGCGTGTAGTAATATTATAGCTATTTAATACTACTAACCTTAAGGTCTAGATTAATATTACTAATAGCCTACGCTTTATAGCTTAAAATGCTCCTATAGTAAGTCCTATTATCTTTAGCATAGCTTTTACTTTGCTAACTTATAGCTAGTTTATAGCCTATACTTTATAGCTTCTTACTTATATTAGCCCCTCTAAGCTCCCTAAAGAGCTCTATTCCTTTATTTATAGGGATAAGAAGGGGTTCTCTAATAATAAAGCTTCTATAGCTACTATAAAGGAAAATGCAGTAGCAAATGTAATAATAGAGTAATAGGTACTTAGTAGCTACATAGTAGTTTACTTTAAGAGAATATAACTTTTTATATTATAAAATTTCGTGTGTTAAATTACTAAAGTAATAATATCTCTATAAACTAGCTACTTAATTACTACTTATAATTATTTATAATATCCCTTGTAATAAAATCTCTTTTTAACACCTATAAATTCTCTAAGCTATTATAGCCCTTCTATTTCACTAAGAATTTTCGCTGTTTTCTATTATACTAATGTAAGATAATTCTCTTAACCTTAAACTCTTCTTTATTATCCTTAATGTTATCTTATAGCAAGGATGCATCTACGTAGCTAGTGGGATCCCCTCTAAATGGTTTAAGGCTTGTAATATTAAACACATTATAAAGTCTTAAGCTAGCTAGTAATTATAATTAATAGGCTAAGCTATAATTACTAACTACTTTCTTAATTTTATAAGGCCCTAGGTACTTAGCTATAAGCTTTAGCTTAGTTATCTTAGGTTAATATTCTTAGTAAATAGCAAAACATAGTCCCTAACCTTAAACTCTATTAGTATTCTCTTATAATTATAATACTTCTTTTGCTATACTTATGCATTATAAAGTAGCTACTTAATCTCTAAGTATCTTTATCTTAATTCTAAGACTTTGTTTTCTACCTAGTTATTTACTAAGTTAGGTATTAGGATAGCCTAATATAGTCCCCTTAGGTTATACCCTTATAGCGCCTTTGCTAGTGTTAGGCTATAACTACTATGCTTGCTTATATTATAGGCAAACTATACTATTAGCAAATATTCTACCTAATTATCCTATTTAGTGTATATATAGGCTCTTAGATAATGCTTAAGAACCTAGTTTAATTACTCTATTTACCTATCTATCTAGGGGTAAAATGCAGTGCTTAGTCACTGCTTTATTATAATAAGGTAGTAGAAAGTCCTCTAGAATCCACTAGTAAATGTTAACCTATAGTCTATAATAATACCTTCTAGGGCGCTATAGTCTTTAAAAACATTCTTAAGGAACACTATAGTAAGGCTATTACTAGTTAGTTATGTGGATACTAGTATATAAATACTATACTTTAAGAATTAGTCTATAATAACTAAAATCGCGTTATATAACTAAAACTTCTAATCCTTTATTAGTAGTGTTAAAATAATGCTATTTATAGCACTATTTTATAGGCCCACTAGTTGCCTTGTTGCGTTGTTGCAACGTTGGTTACGAGCGTTGCTTGCAGCGTTGTTCTGTTGTGACCTGCGTTGTTCCACAACCAACCCGCGGGCTTATATGACTAAGCCAACTAGGTTACCCTATAGGGAAGCTAAAATCGACTGTAACTAGGCAACTAGTAGTCGTATAAAAGGCTAACATATACTGTTCAAATCCTTGAATTTTTCTGGATTTAATGGTATATTTTGTTAATAGGGTTATCTATTAAAAATGCTTAGTTAGACCACCTAGGCAGCTAGTTTGTATAGCCGTGAGTCGATTTTTTATTTTTCCTATATAAATAAGTTTTGCGGAAAATAAAAAGTAGCTCCTAAGACCTCTCTAGCGACCTAGATCCTTTGATACGGTTAGTAGGTCTATGAGGGGACTAGAAATCCTCTTATTACTCGTCAGACTGTCCGTACTAGCTAGGAATTAACTATATTTAACTATCAAAGCTCTCTATCTTGCAGAATACGCTATAATCTAGTAAATCTAGAAGCCGCCGCATTAGAATCTAGTAGGGAGGTCTTCCTATCCCTCTAGCTAGATTCCCTTCCTATTTTTAATAGGTTATGAGCCTGGAAGGCCTATAGATTACTACATTACTGCGTTATTCTACTGCGATTACTGCTTGATTTTAGGTACTGTTACTACCTACTATACCTGTGGGCTCTTAAGATTACGAAGGAAACCACTAGAATTTGAAGCTCTTTATTTACTAGTACCACGCATTGTAACATTAGACCCTTGGTGTTAAAAATCATTTACAGCCGTAACCGCAACCACCACATTGCACCCGCAACCACCACATTGCAACCATAACTATCTAGTTATAACCACAACCCTTTTAGTGATTCTATTCACTATTGCGACCGTTATATTTAATATTATCTATAATAGTAGATACGCTACACCCTTTGAAATCATTGGATATCTAGTATATTATATACTAGGCTTTTTGACCTATTACATTACGTTACACGCACTATACATTACGTTGCGTTGCGTTGTGGCTTCTGTAATACCTATTATCTACGATTTCTATCCTTAGTGTTAAGAAATTTTCCTCACGGAGATTCTTCTCTGCTATTTTTCTGCCCACGCATACCAAAGACCCACTTTTTAGACCTAAGGGCTGCCCTCTTAAATAGCCCTGCCACACAAATTACGTACGCGACTAGATTGTAACACAATCAATTTCTATCGCGCGTTATTTACAATAGGAATAAATTTGGAGATTTAACACAGGGACTTTTAGAAGATAGCACCACCTAGTTATAAGGGTAAGGCCCCTGCTATAGGGTCTTCTAGCCCCCCTGGGGACCCTAGTAGGATGGATATAGAAGGTTAACTAGCTATTTAGGCCAGTACTTTGCACCTATAAAGTTAAATTAAATAATAAGGCAAGACCTTATCTGATTTTATTAGGCATAGCAAGGAAAATCGTATTAAAAACGAGGCTAGCATTAATAATCTTCTAGAGAAATTAACGTAAACTATAACTGTTATGCAAGGTCTTTAGGCTTCTAATAGACCTAAGGAAGAAAATACTAAGGTTCTAGAAGAAGATCTAATAGCTACTACTTCTGCAAGCGTACCTTCTAGTAACTTATAAGCTGCCTTTAACACAGGTGCTATAAAGAAACTAAATAAGAAGGTTCACTCTATTCCAGAGGGAGCTAAGCTAAAAGGCCCTGAAAACTATGATTAGTGGAAGCAAGCCCTAAGCATACAATTTAGAGCCCTAGGATTACCTGAATTTATAGATAATCTAAGCCTAGCAGGCTATCTAGCTAACTGTGACTAAGCTATTCTTTTAATAATATTAAGAGATAGCTGCTAACCTAGACCATAGGCTGCTATATGTTAGCAAAAATCCCCTAAAGAAGCCTATAAAGTCCTTATTAGGCAGTATTCGCAGAGTGCTAAAATCTAGCGTAGTACGCTATACGCTAGCTACTATTCCCTAAACTTTTTAAGTTATAAGGGATCTTTAGAGGCTTTTAATGCTAATTTTAATAATTTACTAGCTAGACTATAACTTTGTAGTGTAGAGATCGCCCCTATTGATTAAGTAAACTATTATATTAATGCATTAAAGCAGACTTTTCCTAGTTAGGCTAAGAGACAAAGATTTACTATTAGAGCTTCTAGGGCATAAGGACTGCCTGTAAATACCCTAAATTTACAGTTCCTTATAGCGGATTTATTAGAAGAATAGAGGGACAAAACCTCCCCTATAGCTAAAGCACTTAGTTATAAGGCTTCTAATAATAAGGGAAATTCTAAGGACTAGGAAAAGAAGTCTTCTAATCCTAACCCTAAGAAGGACTCTAACGCCACTAAAGAGCAGGATAAGAAGGATTTAAACCCTTCTAAGGCCTCTAAAAAGAAGCAGAAGAAGAAAAAGAGTAGTAATAGGGAAAAACAGAAAGGAAAAGAAGCTGCTTTTGCTTTAGGCTATACCCTAGCCACAGGATACGTTAAAGAATTAGATTCTAATGAATCTAGCAGTAATAATAGTAGTGATTCTAATTCTAATTTAGATAGTTCTAGTGCCTCTACCACTAGTAACACTACTAGCAAGCCTACTTTTAGCTACTCTAACGATATGGTTAAAAACTCCCTTTTGTATAATACGGGTTCTTCCTATCACATTTGTAATAATAGGGCTTCTTTTAGGGACTTCAAACCTCTAAAGAAAGGTGAAACCAGCGCTATAATTACAGTAGGAGGACCTATTTTTCCTAAAGGAAGAGGCATAGCTGTTTTTAACGTTCTAGTTAAGAAAAATCCACTAGAATATAGGCCTTTAGCTCTGCTAGATGCCCTATATTTCCTAGGTATAAATACTAACCTAGTTAGTGGGTTATCTCACTATCTAAAGGGAGGTTATCTAGCTAAAGACTAGCTATTCCTAGCCGATAAAAGCCCCTGTGGGTTATTAGAACCTGCTAAACACGGCTTCTTTTTACAGATTAAGGGATAACCTACTCCTACAATCTGTAAGCATTTAACCCACCTCTCCTTTATAGGCTCTTAATATTGCAACTAACAACGGCAACGATAACTAAGAGCTCATAAGAACAAATTAGGGTTTTCCTACCCTATAGAGGTTTAAATTCCGCAACTAGCTTTTAATCCCAAGGAATATTAACGAATCAAAGAGCTAGAAGACAATGATGATTTAGCCCTATGTCCCACTGAAGCTCCTCCTAGTCAGGCATCTTCTACAGGGGGTTTAGAAGGTCTATACCCTAATGACTTAGGTGACGATAGTGGCCGTCTACTGCCCCTAGAGGCCTATGATTCTTAAGAGGCCTAGTAACAGAGGGAGCTAGGGGATAATAGCCCTAAAAAGCTAGATTCAAGTTACAAGAAGTTACTAGATTTAGCCCTTCTTTAGCACATTCGATTAGGCTATATAGGCCTCCCTTTACTAAAGAAGTTATTAAAATTAGCTAAAGGGATCCCTGATTTTTCCGCCGTTAAAGAAAAGGATTTTAACTGCATAGCCTGTATGCAATCTAAAGCTATTAGAAGACTAACTAAACGACCTATTTAGGACCCCCCTAGAGTTCTAGATATTCTAGAGGGAGATACAGTTAAAATCAAACCTATACCACACAATAAGAAGGCTATAGTCCTTATTCTTATTAATTGAAAATCCTAGTATAAATGGTGTTTTTCATTAGCTAATAAAGAAGGTTTAACCCTTTCTTTAGCTATTAAGGGCTTCTTTAGAGCCTTAAAAAATCAATATAACGCGTATCCTAGGCACCTTCACTTTAACGGAGGTACTGAAATCAATAACGAACTTTAGTTATAGTTATCTTCTAAGGGAATTTGTTTTAGCACCTCTTGCCCCTATATTCACGAATAGAATGGGCTAGTTAAGAGGGCTATTAGGGTTATCCTAGACTAGCTTAGGGCTACACTTCAGTGGTCTAAGCTACCCTTATATCTATGGTCTTACATCCTTCTAGCCATAGTGGAATTAGTTAATATTATAGCTAATATAACTAAGCCTTTGACCCCTAAGCAGCTATTCCTAGCTAATTAAGAGCCTAAGACTTCCTATAAGCCTGATTTCTCGAAAATTAGGGCTATAGGGTCTTATTATGAGGTCCTAATACCTCCGGAGCAGAGATCTAAGCTTTAAAAGCTAGCCCCTAGGACTATTCCTAGTTAGTTACTAGCTACTCTAGGTTCTACTGTCTATCTTATTTATATTCCCTCTAAAAGGTTAGTTATAAAGACTAGCTTTGTTAAAATTATAGAGGATATAGGCTCTATAGGGTCCCCTAAGCCTTTAGGGACTAATCCTTTAGAGGGAGAAGCTAATATCTCACGAGATAATCTAGAAATTTAGGATAGTTACCTAAAGCCTCCTAAAAGCTTAGCGCCCGCAGCGCCCGCAGCGCCTATACCAACAGCCTCTGGGGCGACTAACACAGCGCCTGCAACCCCTACAACGCCTGCAACGCCTCTAGCGCTACCCCTAGAGAGCCCTAGCTCTAGCGCCCCTAATAAGGGTGCTATTAAAAAACCGTTTTTAGATTTGGATTCTTTAATTAATTCTGATTCTATAGATATTAATGATTTTAATATATCTTCATACGTTAAGGAGATATGCTTTAAGGCATAACAAAGGGCTAAATCATCCACTAAAAACAACGATTCGGATACCCCTAAGACCTGGAAACAAGCTTTAAAAAGCAAGGATAGTCGAAAATGGATGGATGCAACTTTTAACGAATTTAAATAGCTTCTAGCTGCTGGAACCTTTAAATTTATAGGAATAGACCAAATTCCTAAGGGCTAGAGGGTTTTAAAGAATAGGCTTGTTTATAAGCTTAAAAAGGATAAAGAAAATAATCCTCTAAAGTACAAGGCCTAACTCGTTGCTAAAGGGTTTATGCAGATAGAAGGTTAAGATTATATTAAAACCTACGCTATAACTAGCATTCCCCCTAGTTGGCGGATTTTACTAGCCCTAGCGGCTTGTAATGACTAGGAAGTTAAACAGGTTGATTTTATAGGGGCCTTTCTAAATAGTCCACTAAAGGAAGCTATCTATATGCAAATTCCTAATGGATTTACTAAGTTTGCTAAGTCTTCTACACCTAAAGTAGCTAAGTTACTTAAGAAGTATAGCTACAAACCCTCTTAAAAGCAGGTTATTTTCCTACAAAAAGCTTTATATAGATTAAAACAAAGCTTTAGAGAGTGGCAGCAGGTTTTAAAGGACCTTCTTCGGAAGCTAGGCTTTTAACCCCTTATATCTAACCTAGCTGTCTTCTTTAACCTAACTACATCTACATATATAGCGACTTATGTGAATAACTGTCTTCTAATAGGACTGGATCTAGCTTATATTAATAGGCTAAAGAAGCTACTTTATAAAGCTTATCCTATAGAAGACCGTGGGCTAGCTAAGTTTTTCCTAGGCGTTTAAATCACTAGAAATCGAAAGAAAGGGACCCTAACTATCCACTAGTCCTAGTACATTTCTGAAGCCCTAGAAAGATTTAATATAAAGGATGCTAGACCTGTTAAAATTCCTCTCTAACTAGGAATTATAAAACAGGTAGACCACCTAACTAAACCTCTTTCCCCCCCTAATCACAAGCTATATTAGAGTATTATAGGGACTATTATGTACCTAATGCTTCTTATAAGACCTAATATTGCCTTTCTGGTTTAGTGGCTTTCCACAGCGCTAGCTAAGCTGTTTATAGAGCATCTTAATGCTTCTAAATATCTGCTTAGGTACCTTTTAGGCTCTATGGGTTATTCTATAACTTATAGAAGGTCTAAATCTGCTATTATAGCTTTTGCAACCCTTATTAGCTTCTGTGATAGCGACTTCGTGGGTGATAAGTCCTCTAAATTAACCTATGCTTATCTCTATAAGCTAGCTAAAGGACCTATTAGCTAGAAATCGAAGAAAGCAACTACAATAGCTTTATTAACATTAGAGGCTAAATCTAATGCCTTATGTGAAGCTATTAGGGAGCTAGAGTGGCTTTACGGTCTCTTTAAAGAGATAAAGCTACCTATAGCACCTCTAGTACTGATTTTTAGTGATAACTAAGGCGCTATTACAACCGCTAATAACCCTGCTCTTTATAGCAGAATAAAGCATACCCTGCTAAAATTTAACTATACTAGAGAAAAGGTACAGAAGGGTATAGCTAAGGTTATCTACATTAACACTAAAGAGATGCCTGCAAATAGTTTAACTAAGCCCCTGCCTAATAATAAATTTTAATAATTTATCTAACTATTAGGCCTTACGAATACAAAGGCTTAATCTAAACCAACAAAATCAACTAAAAAGTCGAAAAACCGAAAATCAACAAAAACATTGGAATTACGCCTAAAAGTTATCGATTTTAAAAAGTTACTATTTTTAGTTAAAAGTTATTGGATTTATTATTAAATTTATAGTTAACTTAGATATCTATTAAAGAGCTAAGTCTAGGTATCAAATTAGTTACCTCATACTTTTCTAGAGGGAGTGTTAAAATAATGCTATTTATAGCACTATTTTATAGGCCCACTAGTTGCCTTGTTGCGTTGTTGCAACGTTAGTTACGAGCGTTGCTTGCAGCGTTGTTCTGTTATGACCTGCGTTATTCCATAACCAACCCGCGGGCTTGTATGACTAAGCCAACTAGGTTACCCTATAGGGAAGCTAAAATTAACTGTAACTAGGCAACTAGTAGTCGTATAAAAGGCTGACGTATACTGTTCGAATCCTTGAATTTTTCTAGATTTAATGGTATATTTTGTTAATAGGGTTGTCTATTAAAAATGCTTAGTTAGACTACCTAGGCAGCTAGTTTGTATAGCCATGAGTCGATTTTTTATTTTTCCCATATAAATAAGTTTTACGGAAAATAAAAAGTAGCTCCTAAGACCTCTCTAGCGACCTAGATCCTTTAATACGGTTAGTAGGTCTATAAGGGGACTAGAAATCCTCTCATTGCTTGTCAGACTGTCCGTACTAGCTAGGAATCAACTATATTTAACTATTAAAGCTCTCTATCTTGCAGAATACGCTATAATCTAGTGAATCTAGAAGCCGCCGCATTAGAATCTAGTAGGGAGGTCTTCCTATCCCTCTAGCTAGATTCCCTTCCCATTTTCAATAAGTAGTAAGCCTATAATAGAGTCTATTAATAATTCTTAGAAAGGGCAATTAGGCACTAGCAACGTAGCTAACTTACTGTAAGGCTTATATAACCTTAGCTTTAAAACTTAATAATTAACATAAGACTAGATATATGCCTTAATGTCTTTCTTTATTAATAGCTAGTAATATTAGCTTATAATATAATAGAGAGTCTTACTAACCCCCTAATAACCCGCTATAGGATTATTATAGGTTAATAGCAAAATTTCTTTTTGTAATCCTAGCGAAACAAAAACACAATTTTTATACATTAGTAACTTAGAGGATCTTGTAGTCTATATCTATAGCTCTCTAGCCTCTAGCTTAGAGGGACTAATTAACTATAGTCCTAATGCACTAGAGTTACCACTTATTAGCAATAACTTCCGCTACGTAATAAAGGTATCCCCTTACTACGCTTCTAATAATAAGACTTAAATTAGGGCTTCTAATTTCGCTGCCTTGCTCCTAATGTTAGAGTTAAACTTAGAAGAGGTTCTCTAAACCACTAAGATTCTTATTATAATACTACTATAGCCTAGCGGCTCTCTAGTAGCGCTCTTAGATAAATTAACTAACCTAGTAGAGCTTAATATAGTAAAGGTTCTCCTACTTACTATTACTTCTATAGATATAGTAGAGATTAATATAGAAGAGGTTCTCCTACTTACTATTAGGTAATTTGCCTTAATACCACTGCAAGCATATAGCTCCCTAGTAGCGCTCTTAGACTTTTTAACTAGCATAGTAGAGGTTATTATAGCAAAGGTTAACTTACTTACTATTGCTTCTATAGGCCTAGTAAAGATTAATATAGAAGAGGTTCTTAAACTAGCTAGTAAGGTTTAATTACTATAATCCTATAGCTTTATTATTACGCACTTAGGCCTTCTACCTAGCCTAGTAGAGATTAATATAGAAGAGGTTTTCCTACTTACTATTAGGGTTATTGCTTTGCTATTAAGGGGTAGTGAGCGTAGACATAGGGTACTTACTATATTACTATTGCTCTTATGCTACTCCTTAACTATAAACCTAATACACTATAGACATGCCTAACTAGTAGTTAAGCTATTACTAATATAGCGCCCCTATAGCCTAATAGTAGTAAACTTAGCAAGGAAGGTTAGTAACTAAGATATAAAAGCCTTAGCCTTCCTTTCCTTACTAATATAGTCTAACCTTTATAATAAAGGATTAGTAAGATTTAGCTTTCTTACCTAGTGTTTAATAGTAAAGTTAAATAGGTATAGCTTATCTAACGTAGTAACCTAGTAACTAGTTAGCTTAGGCTTTATTATAAGGTACTTATAGTTTAGGTAATCTATAATTATAGTAACTAAGTATACTAAGTAAGCAAGGTAGTGTCTCTAAGTCTAAAAAGCCTTCTAAATCGCTAGTAGCTCTATGTCTAGTGTTACGTAGCGTAATTTAGTGTCCTTTAACTTTCTTAATATAAATACTATAGGGTACTAGTAACCTAGCACTAATATTATAAGGATAGCTCTAATTGCGTATCCAGAGGCATTAGTCTTTACTTATAGTAGTAATATTAGATTAAAGTGGACTAAAATTAGAGCCTCCTAAAATAGCTTTTATAGTTCCCTAAACGCTACTAGCTTACTATTATCTAGCTTAAACTTCGCTAGTTAGTTACCTTATAGGCAGTTTATTAATAGGATAACTATTTTACTATATAACTTAATAAAACGCCTATAGAATCTAGTAAACCTAAGGAAAGATTAGATATTAAACATATAGATAGGTATTAGCTATGTTATAATTACCTTTACCCTGCTTAGGTCTATTAAGATTCCTTTTAGTGAGATTACATAACTAAGGAATTTAACCTCCTTAACGGAGAATTAGCACTTATCTAAATTAATAAAAAGGTTAGCCTTCTAAAATCTCTTAAGGATCTTTTTAATATTGCCCTTATGCTCTAAGATCTTATAGCTAAATATTAGGGTGTTATTAAGGTAGATTGTAAGGGCTTAGGCTTTGCCCAAGCATTCACATAGTGCACATAGGTAGTGCACATAGGTAGGGATAGTCTCGCATAGGTAAGGACATAGAAAAGGGGGCTTACATAAGGTAGTTAGGGGGTATAAGGGGCCCTAGTGAGAATAGGTCTCCTACCTTTCTCTTTCCTCTCCTTAAGTTTCTTAATACTATATTAACGCCCTATTATAGCCACCTAGGGGCTAGTCTATAATAATTAAGAAACTTCCTTTAGTCCTTTATAATAGCTACTAAAATTCATAATAGATATACTAATAGATATATTAACAGACATAATAGACACGCTTCACTTATAAGATTAACCTAGCTAGGGAATAGTAACACCCCTATCTAACGCCATAGTACTATAGGTAGCCTAACAAGCCTAATTTAAAACGCTTTAACTTATGCTACATAAGTAAGTAGCAGAGCTTAAACGCCTTTAGGAGCACATGCACGCAAATGCCTTAGGGCCCTTAGCCTAGCTACCTGCCTAGCTACCCTCTCTAGCTTAGCCTAGCGCCCCTAACCTAGTTCTTCCTATACCTAAAACAAAACAAAAACCAATCCCTTTAGGGTAACCTATATAATAGCAATAAGGCCTTATTTGCTACGTAAAGGCTCCTAATAAAGCATAAGTTATAGGCAGACTAGGCCTTTATTAGTTCTAATAAGGATAGATAAATACTTATTTATTAAAACCTTTCTTCTAAGGTCTAGTCCTAGGTAACTACTTTCTTTAAATAGGGCAGTGCTATTAGATTTAACCCCGCTTACTTTCTAGAATACCTAGGGACTATGTTTTCTAACCCTTATAAATAAGAGATAGCCCTTATAAAGCTTAACTAGATAAAGTAAGGTCTAGGGGAGATATTTTCTATGTTCTTTATTTGCTTTTCTAAGAAGCTTTTGCTAGTAGGAGGGGAACGCTAGATAGGCAAGGTAAAGCTAGCAAAGCTCTAATATACACTTAATAAGCATTTAAGAGAGATTAGCGTGGGATAGGGTGTTAGCTAGAGCGATTAGTATGTGGCTATTAGGTAATATTATAAGATTATGGTTAATATAGAAGCCCCTTACCTTAGAGGATAAGTACTAGACCTATTGCAAACCCTAACTAGTAAAACTAGTAGCCTAGATTAACTATAAGGGCAATACACTAATAACTAGGGTTTATATAGCTAGGACCTACCTAGGGTAGCTAAATAAGTTAGCTAAGAAGGAAAAGGGGATAAAGGCTACTATAAAAACAAAATAAGCGAAATAGGTATTAGAGGCAGAATTAGCTAAACACTGCTAAGAGGGACGCTACCTATAGTGTGCGTCTAAGGACTACTTTATCTAGGAGTGCACTACTCTCCTAGCTTACTATCTAAAGGTTAGCATTAACTTACATAGGGCGGATAAGGAAAGCGTAGATAAGGAAGTAAATATTCCCCCTATAGAAAATAAGTAGCCCCTAAGCAAAGTCTTATATAGGGGCAAAGAGGCTAGCTAACTACTACACTATAAAATAATTATAACTACTATATAGAGATAGAATAGGATATAGTATAATATATAGACTAACTACCTTTCTTAATTCCTATACTCTTTAATATATGTTATTATATTAATATCTAGATTAATTATAGTTGTAATTACTATAGTGTAGTAAGCAAATTAGTAGCAAGATAGCTTAGCCTAGAGCTTATATAGTTACTAAAATAAAGGCATGTTTACACTATAGTAAAAGTAAAACAAAGAGGGAAGCGGGTTAAGGAAGACTTCTTTTCTATTACCTATATAATATACACTAGAATTAACATAGATAGCTAGGAGTTATTTGTGTACTTATATGTTATTCTAGGTCTTACCTAGGACGTGATATTTAGAATGCCTTAGTTAGAGTAATGCAATATAGTAATTTACGTAGTAAAACAATAACTAGTTATTAGAGTAGTAAAGGGCCTTTGTGTCTCTAAGGCTACTACTTATAAGGTAAAGGCACTTATATAGGGAATTATTAGATCTCTCTACGCTACTAAGGCTTATAGGGCATAATAGAATAAGGATACTACTATAAGGTTTATTGCTATAAGCCTAAGAGAGATAATAATAGTGCTATAGATTATAGCACCTAAGATAGATCTAGCTAGTCCTAACATATTAACATTGCCTAAGGAGTTATTAGACTTCGCGGACCTCTTTAATAAGGCTAAGGCTAATAGACTGCCCCCCTATAGGGGCTCTCTTAATTACCACATATGCCTATATAAGAACCTAGATAGCTCTAAGCTAGCACTCCTATAGGGACTATTATATAATATGCTATAGGACTAGCTCCTAGAGGTCTAGCGCTAGATCATAGACTTAATAGATAAGGGCTAGATTTATGCTAGCTTCTTATTAGCTATAGCCCCTATCCTCCTTATTAAAAAGGCTAATAGGGGTTAGCGTTTTTGCGTGGACTACTACGCTCTTAATAAGATAATAGTATAGGATTATTACCCTCTCCTACTAATTAAGAAGATATTATAATTCCTATCCTAGGCGCGCTAGTTTACTAAAGTAAATATTTACGTAGTGTTTTATAAACTATAAATAGCTAAGGGTAAGGAGTACCTTATAGCGTTTTATATAAGGTTTAGCCTATTTAAGTGGCTAGTTTGCCCCTTTAGCCTAGCTAGCGCCTTAGTAACCTTTTAGCGCTATATTAATTAATCCTTAGGGGATACGTTAGGGGACTTTATTATAGCTTACCTTAATAATATCTTAGTTTACTTAGAGGGGTTAAGAAAAGACTATATAGCTAAGGTTTAGTTAGTTCTAGGCTGCTTAAGGGCCGCGGGTTTATACCTAGATCTTAATAAGTTAATATTTGCTATAAAAGAGGTCTAGTACCTAGGATACATTATTACAGCAGGACGCTTAGTTTACCTAGATCCCGCGAAGGTTATAGCTATAAGGGAATAGATAGCACCTATAAAATTACAAGGGGTTTGTAGCTTCTTAGGGTTTGCAAATTTTTACTATAACTTTATTAGGGACTTCTCTAAGCTAGCCGCTTCACTTATATAGCTTATAAAGAAGAATATCCCTTTCTAATAGGGACTAGAAGAGGATAAGGCCTTTAAGAGGCTAAAAGCCGCGTTTATTACGTATCTAGTGCTAGCATAATAGGACCTAGACTACCTTATAGTAGTAGAAGCTAATTATTTAGGCATAGCTCTTAGTAAATACCTCTTGTAATAAGGCCCTAATAATATCTTATATCTAGTTGCTTACTATTTCGCTAGTCTTATATCCTTGTAAAAGAACTATATAATTTATAATAAGGAACTATTAGCTATTGTCTTATGTCTTAAGGCGTGGTTAGCAAAGCTTTAGGGTATATCCTATCTGTTTATAATTTACACTAATTATAAGAACCTAGAATACTTTATAACTCCTTAACTTATATTAGAAAGGCAGGCCTAGTAGGCAAATACACTTATGCTATTTAACTTTTACCTTTGCTATAGACCTAGTACGTAAGCTTAATGCCTAGATACCCTTTCCTAAAGGGAATAGGATTAAGGTAAGTTAGCTTTAAGGATAAGGCAGATCTTATAACCTATTACTATTATATAACTCTTACTATTACTAGTTACATAAGGGGATAGCTCTAAACTAGCACTATATATGCCACTACTAGTAGGAGAGGCCCTCTTTGCCTTAAGACACCTCTAGACCCTATAGGACTAGGCTATTATATTAGACCCTATATATAGTATTTAATTAAAAGCTATATAGGAAGGGGCTTAGAAGTTTCCCCCTAATACACTAATAAGGGAGCAGGTTACGGATTACTTTATAAGCGTATATAGGGCGCTTTAGTTTTAGGGCTATACTTAGATCCTAGCTTAGGAACCCCTTATAATAACCCTTATATAATAATGCTATAACTTACTAGTAGCAGGACACCTAGGCTATAACACTATGTTTTAGATTTTATAATAGCAGTTCTATTAGGATAGGATATTATAGGACGTTACTTAGTTTATTTATAACTATTATTGCTTTAGTAGCTATAAGAGCTATTAATAGCAGCAGGGCTTACTAAAACCCCTACTAATCCCTAATTAGTTTTAGTCTTAGATTTCTATTAACTTTATAATAGACTTACTAGTAGCGTCCCTAGAGAAGCTATAATACCTTATAGTTATTACTAATAGACTCTTAAAGTTCGTATAGCTAGAAGCTATAACCTCTATTAGGGCTAAGGAGTGCGTGGAATAATTTAAAATAGTCTAGTAAAGGTTCTAAGGATTTCCCTAATCTATTATTATAGACTAGGGGTTAGACTAGCTAGGGAAATTCTAGATAATGTTATACTCCCTAGTTAGGATTAATTAGTTACTTTCTATATTATATTACCTATAGACTAATAGTAGCATAGAGTAGGCAAACTAGGAAGTGTAAGCAATATTACATGTAATAGTTTCCTTCTTATAGTTTAATTAGCTAGAATATCTAGCTACTTGCTAGCTTGTAATTAATAATAGGTCTTCTTTAGTAATAGGGGTAAGCCTAAACAAATTACTACATAAATATAACTTAGAACTAATTTAGTTATAACTAGACTATTTTGCTTCTATAATATTACCTAAGGGGCCAGGCTATATATTTCCTAGAGCACCTATAAGAGGGTACCCTTCTAGCATAAGCTATAATAGCCTATGTTTAATAAAGGCAGTAGGATATAACCTTAGCTTCTTAATATCTAGTAAAACGGTTTTAGGTTAGAGATAAGGTATAGCTTTTACTTAAGAATATTAAGACAAACTGCCCCTTATAGAAACTTAACTAGGTTATAGCAAAGTATATAGTTATTAATATACTAACGCTACTTATAGTATATTTAGATATCCTAAGGGGCATTTACCTAGTTTTTTACATAGACCTTATTAAATAGGTTGCAAAGGACCCTCTTCCTAGTTAAAAGCTCTAAGACTCCTATCTAGGGCTAGAATAGGTCCTAGCAAAGGATAATAATAAACTTATAGAAAAATACTAAGTTAAACGGATCTTAGCGGCTTAAAATACCCTAGGCTAAGGCAGGAGGCGTAATATCCTAGTTAAGTGGGCGGGTTATGTGTAGCTAATATAGGAACTACTAGAAAGTATAATATAGATATAAGCCCTTAATAAGTTTAAAGTAAAGTAAGGAGATACATATTATAATAATAGACTAAATTAATTATAAACTATATATCTATTAAAGGAGACTTCTTCTAGCATATAAGGCGCACCTAACCTAAACCTAGCTAATTCCTTATAGCTACTAAAACGTATTTAGATCCCCTTATCCCCTATAGCGTAGGGGTTACTTAGACTAGGGGTTAGTTAGGCTATTAGTAAGGCCCTTATTATTAGATAAGATAGTGACTAGTGTTGCCTTGCGTCTAATAGGGACACGACCTATGCCACGTTAGGTGCTATAGCCACCGCGGCCACTACTATAGCTACTATAGCTACTACTATAGTTTTAGATAGTAGGAGTAAAATAGCGGTTAGGGACTATAAAGTAAGTGTAGACTAGGGGTAGCATATCCTTAGGTTTACTTTTATTAGGGGAGGACTAGTAAGTAATAATAGTTAAGGAGGGATAGCTACTACCTATAGTGTAATTAGTATAATAATTAGTTAGACCTAGTATAGGTCTAAGTTAGGAGCGCTCTTAGCGCTAACGTAAGGGTAAATTATTGCTAGCTTTAATAAGTTACTAGTAGCCCTAGGTGCTGCTATAGCAATAGGGTGAGAGTGCCTTAAGGAGGCATGTGGACTAGTTATAGAACTCTTAGCGCATAGAGTTTAGCTTACTAATAATCTGCTAGTTTTATTAGAATAAAACGCTAGTAACCTACTATATAGAGCTACCTATGCTATAGCCACTAGTAGGACTACTATTACTAAGGGGAATAACCTTAAGCCTAGTTATATTTATAGCGGGAGTGTTATAGGAGGGGGGGGGCCTAAGGGCAAAGCAAATAAGTGCTAGATTAAATTAAGCCTAATTTAAGAGCGCATTCTATTAGCTTATAAGGGCGCGGAACTATTAGGAGAGTACTAGTATTTTCTTTTTAGTGGTTATAGTCCTTTTAACTCTAGGTATAATAATATACATGCCTATAGTAATTATAGCCTTAAGATCCTTAAGGTAATAATAAAGCTATAGGTTAGCGGATAGGAACTTAGTTAACTAGACATAGGTTATGTGTTACTGCTAATATAGGGGATAGGACTTACTACTTTTAGGGGGGCAATAGTTTAACACGCCTATAGTAAGGCATTACTTAATATAAGGCCTATAGGGCTAAAAAAGCATGTAAGGGGTAGCATACTCCTTATTATCTAAGTCCCCCTCTATAAGGAACTTACTAATAGACCTAGCTAGTGGCGTAATAGGGGTAGTAGGTAATATAGCAGTAGCAGTAGTTAATAGGGCAGCGGTAGCTAAAGCTTAAGTAAACCTATAAGTATTTATTCTATAATAAGGTATATTTATTATAAGTCTAATAGGGGAATAATAGTTATTTAGAATAATAGGATAGGAAGGAGTAATAGTGTTATAATATTTAAAAAATGTTTTTAGTTTAAGGAAGTTAAGGTTATAGGATAAAAATAAGTAGTAGGTAGTAGGTAGGGGGATAAATAAGTAAGGGTAGGGCTAGTGTTATTATAATAATAATATAAGGCTAGAAGAATATGTTACGCGTCCTACCTAGACCCGCGGATAAAATAACAAGAACCTGTAACGTATTAGAGGGGGTAAGCACCTATATTAACCATAGGTAAGGGAAGTAAAAGGGGAGGAGTAAGGGTATATATAAGGGCTTAGGCTTTGCCTAAGCATTTATATAGTGCACATAGGTAGTGCATATAGGTAGGGATAGTCTTACATAGGTAAGGACGCAGAAAAGGGGGCTTATATAAGGTAGTTAGGGGGTATAAGGGGCCCTAGTGAGGATAGGTCTCTTACCTTTCTCTTTCCTCTCCTTAAGTTTCTTAATACTATATCGACGCCCTATCGCAGCCGCCTAGGGGCTAGTCCATAACATAGATAATGTAAATAAGATTATTAAGGCCTTCTAAAGCTTTATTAATATACTCTTAGAAGGATGCTAGCGCGTTAATAAGCCTAAATAGCATTATAAGATACTTAAAGTGACTATATCTACACTAAAAGGCTGTTTTCCACTTATTGCCCTTGCGAATATGTAGCTAATAGTACGTATCTTTAAGGTCTAACTTTATAAAAATCTTTGCACCCCCTAGTTAATCTAAGATTTCTAATATTAGGGGTAAAGGGGCCTTATCTTTAACTATAATCTTATTAAGGCCCCTATAATTCACATATAGTTATAGCTTTCCCCCTTTTTTTAGTATAAAAAGGATTAGGGCGCTTGCTAGGCTAACTAATCTTTAGATCTATTCGCGTTCTTACGTAGTTACTAGGTACTTATAAAGCACCTATAACTTTTTCTTAGCTAGGTTATATATTAGACCCTATAGTAGTGCTTTTCCTTCTTCTAATTTAATAGCATATATATAGCTACCTAAGCTAGGAAAGGTGCTAGCCTCTTTATTTAAAAATATATCTTTAAACTCCTTATAAGCTTCTAGAAGTTTCACTTTCTTAGGTTTATTAGCTAGTTCTATTATTACACTATTATTACTTCCTTTCTCTTTATTTACTATAGGTCTAATAGTAGCTACGCGTCTAATTATATATATTACCTATAGGTTAAGTACTACTATAATAAACGCATATTTTGCTACTTTCTAACTATCCTATAACCCCACTACTAATAAGATATATTCCTTTATTATAGGGTATCTCTAAAGTCTATCTTTCTAAGATATTATTATAGGCTTATACTCTCTTGCCTAATTAACTCCTAAAACTAACTTTTTGCCACTATTAGTAATATAGTAGCTAAGTTAGCATATCTTTATATAGCCTATGCTATCCCTAACTAACACTATTTTCTTTAAAATCCCTTAATATAGTATAATATTACCTAATACACTCTTAAGCGTATTATTATAAGGTTACACTTTTAACTAATTAAGGTTTATTAGTATATTAGGGTAGATTAAGGAATATATAGCACTAGGGTTAAATAGCATTAGCACTACTACTTAGTAGTTATCTTAATGTAACTTAATATCTATACGAATTTATAGGTCTAGAAGACTATTCTTATTAAGTTAAGTTACATTAAGAGCGTCTTCCTAGGGTTTTACTATACTAATTAAGGTCTTATTTGCGTTTAAGTAACTCCTAGCCTATTTAGTGCTAGCTTAGTGTGTCTTAGTAGTATAGGTGTTTTTCTAGCAAATACTATAGTCTAGTTTAGTGTACCTAGTTAATAAGTAGCCTAGTTTTTTATATTTATAATAAACTAGTAAGCCCCTTACTCCTAAGTAGTGTCCTTCCTATAGCTTTTTTTCTAGGGACACTAAGTAATTCCTTCTCTTCTACTAGTTACCTCCTTAGTTACCTCCTTAGTGGCCTTTATAAGGGATCCCTTTCTTTTCCTTAGTTACTACTTTTGCCTTCTTTCCTTAGCTAATAAGGTAGTTCTAACTTATAGGGTACTCTTAGCTAAATACCTACTTCTTTATAGTGCTATTTAGGCACTATATAAACTAAGTAATTCTTAGAGGTTTAGGCATAGGCTTAGGTAATTCTGCCTTTGCCTTCCCCTAGACTTTAATAAAAGTCTAAAATAACTAATCCTTGCCTTAATAGAGGGTTAGTAGCGTTCTTATAGCTTCTAGGCAGTAACTATCTTTATCTATTCCTTTAGTTTTTAGCTATTAAATAAACTTTACCTAAGTATAGCTCTAGTAATTTATATAACTATCTATAGTAGTAAAGCATATTTACTATTACTTTACCTTATTTGCTAGGTAGCTACTAGTGTATATAACTTTTATTATATTATTAGTAAACGTGTTTTAATCTATAGTAAAGGTTATATTTAAATCCACTAAGAATATCTATAGGTTCTTATAAGTATCCCCCTTATATATAAGAGCTTTTAGCTATATCTTTACTATACTATATCTATAAAGTCTAAGTAAGGGTAGTGCTTTCTAAGGAATAGGGGTAGTGTCTTAGGCAAAAGGTATTTATAAGGTAGGAGTAAGGCCTTTATTAGTGTTAACTAATTAGGGAGGGGTATTTACTTCTTATAAATTTTTCTATAGCTATTTAAGTTTTTACCTCTTTTAAGTAATTTATAGCTATGTCTTTACTTATATAAGGCTATAGTTTAATATAGCTTCCTTACTATTAATAATAAGTTCTAATATATAGGAATTCTCTAGTGTAATTAGATAAGAGGACTTATATTTTAGAAGTAAGTTCTAATTTATAGGTATATCTTTATATAGCGTGTTTACTCTAGAGTTATTAGTACCCCTTAAGTAAGTGTTTATTCTCTATAGTGCTAATATTCTTACCTTACTAATAGCCTATTACCTTAATAGGAAGGAGAGATTAACTTATTAAGGCTTCTAGGCTAGATATAAATAAAATAGGGTAATAGTATAGATAAGTAGTAGCTAGATTACTAAAGGTAGGTAGTAATGCTTAAGGGTTTTAATCTCTAGCCTCCTATATTCTATATGTGTAACCTTTGCCTAAATACCCCCTTTACGCTTACATAACTAGCTTATAGCAACCTTATAGCTAGGGCACTACAAGCCCTAAGTGGGTCTTACTATACATAATGCTATTGCCTCTATCGCCTGTGTCGCCCCGTAGCCTCCACGACCCTAACATTTGGAGAACCTCTTCTAAGTTTAACTCTAACGTTAGGAGCGAGGCAGCGGAATTAGAAGCCCTAATTTAAGTCTTATTATTAGAAGCGCAGTAAGGGGATGCCTTTGTTACGTAGCGGAAGTTATTGCTAACAAGTGGTAACTCTAGTGCGTTAGGACTATAGTTAATTAGTCCCTCTAAGCTAGAGGCTAGAGAGCTATAGATATAGACTATAAGATCCTCTAAGTTACTAATGTATAAAAATCGTGTTTTTATTTCACTAGGATTACAAAAAGAAATTTTACTATTAACCTATAATAATCCTGCAGTGGGTTATTAGGGGGTTAGTAAGACCCTCTATTATATTATAAGCTAATATTACTAGCTATTAATAAAGAAAGACATTAAAGTATATATCTAGTCTTACGTTAATTATTAAGTTTTAAAGCTAAGGTTATATAAGCCTTATAGCAAGTTAGCTACGTTACTAGTGCCTAATCGCCCCTTCTAAGAATTATTAATAGACTTTATTATAGGCTTATTACTAATAAAGGATTAGAAGTTTTAGTTATATAACGCGATTTTAGTTATTATAAACTAATTCTTAAAGTATAGTATTTATATACTAGTGTTTATATAACTAACTAGCAATAGCCTTACTATAGTGTTCCTTAAGAATATTTTTAAAGACTATAGCGCCCTAGAAGGTATTATTATAAACTATAGGTTAATATTTACTAGTGAATTCTAGAGGACTTTCTACTACCTTATTATAACAAAGCAGTAACTAAGCACTGTATTTTACCCCTAAATAGATAGGTAAATAGAGTAATTAAACTAGGTTCTTAAGCATTATCTAAGAGCCTATACGTGCGCTAAATAGGATAATTAGGTAGAATATTTACTAATAGCATAGTTTGCCTATAATATAAGCAAGCATAGTAGTTATAGCCTAACGCTAGCAAAGGCGCTATAAGGGTATAACCTAAGGGGACTATATTAGGCTATCCTAATGCCTAACTTAGTAAATAACTAGGTAGAAAATAAAGTCTTAGAATTAAGATAAAGATACTTAGAGATTAAGTAGCTACTCTATAATATATAAGCATAGCAAAAGAAGTATTATAATTATAAGAGAATACTAATAGAGTTTAAGGTTAGAGACTATATTTTACTATTTACTAAGAATATTAACCTAAGATAACTAAGCTAAAAGCTTATAGCTAAGTACCTAGGGCCCTATAAAATTAAGAAGGTAGTTAGTAATTATAGCTTAGCCTATTAATTATAATTACTAGCTAGCTTAAGACTTTATAATGTGTTTAATATTACAAGCCTTAAACTATTTAGAGGGGATCCCACTAGCTATATAAATGCATCCTTACTATAAGATAATATTAAGGATAATAAAGAAGAGTTTAAGGTTAAGAGAATTATCTTATATTAGTATAATAGAAAACAGTAGAAATTCTTAGTAAAATAGAAGGGCTATAATAGCTTAGAGAATTTATAGGTATTAAAAAGAGATTTTATTATAAGGGATATTATAAATAATTATAAGTAGCAATTAAGTAGCTAGTTTATAGAGATATTATTACTTTAGTAATTTAATATATAAAATTTTATAATATAAAAAGTTATATTCTCTTAAAGCAAACTACTATATAGCTACTAAGTACCTATTACTTTATTATTATATTTACTACTATATTTTTCTCTATAGTAGCTATAGAAGCTTTATTATTAAAGGACCCCTCCTTATCCTTATAAATAAAGGAATAGAGCTCTTTAGGGAGCTTAGAGAGGCTAATATAAGTAAGGAGCTATAAAGCATAGGCTATAAACTAGCTATAAGTTAGTAAAGTAAAAGCCACGCTAGAGATAATAGGACTTACTATAGGAGTATTTTAAGCTATAAAGCATAGGCTATTAGTAATATTAATCTAGACCTTAAGGTTAGTAGTATTAAATAGCTATAATATTACTACGCGCTTATTAGTGTTTGCCTTATAAGTGGCTTTTGTAGTTAGATAAGCCTAATAAACTCTCCTATAGTAATTTGCATTCTTTATAGTAAGGAGCGTATTATATAATTTATATTTTACGCGCACTAGAGCCTAGTAATAAGTTAGCTCTAACTAAGTTACTAGAATTAATAATCTTACTAAATACTTATAGTAATAGCTACCTTTAGGAACCTCCTTTATAATCTTAAAGAACTTATAATAGAGGATTATAATTCTTATAGAACACTAGTAATAGGTTAGCTAGCTAAAAGCAGTGGCCTTAAAGGGGCACTTACACTAGCATATGTTTTATTATTTTTTACGTAGTAAGCGCACTTTAAGGAATTACCTAACCTAAGTTAGTATTATAAAAGTAGGAGAGAAGTAGCTTAGTTATACTAGGGGAATAATAATACTTATTAGGAATTAGCTTCCTATTTATAATATACTAAGGTTTAGCTTTATTATCTTTAGGGGTAATTTACTAGATTACTACCTACTAACTATAGTAAAGGCAGGGAATTTTAATTATACTACTTAGTAAGTTAGTAGCTATAACACTACAAATAAGAGGTAAACTTATATAGATATTTTTAAAGCCTATAAAGCCCTCTTATAAGGGGATTTCTCTAGGGTAGGCGCTAAGGGTCCTAGAGTTATTAGGTAAATAGAAGATATTATAACCTAGCTATAAGTTAGTAGTAAGCAAGCAGGAAGCAAAGTAATAAGATACTAACTATAATACTAACTATAAGAGCAAATAGAAAATAAGATAATAAAGAGAAACTCTAGATAATATTAGTAACTACTAGGTAGTAGTAATAAGAATGCTACTATAAGGCTAGTAAGGCTAACTTATAAATTTAATATTAAAAAGTAAGAGGGATAAGGAGAAAAGGAAGAGAAAAAGGAGTGGAAATTTAGTCTTTTTTATATTAACTATAGACCCCTTAAGTAATCTATATAGGTAGCGAAAGTAAGCTATAGGTTAAAAAGCTAGCGTTATAGCTATTAATAGCTAAAGTTATAGCTAACTACGTATACCTAGTAAGCTCGCAGTAACTTCGCTAAAACTTATAATTAAATGCACCCTAACGTATAGTGTCTAATACCCCTATCCCTTTTAGCTAATAAGGAAATATAACATAGGGTATTTACTTTTATAGAACTAGTAGGAATAAGGATATAAGCATTTATAAAGTAACTCTATAGCTATAACTATATTATAACTAAGAGCTTATAGGCAAGGTAGGGAATAATAGCTAAACCTATTATTAATAAGGCTATTATCTCCCCGCGCCTTACATTAGGACACATAAGGTAAGAGTTACATAGGAAGTTTAGAATAGTAAGTTTATACTAACTAGGCAGTAAGTATAATTAAGGGCAATTATAAAGTAAAGGGGGTACTATATTAGGGTTATAGAGGCTATAGGGTAACATAGGTAATAGAGGCAATAGCATTATATATAGTAAGACCTACTTAGGGCTTGCAGCGCCTTAGCTATAAGGTTACTATAAGCTAGTTATGTAAGCATAAAGGGGGTATTTAGGCAAAGGTTACACACATAGAATGTAGGAGGCTAGAGATTAAAACCCTTAAGCATCACTACCTACCTTTAGCGATCTAGCTACTACTTATCCATACCATCACCCTATTCTATTCACATCCGGCCTAGAAGCCTTGACATAGAGGTGCTATAGGTAGCTTTATCTCTTTAAAGAGACTGTAAAGCCACTCTAGCTCCCTAATAGCTTTATATAAGGCATTAGATTTAGCCTCTAATGTAGATAAAGCTATTGTAGTTACTTTCTTTGATTTCTAGCTAATAGGTCCTTTAGCTAGCTTATAGAGATAAGCATAGGTTAATTTAGAGGACTTATTACCTGCGAGGTTACTATCACAGAAGCCAATAAGGGTTATAGAAGCTGTAATAGTAGATTTAGACCTTCTATAAGTTATAGAATAACCTATAGAGCCTAAAAGGTACCTAAGCAGGTGTTTAGAAGCATTAAGGTGCTCTATAAACGGCTTAGATAGCGCTGTGAAAAGCCACTAAACTAGAAAGGCAATATTAGGTCTTATAAGGAGCATTAGGTATATAATAGTCCCTATAATACTCTGATATAGCTTTTGATTAAGGGGGGAAAGAGGTTTAGTTAGGTGGTCTACCTGTTTTATAATTCTAGGTTATAGAGGAATTTTAATAAGTCTAGTATCCTTTATGTTAAATCTTTCTAAGGCTTTAGAAATCTACTAGGATTAATGGATAGTTAGGGTCCCTTTCTTTCGATTTCTAGTGATTTAAACGCCTAGGAAAAATTTGGCTAGTCCACGGTCTTCTATAGGATAAGCTTTATAAAGTAGCTTCTTTAGCCTATTAATATAAGCTAGATCCGGTCCTATTAGAAGGCAGTTATCCACATAAGTTGCTATATATGTAGATGTAGTTAGGTTAAAGAAGACAGCTAGGTTGGATATAAGGGGTTAAAAGCCTAGCTTCTGAAGAAGGTCTTTTAAAACCTGCTACCACTCTCTAGAGCTTTGTTTTAATCCATATAAAGCTTTTTGTAGGAAAATAACTTGCTTTTAAGAGGGTTTGTAGCTATACTTCTTAAGTAACTTAGCTACTTCAGGTGTAGAAGACTTAGCAAACTCAGTAAATCCATTAGGAATTTGCATATAGATAGCTTCCTTTAGTGGACTATTTAGAAAGGCCCCTATAAAATCAACCTGTTTAACTTCCCAGTCATTACAAGCCGCTAGGGCTAGTAAAATCCGCTAACTAGGGGGAATGCTAGTTACAGCGTAGGTTTTAATATAATCTTAACCTTCTATCTGTATAAACCCTTTAGCAACGAGTTAGGCCTTGTACTTTAGAGGATTATTTTCTTTATCCTTTTTAAGCTTATAAACAAGCCTATTCTTTAGAACCCTCTGGCCCTTAGGAATTTAGTCTATCCCTATAAATTTGAAGGTTCTAGCAGCTAGAAGCTGTTTAAATTCGTTGAAAGTTGCATCTATCCATTTTCGACTATCCTTGCTTTTTAAAGCTTGTTTCCAGGTCTTAGGGGTATCCGAATCGTTGTTTTTAGTAGATAATTTAGCCCTTTATTGTGCCTTAAAGCATATCTCCTTGACGTATGAAGATATATTGAAATCATCGATATCCATAGAATCAGAATTAATTAAAGAATCTAAATCTGAAAACGGTTTTTCGATAGCACCCTTATTAGGGGCGCTAGAGCTAGGGCTCTCTAGGGGTAGCGCTAGAGGCATTGCAGGGGTTATAGGCGCTATGTCAGTCGCCCCAGGGGCTATTAGTACAGGCGCTGCGGGCGCTACGGGCGCTAAGATTTCAGGAGGCTTTAGGTAACTATCCTAAACTTCTAGATTATCTCGTGAGATATTGGCTTCTCCCTCTAAAGGATTAGTCCCTAAAGGCTTAGGGGACCCTACAAAGCCTATATCCTCTATAATTTTAACAAAGCTAGTCTTTATAACTAACCTTTTAGAGGGAATATAAACAAGGTAAACAGTAGAACCTAGAGTAGCTAGCAACCGACCAGGAATAGTCCTAGGGGCTAGCTTTTAAAGCTTAGATCTCTGCTCCAGAGGTATTAGAACCTTATAATAAGACCCTATAGCCCTAATTTTTAAGAAATTAGGCTTATAGGAAGTCTTAGGCTCTAAATTAGCTAGAAATAGCTACTTAGGGGTTAAAGGTTTAGTTATATTAGCTATGATATTAACTAATTCCACTATGGCTAGAAGGATATAAGACTATAGATATAAGGGCAGCTTAGACTACTAAAGTGTAGCCCTAAGCTAGTCTAGAATAACCCTAATAGCCCTCTTAACTAGCCCATTCTATTTATGAATATAGGGGCAAGAGGTGCTAAAGCAAATTCCTTTAGAAGATAACTATAACTAAAGTTTGTTATTAATTTTAGTACCTCCGTTGAAGTGAAGGTGCCTAGGATACGCGTTATATTGGTTTTTTAGGGCCCTAAAGAAGCCCTTTATAGCTAAAGAAAGGGTTAAACCTTCTTTATTAGCTAATAAAAAGCACTACTTATACTAGGATTTTTGATTAATAAGAATAAGGACTACTGCCTTCTTATTATGTGGTATAGGTTTAATTTTAACTATATCTCCCTCTAGAATATCTAGAACTCTAGGGGGGTCCTAAATAGGTCGTTTAGTTAGTCTTCTAACAGCTTTAGATTACATATAGGCTATGTAGTTAAAATCCTTTTCTTTAACGGCGAAAAAATTAGGGATCCCTTTAGCTAATTTTGATGACTTCTTTAGTAAAGGGAGGCCTATATAGCCTAATTAAATGTGCTAAAGAAGGGCTAAATCTAGTAACTTCTTGTAACTAGAATCTAGCTTTTTAGGGCTATTATCCCCTAGCTCCCTTTATTACTAGGCCTCTTAAGAATCACAGGCCTCTAGGGGCAGTAGATAGCCACTATCGTTACCTAAGTCATTAGGGTATGGACCTTCTAAACCCCCTGTAGAAAATGCCTAACTAGGAGGAGCTTTAGTAGGACATAGGGCTAAATCAGTTAAATTATTATCTTCTAGCTCTTTGATTCGTTAATATTCCTTAGGATTAAAAGCTAGTTACGGAATTTAAACCTCTATAGGGTAGGAAAACCCTAATTTAGTCTTATAAGCTCTTGGTTATCGTTGCTGTTAGTTATAATATTAAGAGCCTATAAAGGAGAGGTGGGTTAAATGCTTATAGATTATAGGAGTAGGTTACCCCTTAATCTGTAGAAAAAAGCTATGTTTAGCAGGTTCTAGTAACCCACAGGGGCTTTTATTAGCTAGGAATAGCTAGTCTTTAGCTAGATAACCTCCCTTTAGATAGTGAGATAACCCACTAACTAGGTTAGTATCTATGCCTAGGAAATATAGGGCATCTAGCAGAGCTAAGGGCCTATATTCTAGTGGATTTTTCTTAACTAGAACGTTAAAAATAGCTATGCCTCTTCCTTTAGGAAAAATAGGTCCTCCTACTGTAATTATAGCGCTAGTTTTACCTTTCTTTAGAGGTTTAAAGTCCCTAAAAGAAGCCCTATTATTATAAATATAATAGGAAGAACCCGTATTATACAAAAGGGAGTTTTTAACCATATTATTAGAGTAGCTAAAAGTAGGCTTACTAGTAGTATTACTAGTAGTACTAGAGGTATCTAAGTTAGACTTAGAATCACTACTATTATCGCTGCTAGATTCATTAGAATCTAATTCTTTAACGTATCCTATGGCTAGAGTATAGCCTAAAGCAAAAGCAGTTTCTTTTCCTTTCTATTTTTCCCTATTGCTACTCTTTTTCTTCTTCTGCTTCTTTTTAGAGGCCTTAGAAGGGTTTAAATCCTTCTTATCCTACTCTTTAGTGGCATTAGAGTCCTTCTTAGGGTTAGGATTAGAAGACTTCTTTTCCTAGTCCTTAGAATTTCCCTTATTATTAGAAGCCTTATAACTAAGGGCTTTAGCTATAGGGGAGGTCTTATCCCTCTGTTCTTCTAATAAATCCGCTATAAGGAACTGTAAATTTAGGGTATTTATAGGCAGTCCTTATGCCCTAGAAGCTCTAATAGTAAATCTTTGTCTCTTAGCCTAACTAGGAAAGGTTTGCTTTAATGCATTAATATAATAATTTACTTAATTAATAGGGGCGATCTTTACACTATAAAGCTATAGTCTAGCTAGTAAATTATTAAAATTAGCATTAAAAGCCTCTAAAGATCCCTTATAACTTAAAAAGTTTAGGGAGTGGTAGCTAGCGTATAGTATACCACGCTAGATTTTAGCACTCTATAAATACTACCTAATAAGGACTTTATAGGCTTCTTTAGGGGATTTTTGCTAATATATAGCAGCCTATAGTCCTAGTTAATAACTATCTCTTAATATTATTAAAAGAATAGCTTAATTATAGTTAGCTAGATAGCCTGCTAGGCTTAGATTATCTATAAATTTAGGTAATCCTAGGGCTCTAAATTATATGCTTAGGGCTTACTTCCACTAATTATAGTTTTTAGGGCCTTTTAGCTTAGCTTCCTTTAGAATAAAGTGAACCTTCTTATTTAGTTCCTTTATAGCACCTATATTAAAGGCTGCTTATAAGTTACTAGAAGGTACGCTTATAGAAGTAGTAGCTAGGTCTTCTTCTAGAATCTTAGTATTTTCTTCCTTAGGTCTATTAGAAGCCTAAAGACCTTGTATAATAGTTATAGTTTGCGTTAATTTCTCTAGAAGATTATTAATGCTAGCCTCGTTTTTAATATAATTATCCTTGCTATGCCTAATAAAATTAGATAAGGTCTTGCCTTATTATTTAATTTAGCTCTATATCTATAGCTATAGAGCACTAGCCTAAATAGCTAGTTAACCTTCTATATCTATCCTACTAGGGTCCCTAGGGGGGCTAGAAGAGCCTATAGCAGGGGCCTTACCCTTATAACTAGGTGGTGCTATCTTCTAAAAGTCCCTAAAAAAGGAAAAGAATCCCTATATAAAAGCTCTAAATTTGTTCCTATTACAAATAACGCGCGCTAGAAATTGCTTATGTTATAATCTAGTTACGTACGTAAATTGTGTAGTGGGGCCGTTTAAGAGGGTAGCCCTTAGGTCTAAAAAGTGGGTCTTTAGTATGCGCGGGCAGAAAAATAGCGGAGAAGAGTCTCTAAGAAAATTTTCTTAACACTAAGTAATAGGAATTATAGATAATAGGTATTACAGAAGCTACAACGTAATGTAACGTAATGTATAGTGTGTGCAACGTAGTGTAATAGGTTAAAAAGTCTAGTATAAATATACTAGATATCTAATGATTTTAAGGGATGTAGCGTATTTACTATTGTAAATAATATCAAATATAATGGTTATAATAGTGAATAGAATCACTAAAAAGAGGTTGTGGTTGTAACTAGATAGTTATAGTTGCAATGTGGTAGTTACGGGTGCGGCTATAGTTGATTTTTAACACTAAGGGTCTAATATTGCAATGCGTGGCGCTAGTAGATAAAAAGCTTTAACTTCTAGTGGTTTCCTTTATAATCTTAAGAGCCCACAGGTATAGTAGGTAATAACTAGTACCTAAAATCAAGCAGTAATCGCAGTAAAATAACGCAGTAATGTAGTAATCTATAGGCCTTCTAGGCTTATAACCTATTAAAATAAAAGGGAATCTAGCTAGAGGGATAGGAAGACCTCCCTACTAGATTCTAATGCAGCAGCTTCTAGATTCACTAGATTATAGCGTATTCTTTAAGATTAGGAGCTTTTAATAGTTAAATATAGTTAATTCCTAGCTAACGGATAGTCTAATAAGCAATAAGAGGATTTCTAGTCCCCTTATAGACCTACTAACCGTATTAGAGGATCTAGACTACTAGAGAGGTCTTAGGAGCTACTTTTTATTTTCCGCAAAACCTATTTATATAGGAAAAATAAAAAATTAACTTATAGCTATACAAACTAGCTACCTAGGTGGCCTAACTAAGCACTTTAATATATAACCCTATTAATAAAATATACTATTAAATCCAGAAAAATTCAAGGATTCGAATAGTATACGTTAGCCTTTTATACGACTACTAGTTGCCTAGTTACAGTCGATTTTAGCTTCCCTATAGGGTAACCTAGTCGGCTTAGTCATACAAGCCCGCGGGTTAGTTATGGGAATAACGCAGGTCACAACAAAACGCTGCAAGCAACGCCCGTAACTAACGTTGTAACAACGCAACAAGGCAACTAGTGGGCCTATAAAATAGTGCTATAAATAGCATTATTTTAACAATTATAACCCTTATTATCACCCCCCTAGACTGTTTAGCGTGCCTGTTTTAATATAGGTAAGCTAGGCTAGATTTCCTAACGATAATGCCTCTATTTATAACCTCTTCTTCCTATTTTTTAGTCTAAAAGGCAGTCTCTCCGTTAGTTATTATAACCGCAATGTGAATGCTATACACCCTCGTGTATATAGCTTCTAACTAATTAAAGCAAAGCATAATATCTGTTTTTAATAGGATTGTAAAGATATAGCGTAATCCTATAGCTTTATAGGTAAAAAGAGCAATATATTAGTCTTTATTATACCCTAATAATTAAGCAAAGAGGTTAAAAGAGATTACCTAGAGTAGCCCTAAAGGTAATAACCTTGCCTGTGACACTTGCAATATCTGCCTCTATGCCTTAGCTATTTAATAAACCTTACATTTCCCTACGCTCCTTTTCTTTAAAGGGATTTAAAGCTTTTTAAGCACTTAATCTATTACATCCTTGCCTAGATACGCTAATCTAGTATGCTATAGGTCCGCAGGTGTTATTATTATAGCCTTTAGGTCTCTTAAATCTCCCTTAATAGCAAAGATATCTAATAGGCTTAAGCCCTTTATATATAGCTATATACTAATAATCTAAGTTTAAAATATCTCCTAATTACCTCTTACTAGGTCTATAACCCTTCTAGTGAGGTTATCCTACCTTATTCCCTTCTTTATAAGTAGCTAAAGAGATATAAGGTTTACAAAGAATAATAGTTAGTACTAGGCCTTTAATAAGGTAAGGGTCTAGCTGTCTATTAAGACAATCTAAGCTATGCTAACGCCGTAAGCCTTAGTAACACTATAACTAGCTTAAATTCTAGGTTATTAACTATAATTAAGGTCTATAAACTAGCGTTTATTATTAAAGATATGAATTAAAGTGCTACTATTAAGTATAACTTATAATTTGCCTTAGGTAAGGAAAGCCTCTAAAGACTCTAACTCTTCTGTAGCTAAAAACGCTATATTAACTTCTTTAGGTTTCTTTATGCTATTATCCTTAGGTTCCTTTACGCTATTATCCTTTAACCACACGTTATATGCCTTCTTTATATTATTAGGCTAATAATTTATTACTTCTTTTGCTTTCTTTAATAGCTTTTTATTAACTTTCTAGTCCTTTATTAGGCAGAGTGCTTTATAGACCTTTTATAAGTCTCTTAACTTCTTTACTTTATGCTTCTTATAGTAAATATAGTCTTTCTTTGCTAACTTCTTTACTTTATCCTTTGCTTTACTATTAAGAGTTAGCTTAGCTTTAAAGGCATTATTAGACTTTACCTAAGATCTCCCTTAAGCTTTAATTAGGTGCCTAATTCTACTTATAATGCTATAGAAATCTAGGACCTTTCCCTTGCTCTTTACTATATAAATTAATAAGTTAACTTAAGCTAAGATAGTAAGGAATTATACCCTAATAGTGTTATTAATTATCTCTATAGGTAAGTTACCTTTAGTAATAGGGTAGTTTACTTAGAAGTATCTCTTATAGCTAATTAAAGTATTTATAAGCTACTTATTAATATTAACCCTTAAGAGGTTTTGCTTAATAGTCTTATTAAAATTAACTTTAGTGTAATACTTAATAGTCTTACTTAAAGGCATTATATTCCTTATAAGCTTCTTAAGCTTATTATAAAGGGATATATACCTTAAGGTTATTTACTTATACTTAGGACTAAGTATTATTATAAACTAAGTGTAATACTCTTATAAAGCCTTTATAAGGCTCTAGAATTAGCTATTAAATACCTAATAATAACTACTAAGGACTATAAACTAAGTGCTATCTTTAGTATTATTAGGTTATTAAGGGTACTAAAAATAACTCTCTCTAGCTATATTATAACCTTTAGAAGAGCTTTCCTAGGGTTACCACGCGCTACTAACTGCTATTTTACTACTTTATAAGCGTGTCTAAACTCCTATAGTATTTATTATAGATAATTAATTTTATATAGCCTTTACTACCCTTCTCTTTGCTAGAGTTTTGTTTCCTATAAGGATTAGAGGCTTAGGAGGGTAATCTAGCTATATAATTAAATTAGGATTAATAAAGACCTAGATTTTGTCTTTAATAGCTCTTACCTTAACTATCTTATACTATAGGTCCTAGTAGTAGGGCTCCTATAGCTTAATAGCTAGCTTATTACTCTTAAAAGACTCCTTAGATATTATAAGGATACCTATGGTGTTATTATTATTAAACTAATAGATAGTGGTATTAATATTAATCCTAGCGTGCTAGGGTCGCCTAATTATAATGTTAATAAATTAGGCCTCTCTTTTACTATGTTTATACTAATTGTTTAAAGATTAAATAATAGGTTAATTTAAAGAGAAGAGTACTAATTTGGAAGAAGATAAGGTATAATTATTATAAACACCACGTAATTACTACTATGTTAGACCGCGAAGCTAGGGTTTAATGTAATGGCCTCTATTAAGTTATCTAACCCTATAAGAGGGTGCGGACTACGGTCTAAATACCTAAGTACCTGTACTATTAGTGGGGTACTAGTATAACAATAAAACGTACTATAAAACTACGGAGGTCTTGGAAAATGACTTGCGCGGGGTGGATTCCTGTCTTAGCTAGTTGAATAGTGAGACTATCGTGCGGTAGGGATCAATTATGCCCTTGTGGGTGCAACAGCCAGGCAGCCAAGGAAGTTGGGAACCAGGGAACCAGGGAACCAGGGACCCAGGGACCCAGGGACCCAGAGAGATGAAGAATTATTATCTCATCTCAGTTGAAACGGGCAACAGTGTGCCCGCACTGCCCTCCTCTGCCTCCTCTGTGACCATGCGAAATTCTGCGACCCACTCCCAATGCCAGAATGCTGTCATCTCGTACTCCGTACGGTGTCGCACCTGCCGCAACCCGCGGTTGGTGCCACTCCATGGCTTCCTCCGCAAAGTCCAGCATACGACCGAAGCCTTGGATGTGATGATCCCACAGGACATGGTTGATTGTTGCTCAATGTATAAATTTTCGCCATTCCCCCTTCTTCCATGGCCGTATCATTGCCTCTCTCATTTAGGAGATGTCGCTTGCAAGCGAAGGTGATGTAATTCTCGTCTGTCTTGCTTAGCTTACTGTTTGTTTTGCCTCTGCTTTTATTAGCTTTTATTAGCTTTTATTAGCTTTTATTAAGCAAGACAGACGAGAATTGTGTCACCCTGATGCAACCATGCAAAACTTCAGACTGACTAGCACGTGGGAAAGCAGGAAAGCAGGAAAGCAGGAAAGCCGCGTGGCAGCGTAGCAAGACCACGTGACTCACACCTGTAGAATTGTTCCAGCTAGTTTCCCCTTCCCTGCTGGCTGTCGGCTTCACCTCGCTTCAACAACGCGAAACCAAAGATCCGGAAATCCGCCGACAATCAGCCATCACGACCTTGGCGTAATTGCTCGCGACAGGCCAGCAAACAATGTCAGCATCTCCATCTCCATCTCCATCGCAGCACACGACAGCACACGTCTACGCCAGCAACGGGTTAGAGATCCTCCAGGCCGCCAGCGATGCCGCCCAGGCCATTCAGAATCCTCAAGCTCTTCAACATGCCGCCGCCGCTGCCGAGGCCGTGTCCCAGCAGCAGCAGCAGCAGCAGCAGCAGCAACAACGGCAACAACAGCAGCAGCAGCAGCAGCAGCAGCAGCAGCATCATGCTCAGATTGCAGGTGCCGTAGCTGGGCTGACGGGCTTGCCGCAAAGCCCAGACATGACGCAACATATGGTGCCTGGGGATGGAGCCGGTGTGATGCGCGATCCAACCATTAATCCCAAGCTGACCCGGTTACGACGCGCATGCGACCTGTGCAGCCGACGGAAAGTGAAATGCGACGATTCCAACATTCCCTGCAAGCCGTGTCGCGAACTAGGCGCAGATTGTACGTGGGAGCGGGAGACGAAGCGACGAGGGCCGCCCAACAAGCACGCCGAAGCTGCCAAAGCCGCGAAACGGGCGCGGTTGGAAACGACGGTTGTGGCAGCTGGCGCCGGTATCTCTGCATCACCTTCTCCCCAAACAGCTGCCAAGACGCTGATGAACATCTCGTCTGACGGGATTCTCGACGCAGAATCGATTGCTCCCATGCCGGTGCTGGAGCTCCTGGTGGACGATTTTTTCACGTATATCCATCCGTTGGCGCCGTTCCCGCACGAACCCACATTTCGTCAGTCGTTTGCGAACCGAGAAGATAGAAGTCGACCCGAGTTCCTGGGCTTGCTTGCCAGCATGATCGGTGCCTTGGTAGCGTCGTTTCCCAGGAGTGCGAGGGAATATTTAAAGGCCCAGCATAGCACGCACCTGTTTCCCAAAGCTATTGTCCTGGTGGAGAAGTGCAGAGATATTGCTCTGCTCACGCGGGGCAGCAAATGGATCCTGAAGCAGCCAAAGACCTTGGACGATGCATGCACAAGCTACTTCCTCGGTCTCATTGGTGCGCATACGCTGCAGTCGAACGCCGCACGACATTTTCTGGCTGAGACGTTGATCCTGATACGGGAGCTGGGGTTTCAGAGACCAAAACACCCTGGAGAGTTGCCCGCGTTCGGGGCAGATCCCTACTCGCAGGAGCCGTTGCCATTCAACCAGGTCAAGGATCAGATTGGAAAACGCCTGTTCTGGTGTCTGCTGCTGTGCATTCGGTAAGTGAAGTCTGGCGCGTGAACGCCTTCATTTCTCGGGGGCGTGATGGACGCGTATATTGACTTCCTTCAATGACTCACTTGCAATAGGTCGATGGCTCAGCTGGGCATGTCTGGAACTGACATCGTCATCGCGCCATCTACACCGAGTCTGCCGTATCCTGCTTACCCCGAAAACGTGGACGACATTTGTGTGCTCGCAAATGAAATCATCCTTCAGGCCGAAGGGAGCGTGACTCTATTGACTGGGTTTCGCTCTGGTATCGACATTTACACTACCATGAACGGCGTGGTGAGCCTGGAGCTGGCGTATGGTATGAGCACGCTTCCATGGGCGGACCAGCGTATTTTGCTACGAGACGGCTTGATTGCGGCGAAGAGCATCACCGACAACCTGCCCCCGGAATTACAACTGGCACCGCAAGGAGAAGATGCCAACTCGCTCGCCACGCTCGACGAATCTGGTCTGCAGTACGTACCTCCCGTATGGCCGGATGCCCAGCCGTCGCACGACGTTCGCAACGTGATCAAGGTGCAGCCAGCGCAACGGCGCCGTCTGCAATACGAGATCCAAAAGGCCAACATCTTCATGTCCCAGCTTGCCACACGATCATACTTTGTCGAGCTCTACTTTACTCTCCGCGACGTCCATCTCGCCGAACAGCAGTCCAACCCGATGGAAAACCGGACCGAGGAGGAAAAGGCCCTGCAGGACGCAGACGACGAGGAGATCCACGCGCTCATGGCGGCGGAGCGGGAGCTCACTGTACAGAATCTGCTCGAAGTGATTGGCTCCATTTCACAACGCAACATGGAACCAAACGGTCTGTCGCTCATCAACAAGATTCGACAAGTGGCGTCGACGCTGCTGAACAACTCGCAAGATCGAAAGGGCCCTGTGGCGATGAAGTCGGAACAGGCGCTCTCGCAACTGATTGACATCTTGATCAAGCTGGAGAAGACGGGTCCCGCGGCAGCGAGCAGGGCTGCGGATCCGAATCAGATGACGGCCGAGGACGAGGAGGAGGAGCTACGACACTGGGCTGATTTGCGGGAGTACCAGTTGCGATTTGCGGCCAGTGCCGAGTACGCATCTGACTTTGGTGTGAAGAGCGAAGACGCCTATTGATTGATTGAGGCCGAGGATTCATTCTGCTCAGCATCCGCGAGCGATGGAACTGGTGGATTGCACAAGCACAGCCCATGCACGGGGGGGTGTAGAACAGAACAAGTCGATGGGTCGTCAACATAATACTAGCACAAGGTTAGATGGCTCATCCGATACCCACTGCATATACATCCCGTGCGTTGCTAGTGTGTATAGACTTCACTGCATGAATACACCCTGGTGCCAAGTGGCCCAACGCGGCGCTTCTTGGCTGTCGTCGCTTGTCAACCGCACGTTATCCCCGCTGTGAACGGACGCCTGCTGGATTGTGCAAGGATGGACCCAAATAGCGTCAGAATGGCTTCGCAGCCGCGTTTGAAGACGCTCACATGTCACGCGTGCCAGATCGACCATGGATCAGGAAATAGTCTCGCTCATATTCATGCCTTGCATGTTCGTCTTCATTCCATGCATGCCAGCCAAAACATGGTGCAACGCCACGCATTCCCTTATGATATAAAAACCAGCCCGGTCTTCTCCTTCAAACATTCGAAATGACGTAAACCCCTCCATATTTGGTCCGTGTCAAACATAGGGTATCAAATTCCAGCGCTGAAAAATGTCGTCTCTCGTTCCTTGATGCCGTCCGCCCGACACCGACACATGTGTATGCCGTTCAATCTGACCAGCCCATCCATCCAATCCAATCCAATCCAATCCAATCCCACAACGTGAGTCGTCGTCGATATCTTTCGTCTAACAGTTGCGTGCCCGATCTCGTTACCAATCGTGTATCCAGGTCCGCCATAGCCTACGTCTTGAAATGACACTGGGGGAGGGGGGGGTATCTCATCACGTAATGCATGGCCCTTTGCGTACAATATGAAAAAGAGAGTGCGTGCAAAAAAAAAAAAAAAAGGAAAAGGAAAAGGAAAAAGAAGGAAAAAAAAAGGGAAAAGAAGGGAAAAGAAGGGAAAACAAAAAAGGGAAAAAAAAGGGAAAAAAAGGGGGAAAAAAAAACTGCTTTAAAACAACAAGAAAAGAAAAAAGCCCCAAAACGAAAGGAAATGTCCCGTCCAGGTAGACAATGACAGGCAGTTTGAACCAAAAAAAAAAATAGCGCGTGAAAGCATCGACAAGTAGACATGTCTGATCAAGCCTTTCGCCGTCCGATGACTCAACGTATCGAACGTTCCAAGCAAGACTGTCGCGACAGAACGTGACAATCGCTTAGGAAATCCAAGAACCGTGGAAAACCTAATACGCTGCGGCAGTGGTCCCTTCGCTGGTGGCCACCGCCACAAGAGCCTCCAGGCGCCTCAATGAGTCGGGTTTGCCCTGTCTGTCCTGCTGCTGCTGTTGGGGAGGGGGTTGTTCTCTTGCTGGAAATCCGTGAAACCCAGTAAAGTTGGGATGAACCATGCGGTCCACGTGCGCCATTCGCGGGTCCTGTGGAGGCTGGCCGCCTTGAGGAGGCGGCGCCGGTCCGTGGTACCATCCGTGCCGCTTGTTCTCCCGCGGTGTTGTGATGGAAGGAGCCGACATGGTGTGCTGATGCAGAGATCGACTGGCAGCCGCCGTGGATCCATATTGCCTGGATGGGGGGACCTGGTCTCGGAACCGAACCGTTGGCTGGCTCATCTGCACCTGCTCAGCCTGGGCCATGACGGCTCGATTCGCCTCGGATGCCCAGCTGCCGGCACTGTCGCGGGGAGGTGTCTTGTGGCTGATGTCCAGTCGGTTCAGCCCGCGCTGCAGGCTGGCGTCGTACATGTTCAAATTGCGACGTTCTTCCGGCTGAACCATCTCACCCGCGCCAGGTTGATAAGGTCGTCGATGGGGGGAGTCGACGTCCATTGCCATGGGTGATGGACCTCGCTGCTGTGGAGGAGGAGGCGTGGGCGTGGGGTGCCGGCGCGGTGGGAGGAGGGGGTCGAACGACTCGATGCCTGGCAGTCGGAAAGGAGACGAACAGTTGATTGGGTTTGCAATGGGTGGCGGTGGGTTCGGCCGGAGAACGGCTTGGTTAGCGCCGGGGAGTTGGTTCGGCTGATCCGGCTGATTCGGCGGCTGGTTTGCGTAGTTTCTGTTGCTATCCGGATGCCAAGTGCGTCGTCGCCACGCTTCGTCAGGATTGCTAGACACCGAGTCTCGGCGACCGGACCATCCTGACGTAGACGAGGAGGACGGCGACGCAGCCAGACTCGTGTTTGTGGGTAGTGCGAATGCTGCCGGGTGAGAGCTGTTCATGTGGCCGGGTCCAAAGACGTGGTGGTGATGGTGTCCGGGAGCTGACTGGAAGGGGTTTGCGCTGGATGGGACACTGAGCCGTCGGCCATGCGTTGAGCCGCCAGAGCCGTACATGCTTTGAGAGCGTGAGTGTGCCGATGTGGCGGGTGATGCCATTCCCGAAGCCCAGCGTGGACTGCTTTGGGCCGTTGAGAAGGTGGCGGATGTAGGCGTGCTGAAGTCGCCAGGTGATGGCGGGCGGTGCGAATAGGCGCTGTCGGCGCCGCCGGCGCTGCGATACGACTCCATGGAGAGTCGGGATCGGGGATCCGCAGCCATGACCAACGGCGGTGGGCGTCGCCGGGCTTCGTTCGGGAGTCCATACCCGGAGCCTGCTGAGCTCATGCTTGCGATGCTGGCGATGCTGGCGATGCTGGCGATGCTGGACGTGGATAAGCTCTTGGAGTGTCCACGGGCTGGCCCTCCTGCACTTCCGCCAGTTGATGCCCTTGCTCTGTTGCCCGCCTGTCGAACCCTTTCCGTAGTGCGCATCTGCCGTTGGAATCGAGAGCCGGTAGCTGCCAGGGAATCAATGGGGATATCTTCGTTCACATGCACGGTCTGAGCATGCTGCCTTAGATTGTCGAGCCTGGAGAATCGACGAGAGCAATGACACTGGAACGGTCGTTCACCGGTGTGCTTCCTGTCACAAACTTACGTCAGTCCAGGCCAGCAAGGGGATGCCCTCGGAAAACAAAACGCTAACGCACGCAGCCCGCAACTATCCACGAAGGGAGAAAACAAAGTCAAGGCTCACCTGATGTGTCGCGCCAAATGTTCGCTTCTCGTGAAACTCAAGTTACATGGCGGGTAGTCGGTGCAGTAAAACCGTTGAGACCTCTTCTTCTTGTTGGATTTGGAGCCGTCAGCGCCGACACTTTCGTCGTCAGACGCGGCACCATCCTCGCCCGCGATGCCGGTTTCGCCGGTTTCGCCGTCCGAGTCATCCATGTCCACATCCATCGAGCCCCGCCTTGACGACTTGGCGGAGTGTTGTGAGTTTTGCCGACGTGGGAGGTTGTCCCTCGAGTCGGGGGGAAGAGGTTTCTGGTCAGGACCGGCGGCGAAAGTGGTCCGTGTTGGTGTCTTGGAGTCGTCATGCCGTCGTGATGGCTGCTGGAGCTGCGATTGCTGCGAGGCCGTGCCAGATCGAGGAGTGATGGAGGAGGAAGAGAAGGATGTCGTCATGGGTTCCTCTTTGATGGGCTCATCTATGAGCGAGTTGACCGGTCGGAACGCAGCCGCCATGGTGGCAGGCCGTGACGAAAGACGCCCGTTGGAGATGAGCAAAACGGCGATGTTGTGCTGAAAATTTGCCGTCGCGTCAATGGGTCACCCGGGTTCGCGGAGTCGAGTGTCAAATGATAATGGCAAGCGGTCAGGAAGATTGGAAGAGGGCCCTCGGTAGCGTTGCCTACGGGTGGAAGGAGATGGAAGTAAGAGTTGAGTAGCGGAGGTTCCGCCAGGGGGTGGAGAGTACAAGTATGTACGGAGCATGTATTGTTAAGCAGGCGACCAAAGCAACACAACGGTGGCCAAATAAATGGCTTGCTGGATGCGCTACTGGTATTACTCCGTGCACTGGGTGAGGCTGAAAGGAACCCGGCAGAGCAGAGCAGAGCAGGCAGGGGAGGCGGGGCATCCAAGTTCCAAGGAAGAAAGAGGGTTGGTTGAGTTGGTTGAGGGGGGTGGGTGGGCCAGGCAGTGGTGGTGACGAGACGACCAGGCGGAGAGGCGAAAAGGAGAGGGGGCGCCAGTAGTAATCCGTAGCAACTTTTTCTTCTTCAATTCTAATTACGGACTAGATGTCTCGTCTCGCTTGCTCCCTGACAGCTGGGGCTGGGGGGTTCTCAGACGAGAACGGGATGGCTGATGTGGCTGATGTGTGATGTGCGTCTGAATAGCAGTGTCACCTGTCACCGAACGATCTGAGGCGTGAAATGTCGGTGCTTCCGGTCGGAGCGAGCAGTCCGTGAGAAACCTGAAAACGAGTGTTGTGCTCAGGAAGTACCAGACAGTATGTATGTAAGCACGCACTGCAACAGAAGAACAGGCAAAGCAGACGGGATGCGACTTGTGACTGCGATGCGATTGCGATTTGGCTGCTTGCGACGGGGAGAGGGGGGAAGAGGGGGGGGGCTTGACTGAGTCAAGACAAAAAGCGATAAATACATATGTACTGGGCTGTTGAGTAACAGATGTACTCCGAATCTATGTACAGTGGTGTGTGTGTGTGGTGTGTGTGTGTGTGTGGTTGTGTGTGTGTGCCTTGGCAAGGTGGCGGGCAGAGGCCCCGCCCTGAACTGGACCGGGTCGCAGGTACCTGAGGTACCTGAGCACGAGGCGACAAGGTATCGTATCACCACATCACCACAGTGAACATAAATACCACCACGGACCACACGGGCGAGGGGGGGGCGAGGGGGGGGGACATGGCCCTGGTAGCCGGAACCATACATACGTTAAACGTCTCGACGGCTGGTCGAAGCCGAAGACGGCCGCGGAGTGTGAGCTTGTCGTGCTTGCGTGGTTGCCTCTGCTTTTGTGGTGCAGACTTTGTTCTGGGACAACGGGCAGCCGCCTCTAGCATTGTTACTCCGCACTCCGCAGAGGTTTTTCGACATGGTCTGGTGACTTTGATTACTTGGTGAATAAACTTGTGCGCCTTTGCCACAACTTCGAAACCCTCTTCCGGAGACGCGCGCCGCAAGGGGGCCACCGCAAGGGGCCACCGCAAGGGGCCATTTTCCTGTGCCTGCAGTGCAGGTACGTACGTACGACTTCTTGCGCAACAAGGCCCGCGCGGGCGGCGAGCGGCGAGAATGCAAAGTTGCAAGAACGGCAAAACGGGGAGGGGAGTCAGCGACGAAAACGGCGGATGGGGCGTTGAGACGAGGCTGGTAACGTTCCAGTGCAAAAACAATTGTCTCCAAACATGGGGCCGTCACAGAGCCGCGTCTCGTCTGAACTGATCTGACATGAACAAGATGGGGACTTCTGGGGACTTCCGTGGAAGTCGACCCCGTTGTGCTGGTTGCGGACGCATCTTTCTGCTCCTCCGCACCCTTGTTAGTGCCAAGTTCCTGGCAACGTAGGCAGGAACCCCAGGGGCAACGGGGGGGGTTCTTGGATGTTCTTGGATGCGCCAAGTACAAATTACATGCAGACGGGTCACCAGGGCAAGGGCAGGCCGCAACGTAGAGTCTCGGATGTTGTGTAGCAATGCCGCCAAATCAGCGTGCCGCCAAGCCTAGCTTTGATGCATGCGACCTTGGCTGCTGAATGCTGAAAACCTTTTTGCCACGACATCTACGAGGAGAAAAAAGCAACCCGAATCCTTTCTCTTTCTCTCTCTTTTTTTTTTTTTTTTTTTTTTGCCTCGCGCAATGCCAGGGACAGTGAATGTGTGCTGGACTTACTTGCGGAACTGACATTTGCATGGACATCAATCACGCAAGGGAGGTTTCCACCTTCTCAGATAGCCACATAATAATCCGTACATAGTCCCCGGCATTGTTCAAGTCGTTCATGTCATCACAATTGGCGCCGGCGGGTCCATTTGCGCGGCGTAATACTCGGTGCAGTCAGTCGGTTAGTCGGTCAGTCGGTCGGTCGGTCAAAAGATTGTTGTTAGTCGGAAGCTCGCTCTTTGGACGAAAGCGGTGCGGTCATAGAGGTGGCCAGCTGCATCGGGCAAATAGCTCATGTCAAGTGTGAGCAGTCCGTGATTCGTAGTCCGTACAAAGCATGTATGACTGCCGGATTTCGAGGTTCATGCGGACACCGATACGCCGATGATGCTTCAACAATGCTGCCGGTGCGAATCGGCGGTTTAGTCTGCTAATTCATTACAGCCAGCCATTCACGGCGCGACTGTCAAGTTATGCTGGCTGACCATTCGTCCAGTACGGAGTATTAGTCCGTATATGTGTGTTTGTATGTGTTTGTATGTACTCTTCTCACAGCATTCGGCCACTCATGTGAGGGGGGGGCTGGTGACGACAGGGGGGGGGGGGTGGTACTTGGCGTCGCAACTAGGTGGACCGGCCAGGTGGGCTTGTTGGGGGCCTTTTGCTTTCGTCGTGTCTTGGTGCATGCCCTTGCTAATGTCAGACCGCCTGGCCTCGTTGTTGTTGTCCGCCTTTTGCTGTGCGTGCAAGCCATGGTTCTTGTACTCGGAGGATTCTTCGAGAAAAACTCTTGGTACGCCCTCGAACTACGATGGGAGCAATCAGGTATATTTGTCCGTTGTTGTGTCTGCGTGCGAACACTCATCGTCTTTCAATGTAACAACCAGACCACCGAAACCAACGTGTCATGCATATATCGGACAAGGGAGTTCGAGAACCCTAGATCTTCACTGGTAAGAAGGGGGGCGTTGGGGGGTGAGAATGTGGGGGGGGGATGAAGTCGGTGGCCGATCCAACTTGCAAGGGCTAATTCTCGCTGGCGTCGATCCATGCGGATCTGATCCATGACGACGTGCCTGTCCTGGCTTCAGTGGCGGCATCAGGGGGGTATGTACATGGGCATTGGATTCTATTCCAAGAATCTGATCTGTCAACATGCATTCTTCTCCCTGTCGCCCGCCGGTCATCAAGATCGCGCCTCGGACAGGAGAAACATGGGCTTCCTGCTACTCGCTGCCTCGGGGGTCTGGTACCTTCAGGGCGAGAACGGTGTCTCAAAGACCCTTGCATCAACCACTGACAACCAGGGGTGTCTTGACCCCGCGCCGCGATGCGCGCCTTCGCCTCTCTGCAAGCGAGATGGCGCTGCAGCTTAGCCTGAGAGTGTCATGTCATGGAAACAAAGACCCCCCCATGCCGTCGTTTTTAGAAGGCTTGCCAGGGACGGGAACGGACGGGAACGGACGGGAACGGGGGTTTCTGCAGGATAACGCCTTCTTCCATGATATAAAATATATTTCAAAACGGGCGTGTTCACCATTGTTACCGCTCCAACGCACTGATCTGTGAACAAGTGAACCAAGATATCTCTACTGCAACGCCGAGCTCCATGCAAGACACCTGCCTGCCACTCATTACCCCCTGGATCCAAGTCAAGCCAGTATTGATACACGCACATATATGTGTACATGTCACATGCCCATGGTCTTTCGTCGCAAACACGCAATACTAAATGTCCAACATGCTCCTGACCTGCTGCGGCCGAGCATTGATGCTCTGCGTCGTAGATGCACTGTTGGAACGATGGGCCGATTCAGGCCTCTCCCCCTGAGAACGATGCTGCCTCTCCAAATCTGGATATGGCGGTGGGGGCCCATCTTCCGTGAGAGAAGCTGCTCTCCTGGCTCGGTCAGCAGCTGCATCGTTGGGGAAGAGGAGACCGGCGGCGTTTTGTACAATTCTCTCCGCATGGCGGCTCTCGTTCGTACCCTTGTACCGTTCGCCGTGGGGATCGACTGCTGCCGTGGCAGATGTGCCCGAGTTTCTGACGCCGGCCCTGTCTTGCCGGGGGTTGGTTGAGTTGGCTGGTAGTCTGCCCAGTTCGAGACCATCATCGTTGAGGGCTGATCTTTCCGCCTCGAGCCTGATTTGTAGTTCCGCTGGGTCCTCGGCTCGCCGACCAACGCCTCTCTTTCCGCCGACTTCATTTACGTTTTGATTGATCATGTCTCGCACAGATCGGAGGTGGTCTCCTCGCACGCGCCGCCACCAAGCTGGCTTGCGTGCAATACCGAGTTCGCGGTCGTTATTCTCGCCTCGTTCCCTTCTCTGTCTGAGAAGCTCCTTATCTTCATTCGGTGCGACGAATCCATAGACAATCTGCACATACAAGATGAGGACGGTGGGACCGTAGCCCCATGCAATGACAGCCGGAACATTGGCCCCCCTAGCTACCACCAGAGACAAGTCCCACGTGAATGATATCAATATCTGGTAGGCAATCATGGCAGCAGATAACGCGATGAGGAGAACAAATCGAAGCGGCACGGCTCCAAGAAAGCCAACAGCCCCGTTGAAAATGCCACGGTGACGTGGCTTGTAGTGGTGGATAGAATGGTGCAGAGAAAAGAGTATCGTGGCCCATGCGATGACCAGGCAGAATGCACCAGCTTTGAAGCGAGTGCTGGTGGCATTCGGTATGGTATAATCTTTGATTTGTTCTGCATAGCTCTGAGATCTGACAAAATTCCAATCTCGAGGCACGACCAGAAAGAAATTCTAGACTCGGGAGTCAGTGTAAAGCGGGCCAGGAATTGGGCTGTCGAACATGTGCCGAACTTACCATCCAAACCCAGAAATAAAACCACATCGGAAGCCAGAACTCAACCTTTGCCCTCCTGTCATCCTCACGATAGACAAAGGGGTTGGGATCGATATACTGTCTCTCCAGCCAGCTGCCCCAATGGCGGACTGCCTCCCATACCACTGCCATTGTCCCCACGCACATGAGATACCAAAAGAAAACGGTGAGAACGATGGGCAAGTCTTGCAGAAAGTACCTTTCAATGTCAACATTGGAGAAGAGACTGATGAGCGCACATGCGGACACAAAGCATGCCCAATACCACTGCCACCGACGACCGATTGGAAAGAAGCGTCTTGTCACGGGCAAGTACAAGGCGCCGTGCTTTGTCAGACATACAAGCGAAAGGACGATTGCGAGGGCATAGACAACTCCTATGCCGATCCCAGCAAAACCACGAGGGCCAATGGCGTAGATGGAGCTGTAACAGCTGGTGGCGTTGACAAAGCTGGCGTTGGGGTGCACAAACGCCGGCTGCAACGGTGTGAATGCCAAGTAACAGTCCGAGCCGTTAGACAAGGTATTGTTACTTGGATAGAAGGTATAATTGGCGATTTCGAGAGCCGTGGCGTTCAGGTGAACCCCAGCTATGACCGTATCAGTTGCATTTTCGCCCGCTGGAAAGGATTCTTTGCCTCGAATGAGCAGATCGCGCGTGTCGAAGACATCAAAGTCAATCATCTCCCAGAATGGCTGAGGCCCGCGGCCAGCCAGAGGGTCTTCCTATAAGTGTACGGCTATCCGCTCGTGACCCGTTATCGCAGGCGCGCAGGCTCGAAGACGATGGTGTTTTAATGTCAAGCATTGATCGGATGTCGCGTTTAGTTATTCAAAGTTGACAAGGGGAGAGGACGCGGGGAAGGGGGGGGCGGGGGGGGTGAATTGACTCGGCAGCGAAGTCGATCAAGTTGACCTGAGAAACCCTGCGCGTCTGGGTAAATGGTGGGAGAGAAAAAGAAAAGGTAAGGGAGAGAAGAATAAAAGGTGGAAGAGAAAATGTGACGATGCGGAGATGCGGAAATGCGATTTGCCATATGGTACGGAAACTGCGGCGATATGGTGGAGGACAGGCGGCCGAACCAGCCGCGCGACCGACACAGTGTCAAAACATACCAGGCAGCAAGCTACGGCCTACTAGCCACCACCGGCGGTTAAGTCATAACAAAACCGCATCGCCATCGACAAAGTACAGTACTAGACTGTTTTTTCTCGCACATGCCAATGTTGGCGGAGAAAACATGTCATTGGCACAGATAGCTCCGGTCAACCAGGTGTCACGCACAAGGGAATGAGACCAGGTTATTAGGAGTCCTTAAAAAACTCTTATTAGGACGTCCCGCTTCGATACAGCGATAATCGCCAAGTGCCTCTATCTGTCAGCTGCCTGCCACCAACTCATTCCAGGCCCCTGCGCAGCCGCAGCTCAACCCCGACCCTGCGACGATCCAGGCAGTCTTTCAGTCTATGAAAGGCACCGGTCGAACGCGCTCTTCGAAATGACCAGCGCAGAGCAGCAGGCCAGTGGGATCGAGCTCGACGAGCCATCCTACATTGACTACGAAGCCTTTCTCTCCCCCGACTTTTCGCCCACTGTCTTTGCCAACACGTTGGTCGTATCTACAAACAACCCCAATGATACCCCCCCAGACCTCTCCACGCCGCTCTCCCGAGTCTTGTTCGACGCACAAGAGATTGACTCCCACATCGACGTCCTGACAACCAGATCTGCCGTGCCTCTGCTAGAGTTCACCCAGACGCAGAACCAGGCCAGCAAACGCATCGTTTCGGAGCTCGACACGCAACTGAAGAGCCTCAACGATAGCTACAAGCAATTGGAGAAGGAGGTCATTGATAAGCATGCCGAGGCGGACGAGGTCCGCCACGTGGCACTGCGACTGTGGGAAACGCTGCGGCTCGGACGCTCGGTTGGTCGCTGTCTTCAGTTGGGACGACAACTGGAGCTGCAACACGCAGAACTCAATGGCTCGGGTACAAAAGTTGACCACGAGGCAACTGTTCGATGCTCTTACACGGTTCTGTCGCTCCGCGAAGTGCTCGACAGCAAAGCTCCGGGCGAGGAGGGCCACGGCTTGGACAAGGTCCATGCCATCCGAGCTCTTCAGGACTCCGTCATCACTCCGCTGGAACGATCTGTCCGCGAAACCGCCGAGAAAATCGTGCGAGAATTCTCCATACCTGCCAACATGACCTTTTCTCAAGGCGAAGAGGCAAGAGCCAAGCTGGAATCTGCCTTCACGACGCTCTATCTCCTATCACCCACTTCCGGCATCAGTCCTGAGCGCTGGGCACCACGATTGCTGCTCACGGCCTTGGACACATTTATCCGCTCCTCTCTACAAACAAGCATCACGTCCCTGTCACGTTCTCTCGGCCAGCTACCATCTCTTGATCGGGCGCTGAGCGAAGTGACACTCAAGTGTCAGAACGTGATTGCCGTCGAGATGATACTCCAGGAAAGCAAGCCTCCCAATCATCCACTTTTGCCGGTCTCGACAACCCACAAGCAACCCAGTTTGATTCAACCACTGCTCGCGCACCTGGAGACTGGGTCACTGGCATCGTACTTTTGGCGCACCATGGCAGGCAGCCTGGCCACTCGCGTCCAGGACATCGTGCACAGGGGAGGAGTCGTCGCGCGAACCCTCAAGGCCAACAAGGCAAGTGTGGGGGATGCCATCAGGCAAGCTGTTCTGAAGGGGTCTCAGCCGCCGGCCGCGTTCACAACCGGGAAGAAGAAGGAAAAGGCCGCCGAGGTGAATTGGGATCGCGAGGTTGCGGTCATGGTCGGCAGTGTCACGAACAACCTGAGATAGAATACGGGGAGAACTGACATGGAATAAACAGACGTGAAAAAAAAACCTCCCGATCAAGGCGGCCTCTTGGGCTCTTACTAGAAGACAAGTGCAAGCAGATGGCGGGAGAAAAGTGCACGGGGTTTTTTTTTTTTTTTTTTGCACCTGTGTCGGTGATATTTTGGCACTCATCTACACGTAGCCTTTATCATATTGAACCTTGCCTTGTCCCTGTCTGGGCCAGAGGAAGCAACATGCTCCGAAGCAACTGGCCAGGTCCAGGCCCGCCGAAGTCGAGCGTTACATGTATTACCCGCGCCCGAACCCCCGGCTGAGCCCCCTGGTGCCCCACGCGCTGTGACGTGACTGCGCAGCTACTGAACCCCTGAAACAACCAGCTGAAGCATCGCGGGGCACCACCAGACTGAAGTCACAATCGACCCAGCCGGGTAAGTAGGTGTACGTACGGTCACTACGTGTACGGAGTACACTGGCATAGATGTGAGGACTGGCCAACGAGTCGTTCCTTGCGCACAGCCATACATGAATCTCATCACCTCCTCTTCACTGTCAACGACATCGAAATCGTCCATCTGCGTCATCAGACTCACCCACAAAGTTACAACCTTGTCTCCTAAAAGTCCCCTCGAATACATTCGAAAACCAACGACGGACCCAGCATGCCACCCAACCAAGGACTAGTCCACCTCAAAGAGCACGACATCAAAGACAGCAATGTCGAGCTCATCGGATCCGACATCGACCACCGCGTCAAGTACAACTCGGCCGCGAGCGAGCCCGCCTGGAACGATGGCGTCGTAGGCACCAAGGCTGGCCTCCGCGTCTGGCGCATCGAGGACTTCCAGGTTGTGCCGTGGCCGGAGAACAAGTACGGCCTCTTCTTCGACGGCGACAGCTTCATCGTCCTCCACTCGTACAAAATGGGCAAAAGGGAGTCGGAGAAGCTGGGCCACGACATATTCTTCTGGCTCGGGAACCACACCACGCAGGATGAGGCCGGGACGGCGGCTTACAAGACGGTTGAGCTGGATGAGTTCTTGCGAGGGGCCGCCACCCAGCACCGCGAGATCCAGAGCGCCCCGTCCGACGAGTTTCTGGCCCTGTTTCCTCGGATATCCATTCGATCGGGCGGTGTCCGGTCTGGGTTCCGCCACGTCGGGGAGGGGGCGCCCAGGGAGATTCGGACCCTGCTGCGGGTATTTCAGAGCCCGTCTGCGTCTGCGTCGGCGGGCAGCGGCGTGGTCGTGCACGAGGTAGAGCCCAAGGTCGGCAGTCTAGATGACGGGGACGTCTTCATCCTTGACACGGGCGGCAAGATTTGGGTGTGGCAGGGGAGAAGCTGTAGCCCCATGGAGAAGGCCAAGGCCGCCCAGGTCGTCCACGATATGACCCTTGCCAAGCATGTTGATGTCGAGGTGATTGCTCAGACTGAGTCGCGGGCGCGTCGAATCACTGATCTCCTTGGTGGAGACGACGCCACTCCTCGAGAGGGTTTCCGGCAGCAACGGCCGATTACGACGTCTGCAACGAGATCTTCTGCCGAGAGTTCAAATAGCCAGCCGTCGAGGAAGCTGTTTCGTCTTAGCGATGCGAGTGGCCAGCTGACGTTTGATCTTGTCAAGGACGGCGGCCCGATCTCCAAGGGCGATCTGAACGGCAATGATGTGTTCTTGCTCGATGATGGCGGCAAAGCCATTTGGGTGTGGGAAGGGGCTGGTGCCAGCCGTCAGGAAAAGGCCAAGTGGTTGTCTGTGGCACAGGCATATCTTCGTCATCTTCAGAGCGGTGGTAACGTGGATGCTGAGCAGCACTTGACACCGATGGCAAAGGTCAACGAGGGGAATGAGAGCAGGGCTTTCATGCGTGCTATTGAAGCAAACTAGGTTCTTTGGGGTCGGAGGCTCCAAGCGAGGCTGTAGGGCATGTAACAGTCTAAACTGTTACATCTGCAAGGCACATCGCCAGTGCCACTATTGACAGAGTGTCAGAGAAAAATTACTGCCCTCCGTGATCTTCGCATATTTTTTGGATTTCATCTGAGCATAGCGAAGCGACTAAAGTGTATTTGGTACATCTTGTGCACATGCTTTGACTTGCCTGGAGAATCATGCCTGCTCTGTAGGGTAGGTAAGTCGTTAGTCGTTAAAATTGTTGAAGGAATCTTAAAACAGCCGCCCCCACATCTGACGGTGTGACGTATTTTTAGTGCCGAGTGACGCGCTCAGCTGTGTAATCTTCAATTTGGCATTTCCTGCCAACCTCGAACACACCCACGCCGAAGTACTTCAAAAGCTCAATCGCCTCTCACAATGCCATCGCAAGGTAGCCAGTCTGGCAGCCAGTCTCACAGCGTTGATGCGCGCTCACTTGTGGAATCGCGGCCGGTCAACTACCTGAGGCGGGCTGGTGTCGCGGCGTCATATCCCATTCGCGGCATCTGGTATTTTCTGCGCAACAAAGAGTTCTGGCCTTTGTTCACCGGTCGGCTGTTGCCGCTGTCGATAATCTCATTTCTCGTCTACCTGATCCTTTTCACTTTTGCCTTTCTGCCACAGTACGCCTTCCTCGCCATTTTCCATGGTTGGGGAGCTTGGGTCAATGCGGTAGTCCTGACGTTGGGGGAGGGGTTGGTAATCATCCAAGGTCTGTTTGAAGGTTTTTTCGTCGACGAATGTCGTGTCGACGTTTTCGACGTGAGTTGTCATTCGCACTGATTCAAGTCAGAAGTTTTGTCCATTAGCCAATCAACTCATTGCTTCGCTAGGCTACTTTCATCAAATTCGGATTGCAGAGCCTCATTGCGCCCCATCGGATTCTTTTTGACGATGCACCGACGGCCGTCAAGATGCTGGGGAAGCCCACAAGCTCTGCCATCTACACGCCATGGAGCATTGTTCAGATCGTTGAGCTGATCGTCTTCTTGCCTCTCAATCTCATCCCTTATGTTGGTACTCTGGCTTTCATCATGATCACGGGAACGAGACTGGGGAAATTGGCGCACTACAGGTGGTTTCAGCTGCGCGGTCTTTCCAAAGAAGAATCGAAACGACAAATCAAGCTTCTTACGTGGGAATACATCTGGTTTGGGACCGTGGCCATGGTTCTGGAACTGATACCCATCTTGTCCTTCCTTTTCCTTCTGACAACGACTGCTGGCTCGGCCATGTGGGCAGCCAGACTTGAAGAGGCGCGAAAGTGCCGTGCTGTCGACTCGCTCATAGAGAACGAAGAAGTACCAAGTCAACCTCCTCCAGAGTACTCTGACGAGATAGCTTGAAAATTCTCGTTCTCAAACGCGGGCAAGCTCTCCTGGGAAGCCTTGTTCTCCCTGGCACAGACTTGTTAGATCAGTCGTCGTTCGAGTTGGAGCTGGAGCTGAGGGCACACATCAATGCCCCAGGAACCAGATGCCATTATACCTCTCGTCGCATTCTGCGAACAACGTGTCCTTGCAGCTCCAGCTTTGACTTGTCGGCTGCTGGCAGACCGGCCAGCTGTCGAACGGCGAACTCGCCCCGCTCGACACATCGGCAACTTTTCATATTGAAAAGTGCTCGTCATGAGTGGAGCACGATTTCTTCGCCCGGAATTTGCTGCCGGTTTCGTCAATTGATGATAGGTCGTTACGGCCATTGGTCGAACAAAATGGCCTGATCATGCCGGTGTGTCGGACCGCTTGGCATCAGGCGGGTGTCGACAGCTGCCGGAACTACTGTCTCGGCAAGACTTCATGGAAGGAAAGAGCTGGAGGCACTTGGTGTTTTGCTCATTTGCCTTCGCCGGCTATGAAGGGCCTGCAAGACTCAGTCGTCTGAGTCGATCTAATATTCGAAGGCGGAAAATCGTCAAGGTTTGGTCGAGAGTTCATAAAGTCACCAACATGATATTGATCTCATTAGCTACACCGTATTGTTAAACAAAGATTCGGACATTGAGACTTGTTTTACCATCCGATCAGCCTGACATGATCGCAGTGTGGCAGCCGAAGCCTGGCTGCCCACAGCTGACAACTGTCTGACTTGTGTACCTTCCTTCCTTCCCTGACTTGATGTCGCCGACCACGGCGTGATATCGCGCCCTGGCCTCACAAAGCTCCTTCCCAAAAGTGTAAGTGCTCTCTCGTAGACATATCTTTCGATTCCTTCTGCTTCCATTAGCTTCAGTCCACCCTCATTTCCTTTGAACTTGTCTCGACACTCCTAGACTGTCTGCACCATCTCCTGTCAACCGCTCATTTTGACATTTTTGATACATCCCGACCTCGATCCTCGTTTCATTTCCTGCAAAATCTAGCTACTTGATTCATCACATCTGGTGCCTTTACATTGCGTCCGGGTGTCTTCAACTCATTACCGCATAGAAGAATGCGTGTCTCTCTTCCATTCGGGGTCATAGCGGCCAGCAGACTTTTGCATCTCACTGCAGCTCAAGCCAGTTACGGGTAAGTATCCAGACTTCGAGTCAACCTTTTTTACGTCAACTAACTCTTTTGCAGTGATCAAGTTGATTCTGCAAGCTCTGCTGGCCAGGACGACTCTCCAGCGAGCTCTGTTACGGTGACGGCCGATGGTGGCATCTCAAATGGTCCAAATGGACAATCTTGCTCCATGCAAGACGCAACTACAGTCTTCATCACCGTGTATCCTACTGGCCCTGCCCACAATGACAACATCCCACCGTTAGAAACAACCAGTCCCGATGGCACGGTTTACCGCACTGTTCATCCAACACACACTGTCCAGGTGTCTCCTTTGAACTCTGCTCCTGGCGATAAACCAACGGTTGAAATCTTCACCACTCTGACTATCTCAGACCTTTGGGTTGGCGGCTCCGGCTCGGGGAGCAATCCTGCGACCCCTGTGTCTGATTCTCATTCTTCACCTGTTACGACTGGCCCTGTTTTTAATGGCGCGTCTGCTTCCGGGCCTGGCAATTACGACAGTACTGTCTATGTATCGGGCAGCAAACCAGCGGAGACAAGCAAGTCTATTGACGCTGCGAGCACAGCTCAAGGCAATGCACCGAATGCTTCACCCTACTCATCAGACAACATAGGCACTGCAAATAACGCTCCCCAAGGCTCTGGAATGCCAAATGGTGACGAGTCAAGCTATACCACTGTGACCGATACTGTTGTTGAGTGGGTTACCGGTTCAGATGGCCCCAGTCCCATCACTGTTCTCTCTGCTCAAACCATAACTCTTACACCCGCTGAGGCAGGAGCAACGTCAGGTCTCTCGCCTGCTGTTACATGTTGGACGGTCACTGGTTCTGATGGCAAAGAGACTGTTGTCGAGTCCAATGTCAGCACAAAGCGAGAAAACAGTGGCACCCCGATCTCAACCATTATCGCTACCGTCACTGATGGCAGTATTGGCGCTCAAGGCGTCACGTCGGGCCTCTCTGAGAACACACCGGTTACTACTATCACTGCTGCTGGCCCTATACCGGTCTATACTGGACCAGGCATGGTCACATCTACCGCCATCACCATCCTCGGGAATGATGGAACATCGACCGTCGTCTACTCCACTTGGGTGATGCAGACTGCGTCTGTCACAGCTGCTTCAGATGCCCTGCCGACGGGGTCCTCCATCTCCCCACAAGGAGGCGATGATGTTACCAGTCGGACCACTTTCACAGTCCTTGGTTCTGATGGTCGACCAACTGTTGTTGAGTCAACCCTGGTCATCCCCGCGTCAGTCGTATTGGCTACAGACCTGCCCCAGAATCTTCCAAATGGCATCACCGTTCAAGCCACCCCATCGTTTGGCTCGCAGACTATCGTCTCGGGGATTGGATTCTCTGATGTTACTCCTACTTGCTCATCGTACACTCTCCTTGGGTCTGATGGGAAGCTGACAGTCGTTGAAACAACCTACCTCGTCCCTGGGCCTACTGCTTCACCTGGATCCAGCGGCACACCATCCGGACTTGTCACAGGCATACCCAGTCAAATCACTGTTGCATCCAGTCAAGTCGTGTCTAGTCAAAGCTCAACCCAGGCATTGACTACTTGCGTCAGTTACACTGTCATTGGTACGGATGGCCTTCCTACTGTCACTGAATCGACCATTGCGATGCCAAACAGCAGCCCCTTTCCAACTGGCACTGTCATTGGACTTCCATCTGCCGTGTCTCAAGATCTGACAAGCGCACTTCCCCAAGGCACTCAATTGCCACCTCAAGCCGGCCAGCCTTTTGTGACTGGCATCACTGTCGACATTGTGGGACAAAACGGCATTGTGACTCCTGTCATCGAGACAGTTGTTTTGACTGCACCGCTACCTGTACATCTCAGTGTTCCATTACCAACAGCTACGCTTGGGCTTCCTTCGATGGCTTCACAGATCTTGTCTGATCTCCCCCAGGGAGTTACAACATCTTTACCAGCGGAGATTCCCCTAACAACTGCCCTTACTATCCCTGTGGTTGGGTCCAATGGTTTGATCTCTTCTCTTGTACAAACCATTGTCAACTTTCAACCGCTTCCAGCATTGACATCTGGAACTTTTAGTCTATTTACTGCCGCTGAAGCCCCTGGGTCTGGTTCGTCAATCGTACCCAAATTGCAAGACTATGGATCCCAAGTTTCACCCGCCCCAGCAATTCCACCACCACCCGCTGTTTTATCATTGGTATCTGGCATGCTACCTGCTGGGACTGACGTCATTCCAAAAGCTCCCGTCTTCACCGTTGTCACTGGGCTCGATGGCATGGCCAGCTTCTCAGTCATCACTGGTGCACCTGTTACGGCATATGGCAACCCAGGCAGCTCTGATGGAAAAAGTCTACCAGCATCTCAGTCCGCAGTCTCAGCTCACCCGAGCGAGTATACTTTCCCCTTTTCATCTTTGTTGAGCCAGCAACAGGGTCCCCCCACCGCGTTTCAAACTAGTACCTGGGTCAACATCATTCCGGAACCAACAACTACTCACACCTTGAAGTTCCCCCTGACTACCCTTGTCACTGTCGCTGTGCCCGCCAAGATCTCAGTCGCCCGGCGGGCTCTCATACGACGAGCAAGGCAAGCTGTCTCCCCATGTTTAAATTGATTGAAGATGCTAACTGACTGCTAGCGTCTCTCCACTTGCTGCGGGATGGAGCAACTCAAGTTCCACTGTTGTCCAAACCACCCCAATCACGCCCGCCAGCTCGACCAAGATGACTCCTCCACCAGCCTTAACTTCGGACGCGCCAGTGATGAGTGTACCGGCGTCTCCAGCCCCTGCCGTTTGCCCAGCTGGGTCTAAGATTGGCAATAACACCTTGAACGTAAGTCAACTGCTCAAGACAAGGTTCCCATAGATTGCTAACCAATATAGTTTGACAACCTCAAATCAGGGCCCCTGTTCAATCCTTCAGGGGATCTTTGGTTCTCAGAAGGATTTCTGGTTTCGCCGCTCTCACCCCAAACTGTTCAAGGGTACACGCCTTCCTCTGGTGGTCAACTGATCGAGTTTGTTCCTCCCTCATTGACTGCCCAGCAGTCGAGCGATACTGCAGAGATTGGCGTTGGACCAAATTCCGCCAACCCTTGCTTCCGATTCAACCTCTATGGCGCAAACTTGGGCTGTGCTGCCCGTGCCGCTGAACAATGGTGCGAATTTCACATCTCAGCTTTCACATATAACCAAGCAGCCGCGAATGAGATGTCAATTGCGTGGTCTGAGGTCAAACGTGTTCCAGCCTGCCCAAGTTTCCCCAATGCTCCCTGTCCCCTGACCCCAGTGGCATTTGACGGATACCAGAACATCACGTCCGTATTGATTCAAGTTCGCGTTGGAGCTGATCTCCGAACTTGGTGGGCTGACGACTTATCCTTCGGCTGGACTGACAACAGTTGTGCGGCGGCACAGTGTCGCGAAAACGTTGATCCTCAGCATGTGAAACGGGAAGTTGTTGAGTCAGCCGTTCGTAGAGGTGTCTGGTCATGGATTCCAACTGGTCTTCGGAGATTGGATGACGATTTTGTTTGGGACTCGGCTGCCTGATTTACTGTGCAACAAACGGAACCTTTTGCGAGGAATACTTACACGTAATTGCTGCGGGATACAATGATTTGCTTTATTGAGAAAGAAATGGGATGATAATTTCTTGGAAGGCAGCATAATGTATGGAGGCTGCAAGATCGGTGTAACTGCAAAACAGATATGCAGATATGATCGGGGATCATTGCGATAGTATTTAGTACGAGGAAATTTCACATGAGAATTGATCAGTGAACGGATTTTCCGTAGAGTACCTTGGTTGAGTGCGAGCTTTCAAGTTCGCGTCACAGCACGCATGCAATAGCATAGAGCCAAGAATGCATTACATTGCCCAGTTTTGAGTCTAAACTAGAGCCACTCCACGCCCAGCGGGAATTTGGGCTGATTTCCTGCGTACCGTGCATCATGACGCTTGGCCAGGCCCAATGAGCCCTGGCCCTGACAAGTTTTCTGCCACGGTCCGCACTCGGGTTGGCAGATTAATTCTTTTTTAGGAACAGAGCCAGTCTCCAGATAATTCGCCAAAGCACTGGCGAAGCACTCGCTGTTGCCTTCAGCATTGACGGCAGTGTGGCCGGCGCCCTCTACGATGACCAGGCCGGAACCCGGGTACCTCTTTCGCATCTCACGAGCATTGACGAGAGGAGTAACAGGGTCCAAACGACTGGTGAGGTACAAGTTGGGCGCAGCTGGGTACCCTGGCACAGGCTTGCCACTGGCATCCACCTTGGGTGCTGGCGCAGTAAAGGGGCCTTTGAACTGCCAATTGGACTTGAAGGGCCATCGAGAGCAGCGGAAGCGGACAGTAGCCCAGTGCGCACCGAGGATGGAGGACTGGGATACCAGCTGCTCGGAATAGCGCCGCCACCAGCCTGCGTCTTTGCCCGAGACGTCGTCGCCATCGCCACATAAGACTGGGACGCCTCCATCTCCGCCATCTGGCCCCTGGATTTGATCGAAAACACAACCTTTTTTGGTGTGCTGTGGCGTAATGTCTTGGAAGTATGCCTCGAATAGAGCCGTTGCGTTACCGTTCATGGCCTTGTCCAGCCGGGATGCCATGTCCTTGAAAGTGGCGCGTGGACTGTAAAACGCATTGCCCATGTATGAGCGCACACCGGAAGCTGGAAGGACGCGTATGTCGCCTGTGGGACCGACCGATGTAATGGGCGCCTTCTGAATGGTGTGCAACCATCTTTCGAAGCGATGTTGGACGTCAGCGCCCGAGGCATCTTCTTTGCGAGATAGTGCACATGTCGAGGGGTTCTGGTGGCAGCCCTTGAAGAAGTCAGTGTAGATCTTGTCGGTATCGATGAGATTCCTCGTCCAACCCTGTGGCATGAGTTAGTGTGAGATGCGAAGTGAATGATTGAGTGTGGGATGACGAGGGGACGTACTGGACCAGCCAAATAGTCTTGAGGGTCGACGACGCCGTCTAGAACAATGCGGCCGACGCGCTCGGGGAAAAGAGAGACCAGGTAGTGTCCTAGAACGGTGCCATAGGAGAAACCCATGTACTGCACTCGGGCCACGTCCTGTCGCGTGCCGTTGGTGGCGGATGAAGATTTGTTTGCCCCCTTCCGGCGAAGCTCTTCAATCCTGTCAGCAACCTCGACCATGTCTCGCGCCACGCTTGCCGTCCCGGCATATGCCATGATGGGACCGCCGTTTGCGCCACTACTGTCTGCTGTGAGGCAGCGCTGCCCAAAACCATCGTGCAGGGCGAGACCGTAGGGAACCGCTCTGTCTCCTTCGTTCAACGGGCCTAGACCCCGCGTTTCCGTGTTCAAGATTTGTCTCGAGAATAGGTCGTCGGGAAAGCAGTTTGCCGGTGGCCAACTGAATCCAATGCCTCGAGGATCAATGCCAATGTACTCGTAGTGCCGACGGCCGGATCTCTCTAGGCGTCTCTGGAACTCTGGGCCCTCAGTCCTGGCCATTTCAGTCGCTGAGGCTCCTGGCCCTCCGGGATTCAAGAAGAGGGAACCTCCGAATGTGGGATGGTTTTCCGGAACGGCGGCAGGGTGCTTGAGGATGGCGACGATGACGTTGCGCGTGTCATTGGGGTTTTTGTAGTCTAGCGGGAGGATGAGACGTGCGCACTGGGCTCCGTTCTGGTAGCAACCGTGATATTCTAGGGATTTCGAGGGCCTGATGGAGTTCCAATCGTGTGTGGCGGCTTGTCGTACATTTTCGACACCACCAGCATTTGTTAGTGATGAGAAGGCGAGCAGTGAGGTGAGGGCCTGTGTGGGACGCATATTCTATGTACGAATGGACTGATGATAAGATGGAACGAGATGCTTCAGAAGTGAAGGAGTACCGAGGAAGTAGGACATGGTAATTTGGAAGACCAGAAAAGCTGGCCTTTTTAAACCTCGTCGAATGTACTCGTCGGTAGGCTCTGCACTTGTAGCTGACTCTCGACGTGTGACAACAATTCCAATATTTGCCAAGTTGGCCCCCCATACCACCGGGCGTTATTGTCCAAAAGCAGTGAGAGTCGAGCTGAGAGGATGATTGGTGTAGGACAAGCCTCGCTGTGCAGCTTGCCGGGCGATCAAGGCAGCCATGGACGCCATGGACCGAGATCCGAGATGGGACCAAGGAGCCGTTTTACGATGTGGCGGAGCGGGCATGGCATGGAGATGGGAGCGGGCATGGTGGCCGACGTGCCGACGAGCGGGTGAGGCTGAGATCCGGGGACGTTGGGACGGGGTGCGGTTTTACTCGTTTTACTCTCCGCACGTATTTTCCCGACAACTGATCAGTTCTCGACAGTGTGCTGTCATGGTTGGCCCAATCTGTGAGAAACTCCGGGCCCAAGGCTGACTTCCATGCGATGTGTGAAGCCGACTTTGCGTCCAGCGCATTTTTCTCGTTTGAGGAGCTGCTCCGAGGACAAGTTCTGGGATCGATCGTGTTTTCACATGTCTTACTAATTAGGCAGCAATAACAATCACTCCAATCACTGCAGCCGCCTTGTCAATGACGCCTGCGATTTCAGGCTGCAAATGATTCGAGGTGAACCACCCCGTAATATAAAGCGTGAATTGAAAGTGGGGCCGTCGTTGACTGTTTGTGTTTGCCCAGCTTTGTCTACAATTCGCGGCTTTTGTTTGACCTTTAAAGTTTGCCAATTGTGGCTGCCAAAAACAGATTCCGGTTCCATCTTGAAAATAACTTTCGTGGCCCTGACTGCGGAAGTCGTCTCTTGGAGCTTTTGCTCAAGCTCAATTCCAAACACTGGCCACCGAGTTGAGACAAATCTACCTCGATAGCAAACATGGGACAGTACTGGGAAATTGCTGCCCTCGGCAGTAAAAAAGTGTTGCCCAAGGATGGCCGAAAGCTTGGGGAGTTTCTCTTTGATTCTCGGGTGGCCCAAGCGCTCGAAGAAGCCCTTGCGGTTCCTGTCGTGCCGACTTATCATGACTCGAGACCCGAGAATGTGAAGACTCATCATGGTGCAGCAGGTGATTTGTTAAAGTTTCCGCTAAAGGCTTTTGTTGTTCCAAGTTGCTGACCTATGTGTTTATTTAGTTGGAACTATCGACAGAAAGTCTGGTAGCTTTCCTCTGTTCCCCACTGAAATCCATTGCCTAATCTTCGAACAATGTTACGATGACGATCTGGTCAGTGTGATTTCTCTAGGTGTCACGAATCGATACTTTTGGAGCATCGCCAGAGAGTATGTCGTACGGGATTTCACACAATGCCTCGGCGTTTGGGCTGGCCAGCAGCTCATCACGGTGGGAGATTACGTCAAACTTGACGACTATCCCCCAGGCCTTTTTGCTACGGAGGAAGAGAAGGAAAACCTTCTCAAGCGCAGACCAGAAGATGATGTAGATGAATCCCCACGAGAACAACGACCAGTTACTCTGTATGACAGGATCGCGAACAGCTTTGAAACCGAAGATACTGAAGCCATAAGCAGATCCGGTTGGTGGAACTACGTCCACTTCGGAATTTTGAGAGCTCTTTGTAAGGATCCAGGCTATCGGGCCGTGAGCAACGAAATTCACATGCAACGCGATGAATTTTATCCCCGAGATGAAGTTTGGATCCTCCGTAATCTGACAACACATGAGTATGTGCGACGAGAGCCCCTCGAGCTGCAGCCGGGATTGGCTCATGGTCCTTTTGTTCGAGGCATTGGATTTGGATGTGTTGTTTTGTCTCGTATTTCATGGAGTTCCGATCCGTCCGTGTCACTGCGAGACCCAACAGGACGAATCCACAGAGGCGTTTGGGCAGGACATCGATTCGACATTACTACTATGACTAGACATGAGAAGCTGACAGCGGGTCAGAACTGGACCGACGTGACCGAGGAGCTTGTGGAGGAAGTCACTGCCATATGGGCAGCGGATCTGGGGCCCGACTGGAAGCAGTACGTTCTTGGGCATTAGGATTGACACACGATATCGTGTGCACAAGACGATGGGGTTCGCGTGTCCTTGCTTGCTGGAAATAGTCGGAAATAGTCGCATGGGGGAGTATGTTTGACTTTGTGTACAGAGAATACGAGAAAAACATGGCCACCGAGAGCTACCTTCGACATAAGACTTATCCCGTTGGAGGGATACGACCCTGATACAATCGAGACCATGATGAATGAGTTGAAATAAGAGCATGGGGAAAAAGTACGAGAAGAAAAAGCTGTAGTTTGGTTTTCCATTGCTCGGTCCAATCACGTTTCGCTCGAAAAATTGTCCGAGCAAAGCCGAGCGAAGCTCGCTGCTGGTTTCAGACTTCCCAGCAACCGCCGGACCCGAAACGACGAGGGGTCCTCTGGATTGTCCGCCCTCCTGCGTGTACCATCGAGCGATCAGATGAATGTGTTTTGAGTTTTGAGTTTTGATCGTGGTGATTGCCTGGATTGTTTGACGTGGCGTGGCGCACAGTGAGACTTATGATACTTGCTAAAGAGGCGTCGCGGTTCTGCGTCGGGAAAATGACTCGAATGCGTTCATTGTGGCCACCATGGACGATGTCATATCATGCGGTGCTGCTGCTATCTCTGTTCTGCGCCCATCTATCTGCTCAACGTCTTCAGGCTTGTCACCAGTCATCACTGATCACCATTCCCTTTTGTTGTCTTGTCAACGGACGGCCTTGTTGGTGCAAGCTGCCCCCAACACTCCTCACCACGTCTTTCAAAAAATCACCCCAGAACAAACCAAGACCTTCTTTTCCCATGCACTATATTCTTTTCATCGCCATGTCGGGCCTGGCAACGGCGCAGCCTGCCCGCCGAGCTGTCAAAGAACTCGATCAGGCTGCGACAAATGAAGCACAGCAGCGCGACGAAACTGCCAAGCGCGCGTTTGCGAACACGCACATCAAAACAGCGGATGGAAAATGCCTCTTTGTCGACAAACTATCCGGTGATTTCAGGGCCAACCTGACGCCCGTTCAGATCGCCACGTGTGGTACCACCGATGGCCAGGGCTGGGACGTCATCACCTCGGGCAAGCACAACGATCAACAAGGGCGGATTGCCATCGTGAGCACCCTCACGCAGGCATGCCTGAACGTTGACCCAAGGCGCAAGGAAGGGGATCGCGTCAATCTGTTTTCGTGCGGCGGGAGGGCAGACGGCGGCGGAGAAGTCACCAACTCGCAATTGTTCCGGTTCGACGGCGGCAATGGCCCATTGAGCCTCGTGCCGGGAAATAGCGCGGGGCAGTGCCTTTCGAGCAAGGGGCATAGAGTAGATGTTGCGTCTTGCGTTGATGGAGCAGAAGATCAGAGCTTCATTTTTGGCGGCGGCAGCGACGGCGATCAACGAAACGGCAACGGCAACGGCACTGGCGACGCAGGTTCCGGAAACAGGGATGGCTGCAATAACAGGTCGACTCGGATGGTGTGAAATCAGCCAAGATGGGCTTCCCCGGGTCCGATTCATAAGTTGTACTTGACCCGACATAGCCGCCGACGCCGACTAGGTGAACTCTACGTAGGCTGGAAAAGCTGCTGCTACGAGAAAGAATTATGTCTCTGATACTAGCAGCTCGTATCTTGGTATGTATCTATCACGTATTATCAGACGTGGGATGAGAAAGGGCGTATGAATCAGCTTCTTCCCAATGGCAGCCATTTCGAGGATCCACGCTTTCCGCAGTTGTCCTGAAGTACCACCGCGACCTGTTTGTCTCCCCTTGTTATACTCAGGTTGAGTTGCGCTTGTACATAGCGGTTGACGCCAGACGTGGGAGGAATGGTCAGAAATTCACGACGGAGAGCAATTCGGACTTATTGCGGTAGTTGCAAACATGCATGGTACGCACCGACTACTGAGGTGCTTCGCACCCAAGCTTGTGATTGCACGCCCAGGGCTCCTTACAGATCTAAGATTTCACATAAGAGATGCCATAATGGAAGTAAAACACTATCTGCAATGGTCTGAGCGAGCACATAGTGCTTTCTAAGCGGCCAGGCATATTTAAATTATCTATCCATAGACTACATCAAGCACTTGGTTTATGTTGAGAAAAGAAAAAATACTAGAATGTAAGGTATCTGAGCCGATTATAAGTATTTATTGATTTTTGTATTTTTTTGGGGCTCATTAGTTATAGCTAATGCATCTAAGTTATGAGAGACATGACCATTGCTGGCGATACCCAGCCAGACCATAACTTAGATGCATTGGCCACAACCAATGAGCCCAAAAAAATGATAAAAATCAAAAAGTATTTATACAGCCCTAGTTAAAAAGACATATAATGAGTAGGGGGGCAAAGAGCGTGTCCTTTGTACGTACTTTGCGACTGGATTGCGCACGTGCAAAGTTTGCGCGGCCTCGTGGATCAGACCCCTTTTTAAGTTTGCGCGGCTCGGTGGATCAGACCCCTCTTCGTGGCCATTTGGATGCGCCGCTTTTTTTCGTGCAACACGATAATAATACCAGCCGCACCCCCCAATTTTCCACCTTTGGTTAACTCCTGTCTTACTGCCTGTCTACTGCCCGTCTCCCCCACAGACGTCTGACTACATACATATGTCTTGTGGAATGATGCAAGTGATGAAGAGAGAAGATGATGATTATTGACTAGCTAGGAAATCTAACGGAAGGAAGGGGAAGCTATATTTAAGCTTCAAGATCTAGCAACGAAGAGCCACGATGGACAGAGGACCTGATCAATGAAAGGTTTGATCAACAACCCGGAGCGAGGTCTTTAAATAGATCAACAAAGGAAGCACGGCACGGACCACGATCACGATAACAATCGCGATGCGGGTGGGTGGGTGCCTGCTTCAACAAAGGAAAAGTGATGCCTGAGATGTGAGCCTGAGATGTGAGGCTGCCGATATCCAACATGAGCACAATTCCCAACGAGGAAGGCATTGCTCATGAGTGCTCATGAGCCTGCCTGGCACCTACCTAGCAGATGGAAATCTACAAGTGGCCTCTTGGCCAATCGGCCTTTTCTCGATGGCAGTTGGCATTGGCAGTTGGCAAGTTGGCAGTTGGCAGTTGGCCGATGTCTAATTTCTGATTTCCAATCTCCAATTTCCGATTTCCACTGGAGCCGCCGCTCACCTCACCACCCACCGTACACCACCGTGTCGGATTGGCTTGGACCTGCAAGACTCCTGCCGTCTAGCCCAGGAGAGGAAGGACCTTTCGGCTGTGCGGCCGTGGCCATCACGGATCCATGCTCCGTTAATCTTGTTTCCGTCCACCCAGGAGACCTTTGTTGCGCAGGAGTACAAAGGTACGGTACACACGAACCACCCACGAGCCACCCAGGAGAGCCAACCAGGAGCCACTCAGGAGCCGCGGCGCGTGTTCGGGCCCAGGAACCCGCCTCGGACCCTCTGCTGATCGTTCTTTTCTTCCAGCCAAGCTCTGACAATTCTGCATCTGTCGGCCGACTCCTAGCTTGTTATGGCAATGCGGCTTACCTACCTACCCTTAGTTACAATGCGGCTTACGGAGTACCTACCCTTGGTTACAATGCTGCCATTGACCGATTGACCGATTGACCAATGGCCTCCGTCAACGCGACTTCATAGGAAGAGCGAGGGTTCTCAACCCATCATGGCGTCGTGTCGATTCGATGCTTGACATGATATAATGGCCTGGCCATCCCCGCCTTCTGCCCGGTGACGATGAAGCTCGCTCCCAATCCGCCCCCGACTCAACTCGATCGGGACCCCCTTGAGTCTTTACGACCCTGTACTTTCATCCAAACCTGGAGCCGGCGAACAAGGTAGGAGATGGTGCGTTTCGGGTCAGCTGTGCCTCTGTTGGCGGCAGCTTACTTGGCTGTCGCCGCTGCCCATGTGATTCCTGGGGCTTTCATCTTCGAGTTCGAGCACGACCAGGTACGTCTAACGACAATCTTCACAATGAGAGTCATCATGACTGGAGCTCCTATGTTGCTTTGCAATTCGCGCTGACATCCAAATAACGCTGTCCAGGACAAAGTTGCCGCCTTGGACTCTGTTAAGAAGAATGGAGACGTCCGAATCAACCTCGACTTTGAACTGTTCAGCGGCGTGTCCGTCCAATTGCATGACGTTGAAAATTCCGACATGGTTGTCAACAAGCTGGCCGCTCTCCCTGCGGTGAAGAGCGTCTGGCCCGTCAGTCTGCACAAGATCCCGGAACCCGAAATTCACTGGACGGGGAATCCATCCGGCAACCACAATCTGGTTTCTCGAGACGACCCCACCACGGATACTTTCTCGCCTCATGTTATGACGCAAATCGACAAGTTGCGGGCCAAGGGCTACACTGGCAAGGGTGTTCACGTGGCAGTCATTGACACAGGAGTAAGTCTGGACTCTGGATCCGTGGCGCAAGCTCATTTCCGTCCAGCCGTGACCAATGGAAACAGTACGCACATGAGCTGACTCGATATTGCGTCCCAAGATTGACTATGGGCACCCTGGACTAGGTGGATGTTACGGCACAGGATGCTTAGTCACCAATGGTTACGACTTTGTCGGTGACGATTTTGACGGCGTCAACAACACGAACCCCGTGCCTGACGACGATCCCATGGATTGCTCAGGCCATGGCACCCATGTTGCTGGCATCGTTGCTGCGACGGATTCGAAACTTGGCTTTACTGGTGGTGCTCCCGGCGTAACTCTCGGCGCCTACCGAGTCTTTGGATGCAATGGTTCAACCACGAACGACGTCCTCATCGCCGCCATGAACCGCGCCTACATCGACGGCGCCAACATCATTACCATGTCTATCGGAGGGGCCAACGGGTGGAAAGAGAACGCTTGGGCTGTCGCCGCCAGCCGCATCGTCGACAAGGGTGTCATCGTTACCATCTCTGCTGGCAATGGCGGCAAACAGGGCATCTTCTACGCTAGTTCCGGCTCCTCGGGCGAAAATGTCGCCGCCATTGCCGCCTACCAGAACGTTGTTACGCCGACTCTAGTGTACTACGGCAACGCCACTATCCAAGGCAAAGACAAAGAGGAGTTCTCCTATGTTCTCGGAAACCCCAATGTTTTCGACACCACTCTGCCGCTTTGGGCTGCCACCTTGAACACGACTGCCGCCGCTGACTTGTGCCGCCCACTCCCTGGGCTCGCCACCAACTTGAGTAGCGTAGTCGTTCTTGTTCGTCGTGGTGGTTGCACCATCGACCAAAAGGTGAACAATGCCGCAGCAAAGGGCGCCAAGTTCTTCATGTTCTACAACAACGTCGACGCGCCTCCCATCTTCTTCAACGTAAAGTCCTCGGTCCCCAAGACGGTCAAGGGTGTTGGCTTCACTGACAGGAAGACGGGCGAGGCTTGGATCGAGCAACTCAGAGCCGGCAAGAAAGTTTCTCTTACTCTTGGGTCAAACTTGGACACGAAGCTCACTGTGAAGAATATCGACGACGCTGCCACCGGTGGCAGCCTCTCGGAATTCACAAGTTGGGGCCCAACCTGGACGTTGGATGTGAAGCCCCAGTTTGGCGCCCCTGGTGGCCAGATCTTGTCCACTTACCCAAGGGCCAAGGGTAGCTACGCTGTCCTCAGTGGCACGTCCATGTCGTGCCCTCTCACGGCGTCCATCTATGCCCTCTTGGTCGAGGTTCGCGGCACTCAGAACCCAACACTGCTCCGCAACCTTCTTTCTGCCAATTCCAACCCGCAAGTCTTCAATGACGGCGCACGATTTTTCGATGCACTTGCCCCAGTTCCGCAACAAGGCGGCGGAATGGTTCAGGTCTATGATGCGGCGTTCGCCACTACCCTGTTGGAGCCATCCAGCCTGTCTTTCAACGAGACAACATACTTTGCCAAAAGCAGGAATTTCACCCTCACCAACGAGGGCAAGGGTGATGTTACCTACGACATCTCCCATGTGCCAGCCCTGACGGCCATGACGTTGAAAAAAGGCGCCAACTCGGTCAGCCCTTTCCCAGGCGAGTTTGTCACCGACTCTGCCACCATCAGGTTCAGTGAGACCAAGGTCACTCTCAAGAAGGGCGACAAGGTCACTGTCGAGGTGCTCGCCACACCGCCCATCATCGATGGCGCCCGCCTGCCTGTATGGTCTGGCTATGTCCGAGTGAACGGCACCGATGGTACTTCGCTGTCCCTGCCTTACCAAGGTCTTGTTGGTTCTCTTCACGACCACCACGTCTTGGAGAAGAATGCGACCTGGATCGCGAACGCCGGCGACCCTGAGCTGACTCCAGTAGCCCCGAACACCGTCTTCACACTGCCCCGACCCGGCTCTCCCAAGGGCAAGCTCGTCCTACCGACCGTGGCATTCTCCCCCATCCTGGGCAGCCCCCTCTTCCAATTCCACGTTGTGCCGGTCTCCGCCAAGGGAACCGGCGAGAAGCCGCTCGGCCAGATGAGCTCATCGCCGTCCCAGTATGCGGGGCGGGGCCAGGACAGCCTGGACTGGGATGGAAAGCTCGAAGACAAAACGTACGCACCTGCAGGCACGTACAAGATTGTCGTCAAGGCGCTCAGGCTGTACGGCAATGAGACCAACAAGAAGGACTGGGACGAGAGCATCACCCCACCTTTTACCATCAAGTATGCTTAGATCAACACTTCTGCGAGGCGCAAACATGTATATGCTGGAATCGGAGTTGGAAGGCACAGTACACATGTGGCAACGTTGAAACCAATGTTAATGTAATTGGAAACCACGCTCAGTTCTGTGCATGTCTGTCTGTGAAAATCAAACCTGCATACGATGTGTCCTCCACAGTTGCTGTCGGTCCACAGTCTCGGGACTTGTCACCAACTGTGTGTGAGGCTGATGAGTGCTAGTCCAACGCAGCAGGATAAGCCTAGCGCGTTGTACTTTCCTTTCGGCATTATTCCAGGCAAGAAGCAAGTCAATCTTGTTGGCACAGAATTGGGTGGAGTTGACCAGGTACGGAAACTCGGGAGAGTTCAACTTTTTCGAGCACACTTTCGAGCACACTCATCTATGACAAGATGACAAGAGCCCCTCTTCTTCCAAGTGGCAGGCAGGCCTACCTCGGCACATGGTCATGAGTTGATGGGGAAATGTTTACCGCGTGTGCTGACTTTTTGATAGGAAATGTTGCCGAGCTATTGCAAAACGCGAAAACTAATCATAGCGTACATGGTTCTTCCGAGGGAATACGTCTGCCATCCATCCACTTCTCCATTCGCCATCGAAATGTTCTCATTGTCAAGCTCACGGTCGTCCTCGTCGTCATCGGCCTTCGGCCCTGTCACTATCAGAGGGCAACCTCTGCATCCGGTGCTCGCAGAATCTGACCTGGTGGTCTATTTCGTAACTCTCGGAGAAAAAAGGGAGGGGGGGGGCGTTGGGCCAGATTTGTCGGAGGAACGGCATGATTATTCGTCATGTCACAAAGGTCGAAAGTGGTGTACGCGGCGGGAGAGACGCTGTGAGCTGTCCTCCGCCTTGGCGGCAACCAGGTTGCCAGAATCTAAGGGCATGGCATGACCAATAACGCTGCACATGCTGATTGGCAGGCCGCGTAACTTTCAACTGGTCCAGTGATGAGAATCGTCGCACAAGCTGCTTGGCATGCAGCGTAAGCCGCAGGTCCGGCGACGGCAGTGGTGGAAAGCGTAACAGCACTGAAAGCGACAAAAGCGAGCTTCATCTCCATGGCTGCAAGTAGATGGATCGCAGACAGGCAAGTTGTTTGGGTTTGGGTTGTTCGAGGCCACTGGTACCCGAGATGTTCAACGTGGTGGTGAGAGGGAGAAGGGGACTTTGTGCAATGATGCCACTGAATGATGAATGTTTGGCAATGTTTCGGGGTATGGAATCTGGAATCCTACAACGGGAAAGGGAAGCCGTATATATGCTTCCGGAAACAACTTTACAAACGACGCGGATCCACGCATCTAAGCGAAGTTGACAAGGCTGCAAACGCGGGAAAGTTGCCGACAAACGCGAAATTAACAAGGAGGGTGATTCATCATGTCGAATATTGAGGGCTGTTATTTCCAAGCTCTTGTTCACAGCATTCATTCCATGTCTGTACAAGTGGAGTGAGACGAAGAATGAATTTCGATGAGCCGCAGATGTGTATACCCTCAAGCACGTATTAATCCGTACGTATTCATCCGTACTCGGTAGTGCAAACACCTCGAAATCGCGGCGACAGCGTTGCGAACCTTGAGGGCCACCCTCGCCACGCCCCAACAACTCTTGCCCTCATGAGCTCTTCACAACGACAGACGTACACCTATTGTTTTGTTCCTGCCTGAGTGCGTGAATGCTACTGATGATCTATTTTCTCCTTCTTCCTTCTCTTTCCTGAAAACCGCTCGTGTCGAGCATTCGAAACGTAAAGGTATCCGCCGCCCCACCGCCCCACCGAAAGCCAAGCCAAAACATCAGGCGGCCAGGGTGCATGCAGACTGACGAGGGCCGAATGAATGGCAATTGCCAACAAGCTCAAGGGAGAAAATAGCTATTTAACGACGCCAATCAAGTGGTCTATTGCACCAACAAGCACTCACTACCTTTTAGTGGTCAGGGGGATCCGATGACTAAAAAGAGAGAGGGGCGTGGCACGATTGGTTGGACGGCGGGTGACGGGGCGGGTGACGGGGCGGGGTGGGCAGCTGCGTTGCGCTGACAGCATGTTTCCACCTTTCTGCCCTTTACATGGACATCACTCCGTACCTCTTTCTTCACTTGTCCACTTCTCGGGCGAGATGGCAACAGCACATTTCACGTGAAAGCAGAGCATCCCAGGGCTATTCTTTTCCCCGCGGGGGTGGTCCCGTGTGAGGGGCTCACACGAGGGAAGAAAAAAAAAAGAAAAAAAAAAAGAAGAAGATTACGGGGCGCGAATGGACGACGGGGACGCGCGGAAGGGGGGTTTCCAGATCGGGCAGTTTTGCGAAAGCACCGCGACAAGGCAAGTTGTTATTGTGTAATCGAATGCTTATGCTCTGAGAAGGCGTCTGGTTTTCTGGTTTTCTGGTTTTCTTCACGGGGGCTGTCGGCCCGTCCAGCGTAGCATCGGCATCGGCATCGGCATCGGCATCGGCGTCGGCGCGGAGCAACAGTACAGTACTCCGTATTCCGTGCGAATCACACCCTTGAGATTGTGTCCTGAGTCCTAGCTGACGAAAACGAAAATGATATTAATAAACATAAACATGATGGCTGCTCCCGTCGGCAACGCACGCCTTTTCGCACCGGCTCTGCCGTTTGACGAGGCTCGCACGCCATTGGCTCAGCCGGATTCACGTGCTGCGAGGCAGGGGGGGGGGGGGAGTTGAACGATTTGACTTGAAAAAGTTTTTCATTCACCGGCTGGGGCAACATCGGAAACCCCCCCACATGGCGGGGCGCTTCAGGCTCAAAACCGACCGGAGAGAAGGAGGAAGAAGAAGAAGAAAAGAAAAGCCATCATGTTCTACTCGAGAATTTTGGTTGCTTCGCCAATTGGCATCGCTGAGCGAGCCGTTGCCACCCGGACTGCCCACTCGTCGTCACTCGCAGCAAATTCGTCATCCGTCACCCGTCATCCGTCATCCGTCGCCGTCGTCCGTCGTCCGTCAACCCTCATAATATCCATCTGCCAGCAACCTAATCCGTACATCACGCCACAACCACGACTGCGGCCTGGATTAATGCAGTGCCCTATAGAATCTCATATCCACTCGTCGTCATTGCCGAGCGCAACGTCAGTCTGCAATCCCACCGTCGGCACTTGTTACACCCAACCAGCGTCACATGGTCGAAAGAGGGGTGCTAGCGGCTGGTCGGAAGGTTTCCCCAATCTGATTGACGGACTATTCCGCCTTGCAATCGAATAGAAATCGGACCGCATCGCATTGCATCGCATCGCCGGCAAGTCTCCTTCCGACGACTATTCTCCATCGAGGAAAAAAAAAAAAAAAACATCACCCCATCCCGTCTGGCCGCGCGAGGGCCGGCCGCGAGGAGAAGAGAAAATAAGAACAAGGGGTTCTTTTTTTTTTTTTTTTCCCTCTCCTTCTTTTTTTCGTTTGTTGGCTTGACTACGGACTATCTCTATTACTTCTTCCCTGCTTTTGTCCCCTTCTGAATGACTTGCTCTATGCTGGTCTCGCTGTCTTTGGAAGAGGGGCGGCACTTCCGCTTGGGATCAGCATCGTTCGGCAAATCGCCTCTTCCGTGAGACCCAGACTGTTTTTGTTGGATTCATCTCTATTCTCTTGCATTGTACTTCTCGTCCGTCCGACCGAAAAAGACCGAAAAAAATGCCCCATCTCGTTGCCAACTTCCTTCGCTCCTCGTCGGGCAACATCAAAAAGACGGCCGTCTCGCGATCCTCGCGCAACAACTCGGTCAGCGCGAGCCCCTACGCCTCCGACTCCGAGGACCATCATGCCCTCCACCCTGTCAGGATGCCCGAGCCGGGCGACGCCCTCAAGAAGCGCCGTCTCTCGCTGCCCTTTGGCCGCTCCCGGCACGACGGCCACGGCCACGGCCACGGCCACGGCCACGGCCACGCAGGCAACCCATCTCACTCGCCCACCTCGGCCTCGGCCTCGATGGACTGGCGCATCGAGAGCCCGCCCGTCGTCTTGTACGGCTCGCCCGAGGAGAGCACCGGGGCCCTCGTCTCCGGCCTCCTGTACATTCGTGTCGGCGAGGAGGCACTCGAGATGGACGGCCTCGTGGCCACGCTGAGCCTGCACGTCACGCACAAGAAGCCCTTCCAGGGCCACTGCGCCGATTGCCAGACCCAAGTCACGGAGCTCAAGAGCTGGCGGTTCCTGGGCCAGTCGACATGCCTGCGCCGGGGATATCACCAGTTCCCCTTCTCGACTCTCTTGGCCGGCAACCTCCCCGCGTCGGTCAACACGCCCGTCATCTCCATCTCCTACCACTTCAAGGCCGAAGCCGTCGTCGCCGCCGCCGCCGCCGCCGCTGCCGTGCCCTCGCCGACATCGACCTCGTCCTTCTCTCTCTCGCCTCTCAAGCTCGACCGCATCCTCGACGTGAAGCGGTCCCTGCCCGAACCCCTCTACCCCCGCCACTCGGTCCGCGTCTTCCCCCCGACCAACATCAAGGCCAGCGCGCACTACACCTCGGTCATCCACCCGACCGGCAGCAACAGGATCACCCTCAAGCTCGACGGACTCATGAACCACAACGACAAGGTGAAGACGGTCGATCTCTGGAAACTCAGAAAGGTCACATGGAAGCTCGAGGAGACCATCAGGACCCTCGCCCCCGCCTGCGACAAGCACGCCCTTCCCTCCTCCACCCGCGGCATTCCCCGTACCGAGACCCGTCTCCTCGGCGAGGAGCAGATGCACGAGGGCTGGAAATCGGACTACACCGGCAGCGACGGCATCGTCGACCTGGAGTTCGACTACGCCATGACCCCGCAGCCGAAGACGCATGCCACGGACCCCGACTTCGCCTTCGCCTGCGATGTCCAGACGGATGACGGCACCGACGTCTCGCACGCGCTACACGTCGAGCTCATCGTCTCCAAGGAGTTCGCGCCCGAGGGGAAACCCCATCTTGCCGCGCAGACGGGCACGGGTCGCATTCTCCGCATGCACTTCGCCGTCAGCATGACCGAGTATCCCGGCCTCGGCGTGAGCTGGGACAACGAAGCGCCACCCGTTTACCAGGACGTCCCGCCCAGTCCGCCCGGGTATCCGTCCGAGCCACCCATCGAATATGGGCATCTGGAAGAGCTGCTTGCGGAGTCTGGATCCCGACGAACTTCTGCCTCTGGGCGCTCCCCCTGAGTTTTTTTTTTTTTTTTTTTTTCCCCTGTTCTGTTCTGGTATTTCTTTGTTCCCCTCAATGCCGCCTCATGAGCGACTGGGGGATGTTGTACAAAAGTGACTTTTGTATCTTCCTCTTCATTCTGTTCCCCCCCCCCCCCCTCTCCCCCCGGCGTTGAAGCGTTGAAAAGCGTATACCCTGCATTGGCGGGCTTGCATTCGGGATTTGAGGCAACAGCAGGACCTGACCTGGACGCATAATATGGAAGTAGGCTACTCGGTAGGTGTTGTCATGGTTCATTCCTCATTGTCTTGGTGCCCTCCCCCCCCCCCCATGTTTCAGTGTAAAATAGGAAATCTGTCGATTGCGAGTGGAGACGATGTGCGTATCATTCTGACATGTAATATAACTGTTGTGCACGTGTGCTGATATGCTGTGATACCATTCCGACTTGTTTGCCATTGGTTTCCCCGCAATAGTTTTATGTAAACCTCTCACCGGCCGGACCCCTGGTGGTCCGCAATACCTCCGGAGACAAGGATCCTGCGTTTATATCACGCTGCTTGCCTGCCAAAGTCATGTGCGCAGGAGTCCATCGAAAGACTCGGTGAGACAGGAACGACCGGGTGAACCCCCTGCCAGCGACCAGCCGGAGGAGGCCAAGATGGAATCGGTAATAACAACATGTGCAATTGGATCCTTTCTGGGTCGCAAATCGCCATTCTCACACCTTTGCAGCCTTCTCGCGTGCTGCGCGGGAAAGAAGCGCGACTGTACAAACTGGGAGTGAATTCCCGCCAAGATGAGAGGCCCCGACGGAGGGGGGGGGGGATCATGGTCGAAAATGTACACGCACACGAGCTGCCCGACGAGCAGTGCCAGGGAAGGGAATCTGCGTAAGGAAGAGAGTAGGGTAGCACCTGCTTTTTTTCTCCCCGATGTTCCTCGGGCAGGCTTTTTCAGCTCACGCCCGATGGTCTGCAGGACTTGAGGGGGGGGGGCGGATGATGCCTACGTGCTCGGGCGCTATAAAAGGTTGCAGAATCTCCTCCGCTCAAGACCACGATGGCAAGGTCTACGGGCTATTCGGAGACGGGGAAAAAAAAAATCAGAACCCCAACGTTAGATGCAATGAAGACGGCCGGTGTTTTGGGTATTGTGATGACGGCTTCGGCTGCCATGTCCAGCGTCAGCTCCCACGCACTCCCGATGGGCGTTGAGATTGTTGAGCGCCATGGAATCACCATGGTCCGCGAGGTGGTGCGTTTTGACAACCCCCCCCCCCCCCCCCCCCTTCCTCCTCCACGGATCCAATCTGTATACTCATGGCTTCTGTCTAGCCAAACGAGCTGCTCGGCCGAGATGTCGCGCCTCGTTGCCGAGAATGCGTCGGTCAGGGCGGCAGATGCACCATTGGCGACGGAAGCTGCTACAAGGAGGATCCCCCCAGTGAGTCGAGATGGCTTTCGTCGAGGAAAAAAAAAAAAAAAAAAAAAAAAAAGGGAGGGCGGGGAGTTCCGTTGGACTAACTGATCCTTGAAGTGTACTGCACATGGTGTGGTGACAGGTGCCGCTCCGTCTGCGTTCGTCAGGGCCAGAGCTGCGATCAGACTTGCCGTGGTTAGACGACATGGGGGAAAGTTTCTGCGGGGGTGTTCGTACAACCATTCAGCTTTGTTACGGTTAGGAAAAAGGTGTGAGAGTGATTTATGTTTTTTGCTCGTCTTGAAATTTTGCAAAGATGCTCGTTCCCACCCGACGTGATAGCCCCCTTCATGTACGTAGTGTGCATGCGCAGAGATCGCGGGCCGCTCACCACATGACTTGTTTTGTTTCCCCTCTTCAACCCGCGGCCAATTTCTTTTTTCTTCACTGTCAGATACCCAATAGGCGAATCAGCGTCTCTTCGTCCTTAGGACGTAGAATGCCTGCGGCAAAACGACAAGAGATGGTGACGAGGGCTTGTAGACAAATGCCCTTCGGCTGACACGAGACCGCATTCAGCGACTCCTCCGGCCTGTCCCCGTCCCCGAGAACTCGGGTCAGCCTTCCGCCCATGTCTCTTGCATCGAATCTCGTGGCAGAGAATTGGAGCGACCCCCGAGACGAAATCGAGGTCACCGCGCAACTAGCCGGGCCCGCGGTGCCGGGAGGAATTGCAATCACCCTTCTTCAACAGCCCCGCCGGGAGCACCCGTTTGAGGAAGGCATCGACCGGGCTATCAAGGACTGCGAGACTCTGAGAGCCTTGGACGACGTCTTTTCCGTCGCATCGTGTGGAAGCTTGAAAAAATCAAAGACCACATTGCTGTCGTCGATCTGCTCCCTTTTACTCCAGACAAGATCGACAACATGAGCCATGCAACTTTTGGGAAGCTCGGTCCAGCCTTCGGTCCAGGCCATTTGCGAAAAGCAGCCTAGCGTTCTGGTTTGTGCTGGCCAGATCAGGACCGGCCAGACCGGTTACGAGAAGGGAGAGGAAAAGAAGCTCGAGTGCATTGGCGTGGGCAAGACGTTTGGTAGTCAAGAGGAATGGCGGGTCGCGCGTGGCCGCCACGGGAACAAGGAACCGATCGCCATTCCCAGAGTAAATGGCTTTCACCCAAGTCATGCCATGAATCATCGCCCCCATGTCAGCGTCCTGCGCCAGCTACTCATACTCGTGGGGGCCGAAGCTTGCGGCACAGTCAGAGATGACTGGGAAAACGAAGGTTGGATGGATGAATTGAGAGAGAAAGCCAAGAAGAAGAAAGCCAAGAAGACATCCGAAGATTTATCCAGTGAGTGCGGCGAGAGTCATCTATGACCAAAAAAAAAGAAAAAAAAAAGAGTGAAGAAGAAATGCTAAAGGCGAGACTTGCAGAACTGGCACCTGACCCCAAAACACCAGAGGACTTTCTAGAGCGGTACTCGGAGAGTCTTCGCCTCGTAAGGGAGGAAATTGTAAAATTGTTGTCGACATCCGAGGCGACAACCAGTGGATCAAATTCATCGTATGAAAAATTACTCGGCTCTGCCTTGTCGGAGGAATGCAACAATGCCAGTCTCGCTCTTAGGGAAATGATTCGCCTTGAGAGCAAGGGATGGCCAAGGGGGGTTGCCGGGGATAATAACGTATGGCAAAAGGCAGCTGCGGATACTTTCGATCTCGCGGACGGGCCGCCGCTGCCTCTGTGCAAATGTTCGAGTAACGCTGAGCTGAAAAGGGTTGTTAAAAAGGCGTTCTATACTGTCAAAACCCATGTCACCGTTTGAAGAAAGCAATGATGGTGGTCATCACAGGTTTGTTGACAAACGCGCAGTCCGCGATGACTTTTTAACGCTAGCCGTGGGAATCGAGTCTCTACTCTTGAAAATGCAAGAACAGAAGGAAGAGCAGGCGACATCAAAAGCAGATGTCCTCTCGGGGCTGCTAAAGGATTTGAAGTTGAATCCCGCGACGGTGAAAAGGGTGGGCGGAGATGGCTGTGCATAAACAGAGGCACGGGTCTGGCCCTTTCAAGACTCGCCATGCAAGTGTCTGTGTTGATTACTCCATTATTTCTAATGAATAGAAGCGTGCGGCTCGAGAGAAGCCAGCCTTGTCATCGTTTCGATTGCTTCGCAGCTGTCGTCATCTCCGTCATCTCTGTCAACGCTTTGAACAGGCAAGGGGGGTCGTTGCTTGATCTTGGGCAGGCTGCAAGAGCACCAGCCCCGAGTTGGCCATACCGCTACCGGGAGTACTTCCCTGGGTGCTTTCCGGCTAGATCACTAGCGATGATGGAAACGGGGACTTGGTTTTCCTCGAAACGTGAAAAATGATCATGGGGGGGATGGTTGTTGGCGCCCCCTATGGCTCTCCTGTGGCTCCCCTGTGGCTTGATACAAGTATTAAAACCTGGTTTGTTGTCCTTGAAACAAGGAACTAGTTGCTGGCAGAAGCCCAAAAGTTCAGACGCAAGGTATGAAAGCCTCGCGTCGCGAGCATTGAGTAGAGAGGGGGAGAGGGGGAGAGGGGGTGTGTAATGTTTTGCGGAGGGGAAAGAGATGGCTTACCTTGGCACGCATCCCGTCCAATCAGGTTTGCTGCTAGAGGTGGGGGCGGGGCGCCACCCCAGTTTGGATCAGATCGGGGCTTGGGGGATGTGGCGTTGCAGCAGAGGCGAAAAAGACAACAGCAACCCGTCTTGATTGGCCAGGAAGCGCGCAGCCCTTTTGCTTATGGAAATAGTTATGGAAGTAGGAAATATAGTCCGTGTCTGGCCATCGGGTTTCCTCCACGTGCTTCAAACCGGGGCCGTGCTCGCTCGCATAGTCGATCGGCTATCCGCAAACCCACCAATAGTCGCCGTTCGTTGTCGTTTCTCCGAATTGGAATATATGTATAAGGAAACGGGCTGTGCCGCTCGATGGGGGCAATAGGTGACTATGAATGGAGTCTGGTTAAGTCTATGGCTCCACCCGAGTTGACACAGATGAACCTGAGATGGTTCTCGGAAGGACGGAAGATGGCCTCGTTCGTACAGCAAACCAATCGCGTTGCTAAACCACGTCTTCCGTATTCACACGTTCGAGTCAGTAGATGACGGCACACATTGCACACAACATCGGGTTTCAGCCACGTGACGAGACCGTCATCGTTCGTAGTTGACGTTGTGAAGCAGCACATAAGTAGTAAATCGGGACTGAATACAAATACGCGCACGGAAATCTTCATCTCCATGCATGAAAGCAAAGCCTCGACTTTGAAAACCAGGCCCCCCCATTCATCTGCTTGGATAGCATCGCATCGCACCGGCATTCACTTCCTCAGACCTTCTCCCTGCTCACCACCCCATCGATAACGAGATACCAACACAAAAACCTCGTCGCATCTTTAGATGACTCTGTGAGAAAAATCGATGCAGATTCTCGGACCTCACCCCACCTTGCACACAAAAAGAAGAACAATAATGGAAACCATCCAGAAAGTCGACGGCTGCTTGGACAACCGTCTACAGTGGTGCTCGATGAAAGGGGAGGGCAGTCGCGGCCGCGAAAGCGCGGCATCAACCTTTTGCGTCGCTAGTGATCCGAATTGTTTGCATCGGGACAGCTTCGCCCGGACTACGGCCCTGAACACATCGACAAACCCAAGGCTGTGTGGGGAATCGCATCCGCGCCGTGTATCCGAGGTTGGTTTTCTTCTTCTTCTTCTTCTTTTTTTTTTTAATATACTTTCCCTAAACATTGTCACTTTCCGCCACTGACTAACCCCCCTTGCAATAGACGGGAAGCATAGATGAGAGTGTCTCGGGTGTGGATGACAAACGGCAATTACCCAGAAGATTGTCAGGCCAGCCGTGGTTCTGGGCGAATCTTCCAGAGAAGATCAAACGATCTTTCCTGACGAAAGACGAGCGGTTCATAGCGGAACAAGACTTGAGTGCCAAGGAATGGTTTCTGCATTGTTGAGGGGAATATAATTGCACACGGGGCATGGCTCGCGCGACACGTTGGCGAATGATGATGTATATTGTAAAGTTGCTTGATGTTCTCATCACTAGGTATGACTACCATCTCTTACATACAAGGAATACGTATATGATGTTACTGTGCTCACAGTAACTGTTTGTGAAATCATGATAAACGCTTCAAAATGAACAACAGAAGGACAAGGTATGTGTTAACCGATATCGATCATGCATACTCAGCTTGACGACCACGAGGGGTAACAGATATTTGCATTTCGTTTCCAAAGAGCCTGTGTTTCTGGTGCATGCAGCTCAATAAGCGTAGAAAGACGCGGCTTCCAAAAAACCAGCACTTGTTTTCTTTTCTTTCTGTTTTCTGAAAATGCCCAGACAGGGTGACGGTTCTTGACGCCCCGTGGCTGGAAGGTCTCTGGTAGGTTGGTTGGCCGGTTCCATCGGCACAACGCCGAACGCCAGCGTCCTAATCCGGCACCACTCGGCGACTTGACCTCACCGCCGCCGGATTTTGCACAAAGTCACACCACGGTCGTTTACCTGCCATTCATTGCTTTCAGGGAAGTTGACGTTGCTGTTGACGGCCCTCTTAGCGCGACCATCCGTAGTATTCCTACTTCTCGTAGATGTCGATCGTGATGGGCACATTGAAGTTTCACGTCACCGATGCAGATTTGAAATTTGCACAATCATTAGCCCAAGTCTTGATGGAAAAAGAAAAGAGCAAGTAGAACAAGGGCATCGGTTTTCCGCATCATCATCATCACAACACAGAAAGCAAATCAAATAATCCTTACTCACTCAACTCTTTCAAGACAGACAGACCTTCTTCAGCAACCAATCTACCGCCAGTATGAACAACTATAACAACAACAACAACAACAACAACGAAAAATCAGCAGAACAACTGCGGCAACCAGAACCACCGCTAGACGTAACACGGCTGCTTGCTCTGTTTCTGAAGATAGCCCGGCACCATAGCCACAAGAGTACGTCCCGAGAGGCCGACTTCGCCCGGTTCCGCAATCGCCTCATCTCGGCGCAAAATCCATCCCATCATCATCATACACGAACAACCTCAGAATCGCCTTGGCGACCTCAAGCCCATCATGCTCCAGGTGCGCCGTCTCCGACGCCCGATCCGCATGTTCCACATCCCGGATGCTGCCCCGCTCGACCCTCATGCCAATCTGCCGCTTCACCATGTCCTCGTCGAACGCCAGGTGCGCCTGCGTCGTGAACAGCCTGTCGGGGATGTACAGTCCCTGGACGGGCGTGTGCTCGCTGCCGCCCCAGCAGACGACCTCGGCGTCCCGGGCGAGCAGGCCCCCCGCCGACTCGGGCGTCGGCCTCTCCGACACCTGATCCTGGTGCATCTGGTGGAGGTGGATGTGACGGGCGTGGGTGCGGAAGAGCCGCTGCCCGACGGGCGCGAGGTCGATGCGGCAGTGGCCGAGCTCCCAGTCTCCCGAGGGCGCAGGGCCGACCGTGCCGCCGAGGAGTCGCGCGAGCAGCTGGTGTCCGAAGCAGACGCCCGTGAAATGGAAATCTGGCTTGCATCTCCAGACGTCTTGCCCCCGCCGCAATGCACTTGTCAGTCAGCTCTTCTTGTCAACTTGACTTTGATGCCGCCGCCGCCGATGCGGCAAGTTCGCCAGCCAGCCCCCGGCCATACCTTTTAGCAGAGCGAGGAGCTCGAGGATCCAGGGATTCTCGCCGTGCGCGTCGTACAGGCTCCCCGTGATGAGCAGTCCGTCATACCCGTCGAGTTCTTCCTTGTCGGGCATCCGTCCCCCCCTCTCCGTCACGACAAACACTTGGTTTGTTTCCACGGCGAGAGGCGGGTGGTGCTCTGCGCCAGCCTTGGCGAAATGATGGTGCAGGATCTGGCCGAATGAGCCTCGTTCGCTCTGTGTGTCGGGATGAGGCTCGTCAGTCTCCAACACCATGATGCGGACTACCGACGAGTCCGCCGTAGGTCTATGCAGTTGAGCCATTGCGAAGGGTTTCCTCGGAAGCAATCCGGCTCAAGAAGGAAGGGGGGGGGGAGTTGGCAAGGTTGTAGACAGACGACCATGGGAAGTTTTCCTGGTTTCCAATGTACATGACGAAACGGAACCGAAGGAGGAGAGCCGCGTGTGGGGTACTGTAAATTAATTGCTTTTTTTGCCTTTTTTGCCTTTTTTGCCTTTTTTAAGCTCGCTGGGCGACGTCAGTGGCTCCACTTTGTACTTGGCATGATATCATCCATGAGACAAAATTCTTCTTCTCGTCTTCTTCTCTGTCATACGCTCATGACATGATCCCCCCTCCGCTCAGTCAAAGCCATCATGCCGTCTTGCCCTCCCGCTCAATCTGCATGTCCAACACCTTCTGCAACTGGCCGGGCGGGGCATCCTCCCTCTCCATGACCACCTCAATCATGGACAAACCCCGCGTATTGTTCGCCCTGTCATTCTCCAAGATTGTCCTCAGCTCAGCCCAGGTTTTGGCTGATGCGGTAAAGGTGTCCTTTGGTGCGCCGAAGAAGCTGGGAGCCTCCAGATACCGCCACCGGGCCACGTCGTTGTATCCTTGCTTTCTGCCGTGAATGAATCGCTCGATTGAATAGCCGTCGTTGTTGATCAGCACGATGATGACGTCAAGGTCGTGTTTGACCATGGTGGACATCTCCTGAGCCGTCATCTGGAAACTGCCGTCGCCGATGAAGAGGATCGTCTTGGCCTTCTTGATGCCGTGCCATTTCGAGGCCGCGACAAGCTCCCTTTGGGCCAGGGCGGCACCTTGAGCTGCGGGGAGCATGTAGCCGATGGAGAGCCAGGTAACATGAGTGAACAACCTGCAGTGCTTCTGCAAGGGCATTTCACGCACGCCGAATCCAGGTGTTCCCGTCTCGCCCATGACGATGTCACCTGGTCGGATGAGGTTGCCGAGGATTCTCCACACCTTGTCCTGCTTGATCATGTCATCTCCGGGCGGCGATGAAGCGTCCAAGAGCTCATACTTGGGGATCTGAGGGTAAGGGCTGTAGGACTTGATCTTGCTCACGTCCAGAGCTTCGACCAAGCGAGACATGATGAGCTTGGCAGGGATATCTCGGTGGTGTTCAGCGCCCATCTTGACGCCGGTAGTGGTGAAAGAAATCGTCTCGCCCCCCTGCGGTATGCTGTTCCACATGTATGTGTTGGTGCCGCTGAGGTGTGGACCGAAGCAGAGCACCAGATCGGCGCCATTGACGAAGTCATGGACCTTCTCATCTCCCCATTGTCCCTGGTAGACGCCGTGGTAGTTCTGCTCCGTTTCCTCCACCAGCCCTTTACCAAATGGCGAAGTAAACGTGGGCCACTTTGTGGCGGTAACAAGCTGTTGCAGGGCTTCCAGAATGCGCAACGGTCTGCTCTCACCATCGACGTAAATGATGGGCTGTCTGGCAGCCTCCATCTTGCCGATGACCTTGGAAACAAGGTCGTCCAGGTCGGGAGGGATCTGCTCTAGCTCTGGAATCCGAATCGGCGTTTGCAGCCGGTTTCCGGAAACCAAGGCATCGACCAAGTCGACTGGAAGCTCAATGTAAACGGGCCTGCAATGCAACAGACACTGGGCCAAGATATCATCCACCTGCTGCGCACTCGTGAGCGGATCCCACAGCCTAGCCTGGGCAATGGTGACCTGAGCGGCCATCTGCGAGAAGCGCTTGTACTCGCCATCATTCAGGGTATGGTGCATCAAGGTCCGCGTCTCGTGCAGTCGGCGAGCGGGGATGCCCACGATGTGCACGACAGGGGCGAACTCGGCATAGGCACCGGCAATGGCGTTGATGGCCGAGAGCTCTCCCACGCCAAAGGTTGTCACGACGGCACCGAGCCCCTTGATCCTGGCGTAGCCGTCGGCGGCATAGGCGGCATTGAGTTCGTTGGCATTGCCGACCCAGTTCAGACCGGCGGGCTCCATGTGGTCCAGCATGGTGAGGTTGAAGTCGCCGGGAACGCCATGCACCGAGTCGATGCCGAGCTGGCGCAGCCTGGCGAAAAGGTACTCTGCGAGCTTGACAGGAGCCATCGTGTTGGTGAGGCGCGGAGGACACAATGGGTGTGGTTGTAAATTTGTACGGAGTAATGGTAAGAGTCAAAGATGAGCCCCTTGGACTTCATCAAGTTATTGTAAGGCGCCAAGGCCCCGCTGCACTTGCCCTGAGCGCCGGACGTTCGGCGGCTGGCAGCGGGCCCGACTCGGACTGCAAGCAGCTGTCAGTGCTGTCACAGCAGACCCACAGGGCCCCGCACATTCGTCCAATTCTCAATCCGCTTGCCTAAACGGACAACGCACTTGGCCGGGGCCCCCGCCTCGTGTCCTCGTGTCCTCGTGTCCTCGTGTCCTCGAGGACAACGAGAGAGTTCCAACTACTAGTCACTCATGCCTCGGTTCAAACTTTTTGATTAAATTGGAAAATGCCGCTTAACTAACTCGGATTCGTGTGCTCACGAGTCACGACCATTGGTACCGTAGTACGGATTACTACCGACTGGTTCACAAATGTCGTCATGAAGCTCAAACTTCCCCATTGTTTCGCGCGGTGGCTACTCAACAAGACGACCGACCTCCTTTGTCGTGGTCTGCCAGCCATTCGCTGCCGCGACACACAGTAATCTGTGCCCCCCCCCCGGTTCACATGGCCGGAACAGTCTGAACGTCAAAAATCCCGTTGCGCCAGCCATCCTGCCTGTACTCAAACACGTTCTGTTCGGCATCCCGCCCTTCCTCTTCCCAAAGCTTCACCAGACTACCTGGGGCATAACGGCCCTTGAAGACGCCCTCTCCGGGTCTCACTCCGACCCGCGTGTGCACGTCAGGGTCCTGGCGGGGCATGAGGCGCGCGGCGACTGCGCGGACAAAAGTCCAGACGTCATTGGGGTTACAGATCCGAGTGGCACGCAACCGCTCGCGGGCAAACACCAGTTCCCGATTCAGCGTCCTGAGCCCATCCTCAATCGCAGTCGATATCTGAGTCTCCAATGTTTTCCGAAGGATCGGGCGTATGAGGGGCTTCAAGATCCATGCCAGGCAGGCGAATTTGGACTTGCTCAGCGTGTAGTCGAGATGGTGGATGCGGACCTTCGCATTGTGCAGGGTCACGAGCTCCTCCAGTCGGTCCTTGCCGAACTCAATGTCCAAGGTGATGTCGATGCCGCGCTCGTCGAGGTGGAAGCTGCCCAGGCCCTCGTCCACCATCCGCAGCAGGCCAGAGTGCAAGCGCATCCAGTAGCCCACGTCTTCTGCCGCAATCGACATGCCGGCGATCTTGATCGTTGCCACTGACGTCATGCTGGATCTGGTTCCAAACTGTGCCTTTGTGATGTCAATGTCATTGCGGGTGGAGAGCTGCAGGTTGTAAGGTAAAAAAGAGCTGTGGTTCATCGTTTGACCAGGCTGAAGTATGACGTTCTCCAGCAACAAATCTATCTCGGGAGTGGACACCTCCAGGCGGGGAATGGGGACGTGTTGTATTGACTGGACAAGCAGGGGGACGAAAGTATTGATGCAGTCATTCACCAGCTCTGGATTCTCCATCTTCCCAGCTGGGGACAGGATATGGATGAGCCGCACAGTGGTCGAGGCCAGCTTGTTGATGTGCTCGTCTTCGGCAGTTGACATGAGCGCGCCCTGGAGTGCTGTGAGGATATCGGTGACATCATCCCCGATCGAAGATCCCGAGTTGAGGCCATTGAGCTTTTCGCGCAGCTCGTCAAGCCGAGTTTCAATGTCATCAAAGAAGTTCGGATCGGAAAGCATCCTCTGCACCAGTGTCGCGAATTCCGTCACAAACTGATCGAGGTTCTCGTCCATTTTGTGATTGTCCATGAACTTGCCGAACGCTTTCACCACTGCATCCCACTTTTGCTCATCTCCAAACGACGAAACAAAGAGCCAGAAGTTGTGGACTGCTCTATGTGCTTCTTTGTTCGGCTGGATGGTATCCTCCACTGTGTGCGCAGCTTCTGATCCAATCGCCAAATAACTCCGGAGATAGCGCTGGAGAATGTTGGACAAGGTTGACACCGACTCGGCGTAGTCTGGCCGCTGCCGCAAATTGCTGACGGCCTTTCTTAATCGATTGGTCAGTATCTTACGAGATTCATCATTCATGTGGTCCTTCAAGCTTTCGTAAGATTCTTGTGCTACTTGCGTCGCCTCTTCGTACGCCGTCTCGGCGACTTGGGCAGTTTCCCTCTTCATGTCATCGACTGACGTCGGTGGTCGGTTCTGGACATCGGTCTTCTTCAAGGCCTCGATATCCTCGGAGGGAGTGTCCAGCTTGTCACCCGCTTGCTCGGATGCACGGCCCAATGCAACAGCCGTATCTCGAAGCACCTGCTTCGCGATGGTAGCCACGTCGGCCAAAAACACTCGAAAGTCCTTGTTGAGCAGTGCGAGAGAAACCACTGTTCGGAAGCTCTCCATTGTGGCGTTCACCTTCACGTTGGCCTTGGTCTTGCCTTTTGCGAAGCCGTCGGTGAGGGTTCCAGCGTCGACGCCAAGACTTGATTTGGAAAGGCACCATATGAAGTCCTGGATCTGGTCCTCGGAGTTCTTGCTCTCGAGCAGGTCCATGAATTCTTTGAGCCAGAGCCTGATGGTACGGACGAGGGCTCGTCCAGAATTGCTCAGGTCACTGCATTCCGAAGGGTTCAAGATGGCCGCACCCAGCAAGGTGCGAAGGTGCACGATGGTCTGCGTGTTGGACGGCATATAACCCTTGGACATGGCCCTCAGCATCTGATACGTGTGCAGCTTCTCGTGGAGCCGCGTCTGGCGCGATGTGGCGTCATTGTACTGAGGAAGAAGAGGCTCGCGCTCAGATTCATCCGAGTCCGAGTCGCACAGTCCAAAGCATGTCAACATGGTGGATGGGCGTGTTTGGTATATCTGTAGTGTCAGAACACGCCGTTCAAAGACGATGAGCGATGAGAGGTATTAAGTGCGGAAGTGGTCGCCACGGTCGATGAGGCAGGTTTTGGATGAAGAATCAAGATGCGTGTAAACGATGACGTCTACGGCTCCTTTAGCCGACCATCTGCCGCACACAAGAAAAGAAAAAAAAAGCAACCTTGACGCTTTCAGCGCGAAGAGTGCTTGCAGTCCGGGCTCTGGCTCCATCACACCAGTTACGTGGGCCATCAAATCTTTCAACAAAATCCAGGTAGGATCGGACGAGAGGTCCCGTACGTTGCGAACAGACAACAGAAACTGTGAATATTATGCATGTTATGTCATGTTATACACAGGGATGTACTCCGATCACAGATTCACAACTTGATGAGTGTTGCACCCACAAGGGCATAATTGATCCCTACCGCACGATAGTCTCACTATTTAACTAGCTAAGACAGGAATCCACCCCGCGCAAGTCATTTTCTAAGACCTCTGTAGTTTTATAGTATGTTTTATTATTATACTAGTACCCCACTAATAGTATAGGTACTTAGGTATTTAGACTATAGTCCGCACCCTCTTACAGGGTTAGATAACTTAATAGAGGCAATTATATTAAACCCTAGCTTCGCGGTCTAATATAGTAGTAATTACGTGGTATTTATAATAATTATACCTTTCTTCCAAATTAGTACTCTTCTCTTTAAATTAACCTATTATTTAATCTTTAAATAATTAGTATAAACATAGCAAAAGAGAGGCCTAATTTATTAACATTATAATTAGGTAACCCTAGCACGCTAGGATTAATATTAATACCCCTATCTATTAGTTTAATAATAATAACACTATAGGTATCCTTATAATATCTAAGGAGTCTTCTAAAGGCAATAAGCTAGTAATTAAGCTATAGGAGCCTTACTATTAGGACCTATAGTATAAGATAGTTAAGGTAAGAGCTATTAAAGACAGAATCTAGGTCTTTATTAATCCTAATTTAATTATATAGCTAGATTGCCCTCCTAAGCCTCTAATCCTTATAGGAAATAGAACTCTAGTAAAAAGAAGGGTAGTAAAGGCTATATAGAATTAATTATTTATAATAAATACTATAGGAGTTTAGACACGCTTATAAAGCAGTAGAATAGTAGTTAGTAACATATAGTAACCCTAGGAAAGCTCTTCTAAAGGTTATAATATAGCTAGAGAGAGTTATTTTTAGTACCCTTAATAACCTAATAATGCTAAAGATAGCGCTTAGTTTGTAGTCCTTAGTGGTTATTATTAGGTATTTAATAGCTAATTCTAAAGCCTTATAAAGGCCTTATAAGAGTATTATACTTAGTTTATAATAATACTTAGTCCTAAGTATAAGTAAATAACCTTAAGGCATGTATCCCTTTATAATAAGCTTAAGGAGCTTATAAGGAATATAATGCCTTTAAGTAAGACTATTAAGTATTACACTAAAGTTAATTTTAATAAGACTATTAAGCAAAACCTTATAAGGGTTAATATTAATAAGTAGCTTATAAATACTTTAATTAGCTATAAGAGATACTTTTAAGCAAACTACCTTATTACTAAAGGTAACTTACCTATAAAGATAATTAATAATGCTATTAAGGCATAATTCCTTACTATCTTAGCTTAAGTTAACTTATTAATTTATATAGTAAAGAGTAAGGGAAAGGTCCTAGATTTCTATAGTATTATAAGTAGAATTTGTTAAGGCTTCTGGGCCGAAATGGATAGAACAGGGTGATGGTATGGATAAGTAGTAGCTAAATAGCTAAAGGTAGGTAGTGATGCTTAAGGGTTTTAATCTCTAGCCTCCTACATTCTATATGTGCGACCTTCGCCTAAATACCCCCTCTGCGCTTACGTGACTAGCTTATAGCGACCTTGCAGCTAGGGCGCTACGAGCCCTAAGTGAGTCCTACTATATATAATGCTATTGCCTCTATTGCCTGTGTCACTCCATAGCCTCTATAACCCTAATATAGTACCCCCTTTACTTTATAATTGCCCTTAATTATACTTACTGCCTAGTTAGTGTGAACTCGCTATTTTAAACTTCCTATGTAATTCTTACCTTACATATCCTAACGCAAGACGCAGGGAGATAATAGCCCTATTAATAATAGGTCTAGCTATTATTCCCTACCTTACCTATAAGCTCCTAGTTATAATGTAGTTATGGCTATAGAGTTGCTTTGTAAATACTTATGTCCTTATTCCTACTAGTTCTATAAAAGTAAACACCCTATATTATATTTTCTTATTAGCTAAAAGGGATAGGGTATTAGACACTATACATTAGGGTGTATTTAATTATAAGTTCTAGCGAAGTTACTATAAGCTTACTAGGTGTGCGTAGTTAGCTATAACTTTAGCTATTAATAGCTATAACGCTAGCTTTTTAACCTATAGCTTACTTTCGCTACCCGCGTAGATTACTTAAGGGGTCCGCGGTTAATATAAAAAGGGACTAAATTTCCCCTCCTTTTTCTCTTCCTTTCCTCCTTATCCCTCTTACTTTTTAATATTAAATTCGTGAGTTAGCCTTACTAGCCTTATAGTAGCGTTCTTACTACTACTGCCTAGTAGTTACTAATATTATTTAAAGTCTTCCTCCTTATTATCTTATCTTCTTTTCACTCTTGTAATTAGTATTGCAGTTAGTATCTTACTGCTTTGCTTCTTGCTTGCTTACTACTAACTTGTAGATAGGTTATAATAGCTTCTATCTGCCTAATAACTCTAGGACCCTTAGCGCCTGCCCTAGAGAAATCCCCTTATAAGAGGGCTTTGCGTGCTTTAAAAACGTCTATGTAAGTTTACCTCTTATTTATAGTGTTATAGCTGCTAACTTGCTAAGCAGTATAATTAAAATTCCCTGCCTTTGCTACGGTTAGTAGGTGGCAATCTAGTAGATTGCCCCTAAAGATAATAGAGCTAAACCTTAGTATATTATAGATAGAAAGCTAATTCCTAATAAGTGTTATTATTCCCTTTAGTATAACTAAGCTACTCCCTTCCTGCTCTTATAATGCTAACTTAGGTTAGGTAATTCCTTAAAGTGCGCTTACTACGCAAAAAATAATAAAATATATGCTAGCGTAAGTGCCCCTTTAAGGCCACTGCTTTTAGCTAGCTAACCTATTATTAGTGTCCTATAAGAATTGCAATACTTTATTATAAGTTTTTTAAGGTTATAAAGGAGGTTCCTAATAGCACCTATTACTATCTATCCCTAGTAAGATTATTAATTCTAGTAACTTAGTTAGAGCTAACTTATTGCTAGGCTTTAGTGCGTGCGAAATATAAATTACATAATGCTCTCCTTACTATAAAGAATGCGGATTACTATAGGAGAGTTTATTAGGCCTATCTAACCGCAGAAGCCGCTTGTAAGGCAGACGCTAATAAGCGCGTAGTAATGTCGTAGCTATTTAATGCTACTAACCTTAAGGTCTAGATTAATATCGCTAATAGCCTATGCTTTATAGCTTAAAATGCTCCTATAGTAAGTCCTATTATCCCTAGTGTAGCTTTTACTTTGCTAACTTATAGCTAGTTTATAGCCTATGCTTTATAGCTTCCTGCTTATGTTAGCCCCTCTAAGCTCCCTAAAGAGCTCTATTCCTTTATTTATAGGGATAAGGAGGGGTCCTCTAATAATAAAGCTCCTATAGCTACTGTGAAGGAAAATACAGCAGCGAATATAATAATAGAGTAATAGGTGCTTAGTAGCTATATAGTAGTTTGCTTTAAGAGAATATAACTTTTTATACTATGAAATTTCGTGTGTTAAATTGCTAAAGTAATAATGTCTCTGCGAACTAGCTGCTTAATTGCCGCTTGTAATTATTTATAATATCCCTTATGACAAAATCTCTTTTTAATACCTATGAATTCTCCAAGCTATTATAGCCCTTCTATTTCACTAAGAATTTCCGCTGTTTTCTGTTATACTAATATAAGATAATTCTCTTAACCTTAAACTCTTCTTTATTATTCTTAATATTATCTTATAGCAAGGACGCATCTACGTAGCTAGTGGGATCCCCTCTAAATAGTTTAAGGCTTGTAATGTTAAACACATTATAAAGTCTTAAGCTAGCTAGCAATTGTAATTAATAGGCTAAGCCATGATTGCTAACCACCTTCTTAATTTTATAGGGCCCTAGGTACTTAGCTACAAGCTTTTAGCTTAGTTATCTTAGGTTAATATTCTTAGTAGCTAGCAAAATATAGTCCCTAACCTTAAACTCTATTAGCATTCTCTTATAATTATAATACTTCTTCTACTATGCTTATGCGTTATAGAGTAGCTACTTAATCTCTAAGTGTCTTTATCTTAATTCTAAGACTCTGTTTTCTACCTAGTTATTTACTAAGTTAGGCATTAGGATAGCCTAATAAGGTCCCCTTAGGTTATACCCTTATAGCGCCTCCACTAGCGTTAGGCTATAACTGCTATGCTTGCTTATGTTATAGGCAAACTATGCTATTAGTAGATGTTTTACCTAATTATCCTATTTAGTGTATGCGTAGGCTCTTAGATAATGCTTAAGAACCTAGTTTAATCACTCTATTTGCCTATCTATCTAGGGGTAAAATGCAGTGCTTAGTCACTGCTTTATTATAATAAGGTGGTAGAAAGTCCTCTAGAATCCACTAGTAAATATTAACCTATAGTCTGTGATAATACCTTCTAGGGCACTGTAGTCTTTAAAAACATTCTTAAGGAACACTATAGCGAGGCCATTGCTAGTTAGTTATGTAGACACTAGTATATAAATACTGTACTTTAAGAATTAGTTTATAATAACTAAAATCGCGTTATATAACTAAAACTTCTAATCCTTCACTAGTGGTAAGCTTGTAATAAAGTCTATTAATAATTCTTAGAAGGGGCGATTAGGCACTAGTAACGTAGCTAACTCGCTGTAAGGCTTATGTAACCTTAGCTTTAAAACTTAATAATTAACGTAAGACTAGATATGTGCCTTAATGTCTTTCTTTATTAATAGCTAGTAATATTAGCCCGCAATACAATAGAGGGTCTTGCTAACCCCCTAATAACCCGCTACAGGATTGTTATAGGTTAATAGCAAAATTTCTTTCCGTAATCCTAGCGGAATAAAAACACGATTTTTATACATTAGTAACTTAGAGGATCTTATAGTCTATGTCTATAGCTCTCTAGCCTCTAGCTTAGAGGGACTAATTAACTATAGTCCTAACGCACTAGAGTCGCCACTTATTAGCAATGACTTTCGCTGCGTAATAAAGGCGTCCCCTTACTACGCTTCTAATAATAAGACTTAAATTAGGGCTTCTAATTCCGCTGCCTTGCTTCTAATATTAGAGTTAAACTTAGAAGAGGTTCTCTAAACTACTAAGATTCTTATTATAACACTACTATAGCCTAGCGGCTCTCTAGTAGCGCTCTTAGATAAATTAACTAACCTAGTAGAGATTAATATAGCAAAGGTTCTCCTACCTGCTATTGCTTCCATAGACGTAGCAGAGATTAATATAGAAGAGGTTCTCTTACCTACTATTAGGTAATTTGCCTTAATACTACTATAAGCATGTAGCTCCCTAGTAGCGCTCTTAGACTTTTTAACTAGCGTAGTAGAGGTTAATATAGCAGAGGTTAACTTACCTGCTATTGCTTCTATAGGCCTAGCAGAGATTAATATAGAAGAGGTTCTTAAACTAGCTAGTAAGGTTTAATTACTATAATCCCGTAGCTCTATTACTGCGCGCTTAGGCCTTCTACCTAGCCTAGTAAAGATTAATATAGCAAAGGTTCTCTTACTTGCTATTAGGGTTATTGCTTTGCTATTAAGGGGTGGCAAGCGTAAACGTAGGGTACTTACTAAGTTACTATTGCTCTTATGCTGCTCCTTAACTACAAACCTAACACACTATAGGCATGCCTAACTAGTAGTTAAGCTATTACTAATATAGCGCCCCTGTAGCCTAATAGTAGCAAACTTAGCAAGGAAGGTTAGTAACTAAGACATAAAAGCCTTAGCCTTCCTTTCCTTACTAATATAGTCTAACCTTTATAATAAAGGATTAGTAGGATTTAGCTTCCCTGCCTAGTGTTTAATAGTGAAGTTAAATAGGCATAGCTTATCTAACGTAGTGACCTAGTGACTAGTTAGCTTAGGCTTTGTCATAAGGTACTTATGGTTTAGGTGATTTGTAATCATAGTGACTAGGTGCGCTAAGTAAGCAAGGTAGTGCCTCTAAGTCTAAAAAGCCTCCTAAATCACTAGTAGCTCTGCGTCTAGTGTTACGTAGCGTAATTTGGCGTCCTTTAACTTTCTTAATATAAACGCTATAGGGTGCTAGCGACCTAGCACTAACATTGTAAGGATAGCTCTAATTGCGTATCTAAAGGCATTAGTCTTCACTTGTAGTGGTAACGTTAGGTTAAAGTGGACTAAAATCAGAGCCTTTTAAAATAACTTTTATAGTTCCCTAAATGCTGCTAGCTTGCTATTATTTAGCTTAAACTTTGCTAGTTAGTTCCTACGTAAGCGGTTTGTTAATAGGATAACTATTTTGCTATATAACTTAATAAAACGCCTGTAAAATCTAGTAAACCTAAGGAAAGATTAGATGTTAAACACGCAGATAGGTATTAGCTATGTTGTAATTGCCTCTACCCTACTTAGGTCCATTAAGATTCCTTTTAGTGAGATCACGTAACTAAGGAATTTAACCTCCTTAATAGAGAATTAGCACTTATCTAAATTAACAAAAAGGTTAGCCTTCTAAAATCTCTTAAGGATCTTTTTAATATTGCCCTTATGCTCTAAGATCTCGTAGCTAAATATTAGGGTGTTATTAAGGTAGACAATGCAAATAAGATTATTAAGGCCTTCTAAAGCTTTGTTAATATACTCTTAGAAGGATGCTAGCGTGTTAACAAGCCTAAATGGTATTATAAGATACTTAAAGTGACTGTATCTGCACTAGAAGGCCGTTTTTCACTTATTGCCCTCGTGGATACGTAGCTAATAGTACATATCTTTAAGGTCTAACTTCATGAAAATCTTTACACCCCCTAGTTAATCTAAGATTTCTAATATTAGGGGCAAAAGGGCCTTGTCTTTAACCGTGATCTTATTAAGGCCCCTATAATCTACGCATAGTTATAGCTTTCCCCCTTTTTTTAGCATAAAAAGGATTAGGGCGCCTGCTAGGCTAATAGATCTTTAGATTTACCTACGTTCCTGTGTAGTTACTAGGTACTTACGGAGCACCTATAACTCTTTCTTAGCTAGGTTATATATTAGACCTTATAGCAGTGCTTTTCCTTCTTCTAATTTAATAGCATGCATATAGCTACCTAAGCTAGGAAGGGTGCTAGCCTCTTTATTTAAAAACATGTCTTTAAACTCCTTATAAGCTTCTGGAAGTTTCACTTTCTTAGGTTTATTAGCTAGTTCTATTGTCACGCTATTACTACTTCCTTTGTCTTTGTTTGCTATAGGTCTAATAGCAGCTACGTGTCTAATTATATGCATTGCCTATAGGTTAAGTACTACTATAACAGACGTATATTTCGCCACTTTTTAACTATCCTATAACCCTACTGCTAACAAGATGCGTTCCTTTATTATAGGGTGTCTCTAAAGTCTATCTTTCTAAGATATTATTACAGGCTTATACTCTCTTGCCTAATTAACTCCTAAAACCAATTTTTCGCTGCTATTAGTAATGTAGTAGCTAAGTTAGCATATCTTTATATAGCCTATGCTATCCCTAACTAACACTATTTTCTTTAAAATCCCTTAATATAGCATAACATTACCTAATGCACTCTTAAGCGTATTATTATAAGGTTACACTTTTAACTAATTAAGGTCCGTTAGCATATTAGGGTGGATTAGGGAATGTGTGGCGCTAGGGTTAAATAGCGTTAGCACTGCTACCTAGTGGTTATCTTAATGTAACTTAATATCTATACGAATTCGTAGGTCTAGAAGACTATTCTTATTAAGTTAAGTTATATTAAGAGCGTCTTCCTAGGGTTTTACTGCGCTAATTAGGGTCTTATTTGCGTTTAAGTAACTCCTAGCCTGTTTAGTGCTAGCTTAGTGTGTCTTAGTAGTGTAGGTGTTTTTCCTACAAATGCTATAGTCTAGTTTAGTGCACCTAGTTAATAGGTAGCCTAGTTTCCTGCACTTGTAATAGACTAGCAAGCCCCCTGCTCCTACGCGGCATCCTTCCTGCGGCTCTTTTTCTAGGGACACTAAGCAGTTCCTTCTTTTCTATTAGTTACCTCCTTAGTTACCTCCTTAGTGGCCTCTATAGGGGATCTCTTTCTCTTCCCTAGTTACTACTTCTACCTTCTTTCCTTAGCTAATAAGGTGGTTTTAACTTATAGGGTACTCTTAGCTAAATACCTGCTTCTTTATAGTGCTATTTAGGCACTATATAAACTAAGTAATTCTTAGAGGTTCTAGTATAGGCTTAGGTAATTTTACCTCTGCCTTCCCCTAGACTTTAATAAAAGTCTAGAATAACTAATCCTTACCTTAATAAAGGGTTAGTAGCGTTCCTATAGCTTTTAGGTAGCGACTATCTTTATCTATTCCTCTGGTTTTTAGCTATTAGATAAACTCCGCCTAAGTGTAGCTCTAGTAATTTACATAACTATCTATAGTAGTAAAGCGTATCTACTATTACTTTACCTTATTTACTAGGTAGCTACTAGTGTATGTGACTTTTATTGCGTTATTAGTAAATATGTTTTAATCTATAGTAAAGGTTATGTTTAAATCCGCTAAGAATATCTATAGGTTCTTATAGGTATCCCCCTTATATATAGGAGCTTTTAGCTATGTCTTTGCTATACTATATCTATAAAGTCTAAGTAAGGGTAGTGCTTCCTAGGGAATAGGGGTAGTGTCTTAGGCAAAGGGTGTTTATAGGGCAGGAGTGGGGCCTTTATTAGCGTTAACTAATTAGGGAGGGGTATTTACTTCCTACAAATTTTTCTATAGCTATTTAAGTTTTTGCCTCTTTTAAGCGATTTATAGCTATGTCTTTGCTTATATAAGGCTATGGTTTAATATAGCTTCCTTGCTATTAATAATAGGTTCTAATACGTAGGAATTCTCTAGTGTAGTTAGATAAGAGGACTTATATTTTAGAAACGGGTTCTAATCCATAGGTATACCTTTACGTAGTATGTTTGCTCTAGAGTTATTAGTACCCCTTAAGCAGGTGTTTATTCTTTATAGTGCTAATATTCTTACCTTACTAATAGCCTATTGCCCTAATAGGAAGAGAGATTAACTTATTAAGGCTTCTAGGCTAAAATGGATAGAATAGGGTAATAGTATAGATAAGTAGCAGCTAAATAGCTAAAGGTAGGTAGTAATGCTTAAGGGTTTTAATCTCTAGCCTCCCACATTCTATGTGTGTAACCTTCGCCTAAATACCCCCTCTACGCTCACGTGACTAGCTTATGGCAACCTTATAGCTAGGGCGCTGCAAGCCCTAAGTGGGTCCTACTGTACATGATGCTATCGCCTCTATCGCCTATGTCGCTCCGTAGCCTCCACGACCCTGACAGAATTAGGTATCTAATTAAAGCTTAAGGGAGATCTTAGGTAAAGTCTAATAATGCCTTTAGAGCTAAGCTAACTCTTAATAGTAAAGCAAAGGATAAAGCAAAGAAGTTAGTAAAGAAAGACTATATTTACTATAAGAAGTATAAGATAAAGAAGTTAAGAGACTTATAGAAAGTCTATAAGGCACTTTGCCTAATAAAGGACTAGAAAGTTAATAAAGAGCTATTAAAGAAAGTAAAGGAAGTAATAAATTATTAGCCTAATAATATAAAGAAGGCATATAATGCGTGGTTAAAGGATAATAGCGTAAAGGAACCTAAAGATAATAGCATAAAGGATCCTAAAGAAGTTAATATAGCGTTTTTAGCTATAGAAGAGTTAGAGTCTTTAAAGGCTTTCCTTGCCTAGGGCAAATTATAAGTTATACTTAATAGCGGCACTTTAATCTATATCTTTAATAATAAATGCTAGTTTATAGACCTTAATTATAGTTAATAACCTAGAATTTAAGCTAGTTATAGTGTTACTAAGGCTTATAGCGTTAGCATAGCTTAGATTATCTTAATAAATAGCTAGACCCTTACCTTATTAAAGGCCTAGTACTAACTATTATTCTTTATAAACCTTATATCTCTTTAGCTACTTATAAAGAAAGGAATAAGGTAGGATAACCTTACTAGAAGGGTTATAGACCTAGCGAGAGGTAATTAGGAGATATTTTAAACTTAGATTATTAGTATATAGCTATATATAGAGGGCTTAAGCCTATTAGATATCTTTGCTATTAAGGGAGATTTAAGAGACCTAAAGGCTATAATAATAATGCCTACAAACCTATAGCATACTAGATTAGCGTATCTAGGTAAGGATATAATAGATTAAGTGCTTAAAAAGCTTTAAATCCCTTTAAAGGAAAGAAGCGTAGGGAAATATAAGGTCTATTAAATAGCTAAGGCGTAAAGGCAAATATTATAAGTGTTATAGGCAGGGTTATTACCTTTAGGGCCGCTTTAGGTAGTCTCTTTTAACCTCTTTGCTTAATTATTAGGGTATAATAAAGACTAATACATTGCTCTTTTTACCTATAGAGCTATAGGATTACGCTATATTTTTATAATCCTATTAAAAACAGATATCATGCTTTGCTTTAATTAGTTAGAAGCTATATATATAAGGGTATATAGCATTCACATTACGGTTATAATAACTAATAGGGAGACTACCTTTTAGACTAAAAAACAGGAAGAAAAGGTTATAAATAGAGGTATTATTATTAGGAAGTCTAGCCTAGCTTACCTATATTAAAACAGGCACGCTAAACAGTCTAGGGGGGTGATAATAAGGGTTATAATAACTCTTATAACTTAATTAGGCTTCCTAGAAGATCTCTAGCCTATAGCTGCTAAAGTAGCTATTTATATCTTAAACTATATGCCTTAAAAGCTACTTAACTAGCAATCCCCTTAATAAGTGTTAAATAGGTAGTTAAGAGAGAATAAGCTTTAATAGAGTTACTTACTAGAGAACCTAGAAGCCTCTATAACTTACCTATAAGCCTTTAGTTATAAAGCATTTATAATAACGCAAAGTAGGCTTTATAAGGTAGGTCTAAAGCTTGCATAAAGAGCTTATATTAGATACCTAGCTAGATATGTCTCCTCTATGTAATACCTAATTTAGGTGCTAATAATAAAGAGAAGCTATTAGTTCTCGTTAAGTTATATTACCTTTAATAAGTTAATTTTCTATGCTTAAGAAAGAGGCCTATTACTAAGTGTAAAAGAGGTTAAAAAACGCTTCCTTAAAGAGCTAGTTAATAATAATAAGGATAAAAGCTTTAATATAGGGCTTCTATAAATAGCGTACTTACTATTGCTATAATAACTACTTAATTAGCTTTAATAGGATAAAACTCTTAATAGTTATAATTAATTAGACTATAAGAAAAAGGAAAAAGAGAGTTAAGAAACAAATTTGCTAACTCCTCTAAATTCACCTAAATAATTTCTAAGTTTAATGGATTATATGCTATTAAGTATTAATAATTTGCTTAACTTACCTAATAGTAGTAATAGTTATAATATGTTAGTAAATCTATAAGATTATGATAATCTTAAAGTATTTGCTATAGCCTTTAATCTAGGACCTAAAAGCAAAGAAAAGCCTTATATATTAAGGCTTCCCCCTTCTCTAGCTTATTATAATAACTTTAGCTAGTTATCTAAAGGAAAAGGAATTCTAAAAAGCATAAGATAAAGAATATAATAAGATTATTAATAGAAAGGTAGCTATAAAGGTATCTAGAGATAAAGTTCCTTTATATATAAAGCCTCTAGGCCTTACTTAGGTCTTTGCTTATAAATTAGATAAGTAAGGCTACCTCTAGTAATATAAAGCTTATCTTTGCGTTCTTAGGAATTATTAACTAAAGAGTTATCTATTAACTTAAGTAGTAACTCTAGCTACTAATATATTTAGGCTATTTATAGCTATTATATACTACTTTAACCTAGAAGCACACTAGTATAACTTTATTATAGCTTTCCTAAATTTAGACCTTAATAAAGAGGTTTACTATAAGATACCTCTAGGCTATAAAGATAAATAAGCCTATCTAAAGCTCCTTAGAGTAATCTATAGGCTATAAAGAGCGCCTCTCTTATAGATAAAAGAGCTAATTAGCTAGCTAATTAGTAAAGGCTTTACGTAACTCTTTAAAGATATCTATATATTTATTAAAGATAGGTTAATTATTTTCTTCTATATAGATAACCTTATTGCCTTATTTGCTAAAGGGAAAGCATATCTATATAATAAATTTAAAGCAAGACTCTTTATAAAGTATAATATTAAGAACCTTAGAGAGCTTTAATAGTTCCTAGGCATTAAAATTATTAGAGATTATGCTAATAAGAAGGTATAGCTTAATTAGAAGTCTTATTAGAATAAAGCTACTACTAAATTTAATATAAAGATCCCTTAATAAAGGCTAATAGCCCTAATAACTACTATACCTCTAGAACCTTTTAAGGGAGAGGTTAGCGCTTAAGATCTTAAGTAATACTAATCCTTAATTAGAACCCTACTATACCTAATAATAGTTTTAAGACCTAACATTGCTTTTATAGCTTTATAACTCTTATAATACCTATAAAACCTAGGGCTATAGTATATAGAAGTAGCTAAAAAAGCCCTTAAGTATAGGTATATATAGGTAAACCTAGCAATTAAATATAGTAGTAATAACCCTAAATTAAAGGTATATAGCAATGCCTTCTTTACTAATAATTATATAATATAAAAAAGCTTATAAGGCTATGTTATAAAGCTTTTTAAAGAACTTATACTCTTTAAGGTAAGAAGGTAAGCTATTATAATAATATTATTAACTAAAGCAAAGCTCCTAGTGCTTTCTTATTATAGTAAAGAGCTTATAGCCTTTAGATAACTATATTAAGAGGTTAGGCTATGCCTAGGTAATAATATACTTAAAATTAAATATAATAATATATAGACTATTTGCCTCCTTAAGGAAGAGTTTATTAAGCTTATTATAAAGCTTTAGTATATTAATATTTATTACTACTAGCTTTATTAAGAGATTATAAAAGAAACCTTTAATATTACCTAGATTACTACTAAAGAAATAATTACTAATAGCCTTATAAAGCCTCTTATAGGGACTGCTTTTATAAGCTTTTATAAGGTATTAGGGCTTATATAATTACTTACTAGTATACTTAGTAAAGAACCTAAAGAATAAGTATTATATAATAACCTTAATTTAGATAGGATTATAACTAATTAACTGCTTTTTTATACTATAGAATTAATTTAAATATTATTATATTAATTTAACTAATTTAATTAATTTAGAATTATTATAGGGAACCTTAAATAAGGTCCCCTAGGGGGGTGTATTACACCTATAAGGGTATAATTAATCCCTACTATATAATAGTCTTACTATTTAACTAGCTAAGATAGGAATCTACCTCGCGTAAGTTATTTTCTAAGACCTCTGTAGTTTTATAGTATATTTTATTATTATACTAGTACCTCACTAATAGTATAGGTACTTAGGTATTTAGACCGTAGTCCGCACCCTCTTACAGGGTCGGACAACTCAATAGAGGCGATCACATTGAACCCTAGCTTCGCGGTCCAACATAGCTTCGCGGTCCAACAATGAGAGAAGAGGCCCCGTCGCCCCACTCCTCCACTAAGGGCAGCCACGCGCATTGTCATTGGGCAGTCCGACTGGGTACGGGCTCCGAACCACAACCAACCACAACCAACCGTGTCAATCGTGTCGAGCCAAGGTTTTGGCGACACGGCGAGGTGTTTCCTCTGCGACCCTGCCTTGTCGTTTTGCGGACTTTCAACGCCCTGCATCTCCGTGGATCCCTTGTGCTCTTGGGTTACCTCATCCTTCCAACCCTTCCATCCGCTGCATCTGCCGTCTTCGGGTGGTTGGCTGCAAGACCTTGTTCCGCCGCTTCTTTCGTCCACTGAATCAATATTGAGATTGTGTACGAAGTAATCCGTCATCTGCGATTCTACTGCTCGAGCGAGGCCACCAAATGATGAAAATGAGTGATATTTGTTGGTGCCATGTGGCAAAAGCATGGACGAGGTCGGAAGTACATACGGACGTACATGGTGATTCAAACCACACCAGCTACTCCAGGCTCCGTCCGGCCCGTCCGGCCCGTCCGTTCCGCCCGCCCTTGCAATTGCGATGGCCAAACCCGCCAGTCGACCTGCCGTTCATGACGGCGTCGATCCAGGCAAGCGCGCGGGGGGCCCCGGACACCTCCAAGAGGGCATGCCCCGACAGCGGCACCCTCTCGTACTGCACGGTGGCCCCGCCGGCGCAGTACGCGTCGACCAGGCGGTCCGTCTCCCCCACGGGGCTGACCTCGTCGGCCACGGCCTTGTACAGGTAGAGCGGGGTGGCGGCGCCGGGCACGCGGCGGCCGAGCGCGTTCCTGGCCAGCACGTCCACGGCGAGCGGGTGCGCGTACACGAGGCTCCTGTCGTCGAACATGCCCACGACGTCCCTGCCGGCGAAGGCCAGGATGTCGCCGGCCAGGCACATGTCCCTGGCCCCGTAGAACTCCCTCCTGTGCCGGGGGAGGAGGTGCCGGTCGAGCAAGGGGCCGAGGCCGAGGCCGAGGCCGAGTTCGTCGTCGTCGTCGTCGTACTGGGCGACGAGGCCGAGGACGCCCGGGGGGATCAGGCCGGCCAGGGGCGAGCCGTTGACCATGGTGACGACGGTGGTCATGTTGGGCACGGCGCCGCCGGCCGCCACGCCCGCGATCCGCAGGCCCGGCGCGTAGGCGGGCTGCAGCTCGGCGGCCCACATGGACGCGAGGCTGCCCCCCGAGTAGCCCCAGAGGACGACGGTCGGGTCGTCGTCGTCGTCGTCGTCGTCGTCGTCGTCGTCGTGGTGGGCGATGCCGGTCAGGGGGCGGGAGTTGATGGCGGCGCGGACGCCGTCGAGGACCGCGTTGCCCGCCAGCTCGTTGGCCAGGAAGGCGGCGCGGGGGCCGAGGAAGTCGGGCGCGATGACGACCCAGCCCCTACCGAGGGCCGACTCGATGTTGCCGAGGTCGAGCAGCGCCGGCGTCAAGCTCGCGTTGGCCGCGGCCCCGAGCTGGAGCGCGTACGACGGCGCGCAGTTGATGGACGCGGCGTCCTCGGCCACCTGGTAGGACAGGATCCGCGACAGGTTCGCGTTGGGCGGGATGAGCACGGTGAGGACCGTGGCCGTGGCCCTGTGCAGGCTGTCGGTTGTCCGGTACAGGATCTGGTGGCTGGACCGCAGCTTCAGGAGCCGCCCGGGGGAGCCGATGCGGCTGGGCGGCGTCCGGTGGCGCAGGATGGTTCCCGGGCTGACCTTGTCCAGCCCGTCGGGGACGGCGTAGAACGGATCGACGCTGGGCAGGGCGGGCAGGGCGGGCGGGGCGGGCGGGGCTGCGCGCGCTGCCAGTGCGAGTGCCAACGCCCACGCCCACGCGGACGGCAGCGCACGGATTGGGCGCATGTGGGGACGGACAGTGGGTGACAGTGGCCCAGTGGGTGAGTGACAGTGGGCGACAGTGGATGGGGTTGGAAGCGCAGAGTACAGGGAGTAATTGAAACAACTCGGAGTACAATTACAATTTGCAAAGGGCAGGCAGGCAGGCATGCAGGCTTCCTACCTATTCCGTGACCCAACGTTCAACAGTAGTCACCAGCAGCCAACTATTTATAATCGACCGAAAAGAACAAAAACTCCACTTGCACGAGTTCTGTCCGCCGCATTCACATGTTCGCTTCGCTTACATGTGCGGAGACGCGCGCTACTGGGGTGGTCGGCCCTCACATCTGACAATCCATCGTGCTCGCCCACGACTGGCTGGACTTGGACCCGGGTCATGACGCTGCTTTCAATAGTTTTCATGTATTGTGCTTATTTCGGAGACGGGACATATGATTCCAACTCCGCCCCGCCCGCATCATCGTGCTTGAATATCAACCGCTAGAAGTAGAGTATATTATGTGAAACCAGGGCCTCAACATGCGCTTCCTTTCCCAACTCGAGTTCCATTCGATTCGCTCACGCAATCTGTTCACATCCATTAGCAGTCGTCGCCAGACCATGAAGACTGTCTCGTCATCACATACCTCGACGATGGCGGGGCCGGCGGCAACAGTGTCGTCAGAGACGGTCTCGTTGCAGCCGGTCAAGACGACGTAGGTCTGTCCAGCGAAACCCTTGGGGATCTGGACGGAGAATCCACCGTCAACGGGCGTGGCAGGGACGAAAGCGGGACCGGTCACGGCGATGAAGGCGGCGTAGATCTGGCTAGATCCCTGGGGAGCTTTGAGGGTGTAGCCCTGGGGAGGGGGGGGGGGAGGGGGGGAGGTCAGCAACATGTAACTCGGTACTACGGACTTAATTGATCGGGAACTTACAGGGGTCTGCAGGGTGATGATGGAACCCTCGGTGGCAGCCTTGGGGTCGGCAGCGGCGGCAACAAGCTTGGGGAAGGCCTTGACCGGCAGCTTGGCATTGGTCGAGGGGCACTCGGTGATGAACTGGGAAGCCAGCGAGTAGACCTCGTTGATGCTGAGCGGGGTGTCGAAGGCCTGGGCGAAGGGAGCCTGCTTGAGGCCGGCGCGAATGTATGACGAGTGGCGGGCCTCGACGGTGAGGATCGAGCCGGCGGCGGTGAGATAGGACTTGCTCATGATGTCGGCCGCGGCGCCGAGGTAGGCCGAGACGCCGACGCCCTCGAGGATGGACGCGGTGGCGAGGAAGGTCTTGACATCCTTGTACCCGAACTCGTACTTGCACTCGGCAACGGGCTCAACTCCGGCGGCTATCCATATATTGTGGGAAGCAAGCAGAATTTCTCGTCAGCGAGGAACCTGGGCTGGCCTGGCCCTTGGGGGAAGAAAGAAGCCAGAAGCCAGAAGCCATGGGCGGGAAGACGGAGAAAAACAGTACCTTTCAGCGCGGTGGTCAGGAAACCGACGTGGTCGCTCTCGTCCTTGGAGACCTTCTTCACATTGTTGTAGAAGACGGAGTCGAAGCCGGCGTCGGCAAAGTCCTTCTCGGTGTACTTGGCCAGACCTTGGCGGTAGAAGGTTTCCTCGAGGTGCTCCAGAGTCAGGGCGTAGTTGAGGATGATGCCGTCGTTGATGGCCTCGCGCTTCTGGACGGGGCCGGCCGAGACGGCGCCGGCGATGGCGATGATGCTGGCAATCTTGGAGACGAACATTTTTTTTTTTCTGGCTGCGAGGTATTATGGATTATAGGATGATGATTAACGCAAAGACGGGATGTGAATGAATGAATGAACGACTGGTCAAGCTGCTGAGAAAGTGTGATGCTACTAGATCAAGGCAAGAAAGTTAGTCCATCATGAGCGCGCACCAGAGAGCAATAAATACAAAAAAAGGCCCCCCCCCCCTGGCCAAAACAATCGGTGCCCACGTCTCTACTCGGTTTGTCCCGGCGATGACGAGCAGTGAGCACTCGATTCCAAAGATGCAGAGAAACAAGAAGAACAACAATGAAAAAAAAAAAAAAGCACAACTTGCAGGATTTCGGCGCTAGCGGCCCGTAGCCCTCGGCAGCCAGGCGATCCGGGGCTAGCCACGATTCCACGGCCTCCTCTTCTCAGACTTTTCATCTCGGGTCGTGCGTCGTCCGGTGAAATTGCGTCGGGACTCGCTCGATCCGGGGGAATGAACCATGAACCATGAACCATGAACCATGTCCAGGATCTGGCCAGGATCTGCCGCGCCAGAGCCGGCAACACAAAGTGTACTCTCCGATGGCTCCACAAGCGGGCGGGCAGCACTGATGGGATGGGAGAAACAGAAGAAACAATCCGTTTGTTATGGCGCAGCGCGCGTCCACGTTCCCCCCTCGTTCTCATCTCACCAAATGAATTGTCTTTAATCCATCCCTCCGCCGCTTTCCCCCCTTCCTGCGAGATCCCTATTCCTACCACAATTCATAACCTGCCTTTTATTTCTCTTTTCCCTCGTTTCGTTTCTCTCGAACTCACTGCTCAATCGCTGCCAATCCCATTCTCTCTAGCATCCATCCATCCACCTTGTCCCTGACGAATAAACAAACCTACCCGACGAAACCCACCCGACGAAATGAAGTCCTTTGCTCTCCTCGGCATTTCCTGCAAGTATAAATCCAATCGTCCACGGCTCGACATGTCCGCTAACATTTCTTGTTTCCACCAAAAGTCCTCGCCGCCTTGACCGGCGCCCAGGCCCAGGCCCAGGCCCAGGCCCAGGCAGCTTCATCAGAGACCATCGTCGCCTGTGAAGCCTGCGGGCCCGTCTCCTCGACTCCCGACATGGTGACGCGATCGCCGTTGCCGACCACCCCTTGCACTGCGCCCGCGCTGGTCGTCGTCTCCGCCACCGGCGGCGCCATGGGCCCGGCTCCCACGAGCCCCGGCGGCAACTCGACGGCTCCCATGCCCGTGCCTGTCGCCGGCGCCAGCACCAGCGGACTGTTCATGGGTGCTTCCGGATTGATCGCCCTCGCAGTGGGAGTCGTCGTCATGGTATAGATTGGCCCTTTTTTTTTTTCCTTTTTTTTTCCCGCCGCCAATTCGGGTCGGGTCTCCTCCTGTAATACATGATCCCAGCGCCATGGGTGTCTGATCGTGGCTGTGCGCGGACTACGTTTTGCTCTATGAACACGTGAGGGAGGGGGGGGAAATTCTCACAACAAGTCGTGGGCACAATAGACAATAGATTTAGATTCAAGCTCTTGGCATTCTTGCAATAAAACCCACCTTCATCCAATCTGGCCACGCCGAGGCCGTAAATTGAATATCCACGGCCATTTTCGAAATGGCGGGTGGCCCTCGATGACCGAGAAATTATTCCGCGTACCACGTCTGAGCATCACTGAATTAAGAAAGAAAAAAAATTGGCCCGAGAATGTTCGTACTTCTTCTGAGCTTGCAGGCAGCGCGGAGCGCCGCCCGTGGCAGGTCCACGTGGAAAGATGACAGCCAGGCATTCAAACAAGCTGAAATAAACACAGCGCTGTTGTTGTCTTGTAAACAGGTGCCGACTGGGTGGCAGGCGGGAGGAATGCGCCACAAAAGTCTCGAATTTCCTCCCATGCAAACAAGCAACTTACCATTCTCACTCGTTCAAACCAAGTCACCACGGCTGACTAGGTCGCGGATCTAAAGACGGGCTCAGTTGTTGTCTCCGCGGTAACTAATGTACACAAACGCCCCGTGCAAGGTGGGCGATGAGGAATCTTTGTCTCAGTAAGCCGTCGAGCACTGGGCGGATGACGGTCCTGGCAGTGTTCCACTGCCGAGACTAGCCTAGAGGGCAAAGGAAATAACAAAGACATGAACCAATTCGGGGGCGGATTCCAGGGAAATGACAATCACGCCGAGCTCTGCCGTCTGCCGTGCTCTTCGCTGACCGTATTTGCGACCGTATTTGCGACCGTATTTTGCACAGACATGGTCCCATGGGCCCATGTCAGCCAAATGACATCCCACCGAACAGCGACACACTTGCTTTGAAGGGCTTCAGTATCCGCGGCCGCGTACTTCCTCGTGCTAGCGGCAGATTCGAGCTTCGCGCACCACAACGAAATCCCTGTTGAGATAAAAAAGTATACATTACAGTCCCATCTCTCGGTTTGCCCCTCCGCAGTCGCCACCTTTGTCAGTGCCTCGTTCCATTCATCAGAAAGGACTTTGAAGCTACTTTCCGGGTTGCCCGCCAGGATGTCTGCCTCGGGATTGATGAGCGCGAGGGGCACAAAAACGCCGTGGTCCCAGCCCCCGCGAAGACCCGGGCTTGGCCTTCAGCCCATCCTGTTCCAAGAGGCGTCTTTATTTCCGAGGCGATTTGCGGATCGCCCTTGGCAGGGTCCTTGATGCTACGGGAGAATCCACGCGGGAACCCACGGTAGTCATGGCACAGATGAGATGGGTCGGTGCCTTGGTGGACCAGTGCGCCGTCGCGAGGAAGACGACACCGGCTAACCCTAATGAATGCGAAAAATGTCCTTCTTGCAAGAGACAACGCAATCACCGGCGCGATATATGAATCAATCGTTGTGCATCTGCCCCGGCGCGCTATTCGCTAATTCGAACGCCTGCTGTGGTTCTAGGTAGTCTCATGCTTTCGATAACCGGGCACCGGGCTCTTGCATTCGTAGGCACGTGGCGCCATCTGAGCAAATGCCTTGATCCGTCGGTGATGCGTGGGCGAGCGTCGTTCTGATGTTGCCGAGGCCGATGGATGGCTATTCTTGTTGCATGGACAATGGCGAGCCGAGTTTTTGACTATGCTATAATATTCTTTTGTGTGTGCCCGACTCAAACCTGCTGCCTTACACGTACAACGACACCGTTCCTCTGCCAGACCCAACACCCTTGATTCTTGACCCGATGCTGAGAGGGCTGCCCTCGCTCACAATGAAATGGTCCTTGCTCTCTTCCTCGGGCACATCGACACCGAGGATTTTATAAATGTTGTTGCTCACCATGTCTAGGGCAGACTTCTCGGTGAAGCGGCCGTCGCCGTTCCGATAGGCCGTACCCGCTTCGAAGCCGAGATCGCGAACGACCCAATCTTCCGGCAGGCCAATGCCAACCGTGACACCAGCCGTGACCAGCCAGTCGGCTGCCGTGCCGTTTGTGAGTGGTGCGCCGGACAATGCGCGTCGCGAATCCCATGATGTCGGCATCGGCTGTAGTGGTGTGAGAATGACACCGACAGATGCAGCGGCAAGCTCATGAGCGACGAGGTGAGATTCGGCGCCGCCGATGATGGCCATTTTAATCTTGGAAGTCTTGAGGGCCTTCTCAACATCCGACTTGATGCGCAGCGCTGACGCGATACCGTCCGCGCTATCGATGGTCAATGCCAGGACAAGGTCTCCAGACACGACCTCCTTCAAGTACGCTGCTTCTGTGTGTGGCTCCGGCTCCTTGTCTGCTTTGATCGCGTTGAGAAGCTTCTTGCGCAAAGCACCAAAAGCCTCAGTGTAGCTCTTGGACCCCTGGCGGACACTGACGCTCAGCGTGTAGTGGACAGCTGCGTCAGGCGCAAAGATGGCCCCCTCTTCAATGCTCGTCTGAGCGGTGGTGACGAAGCCAACGCTCGTGCCGTGGTGTGAACCCTGGCCGTTGAACTTTGGGGCAGTAATAGCTCTCGTCACCCCATACCGGGCACCAGCATGAAGCTTTTTGCTGTCGAGCATCAATCCATCAATAGCCCGTGTGAAATGCTCCGCATCATCACCGTTGTCCGTGGTCTCCTCCGCATCTATTGCATTCAGACCGATGGTCCCAGCCACGCCCGTAAACGAGTGGGTGAGATATCCGTTCTTGACCTCTATAGTCCTGACTCCATTTGCGGTGGCGGTTTCGAACTCGGATGTGCAGGTCCCAATACAGGATATTCTGCCTTTTGAGATGACGACATTGACATTGTCGCCATGAATCTCGTTTCCGGCGTCGCCTGACAAGAGAACCTTTGTTATACCTTTGAACAAGGCATCTGTAACGGGTGTGGACTCCGCAACAACCTTGTTGATGGCTGCTGCGTCTGGGCCAATGGGCTTCTCAATCGGTTTGTCATGGTACACGGGGGCGACAAATTGAGCTGTTCCGTCAATCCATACTTGTACAGGAGTCGCTCCAACACTGAGAGGGTCGCTGTCCCAAATGACAACATCGGCATCGTAGCCGGGTTTAACTTTACCCAGACGATTGCCCATACCTAGCTCTTCGGCCGGCGCAGTGGTCACGCTCGCAAGTGCCGCATGGTAAGGCAGGCCATAGTGGTAGGCCTTGGCAGACTCGAATAGAACGTGTTGAGCGTTGAGGACGGGATTGTCGCTCACGTAAACTGGAGTCAATCCCTCCTCGTACAAGAGCTTCCCAGCGTATTCAGAGCCGATATAAGACTCCGTTTTGTAGTACATGCTGTCGGCGAAGATGGCGGAAGCTGGAGCACGACCGCCCCATGTCCGCTTCAGGATCTATTGCATACCACAGTAAGCGGCCACACTTTGCAGGTCGGCCCCCAACAGAATGAGCTTGCACGTACCTCGGGAACCAGAAAAGCCTGGTGCGCATGATGAAACGTGCGAACAGCAAATTTGAACTCGTTGCTATGGTCAACCATTGCCTCCAAGTCGGTGGCTGTGTAGCAATGGATGTTGATATGGACTTGGCCACGCATGGCAGCACCCAGAGACTCCCACTGAAGCTCCTGGGGAAGATACCCGTCCATATTATCCACACCGACGGCCTCGGCTTTGCTGCACCAATCATCCTGTTTCTGAATCAAACTTTGTGCTTGCTCAAAGGCGTGTCGAAAAGCATAGCTCTCTCCCAGGCGACTGGAATAGCGACCGTTGGATCTGGCACCAAATTTCCCCTTTGGGTTCTCACCACAAGCCATCTTCATGTAGCGCCAGTGTTGCTCAGGATCAGCCAGCATGTCCTTAGCACTGAATTCCTGGCGGCCGTCTTTCTTGCCAACGGCATGCTTGATGAGGTAGGCCTCTCCGGCAATATTGTTGCTTGATCCGGGCAGGATCAGTGACGTGGTCACACCTCCAGATTTTATGACCTGAATCTGAGGGTCAAAAACATCCAGTCCATCAATAGAACGAACGAATGGGGTAATGTTGTCGGATGCCTCGTTGACGTCGCCACTACCACGGAGGTTGGGAAGAGAGTCGACACCGGCATGACTATGCATGTCGATGATACCAGCAGTAAGCAGCCGACCTTCAGCATTGAAAACTATGGTGTTTTTGGGCAATGTCGTTGACGATACAACTCGCTCGACCTTCTTGATGAGGCCGTGTTCCAGATACACATCACCTTGTGTCCACTCCCATCCTTTGCCAGCTCGCGCATCTGCGTAGCTTGTTCCCTTGACCGGTTCTCCGACCCAGATGGTAGCATTCTTGATAAGCGTAGGGCGAGCCCCCTCAACGTATCTCGCATTTTTGTCGCGACCGAGTCCGATTGGGTCCCGCGGCTTGTGACGGAGCCTCTTGCAGACTCCCAAATCATTATTGAGCTTCTCAATCGATAACCTGGCAGCGAGACGGTCGGATCGCCATATTTGCTTCCACTGAGCAAGAACAATGAGCAAAAGGCATGCCAGGGCGAAAAACTTGACACCTCTGCTCCGTCGAATATTTCGACGGCCCCGAAACCGGCCCAGAGTGGCGCCTGGTGAATGAGGCTCGTTCATGGAGAGGTGCGGCGGCCTGTAGGGCGGGAGTCTGCTCTTTTCGTCCATGTCGTGGGGGGTTTGTTCATGAGACACGACTTGAAGCGCAAGATAATGGCAAGGCGGGAGGAGGGCAAGAAGAGAAATGGAAACCGGCCAGCCTGTGCCGCCCTGACGAGCTGACGAGGAGCTCCATGGACAGGGGCGGCCAACGTGGGGTAGACAGATGGTATCAGGTGCGAACAGGTGGTCAGGGCACATGATGCCCAAGCATATGGCCAGATAGCAGTGGGGTCGGGTGCCTCTACATGTAAACCTCAGTTACCTACGGAGTACGGAGTAGTACGTACCCCCCGTCGAGCAAAGTCGTCGAGCTAGCCGCCAGCCGGCCCCACTCCACAGTGAGGATCCACCTTCGCAGCTTACGGTCTATTTAAAGCATACTAATGTACCTCTGTACCACAAATATTTAGGCAGGCAATGGCCTACCTTAATTGCCGCCAAGATACGTTACTTGCCATTGTCTTCTCATTTATTGTTTAAAAATGGCTGTCAAACAAAGCTCACTACGCACTCAGCATTCTGCGGACTATTATAGATCAAAGCGCAAGCGCCTTATCAAACATGGTACCGTTCGAAGAAGACACGCTGACACCACTAAAGTCAATATGCACCGTGTTAAATCGAAATGGACCAAGTTAGTGAGATCCCATGAGACTTTATGGCTTAGTTTTTGACGTAAATAGACACTGCGACCATTTGTCTACTAACGCAATCCATCATCTCGAAAATGCATCCAAGGAAGATATTATGACATTTCTGGAATAGATGCTTAACACTTACGGCCGGATACGCAAAAGGAGTACTATTCACGCCTACGAAAGAATTTTTTTTCAGGTGTATCGTAAGTCAGTTGGTGTCGACTTCAAGAAGGAAGCAAATGAAGAGGTCAATAACGTAAGTCCAATCCAGCCATAGAGCTCTGAACCTTTACACAACACATGCTAAATGTCTAAAAGTATATCAATAGGTATCTTACGATTCGGTACAAGCTCGACACATCCATTAATAAGAAACCAGTCATGGACGTCGATGACGTGTACCTAATGCAGCACCATCACTAGGTTCACGATACTTCTGTATTTCCAGACAAGCGTCAGAAAAATTCAGCTCGCATTTCTTATTCTTCTTCAGGCATATACTACAACAAGGCCAAGGGTCTTGGCATATAAGAAGCTCAGCAAAAAGGCCATTCAAGATCACTACTTTAGTACCGATAACAAAGATAAAGACGAATTCCAAGATGAAGAAAAATCTCTGGATTATTATGCAGACAAATAGGACCCGAAAGAAGACGATTGCAAGACAATCACGTATGGTGTAATCAAATTAATCCTCCTTAAGAATCCACAAAGAGGAAGAGATTTGCCAGCCATGGAAGTTACGCTACGATTTACTAAAGGATAGGAGAAGAGAGAAAACCCGTGAGTATCCTCCCCTCGGCCGCCCCTATTTAATAGCATCTTACAGCGTGCGTTAGGAAGACATTTATTTTCTATGAGGTGGATGACCTTCTATTTAATGCCGTGCTTCACCTTCTGGCTCTCGCATTTCTAGATAATGCATTTAAAGCTAATATCCAAACGGTTCATGACTTCTACAAGATAAAGGTGCGACCACCAAGGCGTTCTCTCGAGTTTAACTGGCAGAAAGATATTATAGACAAACCAATCTTCCGACAAGCCATGCTCGCCGATAACGGATCTATCCAAACGTCCGACACAGAGGCACTTCGTTATCACACATACCTTTACTATCTGCAGCGACTGGGTTTCGTAACCGGATTTATGCAGATCTTAAATCCATACTGCATTCGACGAGGCTCTGGCGAAGGAGTTAAGGGTGAGAAGATACTACCAACGTTGGATTGCATATGCTAATTCTTTTTAGCTGTTGCAACGCAAGCACAACTTGAACAAGTCATGTGCCACATAAATGCAGCCACATACCAAGCCTACATCAACTAACGTGTTTAGTGCGATACAGTCGCGGCTTTCCTTAGAAGACCTTCAAACAAGGCTCTTTTAAAAGCGGCAGGTCACATGAGTCGCTATGTTAATCCACGAGCCCCGACTAATGCCAGTCATAAGGAGCTTGAAAACGTTAAAACAAATCCAAACCTCGTGAAGCTTATCGAACTCCGCGATAACCTAAGCTAAGAAGTTCGACATGAGTCAGGGAGTATTAGGATGGCAGAAGTGGATAAAACGAAGCTGCATCAGATGTACAAGACTGTGGAAAACAAGGTGCGATCGACTAGAGCGTATCTCCGGAGAATGGCAAAGGCATCAACACGACAAGACTTTTTTAATACTATCAGCACATCAGACATCAATTCTCAACTGGCAAACGACATCGATCCATTTCATAGTGAGGATCAAGGCGACTGGAAACCCCAGCCATCTTACAATCTGGAGGAGCGTCGACTATTGGCAAAACTTATCTGTAGTGATACATCCCATTTAGACGACGAAACAAAGCTAAAGCATCGCATTTACACTACACACGCAATAATACATCTTGGCAGACAACGGGAATCTCGGCATTCAAGGTCGGAAGCAAAAGCAAAGGTGGCAGATGGTCCTCAAATTTGCGAAACAAGACAATGCTTCATGTGCTTCTGGGATGAGAAGGCACCTCTCAGCCAGAGGCTTTATAGATTTTGTTCCCCGTATCGCGCAAGAGACCATCTCATAACGCGACATCTCAATGGTCTTGGTGAGAAACTCGTATTTTGTCCCGAACCAAGGTGTAGGAAGAAGAAAGTCAAATTGCATGACTTACAAGACCTCCAAAGCCACCTCACACGAACTCATAGCTACAGCATCTTTCATAGGTATAAGATGGCATGGGTCTTCCAGATGCGGGACTTTGGGATGGGGCCCCCTGCTCCCTGTATTTCTATTTTCGCCGGCGCTACAGGCACGAATTACCTCCAGAATGGGCTTCTGGGGCTTCTGGGGGGGAACTTCAAGATGGATCTTCCGGATACGGGGCCTTGGAAGGGAGGCTTCCAGATGCGGGGCTTTCAGAATGAGCCTTGTGTTTTATTTTCACGGGTGCCAGTTGAATGTGTGATCGGCAGGGTCGCTGCGACAGAGGCCAAAGGCTGTTTTAACTATGGAGCTGTTTGTAGACTCCAACGGAAGTGATTGGAGGTAGTGCCTTAAATCAAATATGACAGGATGTCGAAGCGCCATCCTTTTGTGGGTATCTTCAAAAGAGCATAAATAAACTATCTATTTCGCAACAGTTCAGCTGCCCCCTTTAGTCTCGCGTAACTCTCTCGTGAAGATTCCTCAAATTTTTCTACTACCAGTTTAGATCACGTTATGAAAAGTACCATTCAAGCACAGAACTCACCATCGGGTGTGCCGTCCAAGGTAATAGAGTTCGACGCTCCCCATAGCCAAAGAGTTGCGGGGCTCATTTTAGTGGTATTCTGTCGTGGTAGGTCTCGTTCAATGACAATTCGTGGATACGGCACCGTAACTTGAAAGACATTCATTAGCGCCGTCTTTAATGTAGAACTGGTATACACACCATGCGCGAAATGAAGTGTGTCATGGTAAAAAGTCAATGGGAACTTTTCAGGATCTGAAGTAAGACAAATGCCAGTCTGTTTGGTAATTGCTGATCTCATAGCCATGCCGACATCTTTGTGGAATATGATATAAGCCTCATCAGGCTCACCGATAAAAATGTCGAGAATTTGTGTTTTAGGAGATCCTTTTGTATCGACCGTGACGAGCTTCGCTTTTGCGTTATGAAGTGCTCTGCGAGTTTGAAATACTGTATTATATTGCAAGTGCCTCGTTTGAAGAAGCAAAGAGTGTGGTTTAAGAGAAAAGAGCATTGTTCGAGGCATGTGAGATCATTTGCGTAGAGGTGGTAAATGAAACTTAGGAAAGAAGTGCGGTTGATGCTAAGTTGTACAGCAACGGAGATATTTAAATCCGCTCCATATGGCCCCCTCTCATGTCCCCAGCGACCCAAGTCAAGTCACGTGACTTGACGTCTCCAGGCCACTTCAAGCCATTGGGAGCTATCTATGGATTTTGTGCCTGGAAAGACGCTCAAGCTGGTGTGGGCTGAACTCGACGAAGCTTCCAAGAGCCGTGTTTGTCTAAATATTTGGGACCTCATCGCAGAAATTTGAACCGTTCCTCGTCCTATGACTTAGGCACCGGACTCGATGGTAATCAAGCAACTGAGAGAGGACGGCTACGCTGTTAACCTCCTTCTCAGATGAAGCTAATGTCACTGCCCATGCAAGTTCTGATATGCTAAGTGGTCTGCGAGTGACAGCTAATATACTCAAAGCTGTACGGAAGAGGATGTGGTTTTTCGCATCACCCGAAGTTTATCGTGACAAGATGTTTTCGTAGAGGGACGATGGATGGTCAGGCAAAGGATGCCCTTCTAGACGCATTGGATTCAGGTCGTAAACACGCTTCTTCTCAATGAGTTTGACAACCATGGAAACCCATATCGCGCTTCCCTGTGCTTGGTCAGACAGCTTCTAAATGACTTGAGCCTTGACGTCTTTCGACAAATATTGTAATCGTTCTTCAACTTTCTTTTCGACGATGAACCTGCCTCGTTGGGCCGTCGAGGGAACATTCATCCAAGCCGCCAATAAGGATAAACAAGGTCAGATCGACTGCGTTGATAATGTTCTTCAGAAACTCTTCTAGCTTCTTTGAGTTTGATGCCGGGTCAAATTCCCCAAAGTCCTGGGAGAAATATCTGCCGGTCTTACTCACTGCTGTTACGCCCCTGACTACCCCAAAAACCGTGCCAACAGTGGGCTGAATATGAATATCGCTCGCCAGATCCAATGCGAACTTGAATCTATGACAGTGCCTTGATCATTTCACCGCACATCTTCCCAGAGTCGACCCAGTCGAGTCTTTCCCTGGCATTCAGCTCCTGCAGCTTTGGCATAGGCATAGGCATGAGTGACTTGGGCAGAATGAAAAGCGAGGTCGATATCGTATTGTGACAGTGTAAAGACGGCGGTGTGCACTGTGTAGCATGTACTGGTGCTGATGTTTTGGCATGGTTGAAGTTTACCGGGAGGGAAAGACGCGTGGCAAAGCAAGCGGGGCAATTGATCGTAGCGATCGCATTTCTGGAAGATGAATGTCCTGGTAATAATCTTTGGAATCAATCAGACGTCAAAGATGACTTCGCGTAATATTTCGCAAACGCTTGTCACTTGTGCGGCTGTGCCCTACCCCGCATCAGCGTCATCCTGGGCGTCGTGTCAAGTTGTCAGCCGCTTCCTCTGATTGTAGACATTATCTGGAATCTCGCCGTGTATCTTCAGGCCTCGATTGACACGGACTATAGTTCTTGTGTCTTTCTCCATCTTTTTCTTTTTTTTATTTTTTTTTTTTTTTCAGCCCGATAGATACGTAGATACGTATCACTCGCAGGATGGCAGAAGCCGAAACCAAGCGCGTCAAGACAGAAGACGCCCCCTATGAACTCATATACTGGCCCAAGCTTCCCGGGCGTGGTGAATTCATCCGTCTGCTATTCGAAGAAGCTGGAGTGCCATACATGGACACGGCGAAGCAGGAATCCGAGGCTGTCCCAAGAGTCTTGGGCCTCGTGGGCGCGGATAGCAAAGGCGACAAGAACAATGCCCCAGTGTTTGCATGTCCGGCCCTTGTACATGGGGACGTGACGCTTTCTCAAACGCCCAACATCCTGCTCTATCTCGCACCCAAACTTGGACTTGCGCCAGCTGAGGGGAACGGCGTGTATCAGCTCAATCAGATCGTTCTCACCATCTTGGATTTCCTTTCCAATGAGGTACATGAGACCCACCACCCTGTTGCTGTCTCTGCGTACTACGACGACCAGAAACCAGAGGCCAAGAAACGCGCCAAGTCATTCACCGGGGAGCGCTTGCCGAAATTCCTCGCCTATCTTCAACGCGTCCTCGACGGCGAGGCCAGCGGAGATGGGCCGTGGCTCCACGGAGGGAAACTGACTTATGCGGACTTGGTGCTCTTCCAGGTAATGAAACTCGGCGAATCTCGGTTCCAAAGAGATGAATCATGGCTGACAAGATGACAGGGCATTCATGGAACCGAGTATGCTTTCCCGAAAACGATGAAGAAAATGAGAGAGTCGGGCAAGTATGACGGGGTGTTCAAGCTGTTTGAGGCCGTAAAGGAACGGCCCAACATCAGTGCTTATCTTGCCAGTGACCGGCGCGCTGCGTATTCTGAGGGCATTTGGAGGCATTATCCAGAGCTGGAGGAGGAGTGACTCGTTAGTGGCAGGAGCTCTGTAGCTTAGATTGCCAAAATGGGAGCCTACTAGGTAGACGAAATCGTTGCTCATCTGTTGGGCGCCCACATGATTCTCAACTCCCCAAAGTTTGCGCACAAATTTGGTCTGATACGGCTTGCCCCGAGTAGTAACTGGCAATAGAGTTCCCGGATTCAGCCATTCGAGATTCGCAGACCCAGATAGTCGCGGCTGCCTTGACGATGTAGAAGTCATCTCCAAATGAACCATACGGTCGGTCAAGACTATAAAGTTGCATCGAGTTTCAAGGACCATGTATTCAAAGCTGAGTTATGTGTCAAGATCCCACCCAGAGTGTAGTGTTGCCGTCTACACCGGGGCGAACCACGGAAAGAATGGTCCAGTAACTGGCCCCATGCTGTAACACCAGAGCTGATTATGGTGTAGACAGTGAGTTACTAGCATCAAGTAGCACGCAAATTGAGCTTTCATGAAACGTTAAAGAAGGAGAAGAAAGAGCAAGCCTGGGGCACATTCCATGGTTCCATTCAACCACATCTAGTTCGACATGAAACCCCACCCAAGACCTCAACTTCTCCAACTTGTCCAACTTCTGCGACACAAAGTGTCACACAACTTAGGGAGAAACCTAAAATCCCATCAATCGAACTGTTCTCTTGACAGAGGATATCTATAATATCTATACATTTGGAGACGTAAGATTTCACAAGATCCGTCGCAGGAGGTACCTTAGCAGCGCGCTCTTCCTCGCTTGATATTTCGGGAATATTTTGTCATTATCCACAGTATACCGACGGAGCTGTGACAAAGAGCCAAATATCCGTACTGGAACACCAGTGCGCTCAGAGTCTATAAAATCCATAATGTTGACATGGACTTTGCTAATGGCCTTGTATACCGATTCCAGGTCAGCGACGGAAGATCAAGGAATCGACCCCAATACGAACAAGTCGATTACAATACCTTTTTACAAGAAGTAACACTCTGTGGCACAGGGAAGACCTCCAGTTTCTCGCAGAGCCGTTGCAGAGTGGCAAGTTTGTTCTCGTCGACGCCGTAAAGACTCCCGAATTGGGCAACTATGGCTTCCCGGAACAAGGTATTGGCAGCTCGTTCTTTCTTGCCGTCCTTCTTCCAGTTGAAGAAGGCACACATGCGATGATACTCGGACCATGCCTCACTGTGCGGATCATAGTCGAATTGGTTGTATCGGGCAAAGAACTTGCCAATGGGGTCGCTCGCTCTGGTTTTGCCCATTGCGTCTTAGCTTGTCGTTGGAACGAAGGGTATCAGAGAGAAGTAGTATGGTTTACGACACGACCAAGCTGGGCAGCAGAGGAGATGACATGAAAGTTCTCGGCCTCTCGGCGAGGATGTAGTTGAACTGAGGTTTTCGGAGCGGCCTGACTGGCGAGTGAAGCGGCAACAGCTCAAATTTAAAATCTGGCCCCCAGGGCCCGAGTTGTAATTTGCAGAGGATGCTTTTGGCAAGGCGCCTTCGGCGTTCCCCTGGGACGGGACGCCGCAGATGAGTCTCGGCCTCACCTTGACCTGATGTCGCAAGGCATCTAGGGGAGAACACACGCACACATTACTTTTTTCGTGCAACGCAACACCTGAGTGTGCGCACTATGGGATGGGCCTTGGTGGGGCATAATTAGTGTATTTGTCAGGGCGAGGGCGGCTTTTGACAACGCCGCATTGACCGCATTGACGAGGATGGATGAGACCCTCCTTAAGACAACGGTGGATACAATGTATCAGAAGGACCTAATTTAGCTAGATAGTACTATAGCACACTATGTACCTTTAAGGTACAAAAGTTAGGTACTATCTATACCTCTAATTAATTAAATTAAATTAAATGCTTTTTACTAACTATCTACACCCCTACCTTTGACAGTATTCTAATTGGCCTATAAATCCCCTACAATTCCGTGCATTCCATCATCAACCTCTTGGTGCCATATCTCCTAGTGCCATATAACAGCGAATTCAACAGTGAATTCGATACCAAGTACATTATTCAATTCTTCGGCGAATTAAACTATACGAACTACGCCACCAAGACCCACAGTGCACTCAGGTCAGGTCAGGTCGCTCCGAAAACAAACGCTGCCATAAGTGAGCATGTTTGCCTTGGTAACGGACCGCAAACGCATTCAAAGCACGGTTCAAGGATTGCAAACACCACAACCAGTGAATTGCAATGTTATTGTAATGCGTTTCATGTCCTGCTATTTCATGGATTTGACACAGTAGAAAGACAATAAAAAAGAGGCGGCAGTATATCAGCACCATGTTTTGGTTGGAGACTTTGTACGGGTTGGAGTGATAGTAGTCAAAGAATCACAGCTTGACTAGATTAGATGGTCGTGGTTGGATTATGGCACTGAGCTATCACGCTCTTAAGTGCACGGACGGAGAGGGACGGACATACAATGGGAAGGAAGGGAAAAAGTGAAGTCAGAGGGCTGAGGCAAGATCACGTCTTCGAAGAATTCAGATCCAATTACCGAGGAAAGGCTCGGGTTCGTCGGGCACGCATATACGTGTAACAGAAAGAGTTGGTATTTTCTTATCCGCTAGTAACTGCTTCGTTAAAACCTCGTGTGGTGAAACTGACATCAATTATTTGGTGGAAAAGTGGAACAGCTTCCTCGTTGATTTTTTCTCCGCCCCGTGCCTTGCTACTCGACGCACTTGGCATTTCTGGTTTCTCCTCCCGAGAATTCCCAATCCTAGCACATTTGTACGACGTCCATCAAGAGTGGATGGTGTTTTTTCTTGTTTCGGAAAACAAAGAATCCTTATGCCAGCTCCTGTTCAGGCCTGACTTGAGCTGCCTGCATTCCTTTTTGGCCCTGCTCGGCAACGAAGCTGACAGCCTGTCCCTCCTTGAGTGCCTTGAAGCCCTGGACCTCGATGGCTCTGAAGTGGACGAACAGATCAGCGGCACCGTCGGCGGGGGTGATGAAGCCGTAGCCCTTCTCGTCGTTGAACCACTTGACGGTTCCGGCTTGTCGGTCACCCTGTTGGTCGGCCATTTTTGCTTCTATCGCTAATTGGTTATTGTCTGGACACATGAATGTAGCGGAACGAGCGCAATACCTGTGTTGTTGATGAAAAAGAGGGGGAGAGGTGGTCGTGGAAATTGGTGGGATGAGGTGGAAGAGGAAGAAAAAAGGCACTATTCTTTCGAGTTAGATGAGTAAGATAAAAGCTCGCAATTTTTTCCTTCAGAGAAGGATCCGCTATTTTATACCCGCCTGCATGTAAATTTGTGCTGGGTAAAATCACGCTAGCTTGCAAGTCGTGATGTGGCAAGTGCGGGGTCGGCAAATAAATTTCTCGTTCTTCCAAAACCAGGTGAGAACCTCTACTTACCTGGACAAAGAATGCGATGAAACCGGCTTGAGCGGGTCGTTTGGAGACGATGTTGTGGTTTTATTTTTCTCCTCGGAATGTAGATAAGGGAGCGGGGAGGAAACAAATGACAAATTCGCAAGGTTGTGTTGTGTGTTGAGGGCAAACGACGCCCATATCACCTTAAGTCATGTGACTTCGGTCTGCCTGGCAGCTGTAACCAAGAACCTTGACGGCCGTTTGAGGACGGTCGTGTGCGGCGCAACGATCATGGCAGTTTAGAGCGTCTGGCTGATTTAGCACGGACGCAAGGCAGCTTTCGTGACGGCGTAGCACTTTGGAATGCCGCCCTGATGCCTTACCGCGATTTATCGAACTTTGAACCTTGGCTGCAGGCTTGATGCCTCGCTTTCGAGGGGAACGAGGTTCGCAACTACTGGCCTCGTTGCATGGAAATTCCCGACGCTCGTTTTCACGCCCCATATACCGCGACTGGTCAGCAAGCTTACTGTTTCAGTCATGAGGAATACGAATGTGTATAAATCGTCTGCGGAAGAGCTATACGAATCCATGCGAAGGCGTTGTCAGGTGCTTCCGGCCGGCCCCAATGCTCAACAGATCGGTTGTGTTGGAGAAGACGAGGTATCGTCTACGGTAACCAGCCAAGTCGAATGCATTGAATGCGTAGCCATGGGCTGACAGTTCCGAAATACACCACAGCCCACTTGGTTCATTCAATACTTTATCCAATGCGCGCTATATTTTGTTCTACTGGGCTTGTCTCTTCAAGATCGATGTCAAAGTTGAGGCGACGATGCGAAACAAACCGCTAAAAGAAAAGACGGAGCGACTGCAAGGTGGGGCAAGGGTCGTCGCTTAGCCTGATAAGGAACGCATGAAACAGTTCTCCAGCATGATGCGGCAGGGTTTGCCCGCGAAGCCTCCGTTGCGTATTGTGGAACATAAAGATGTTCTCCCATTTCCCTACGGACGATCGCATCTTTGTGACATAGTCCGGTATTTTGTTCTCGTTACTATGTCACGTTCACCTGGGATTCATTCGTCGCAAAATCTCGGCATCCTAAGAGGTTTAGATAATACGCATTCGGCTAACACCGATATCCTGGTCTATGCCCCAACACAGTAAGAACACTGTCAAATGCTACGTCGAAAGAACAGTACTTTGCATGGGGTGCCCATCTCCCGGATCCAATGGACACGCAATTTAGCCAGGTTCTACTGGCATGATGGTGCTGAGGTTCCCACCATTCTGCAGCTCTGAATAGACGCTGAGAATTTGTGTTTCAAGTCGTGGGCATCTTATCAAGATAAAGCAACCCAGGACAAGGAATCGGGTGAAACAATCGTCTCGTCTGTGCGCAATTTCCTTTATCTCGGCATATATCAAGTGAATGTGCGCCTAACCATTCGCGGCAGATTGCGTGCATTGTTGTATGAGCTATTTCGTTCACAATTCAGGATCTCCAAACTGTAACTCATTGACACAACTCGCCCGTGGTTTCTGCATCATTTAGTTGCAATGGTCAGGGGCGATACATCATGTCATCGAATGCGGTTACAAAGAAAACTAGGCTGATTCTTTTTTGTAGACCAAGACCGATCACTTACGTTTACTACAGGCCACTCAATGGTGTACGCAAGTAACGACTCTGTCTTGCGTCCATCGCCAGTAAAGCTCGCAGAAACAAAGTGGTCCCCGTTCTGCGAAATGTAGCAACGATACAGGGGGAGCCGAACCCGCGACTCGGGTCGTATAACTTTACGCAACATACCCAACAGGTCCCAAGGGGAACTGGCCTTCACACCCTGGATCTGGTGTACGCAAAGGATGCGCGCCAACGTTGCACTCATACAGCATTACGTCCGTACAGTCCCCGATTGCTCATCACGAAGCAGGCGCCAGCTTTGCTCGGCGCTGAAATCGGGAGGTAGTTGTCAGGTAGAAAGGACATGTCCACGCTGAGCATTGTAGCCTCGCACCAGTCGCGTGTACGGCATCCTACCAAGACCTCGACATTGCCAAATGTCACTTTGGGACAGTCGTCCGCAGAAAAGGGGAGGCTGAAGAGATTTTCAGGGTAAGTAAAGGTGACGAGCAATACGCCATTGACGGGAACCTGCTCGAGTAGCAAGGCCCTCAATCACTGTCATTCCAGAGAGACGGCCATTGCCTGCATCTTCCGGTCTCCGACCAAAGTAATGATCCAGCGAGGTGAAAAGCTTGGCCGTTGCTTGCTTGGCAACGATTCGATCATACGCAGCGTTGTCATTCACTGCAATCAGATCGAGCCACTCGTTGGTGTTGCAAGGGACTCCCTGGCCGCAGCCAATGTTGAACCACTTTGGGTATTGACCTCATTGTCGATGACAAAATCGGCGATTCGGCCGTGACCTAGAATCCCGTTGTTCCCTGATATCTCATCTTGATTAGGCCACCTCTTCCGCTTGACCGAAGGATGGTCCACCGCAAGCGATTCCCAATTGCTGTGCGTGGCCACTCTAAGCAGCTTCCAGGATTCAGATGAGTTAATGCATGCACGGAGCTCGATGGGCTTTGTCGCGCTGGGTATATGCAGAGCCTAACTCGTTTCGTCCGAAGCTTAAATCGCCAACCCTGAGGACGCGCGCAAGTACATTCCGAATGCTTCGTCTGCAAGGGTAGTGAACCAGTGGGAGACTAGGTATTAGGACCAGTCACTGATCTGTTTTCCGATCGGCCACGTGGTGTGGCTGCTTTACTGACTTGCACCCCTGCAGATTGATGGTCGCGATTATTACAACGCTAGGATTAATTACAAACTAATTAAATATCCCTATAACCCTAGTTATAGTCTATATAGACTTATACTCCCTATATAAATGCCTTATTAAGCTTAGTATAACTAAAGAGAAGCGCCTAATAATTAATATTATAGCCCTAAAATAATTATATAAGCGCTATAAGCTTTGTAAGATCTAATGGATTAATAAAGCTAATAACCTAGCTAATGCCTTTATAAAGGCATTACTAAACAAGGCCTTAGAGTAATTTATCTCTAGTAATAGGATAATAATCTAGATAAAGGGATAGGTAATATACATAAGGGATTATAACCCACGCGGAGGACTATAGCCTACGTAGAGGATAGTTACTAAAAGTTATAGCATTAGGGAGAGTTACCGCAGGTAATAGTGTTAGAGAGGGTTATTATAAATAATAGTATTAGGGATAGTTACTATAAGTGTTAGTATTAGGGCTAGGTGTTATAAACTAGCCTTATAGCTGCTGCACATAAGCGTTTAGAAAGAGTGTGATTAATATTCTTATAGAAGAAGAAAAAGACTAAGCTTAGGGTTATATAGCGTCCCCCTTTATAGGGGTTACACCTAGTCCGTGCCCGGGGCGCGCACAGACCTATGTTCTCCTGCGTGCAGCCCGCTCCCTTTCCAGAGCCTCTTTGGATGCCCCTTTTCTCCGCCAAAGACCCGAGCTCGTAGCTCGAGTCCATAACACTAGGGCCTTAATACTATAGGAGGATATAAAGGGGCCTAGGGAGAAGAAAGAAGGAGAAAATATCTCCCTAAGTAATAGAAAAAGGAGGAAGAATAGTAACTCCCATAAGGGCATTTCTATAAGGGTTTTTGTGCTAGTGGGGACAGGTGTTCGCACCTGCCCCCCCTTTAGTGGCATCTAGAAATGGACGCTAACCCGCCCCCCCCCCCTTTTTTTTTTTTGTTTTGTTTTAAAGGAAGGCAACTGGTGACCGCGTGGGGATTAGATCCTCGCAGATAAAGCCGCAGAGCTCTGTACGACCGACGGAATAATGTTCGACTCTCCAGCCCTACCCGGCGTTGCACAACAGCAAAGCAAACTAACTCCATCGGTCGACCCCCGCTTGCTCGTGCCTCTTCACATCTGAGTAGATTGTTCAACTTGTTCAACATCGCAGTTTCTCTCGGGTCCGTCACCCTCTACGCACAAAGAGTGACCAAATATCCTCGACATGTATACAGGAGACTGCAATTCTTGGGTTTTGATGACTTTGTGGTCTTTTCTTGTGTAACTACTTTTCTAATGAATGTATCTCGAGTTGGTCGTTAAATCAAAATCACTAATAATAAGCATTGCCTCTCAGCCCCGTCAACCACCAACGTATTAGACGATGCATTGCAGTAGCAACGACATCGACCCCGCGCGGCGAACTGCTCCTTGCACATGCTGGCGTGGGCTTTCCCATCGCTTGTCCTTGTCTGATCTGAAGTAGCTCTCCCCGATAGCCTGCTGTCCTCAAATGATACTTTTGTCAAATCTCCGTTTGCCAGCGCTTCTGACAGCTTCAGTCGCTGCGTTATCTTCTGCTGCGGTTCCAAAAAGAAAAGAAAAAAGATTTGCCACGAAAAGCATACCGGCTTGTCCTGGTTGCTTCTGCCCTACGTTTGTGCAGCTAGATGAGATCCAGACGATGCGGACTCTTCCATCCCTGGTCGTGTCGGCCGACAGCTTTCCCAGGCCAAGCCAGCACCCGTCGGATCCTGCTTCAATGATCTGCGTCGCATGTCTAGTCATCATGTCAAGCGGTGGCTGTTTGCCCGTGCGCCCAATCACTCTTGTCAGCTCTACTAGCAGTCAAGTCCTGCCTGGGCTCTCAGTAAACCTTCATCCATGTGAATGCCTCACCAAGCCAAGCAGTGTATATTGCCTCTTCAAGAAAAAGACAGCTTCTCCAGTTATTTCCACGTCACTCAGTCGTAGCCACCGCCAATCTGACTGTGAAAAGCAGTGCTAATGCTCTTCTCATCATCGTCATATCGTCGACCAAAGCCGCTTCCTGGCGCCATACGGCCGTTGCTCTCCACATATTGCTTGAGCCTGTCGCTCTGGGTGTACGAAACCGGACGCATGCCAGTGACTGCATCGTGCAAGCCGGCACCTAACCTGACACCGCCCTGCCCGACGCCTTTGCCGCCGAGCACGCTGCTGGTAGCGTCGGTGAGTTCGGAATTGGCTACGCTTTCGCCAGCGATACTCTCGGTGGCTCGCCCACGCCCCTTGTTACCACGACCTGGAGCTGGCACTCCCGGGAGACCAGGCCATTGTTCAGGGGTGAAGCTGGAGAACATGGGTGGGAATGCCGTGTTCAGGTTGGCACCTCCAAAGGCCGAGCCCTGAATAGAAGACACATCGTCAGGAATGTACGACAGCATAGATCCCGAGTCAAAGTCTCGTCCAGGTGGACCACCACCATTGAAGCGACCATTGGCGTATCCGTTAGCACCAGCGCCATACTGCGACTGGTAGTTGTTCTTCTGACGGAAGCTAACCTTGGGTCGACTGAACTGCAGCAGACAGGCTTGCAAGTTGGTCAAGGGACCTTCGACGAAACACTTGCGGTCCTTGAAATGCACCAGTAGATTGTGCCAAAGCTCGTGCTTGGATAACACCTTGGGATTGCCAAGAATCACGAGACCATATTTAGCTCGAGTGAGAGCCACGTTTAGACGGCGAGGATCAGACAAAAAACCGATGCCCTGGGTTTCGTTGGATCGAACGCACGAAAGAACAATAAAGTCCTTTTCACGGCCCTGAAAGGCATCGACAGACGCCACCTCAACCTCCTTGTAGACCTCCTTCTTAAATGTGCCTGAATTCTGCATGGTGGTGACAATGTAGCTTCTTTGGCCCTCATATGGTGTAATGACACCAATTTCTGATGGTTTGACACCTGCTTTAAAGAATCGAGTAACTGTCTTCTCAACGTTGGAAGCCTCCGTGCGATTAAGATATGATGTTCCTGAAGTCGAGATCTCTTCATGACCGAGGTTTGACCAAAACATCATAGGCGTCTCCACGATAGGCCATGGGAAGTCGACATCCTTCCTCAGACGATGCTCATGCGTGATGCCATTTTGCAAGCTACCATCATAAAACATATTGGAAGGGAATTCGGACAGACATGGGTGCATTCGGTATTGCGTGGTGAGTCGAATTGGAGCAAGCTGAAGCTGAATCAGTCGTTCGAAAAGTGACTGGTTCAAGCCAGCCTTTGCCGCTTTCTTGTTCATGATGACCGGGCCAAGCTGTTTATGGTCTCCCACGAGAACCACCTGCTTGCAACCAAGAACAAGAGGAATCATGCATTCCGGCTCAGCCGACTGAGTAGACTCATCAATGAGCACGTTTCGGAACTTCATCTTGGATAGACGAGGATCACCAGCACCAACGCAAGTGCAGCAAACCACGTCTGCGTTGTTGAGGATTTCTCGTTCAGCAGCCTTAGTAAGCTGTTTGAACTTCTTCTCGTCTTGGCTGGAAAGTTCTCCAACATCATTCTTTAATTGCGAGAGCTTGAGGAGTTCGCTATTATGCTCGGCCAACCGAACCTGCTCGTGTAAAGCCAGGAATTTGACTGAGGACTCGACATCTTCTCGAGACTTGGCGGTCAGACGAACGACCTTGAGACCAGTGAAGTGGATTCGCTCGCAAAGCTGGTCCACAGCCACGTTTGAAGGAGCGCAGACCAGGACTTGATTGCCACTCATCTTAGCGAGGTGATAAATGATAGTGGCAGAAGTCACAGTCTTTCCAGTTCCAGGTGGTCCCTGGATAAGACTCAGCGGTTTCTGAAGCACAGACTTGATGGCATCGACCTGGCTTTGGTTAAGGTCGGGAAGCGTCGGGACCGACCATTTCCTGGGAAGCTTTGTTTGCATTGGTTGTAGTTGAACCTCGTGTCCCAAAAGAGTATGGAAAATGTAGCCCGAGACACTCATGTCATCAACGGCAAAGGTTTTCATGGCAAGTTGCATGCGGTCGTACGAAGTAGCTTTCCAAACATAATCAGCGGAGAAGTTGTGAGATAAGTCCGTGGGAACGTGTTTCTCATTTCCAGTCTTACGCAGCTCGAGGCACACTTCATCGGACTGGCTGTTGGGAATCTTGATGACATATCCAACGCCTTCCCAAGGCTCACGAAGTTCACCGTTATATCGAAGCCTCATTTCATCACCAACCGCAAGCTTGACATCTCCAGACTCGATCTTGTGCAGGTTAAAGCTAACGAGATGCTTGTTATTGAGACCATAGTCCCATCGCACGACGAGGCCGTCTTCCGACTGAGCTTCCTTGAGTTTCTTGTCATAATCGGACTCCATTTTTACGAGCGGTCCGAATATGTTCTGATAGTGGTATGGGTCATCGTATCGCATCAGCACCGGGTCGGGATCATCGTCAATACTGGCGGCCTTTTCAAGGTCCGCAACAGTGGCGTTCGGCTCAACCTTCCACATCTCTTCCAGCTTGGCAATCGTGTTGGGCGACAAGTGACGAGCGCGGAGCTGCTCAACGTCGGACGGCGCACTAACAAGCCAGGTTAGAAAAGCTCGCTCCTCAATTAGCGGCTCCCAGCGCGAGATATCCCAGTTCATATCCTTGTTAGATGTGCTGGCTGCACAAGGTTGCCGACATAAAAGTACAACAACTGTGTCTGATTTTGCCGGGATGAAACCAAGCAAGAACGCATTTTTCGTTCCACAATTGTAGCACTCCAAGACAGTGTCTCCGAGAGCAGATTCAGGATGAAGCTGAACCTCTTTGTGTCTCGCTCGGACGAGGTGATTGACGATATGGGTTGAGGTGCCGTTGCCCCTGGCGCTGCAGAACCACTTGCTACAGGTCAAGCATTTGACAACACAGGCGGGAGAGTGAATGCCACAGTAGCTTCAATCATCATGTTAGCAAAAAAAAACCCCCAAAGGCACTTGGCAGTGTTGCTTACGCGCAAGCATGAGCGGGAAGCTCTTTTGGTTCTTCGGGTTTCTTCAATTTCAAGCCCATCATGCCGTCCACAGGCACGCTGTTAAGGCTATCATTCTCGTCACCTTCAAAAGCCTCCGTCTGATTGTCGTCGTCGTCGGCGCGTCGACGACCACTGCGACCACCGCCATACTTGCCATAGAGCAAGCTCTCGCCGGGGTCAAGAGCAGATAAGTCATCGGCTCCAGCCTTGATGGCCGCAGCTGAATCAGAAATTAGATGATTGCCGACATGAGTGAAGGCACCTTCCATGTTGTTTTGTGTCGGGGGGTAGTGTCAGACTGAGGTGAGGGATCGCTGGCGGCGTGATGTCCTATTTCCTGTTGTGTCAGTCTGGTGAACGGCCGTAACGCAAAAAGCTGCTTTCTTGACAGAGCTTTGTGATAGTCTTCTGAAGAGAAAGTCAAGTTTCAAGAGCTTTTAAGATCATACCCTTGGTCCTCTATTTTAGATTTATGTTATTTCTGTCCAGCGCATCAGAATAAGGCGGCTCGGCGCGGGATGGGTGAGAGGTTTCGTTGATTCCAAGTGGTGCCGTAGTTTTCACATCATCGCTGCTAAGCTTGTACCCAGAGAAGCGGAGCACCGTTAATGAGTAGGTGCGCGATATTTTCGATCCAGCTAGAGATTATTCGACGAGAATGACGAGCAAATAGAGCGGAAATTTGCAAACGAAGTTTATTTTCGAAAAAAAAAAACACAGATTTGCCGTCGTCGTTGGCGGAAAGAAGCCCGACCCGATGCGGCGACGGGGTTTAGTGGGACATTTTGCGCCCACGTGATAAGCGGGCTGCAAAGCCAAAAAAAAAAAAAAAAAAAAAAAAAGTACGTAATTTGACTGCTGGTGGGACTTTTCGTAGTCGGCCATCGCGAAAAACGACAGGTGGTGGTCAAATCCAAACCCCAAATTATTTGAGAGACTGTTTTCGACGCCTTAGGGAACCGCAAACATATTACGGTAGTAACTCACTGAGCTTGTCGCTACTAGAAGAGGCTTTCCCAGCAGCAGCAGAAGAGCAGGATGATTGTACGTCACCACGTCAGTATGCCGACAGGTTCTCACAGCCCATGCTAATTAAGATTTGTACAGCGCAAGCAAGCACGGCAACGGCGCGATTACCTCTATCGAAGAGCGCTCCTCCTTCGAGATGCAGAGATTGGCGAGAAGCGAGCAAAACTACGAGCATCTTTGGCCTCGGGAAAGCCTCTGGATCCTTCCATTGCCAACGATAAAGCATTGCGCAAAGATTACCAGTATGACGAGAGCGCTCCCGATTTGAGCACAAATGAGCAACTGGATCTTGATGATGAATATGCACAACAATCCGGTGTGGTAGACCCTCGTGTTTTGGGTGAGTACACGGATAGCTCTCGAGTGTAGCCTACTTGGATCACATACTGACCAAGTGTTAGTCACGACTTCACGAGACCCTTCAGCTCGATTATCAGCATTCGCAAAGGAAATCAGACTGCTACTTCCGACGTCCGTGCGATTGAACCGTGGAAATCTCATCCTTCCCGACCTGGTAAAGTCGGCCCAATCTGCTGGTTTGTCCGATCTAGTTCTCCTTCATGAACACCGAGGCACGCCCACTGCTCTGACATTGTCCCATTTTCCACATGGACCCACGATATCCTTCTCGCTTCATAATGTTGTACTGCGGCACGATATTCCAGGGAGCGTGAGGGGAACAGTATCAGAGTCGTACCCCCATATCATCATGGACGGCTTCACTTCGCCTTTGGGCAACCGCATTGCTAAAATTTTGAAACATATTTTTCCGCCCAGGGAAGCCATCACTAGCAAAAACAAAATGGGCAACCGAGTCGTTACATTTAAGAACATTGATGACAGCATCGAAGTTAGACACCACGTCTTTGTCCGAACAGGATATGACAGCGTCGAGCTAGCGGAGGTTGGGCCCAGAATGACGATGCGGCCGTTCGAGATTCGGGGAGGCACACTTGAGAATAAGGATGGAGATGTCGAATGGCACCTGTCACAGTACACAAGAACAGCGAAGAAGAAGAATTACCTTTGAGCATGAATTGTATAAGTTGGGCGGCATTTAAAGCAAAACCTTGACTCAACTCTGTGTCTGGCAAACATTTCAGACATCTCGGCAATCGAGGGCGACTCGTTGTCAGTCTTTTACGCGAAACGAAACAAGGTTCTACCATGGCTTTGGAGATGATTGGAACTGCAATGACCTCATTATCGACAGCATATCGGGCAGCTGTCCTCGCAGACATGCGGTGTAACAAAAACCCCGATGATGAAGGCAATACGACGGCCAAGGTAGACATGGCTCGGTGCTATGATGGAACGACTACAAGCGGATGGTCGGTGAAGAGGGGGGAATCGGCCATGCGACGCTTGACGGCATGAGCTCTGTGCCCCAAGTCTTTGGCAGCTTGTTTCACGAAGCCTCCCCGAAGGGAATGCCCCGCGTTATATGTACTGTACGGACAGAGGCAAAGGGCACTGTAATGCCCTTCATTCGGGAGAATGAACAATTTCGTACATTCCAACTCGTTGGTATATTGCTGGTTGGGTTGGACAAATCGCTTCTTCCTGTCGAAGATATTCACGCCGGCCAGCTAGTGGCGAATAAAGTGTAACAATAAAGTGTAACAAAAGCCTCGGGCTCAAGAGCTGCTCGTGTACAACCCAATCAAAAAAGGCCGCGGCCGCGCTGTCGGGCAGAGGAAAACTGGACAAGCACGTTCGTGCGGAATGACTGAAGAGCAAATGCAGGGCAGGTTGCCACACAGTGCTCATATTGACAAACGTTACTTGTTTCTCCTTGGGGGTTCCGTCAAGGCCGCAAGCGAGACCTTGTTGCTTGGTCTGAAGCCAGGAGGTTTGGCGATCCACGGGTTCATAGCGGACCACCGGTGCCCTCCGCCGCCGTTCCTGCTTTTATTTACACGCGGTGATGGGCGATGCAAGGTTACACTTGACGGGATGCCGAGACGGAGGGATGGATTGGCATCACCTGCAGGGTCAAATGCAAAGCTCTTCGCTCTGCGCACTCCCACTCCCTCGCGATCCCCGAGTTTGCGACCCCCCGCCTCCCCCGCGAAGGGGAGACATGGAGAAAGCGGGCGGCTTCCCCCCAAACGCAGAAGGAAACTTCCTAGTCCCGGCCGGGACTTTGTTTTCACTCGTTGTTCACTCTCGTGGCGGTGTTGTCTCCGGCCGAGAAAGAATCATGCAGAGGTACTTTGGGATGTGGAAATTCTCTTGCTGGTGCCGAGTTTGCCCTTACAAACCAGCGAATGCGAGCGAGGGCTTGTTTGTCCGACGTCAATTAACCGAATATAATGCAAGCTCCGTACAGTGGTATCACAACCGCCCGAAACAATCAAAATAATAAGACGCTTGAAAAGCTTGTGAAAGACTTGCTAGGACCTGAATGGAAACCATGCCCGGCGTGGCTCCAATGTTTGTCGATCTGTCACACATGCCATCACTGGCGGAGGTGTCTTCAGTTGTCAAGACTCAACGGCGTTTTCCTCCCCTCCCTTTCAGACGGCATGCAACCGAGTTGTCGGTCACATCCAGTAAGTCGACCCTCTTGAGACAAAGTTCGTTACTATTCGGATGAAGCTCGTGTGATGGGCGAAGGAGCCTGGTCGGCGAGACGTGAAGAACAAGAGAATGTGCTCTTGTTCCCGGACAAAGAGGCCTGGCTGGACAAGTATATAAACCTTCCAGGTTCCTTCTCCCAGAAACCGGAATGCCTGTTCTCCATCCTCATATCCAATTCCATCACACTGTTTCTCTCTGAGAGAGCAAACACTCAATTCCACTTCAGCACAAACCGCACAGTCAAAATGAAGTACACCGCCGTCATCTCCGTCCTCGCCGTTGCCGTCATGGCCCAGGACATCGGGAGCATCCCCGAGTGCGCGCGTCACTGCATCAGCGATGCCATCAAGACATCTACCCCTTGCGGCGAGAAAAACTACAAATGTGCTTGCCAGCCTGACAACTTCAAAAAAATCCAAAATGCTGCTGTTGGCTGCGTTGTCAGTGCTTGTGGTCCGGACAGGGCCTTGAGTAAGTAGTTTCGTGCTTCGACTTATCGTGTCTTGTTGCATTCGCACCCAGATCAGGTCACTGACATGGTGATAGAGGAGGTTCTGCCTGCCGTCAAGAAATTCTGCGGTCAGTAATCGCAGATTGGGTGAGCACGGAGGGGATAAAGCGTCTGAAGAGGGGAGAGAATCATTGAACCTAGAAAGATGCCCGAACAAACACGCAAGTAAGATTCGGTTAGACTTCAATCCTGGGTATTTCTCCCATGACACGAATTGTAGGGATTGCTCTTGATATCAAGTATAGTTTGCACAACATGGCAAAAGATTTTTATGAGCTGCTCTCTGGCATTCGCAGATACTAAATTTACGTTTCGGCCTGCTTGTTTCACGTCCCGCTGCCCGCACTGTCGGCACCCCAATGAGCCGTGTGTCGCTTGGATATCAGCAGGCTGAGCCAACAGCCACGGCGTTGGGAGAAGTGCACATAGTCTTTGAATCATACGTACGGGCGTAGAGAGAGTTCATCGCAACCTGGAGAGGAAAGTTGTGACGACAACGAAGCCGTGTGCTGATGCTTGTGGTGGCGGTGCAAATCCACCTCCAATATGGCTGTGCAATCCGGGGCAATTTTTAGAAACAGACGCCACAAGCTGGTTGGTTGGTGGCCGAGGGATGGATGACGAACGCATGGAGGCTTGGGACAACTCATGTTCAGATTCCCTTGTTCCCCGTGCTTTGTCCCAGACAATTGTTTCTTCCAATCCAGATTGCTATCGTAATGCTGGACTGTTCTTCGTGCCAACTAACAATATCATAGGTCGTACATGTGATCCCCATTCAAATTTGCTGTGGGCGGCCCCCCCGTTCCCGTTCGTCCCGCCAAACAATCCACCCAACCACACCACCTTCTCTGAAATTACATTGTCCATCTCCGAATCCTCCGAATCTCCGACGCGTCACTCAATTGGCAATTCGCACAGCAATTTTCGCCTCACCTCATCGTTTGCCGCTGCGATCTTGCCCATTGATACCCGGGAGGCGTTGAATCATGTCGTACGGGCAACAGAACCCATATTATCAGGGCCCTGCCCAAGAAGCAGGCCATGGCTATGGTCAGGTACGTCCAGGGAGAGTCCAGACGTTGATTTTGCGAAATGTCTTTGAAATGAAAAGAGGTCAAGGCCTTTGCTTCGCGCCTCCATTCAAGTCGGAGCGTCTGTCAAATCAAATCGCTGACTCTGTTCCAAAGGAAAACCCGTACGCCCAAGACCAACACGAAATGCACGATTATGGAGACTCTCACCAGCAAGCGTCGTCGCAACCGTCATCACAGCCTCGGGTCCTTCCGCTAGATCAGTTCTTGCAGCGTGTCAAGCAGTTGCGAAGCGACATCGACGGTCTCTCGGGCTCCATTGATTACATTGGCCAACTGCACCAGCGCACTCTGTCAAGCACAGATTCTCAGGCCAAGGACCAGCTTGAGCATTATGTTTCGCAAACCCAAATCCAAACGACAGCCATCAAGGACGGCATTAAAGGCCTGGAGCATGACCTCGCCAACACCACTGACAACCATCGTAACACCAAGAACACCCAACTGCAATCCCTAAAGACCTACTTCAAGTCCGAGTTGGCCAAGTATCAGAGCGTGGAGCATGAGTACCAGCAGAAATACAGCCAGCAAATTCGCCGCCAATACGAAATAGTATATCCCGATGCTACCGAGCAGGAGATCCAACAGGCCATGGAGTCAAATTATGGCGGTGAAGGGGTCTTCCAGTCGGCGGTAAGCTTGAATTCTCCACCACCCTCCCTTCATACCTCTCTCGTTCTCAGATAATAGCTGACAACTACATTAGCTCAAGGATAACCGCACCGGCCACGCTACATCCTTACTCGGCAATGTCCGGGCTCGTCACAACGAACTGCAGCGCATCGAACAGACCCTTTCTGAGCTGGCTCTTCTCTATCAGGAACTCGCCACCGTGGTCGAGCAGCAGGAACCCGTCATCCAGGCAGCCGAGGAGAACGCGCAGCAGACCACTGACCACCTGAAGCAAGGCAACGAGCAAGTCAAGCATGCCACCGATTCTGCCCGGCGTGCCCGCAAGCTCAAATGGTGGTGTCTCCTCATTGTTGTCATCATCATCATTGCCATCGCCCTCGGTGTTGGTCTCGGCGTTTGTCTTTCCGGCAACAAGTGCAGCAGCAGCAAGTGATGAAACGAACTCATCTTGACTATTATTTGCCAAGGGCAGAGCAACGATTGCATAGAAGGTGGTGTCAAACTCCATGATCGGGGCGTGCACCAATTTCCCATCTCGTCTACCAGCGACCATGACCATGACCATCATATATCTGTTTCCCGCCTGGAAAAGCCAAAATTGTCCATATTAGATTGGCAAATCAGGTTTCAATAACTCGCTTTGGTCTGAATCTCTTTCCTGGAAAGTACTGAAGAGCGGCATTTTTTCATAATTTTTTTTCTTCCACAAGCTTCATCAGGTCGTCGCAATCAGAAGCCGGGACCATTGGCTGTTCACGAAACGAGATTGGTGTAATATGAACTAAGAGTCAAGAGCGATGAGCTAGTTTTTTTTTTTTTTTCTCGTTCTTCTCCAAGTGGTTCAACGGCAGATACGACTGTACATTGGCAATGTAGGATTGAATGCGGCAATGGATGAAGCGGGTATCGAGGGGTCGTAATATAGGAATGAGTGGTGTTGACGTACATTTACAATGTGGATAATACGAGATAACTCGCTCAGTTTCAAGCTTGCTCGGCACGTGCACGGGGATATATATATCATTGGATCGTTGGACATCTATCCATGGCACTCTGCACAGAACAGCACTCTCATCATTACTTGTCAATGGAGCATCAGGGTCAATCACGTGGGGGAGGGAAGTGCCATTAACTTTAGGTGCCGATACATGTACAAGACCACCACTGTCTGTCTAACTCAACCCATCAACTACATGTCCACTTCATGGTTTTGTTTTGCCATAATACAGCCAGCCCAATCCCACTCGAAGGCACGCGGCCAAAGAAAACTGAACAAGCCAACCCCGCTCAGTCTGTTGCACTATAGTTCCTATAGCTTTTCCTTTGCGCATTCGCCCCTTCCTCCACAACATTGTGTGCCATGGTCACGACGCATGGAATCAGACTGTCTTTCCTACACTTACACTTTGTCTCCGTGACTCCACTCCAGTTCGTTGTATCCTGTTCCCCAAGGATGTGTGTTCTTTTTTTTTTTTCAGAATAAACAAAAAAAGCTGGAATCGAGACGGAAAACGACAATGGTCGTTATCACAATGTTTCTTGTTACATCGGCACATGTGGGCCGAAGCCGGGGGGGCCACCGAGCTTGGCCGCCAATTCGGGGTACTTTTCGGTGACCCGGAGTTGCGTTCTGGTAGCTTCGGCGTAGGAGAGGGCGTTGACGATTTCTCCCTCGGTGCGGGCGAGCTCGGCGGCACGCTCAAAGTACTTGAGGGCTTCGGTGACCTTGTTCTGCTGCAGGAGAAGCTGGGCCATGGTGGCGACAGCAATGTCGCACTCGGGGTCGACTAAAAACGAAAGTGTTAGCTTTGAAACGACGAGACATGGGCTCAGGTGCAGCCACATGGCTTGGAGGGTGGGGAGCTTACTAATGAGGGCCTTCTGGCACAGCTGCTCGGCCTCTTTGGCATCTTTCTTCCATTGGAACAGAGCGAGAGCCTTGTTGATGAGTGGCAAAACGTTCATAGACATGGGCTTTGTCTGCTTCTCCATCTCCATGGCCGTATCGAACTTTTCCAGGGCTTCAGAGCAGTTGCCCTGGTCGAGCAGCAGCTCACCGTAGTAGTTGTAGACGTCGGGGACTTTAGGGAAGTTCTTGATGCATCGTCGGAAAGTGGCCATTGACGAGGCAATGGAGCCCATCTTGTACTGAGTCACACCAAGCTGGATGTGGGAGAAAATGAAGTCCTTGTCCAGGTCAATCGACTTCTGGTAGTCCTTCTGGGCCTCGGCAAGATCGCCCTTGATGAAGTTGGCTTGTGCGCGGTGGTAGTAGACATCTGGGTCGCCCCTGTTCTGTTCCAGGGCGGTGGCGAACTCGGCATTAGCTTTGTCGGGCTCACCCAGCTCGAGGCTGATACTGGCGCGCTTAATATAACTCTGAACCATGCTGGGGTCGAGCTCGATGCTTTTGTCGAAGTCCTTGGTGGCTTCAGCATGGTTTCCAAGCAGAGTTCGCATAGTGCCGCGAAAGTTGTAGGCCAAAGCCTCGTGCTCGCCGAGGTCGCCGAGTTCCAGCGCCTTCTCAAACGCTTGTCTGGCCTCTTCGTATCCCTCCCCAGTCTTCTTGTCCAAACCTTGAAGACCGATCTGCAGCTGACCTTTACCCGTATTGGGGTTGAGTTCGACAGAATCCTCGAGACCCTCGGGACGAGGCTTTTGTCGGAAGCTCTGCAGGTAGTTGCCGACGAAGATGGGGCTGGGAAGTTTGACAGGTCGAGAGGCCATCATCTCCTTGGCGCGTTGCTCTGCAAATGCTTTGAGGAGTCGCTCGACAGCCTGGGCGGTAGACTCGCTCTTGAAGTTGTCGATGATGCATGATGCGGTGAAGTCAAGAAGAGCCTCGGGGTACTTCTTCTGATGCTCGTAGGCGGTAGCTCGGCGGTTGATAGCCTTGACGTACTCGGGATCCATGTTGATGGCGGCAGTAGTATCGGCAACAACCTTGTCCCATTCACTCATGGCGCTATAGCAAGCGGCTCTGTTGGAATAGAAGACGGGGTCGGGCTTGCAGAAAATGGCCTGCGAGTAAAAGCCAATAGCCTTGTTATATGCCTTGTCGCCGTAGGCTCGGTTACCAGATTGCTTGAGCTTAGCAGCATATTGCTCACGCTGTTCTGGTGTCAGATTCTTCACGCTCTCTTCGTCAATCTCGGGGAGTTCGTCTTCGCTTTCCACCGCGGCGGTCTTTGGCTGTGATTCGACAGGGGTTGATTCTTTGGTCTCGGCAGCCTTGCGCTCAGCCTCTTTTCGCTTCCGTCTCTCTTTCTTGCTAAGCTTGGGGGTCGGATCTGACTTGGATTTCTAGAACAGCAAGCCATTAGTCGCGGTGCCCTGGCCATTTTATCTGACGGTGCAATTGATGATCAAGGGTAGTAGAGGGAGTGCCCATCACGGTGATATCAGCCAATTGGTGGCCCTATCCAAACGCACGAGGATGGGAGGAAAAACCCAGAAGAGCCCGGACATACCGAGTCAGAGTTCAGGTAATAGACTGCTCCAGCACCAGTAACAACCACAGCAACACCGGCAATAGTGTAGACAACAGCCTTGTTCTCCGAAACCCAGGAAGTGATGCGATCCCAAGTTGACGACGGCGCATCTACGGGGATGGCCATGGGCCTCGGGGGAGGCATTGACGGCAAGGGGTTGGACATGATGTGACGGTATGAGATGCTGGTCAAGGAGGAATATGACTACAAAACGACAAGGTCGCAGAAAAAGGTCGTTAGGATGGCGCGATGACCAGATGGTAGGCCGAGATGGAGTCTGGTAGGATGGTGTGGGAGGAGCAGCGACAAGCTGAAGCTGGAGAGGCGCGGGAAAAAAAGCTGCACTACTCTCCGTACACCCCGTACACCCACACCCACACCCACGCCCACGCCCGCGGCAGCGGCAGCGGCAGCGGCAGCGGTAGCGGTAGCGGCCTGTGAAATTTCCCAGGGCTCGTCTGCTCTGGCCTACGGTGGCACCTGGCCCGAATAGACGGTGCAGGGCTCGTCCTGCGGCTTAGCTAACGCACTCGTGGCCAATGGCACGTCGCCTCTGGACTTGTGGACTCTAATGTCAATTCCGACCGAGCTGTTCAACTGCATCTCGCGGCTAGCGTGGGCTTCATCCAACTTCCGTACCCCATATGTGGTTATCGGGTCATTCCATGTCCCATAGTCTCTGCCCGTGCTCTCGATTTGTCTGTGGAGGCGTACGCAAGTACAAATCGCATTGTGTGAACACAAGGTTTCATGCTTGGGTTCGACATACATACGCACGATCCACCCGGGTTCATCAAGATGAGAGGTCGGAAAGCCACTGCCTCCAATAACCTCCCCGCTAATATCGCCATTCACATTCTGACATTCTGATGCGCCAGTCATTGAATGCGGCCGATCTGCCTGACACAACTGCGCCTTGTCGGTAACTTCTTCATTTCAAATATTCTTACAAACATAGAGGAAAATTACTGTCTCATCAGACTCGAGTCCCTTCACGGTACCATACTGTTTGAGGTTCCTTTGCATACCTTTAAGTTCACATACCCTACGCCCGACTGTTCTTGGTTTCGGGAAGACGCCTTTCCGCGAAGATGTCGTCTGACTTCTCCCTATTTACTTCCTTGAGATACGATGCCAACCTCAGGCAAGTTCCCTCCAAAGGAATAGAGTACGCTGGATGGAACTACCAGAATGAATCGCCTCTATACATGCTGGACTATCACCGAGACCGAATGCTGCGAGCTGCTATCCATTGGAAGTGGGAAAAAGTGCTTGAGAAACTATCTGGCAACAAAGGTCTGCAGTTGCTCACCAAAGCTGCTGAAGATGCGATTGGACCCGGGGAACCGGAAAATCCGCTGCGATTGCGAATAGTGGTGGCCCAAGAAGGGGAAATCAGTGTTCATCGATTCAACACGCCCGCACTTGCAATGGGCAATCTGTTTCCAAAAACACTCCCAGCCCCTGGCCTTCAACCGACTTCCAGCCAGCCGCAGGTTCCTCCTCGATTCACGGTGGTAGTGGACAATGTGAACTCGTCTCGTTCGGAGTACACGCACTTCAAGACCACGAATCGAGCTGTGTACGATGATGCCCGCACCAGGGCAGGGATTGGATCGATCAGTCCTGCAGATACCGCGGAGGTTCTTATGACGAGCAGAGAAAACAATTCCGTCATGGAAGGAAGTATAACAACGCCATATTTCTGGCGAGGTGGACGCTGGATCACGCCCCCCGTGTCCCGCGCCTTCAGCTGGGAGGATGGAAGCGGGGGAAATGACGGCACAACAAGGCGTTGGGCTCTAGAGCGGTACGCATGCCACATGCCGACAATGTGAAATCCTGATGCTTCAATACTGACATCTGTGACATACAGGGGCTTGGCGGTTGAGCAGGAGATTCAAGCTGATCAGCTTGTCGACGGAGAAGACTGCTACATTAGCAACGGCGTGGGTGGCTTCAGGGCGGGAATTGTAAGCTTGGGAAGGACCAGTTGATAGGGCAGTCATGTCTTGCGCATAGAACCAGAACCGGGAAAAATACGTAGCTCAAGACAAGGTTAATAAAGTGCTGTTGGTGATGCATTAATCCGTAATTCATCCTATTTTCCACTCCCTGTATCCCGAGGGGATTTGGTTGCTTGCTTGCCACGTTCTTGCGCTGTTCGGTGCAGACTCTCTCCGGCACTGCCCCCACTTCCCCTCCCCTCTCTCCCTCTCTCCCACTCCCGCGGGAAGGGAAGGAACAAAGGAGGTGGGGTCGTCACTCAATGCCAAATCGCGTGCCAGGACGCGCCCTTGCAGTCTGACATCGCATGACATTCGACATTCGACAATGTCGACAGTAGTTGCGAGCTGCCCCGCGTGACGAGACGAGAAGATGCCAAGGACGCATTGAACGATTGTGGAAAATCGACTGGAAGACATAGAGTGCCTCGTTGTGCGTGCCATCTGCACCGTGTGGCTCGCCGCATTGCCTGATGCTGCATTCTGGTTCACGGGCAGGGTACCACATGTCACCACGTCTTGTCCCATGCGCCGGCTCTCGCAGTCTCTTCAGGACATGATGTCTTCATCCCGTGGTGTGGAGGGGGAGCCTACAATGGCTGATCTGATTGAATCTGGCCGGCGCTCCTACGAGGCCAAGAGGTACAAACGCGCCTTGGAACAGTTTACCAGGGTGAGTGTTTCTGCAGTGCCTGGACAATTCGAAGCTCCCTGGCTGACATGTATGACAGGTCATGAGAAGCTGTCCCTGCACTAGAGGCGTCAGGCGTGACAGGTGCTCTTGTAAAAACTTTGAAAAAGTGGCTGCCGAGCATGGCTCGATCTTCAAAGAAGCAATGTACAATTGTAAATGTGATGTTGGCAGGACCTTCAACAAGTGCAATAACATACATCATATTCAAGCCTTGGATTTCCGAGCTGCTACATTTGAGGCATTGGAAAAACTTGACCGCGCCATGAAAGACGCCGAATGGATTCTCGAACTGGCTCCCAGGCTTCCTGATGTAAGTAGCCTTGGTCTAGTGTGACGTGTGTGCACTTGCACTGACGAGCAACGACTCTAGGGATACCTTCGTCTGGGGAAAGTTGCGCGGCTGCAAAAGAATCATGAATATGCTTGGAAGATCTATACGGCGGGCATCGAGACAAACAAGGAGCATGCCGTAGGCTCATCACCCAAATTGCAGGTAAGATACTGTCCCATCTCCTGTATTGTTGACGTACCCAACTTATCGAATCTAGCAACTGTATAATGCACGGAAACCCCTGCACCGGCACTTTTCCAGACAAGACCCTCTACGACTGCCCACCGAGATTGTCATGCTGATATTCTCATGTATGGATTTTGTAGAATTACCGTGTGTTCTTCCCCCAATTCCCCCGTCTCAGACACCGACTGCATTCTCATGTAAGGAAAGGTTCTTCGCTAACGTCGCAGCTCAGTCCCTGCTTGGGCGTTTGCAAGCAATGGAGACGCACGCTCACGAGCCCTCTGCATGATCGATTGTGGAGGAACATGATATTTCCCGGTAGAAGCATGAAACGAGCGCCAAGACACGATGTTTTGAAGAAGATGCTGTCCTGGGCAGGAAATGGGGGTGCTAGAAAGATTGTGATACCACTACCCAAGACATTCTTGCTCACTCAACAAAAGTTGATGCTGCTTCTCAAAGCATCGACCGGCTTGGAGCATTTGGAGATTGGCCCGCAATCTGAAGGCCTATTGTTTCCCTCGAATCAGAAGATATGGACAAAGCTCAGGCACGTTTCGATTGACGGTACTGGTGAATCTTCCAAACCTGCCTGGAGCACTGCCAAAGTCCACCTTGGAGGGTTCCCCCTGATGTTCCTCAACAACGCTGCCAGCTCGTTGGAGCATCTCACCGTACTGGGCATTCCGGAACAATGGTACACGACGCAATCAATACCCGTTCTTCCCAAGCTGAAGACTTTGCGGATGAGCAACACCTCCACTTCGCGTGATTCTTTCCCCATAGTACGTCTTTTACCTCGATACCCCATGTAGAATGATAAGAGAGTGAGCTGATACATGGGCGCTTTTCCTTAGTTCTTTCTATCGGATGCCTTCCCAAGACTCGAGCAACTTTGGATAGGTCCAAACATACCAAACCTGGACTCAAATTCCCTGGCCGAATGGCGAGACAAATGGGAGACAATGTGGAATCACCTCAAGGTGCTCATATTCGAGGTGTCGTCCGTGGTTGGGCCAATCTCACAGGTCGAAAACTCGCTCTTGACCCTACGCTGTCTCACATGCCTCAACCGCGGCAATGTTCTACAACACATTCGTTTCGATGTCCCGGCAGAAAACGAGGACCGGCATGGCAGGCCTCGCGTCTTCGGCAGCAGTCGCTATTTGCACACTGATGTTGACTTACCGCAGTACCCAGAATTTCGAAACCTGCATTCCCTCCGGTCCAAATCGTTTTGCATCTCCCCAGATATATCTCGAATGATGTTTTCGGACGCGTTGAACACCGGAACGCTGTCATCGTTCGACATCGTGTTCCCCGTAGAATCGCTCAACGACCGCGTCGGAGACAAGAGCATTCGCCATCTGGGAGAGTACGAATGGATCCGTGGTGCGCAAAGTATCCGATCCATCGGGTGCTATGGGTTTCGATTCCGATCCTATCCCCGGAACGACGAGGACTTACCCCTGCCGCAGTTCCTAGCGAGCTTCCCTCACCTGGAGACGCTGAGCATATTCTCGGAGCATTACGAAGAGGCCGAGTTTGCGAGTGTTGTTGCCGCGATTCTGAAGATTACGCATCTGAAGGCAATTTACACAACCTCTGTCAAGGGCGCAGTCATGGATCAGCTGAGGACGGTGGCAGAGGGCGAGGATGTGAAACTCATATGGGGTCATCAACCACAGGTGTGGCCGGTACCGCTGGAGGCATAGGTGGATGGATGTGTGCATCTTCCTCCGTACAAGCATGTGCAATGTATACCCGAGCTTGAAGTCCGACGCATGGGGAGGGACCATATGAAACGAGAATTTCGCGGGTTCATATGTCAACCGAACGCTTAAAATCTTTACCTCTGAATCCATCATGTAATTTAGAATACGAGATATGACCATGATGCTGCAAAATGACGTGTGAGGCAGCTCCTTTTTTTTTCACCTGCCTTGTCCCTTCTTTTTGAAATTAGATTAAATGCGCCGGCACCCATCCCAATGCTAGTTTTCCCTTATCCAAACTCCTTCCCTTATGCTCGACCGACTTTAAACGACAAGATCTACCTCTTCATGTCAGCGCTCACCGTGGTGCCATGACAATAATGTCTGCGATGTGAAAACAGCAAGAGAGGGAGAGAGAGAGAGAGAGAGAGAGAGAGAAATGAAAAGGGCAAAGATGAAAGATGAAAAGGCACCCACGTCATTCTTCCCGACAGCCACATGATCATCCTCTGCCACTCTCAAGCCCCCAATGCCCTCGACGTACGCAATCGGCGCATCGCCCATGACCTTCCTAGCCACATCACCGACAGTCGAGCCCTTGCTGACGAGGACGCAATCCCTAAACACAGCCTTTGACTCTGAGGCGCCGGAACCAAAGGTGGCCGTGTTGCGGACCGGAAACACGGGCACCAAGCCCAGCAGCTCGGCGGCCCTCGACAAGACCTGCACTACGCCCGTGGACCCGAATCGGTACAGAACCATGTCCTTCAAGTTCTCGAGACGACTGCGATTCTTGTCATCCAATTCCTTGAGCCCGCCACCCTCGGCATCACCCTGCTCGATGAGATCCTCTCTCGTGTCGATGAACTCGCTCCCCTCGACGTACTTGATGTACCCTTGCTTCGCCATCTTGCGCAAGAAGATTTCCGAAACGGCCGAGCACAGCACAATCGTGCTTGGGTCCTGCATCTTGGCAATCTTGGCAATGTTCTTGTCCGCGTCAGGATGGTCAATCTTGTTCAGCGCAATCACCGTCGGGAACTTCTCGTCGACGAACGCATCGACCACGTGCGCGACAGTCTCGTCGGACCATTCCTCCAGCGGCTCTCTCACGCCGGACCGGTCGAGGGCGCGCGCAACCACGGTCGACGTCGAGCCATATCCGGAGAATTGGCCCTGGAGGGTCTCCAGGGCGGTCGCCTTGACGGCGGTGTGGCGTCTGCGCACGCTGGGCCATCGCTGCATGAGGTTTCCCAGGATCCAGGCGACCAGCTCGCTTCGCAGCCAGGCTATGTCGACGGAGGGGTCGTAGCCTCTTGTTTCCTTGCCCTCGGCGTCGACGGTGCCGGAAGCATCGACGACGTGAATCAATGCGTCGGCATGCCGGAGGTCGTCGAGGAATTTGTTGCCGAGGCGGCGGCCTTGATGGGCGCCCGGCACGAGACCTGCTACGTCGAGGAGCTCAATGGGCACGGAGCGACGGCCGCCCTCGCAGGCGCCGTAGTTGGGCTTGCATCGGTCCGAGACGTCGTGACGGGCGCAGGCGCAGTCTATCTGGAGGTAGCCTATTGCTCGTTGAGGGTCGATTGTCGTGAAGCTAGAGGGGAAACGGGTGAGCGGGTTGGACGTGACCGAAGGGGGGGGGACCTACGGGAAGTTGCCTGTGGGAAAGGAAGTAAGTGAGAATAGGTTACTTTCGATTTTACATGCGAGCAGACGATACCCGAGCAAAGAGAGAAAGAAAAAAAAAAAAGAAAGAAGACGTACCGACTTTGGAGGAAGCATCCGTTAAGCTGTTCAGCGTGGTGCTCTTCCCAGCAGACGGTTTGCCCACGAGGCCGATGAGCGGATCGCGAGGCATGGCGACTTGTCGAGCCGTCGCCCGCGGTTGGATCAGAGGAGTACGGAGTACTTTTAAATCAATAATCAGGCACTACTCGGAAATTGGACTGGGAAAATGCCCCACGCCTCATCGGATCGGATCGGGGTTTGTCCGCCAATTCAAGCCCACATCTCTCAGTGCCTACATGTTGGACCGCGAAGCTAGGGTTCAATGTGATGACCTCTATTGAGTTGTCCGACCCTGTAAGAGGCTGCGGACTACGGTCTAAATACCTAAGTACCTATACTATTAGTAGGGTACTAGTATAATAATAAAATATACTATAAAACTACAGAGGCCTTAGAAAATAACTTACGCAAGTGAATTCCTATCTTAGCTAGTTAAATAGTAAGACTATTATATAGTAGGGTTAATTTATGCCCTTATAGGTATAACACACCCCCCTAGGGGACCTTATTTAAGGTTCCCTATAATAATTCTAAATTAATTAAATTAGTTAAATTAATATTATAATATTTAAAATTAATTCTATAGTGTAAAAACATAGTTAATTAGTTATAATCCTATCTAAATTAAGGTTATTATATAATACTTACTCTTTAGGTTCTTTACTAAGCATACTAGTAGGTAGTTATATAAGCCTTAATACCTTATAAAAGCTTATAAAAGCAGTCCCTATAAGAGGCTTTATAAGGCTATTAGTAATTATCTCTTTAGTAATAATCTAGATAATATTAAAGGTTTCTTTTATAATCTCTTAATAAAGCTAGTAGTAATAAATATTTATATACTAAAGCTTTATAATAAGCTTAATAAACTCTTCCTTAAGGAGGCAAATTATCTATATATTATTATATTTAATCTTAAGTGTGTTATTACCTAGGCATAGCCTAACCTCTTAATATAGTTATCTAAAGGCTATAAGCTCTTTACTATAATATAAAAGCGCTAGGAGCTTTGCTTTAGTTAATAATATTATTATAGTAGCTTACCTTCCTACCTTAAAAAGTATAAGTTCTTTAAAGAGCTTTATAATATAGCCTTATAAGCTCTTTCTTATTATAGGATTATTAGTAAAGGAGGTATTACTATATGCCTCTAATTTAGGGTTATTACTACTATATTTAATTACTAGGTTTGCCTATATATACCTATATTTAAAGGCTCTTTTAGCTACTTCTATATACTATAGCCTTAGGTTTTATAGGTATTATAAAAGTTATAAAGCTATAAAAGTAATATTAGGTCTTAAAACTATTATTAGGTATAGTAGGGTTTTAATTAAGGATTAGTATTACTTAAGATCTTAAGCATTAACCTCTCCCTTAAAAGGTTTTAGTAATATAATAGTTATTAGGGCTATTAGCCTTTATTAAGGGATCTTTATATTAAATTTAGTGGTAGCTTTATTCTAATAGGACTTCTAATTAAGCTATACCTTCCTATTAGCATAATCTCTAATAATTTTAATGCCTAGGAACTATTAAAGCTCTCTAAGGTCCTTAATATTATACTTTATAAAGAGTCTTACTCTAAATTTATTATATAGATATGCTTTCCCTTTAGTAAATAAGGTAATAAGGTTATCTATATAGAAAAAGATAATTAACCTATCTTTAATAAACACATAGATATCTTTAAAGAGTTATATAAAGCCTTTACTAATTAGCTAGCTAATTAGCTCTTTTATCTATAAGAGAGGCGCTCTTTATAGCCTATAGACTACTCTAAGGAGCTTTAGATAGGCTTATTTATCTTTATAGCCTAGAGGTATCTTATAGTAAACCTCTTTATTAAGGTCTAAATTTAGGAAAGCTATAATAAAGTTATACTAGTGTGCTTCTAGGTTAAAGTAGTATATAATAGCTATAAATAGCCTAAATATATTAGTAGCTAGAGTTATTACTGTTAGGGTTGTGGAGGCTACGAAGCGACATAGGCAATAGAGGCAATAGCATTATATATAGTAGGACCTACTTAGGGCTTATAGCGCCCTAGCTATAAGGTTGCTATAAGCTAGTTATATAAGCGCAGAGGGGGTATTTAGGCAAAGGTTACACACATAGAATATAGGAGGCTAGAGATTAAAACCCTTAAGTATTACTACTTACCTTTAGCTATTTAGCTATTACTTATCTATACTATTACCCTATTTTATTTATATTTAGCCTAGAAGCCTTAATAAGTTAATCTCTCTTTTCTATTAGGGTAATAGGCTATTAGTAAGGTAAGAATATTAGCACTATAAAGAATAAACACTTACTTAAGGGATACTAATAACTCTAAAGTAAATATATTATATAAAGGTATACCTATAGATTAAAACTTGCTTCTAAAATATAAGTCCTCTTATCTAATTACACTAGAGAATTCCTATATATTAGAACCTATTATTAATAGTAAGGAAGCTATATTAAACTATAGCCTTATATAAGCAAAGATATAGCTATAAATTACTTAAAAAAGGCAAAAACTTAAATAGCTATAGAAAAATTTATAGGAAGTAAATACCCCTCCCTAATTAGTTAATACTAATAAAGGCCTTACTCCTACCTTATAAATACCTTTTACCTAAAACACTACCCTTATTCCCTAGGAAGCATTACCCTTACTTAGACTTTATAAATATAGTATAGTAAAGATATAGCTAAAAGCTTTTATATATAAGGGGGATACCTATAAAAACCTATAGATATTCTTAGCGAATTTAAATATAACCTTTACTATAGATTAAAATATATTTACTAATAATATAATAAAAGTTATATATACTAGTAGCTACCTAGTAAATAAGGTAAAGTAATAGTAAATACACTTTACTACTATAGATAGTTATATAAATTACTAGAGCTATACTTAGGTAAAGTTTATTTAATAGCTAAAAACTAGAGAAATAAATAAAGATAGTTATTACCTAGAAGCTATAGGAATATTACTAACCCTTTATTAAGGTAAGGATTAGTTATTCTAGACTTTTATTAAAGTCTAGGGGAAGGCAAAGGTAAAATTACCTAAGCCTATACCTAAACCTCTAAGAATTACTTAGTTTATATAGTGCCTAAATAGCACTATAAAAAAGTAAGTATTTAGCTAAGAGTACCCTATAAGTTAAAACTACCTTATTAGCTAAGGAAAGAAGGTAAAAGTAGTAACTAGGGAAGAGAAAGGGATCCCCTATAAAGGCTACTAAGAAGGTAACTAAGAAGGTAACTAATAGAAAAGGAGGAATTACTTAGTATCCCTAGAAAAAGAGCTATAGGAAGGACACTATATAAGAGTAAGGGGCTTGCTAGTCTATTATAAGTGTGGAAAACTAGGCTACTTATTAACTAGGTATACTAAACTAGACTATAGCATTTACTAGAAAAACACTTACACTACTAAGACACACTAAGCTAGCACTAAGCAAGCTAGGAGTTACTTAAATATAAATAAGACCCTAATTAGCGTAGTAAAACCCTAGGAAAATGCTCTTAATATAACTTAACTTAATAAGAATAGTCTTCTAGACCTATAAATTTATATAAATATTAAGTTATATTAAGATAACCACTAGGTAGTAATACTAATGCTATTTAACCCTAGCACTATATATTCCTTAATTTACCCTAATATACTAATAGACCTTAATTAGTTAAAAGTGTAACCTTATAATAATATGCTTAAGAGTATATTAGGTAATATTATGCTATATTAAGGGATTTTAAAGAAAATAGTATTAGTTAGGGATAGCATAGGCTATATAAAGATATACTAACTTAGCTACTATATTACTAATAGTAGCGAAAAATTAGTCTTAGGAGTTAATTAGGTAAGAGAGTATAAGCCTATAATAATATCTTAGAAAGACAGACTTTAAAGACACCCTATAATAAAGAAACATATCTTATTAGTAGTAGGGTTATAGGATAGTTAGAAAGTAGCAAAATATATATCTATTATAGTAGTACTTAACCTATAGGTAATGCATATAATTAGATACATAGCTACTATTAGACCTATAGTAAATAAAAAGGAAGGAAGTAGTAATAATATAATAATAAAACTAGCTAATAAACCTAAGAAAGTAAAACTTCTAAAAGCTTATAAGGAGTTTAAAGATATGTTTTTAAATAAAAAGGCTAGTACCCTTCCTAGCTTAGGTAGCTATATATATGCTATTAAATTAGAAGAAAGAAAAGCACTACTATAGGGTCTAATATATAACCTAGCTAAGAAAGAGTTATAGGTGCTTTATAAGTACCTAGTAACTATATAGGAATATAGATAGATCTAAAGATTAGTTAGCCTAGTAAGCGCCCTAATCCTTTTTATGCTAAAAAAAGGGGGAAAGCTATAACTATATATAGATTATAGGGGCCTTAATAAGATTATAGTTAAAGATAAGGCCCCTTTGCCCCTAATATTAGAAATCTTAGATTAACTAGGGGGTGTAAAGATTTTTATAAAGTTAGACCTTAAAGATACATACTATTAGCTACGTATTTACAAGGGTAATAAGTAGAAAATAGCCTTCTAGTGTAAATATAGTTACTTTAAGTATCTTATAATACTATTTAGGCTTATTAATACGCTAGTATTCTTCTAAGAGTATATTAATAAAGCTTTAGAAGGCCTTAATAATCTTATTTATATTATCTACCTTAATAACACCCTAATATTTAGCTATAAGATCTTAGAGCATAAGGGCAATATTAAAAAGATTCTTAAGAGATTTTAAAAGGCTAACCTTTTTATTAATTTAGATAAGTACTAATTCTCTATTAAGGAGGTTAAATTCCTTAGTTACATAATCTTACTAAAAGGAATTTTAATAAACCTAAGTAGGGTAAAGGCAATTATAATATAGCTAATACCTATCTATGTGTTTAATATCTAATCTTTCCTTAGGTTTACTAAATTCTATAGGTGTTTTATTAAGTTATATAGCAAAATAGTTATCCTATTAATAAACCACTTATATAGCAACTAACTAGTAAAGTTTAAGCTAAATAATAGCGAGCTAGTAGCGTTTAGGGAACTATAAAAGTTATTTTAAGAGGCTTTAATTTTAGTTTACTTTAACCTAATATTACTACTATAAGTAAAGACTAATGCCTCTAGATATGTAATTAGAGCTATCCTTATAATGTTAGTGCTAGGTTACTAGCACCCTATAGCATTTATATTAAGAAAGTTAAAGGACGCTAAATTACGCTATATAATACTAGACATAAAGCTACTAGTAATTTAGGAGGCTTTTTAGACTTAGAGGCACTACCTTACTTACTTAGTGCACCTAGTTACTATAATTATAGATTACCTAAACTATAAGTACCTTATAATAAAGCCTAAGCTAACTAGTTACTAGGTTACTATATTAGATAAGCTATGCCTATTTAACTTTACTATTAAACACTAGGTAAGGAAGCTAAATCCTACTAATCCTTTATTATAAAGGTTAGACTATATTAGTAAGGAAAGAAAGGCTAAGGCTTTTATATCTTAGTTACTAACCTTCCTTACTAAGTTTACTACTATTAGGCTATAGGGGCGCTACATTAGTAATAGCTTAACTACTAGTTAGGTATATTTATAGTATATTAGGTTTATAGTTAAGAAGTAGTGTAAGAGTAATAGTAACTTAGTAAGTACCCTATGTTTATGCTTACTACCCCTTAATAGCAAAGTAATAACCCTAATAGTAAGTAAAAAAACCTTTACTATATTAATCTTTACTAGGCTAGGTAAAAGGCCTAAGTGTATAGTAATAAAGCTATAGGATTATAGTAATTAAACCCTACTAGCTAGTTTAAGAACCTCTTCTATAATCTTTACTAGCTATAGAAGTATAGTAAGTAAGTTAACCTTTACTATATTAACTTTACTATACTAGTTAAAAAGTCTAAGAGCGCTACTAGGGAGCTATATACTTATAGTAGTATTAAGGTAAATTACGTAATAGTAGGTATAAGAACCTCTTTTATATTAATCTTTACTATATTTATAAAAGTAATAGTAAGTAAGAGAACCTTTACTATATTAATCTTTACTAGGTTAGTTAATTTATCTAAGAGCGCTACTAGAGAGCCACTAGGCTATAGTAGTGTTATAATAAGAATCTTAGTAGTTTAGAGAACCTCTTCTAAGTTTAACTCTAATATTAGGAGTAAGGCAACGGAATTAAAAGCCCTAATTTAAGTCTTATTATTAGAAGCGTAGTAAGGGGATGCCTTTATTACATAGCAAAAGTTATTACTAATAAGTAGTAACTTTAGTGCGTTAAGACTATAGTTAATTAGTCCCTCTAAGCTAGAGGCTAGAGAGCTATAGACATAGACTATAAGATCCTCTAAGTTACTAATATATAAAAATTATGTTTTTATTCCACTAGGATTACAGAAAGAAATTTTACTATTAACCTATAATAATCCTATAGTAAGTTATTAAGGGGTTAGTAAGACCCTTTATTATATTATAGGCTAATATTACTAGCTATTAATAAAGAAAGACATTAAGGCATATATCTAGTCTTATGTTAATTATTAAGTTTTAAAGCTAAGGTTATATAAGCCTTATAGTAAGTTAGCTATGTTACTAGTGCCTAATTGCCCCTTCTAAGAATTATTAATAGACTTTATTATAGGCTTACTACTAGTAAAGGATTAGAAGTTTTAGTTATATAATGTAATTTTAGTTATTATAGACTAATTCTTAAAGTATAGTATTTATATACTAGTGTTTATATAACTAACTAGTAATAGCCTTACTATAGTGTTCCTTAAGAATATTTTTAAAGACTATAGCGCCCTAGAAGGTATTATTATAGACTATAGGTTAATATTTACTAGTGGATTCTAGAGGACTTTCTGCTACCTTATTATAATAAAGCAGTGACTAAGCACTGCATTTTACCCCTAAATAAATAGGTAAATAAAGTAATTAAACTAGGTTTTTAAGCATTATCTAAGAGCCTATACATGCGCTAAATAGGATAATTAGGTAGAATATTTGCTAATAGTATAGTTTGCCTATAATATAAGTAAGCATAGTAGTTATAGCCTAACGCTAGTAAAGGCACTATAAGGGTATAACCTAAGGGGACTATATTAGGCTATCTTAATGCCTAACTTAGTAAATAACTAGGTAGAAAATAAAGTCTTAGAATTAAGATAAAGACACTTAGAGATTAAGTAACTACTTTATAATATATAAGTATAGTAAAAGAAGTATTATAATTATAAGAGAATACTAATAGAGTTTAAGGTTAGGGACTATATTTTGCTATTTACTAAGAATATTAACCTAAGATAACTAAGCTAAAAGCTTATAGCTAAGTACCTAAGGCCCTATAAAATTAAGAAAGTGGTTAGTAATTATAGCTTAGCCTATTAATTATAATTACTAGCTAGCTTAAGACTTTATAATATGTTTAATATTATAAGCCTTAAACCATTTAGAGGGGATCCTACTAGCTATATAAATATGTCCTTACTATAAGATAATATTAAGGATAATAAAGAAGAGTTTAAGGTTAAGAGAATTATCTTATATTAGTATAATAGAAAAAGCGGAAATTCTTAGTAAAATAGAAAGGCTATAATAGCTTAGAGAATTTATAGGTATTAAAAAGAGATTTTATTATAAGGGATATTATAAATAATTATAAGTAGTAATTAAGTAGCTAGTTTATAAGATATTATTACTTTAGTAATTTAATATATAAATTTTATAATATAAAAAGTTATATTCTCTTAAAGCAAACTACTATATAGCTACTAAGCACCTATTACTCTATTATTATATCTACTGCTATATTTTCCTTTATAATAGCTATAGAAGCTTTATTATTAGAGAACCTCTCCTTATCCCTATAAATAAAGGAATAAAGCTCTTTAGGGAGCTTAAAGGGGCTAATATAAGTAAGAAGCTATAAAGCATAGGCTATAAACTAGCTATAAGTTAGTAAAGTAAAAGCTATGCTAGAGATAATAGGACTTACTATAGAAGCATTTTAAGCTATAAAGCGTAGGCTATTAGTAATATTAATCTAGACCTTAAGGTTAGTAGCATTAAATAGCTATAATATTACTACGCGCTTATTAGCGTTTGCCTTATAAGTAGCTTCTATAGTTAGATAGGCCTAATAAACTCTCCTATAGTAATTTGCATTCTTTATAGTAAGGAGAGCATTATATAATTTATATTTCGTGCGCACTAAAGCCTAGTAATAAGTTAGCTCTAACTAAGTTACTAGAATTAATAATCTTACTAGGGATAGATAGTAATAGGTGCTATTAGGAACCTCCTTTATAACCTTAAAGAACTTATAATAAAGTATTATAATTCTTATAGGATACTAATAATAGGTTAGCTAGCAAAGAGTAGTAGCCTTAAAGAGGCACTTATACTAGTATATATTTTATTATTTTTTATATAGTAAGCGCACTTTAAGGAATTACCTATCCTAAGTTAGTATTATAAGAGTAGGGAGGAGTAGCTTAGTTATACTAGGGGAATAATACTTATTAGGAATTAGCTTCCTATCTATAATATACTAAGGTTTAGCTCTATTATCTTTAGGGGTAATTACTAGATTACTACTTACTAACTATAGTAAAGGTAAGGAATTTTAATTATACTACTTAGTAAGTTAGTAGCTATAACACTATAAATAAGAGGTAAACTTACATAATGTTTTTAAAGCATATAAAGCCCTCTTATAAGGGGATTTTTCTAGGGCAGCGCTAAGGGTCCTAGAGTTATTAGGCAAATAGAAGATATTATAACCTATTATAAGTTAGTAGTAAGTAAGTAGAAGCAAAGCAGTAAGATACTAACTATAATACTAACTATAAGAAGCAAAGAGATAATAAGATAATAAGGAGGAAGACTCTAATAATATTAGTAACTACTAGGTAGTAGTAGTAAGAACGCTACTATAGGGCTAGTAAGGCTAACTTATAAATTTAATATTAAAAAGTAAGAGAGATAAGGAGGAAAGGAAGAGAGAAGGAGGGGAAATTTAGTCTTTTTTATATTAACTATAGACCCCTTAAGTAATTTATAGGTAGTAAAGTAAGCTATAGGTTAAAAAGCTAGCGTTATAGCTATTAATAGCTAAAGTTATAGCTAACTACACATACCTAGTAAGCTTATAGTAACTTTGCTAGAACTTATAATTAAATACACCCTAATATAGTGTCTAATACCCTATCCTTTTAGCTAATAAGAAATATAATATAGGGTATTTACTTTTATAGACTAGTAGGAATAAGGATATAAGTTTATAAAGTAACTCTATAGCTATAACTATATTATAACTAGAGCTTATAGGTAAGGTAGGAATAATAGCTAGACCTATTATTAATAGGGCTATTATCTCCCTATATCTTGCGTTAGGATATGTAAGGTAAGAATTATATAGGAAGTTTAAAATAGCGAGTTTACACTAACTAGGTAGTAAGTATAATTAAGGGTAATTATAAAGTAAAGAGGGTACTATATTAGGGTTATAGAGGCTATAGAGCAATATAGGTAATAGAGGCAATAGCATTAAGTATAGTAAGACTTACTTAGGGCTTATAGCGCCCTAGCTATAAGGTTACTATAAGCTAGTTATATAAGCGTAGAGAGGGTATTTAGGCAAAGGTTACACACATAGAATGTGGGAGGCTAGAGATTAAAACCCTTAAGCATTACTACCTACCTTTAGCTATTTAGCTGCTACTTATCCATACTATCACCCTGTTCTATTCACATCCGGCCTAGAAGCCTTAACAATTACTTAAGTTAATAGATAACTCTTTAGTTAATAATTCCTAAGAACATAGAGATAAGCTTTATATTATAGGAGGTAGCCTTGCTTATCTAATTTATAAGCAAAGACCTAAGTAAGGCCTAGAGGCTTTATATATAAAGGAACTTTATTTCTAAATACCTTTATAGCTACCTTTTTTATTAATAATCTTATTATATTCTTTATCTTCTACTTTTTAGAATTCCTTTTCCTTTAGATAACTAGCTAAATTATTATAATAAGCTAGAGAAAGGGGAAGCCTTAATATATAAGGCTTTTCTTTGCTCTTAGGTTCTAGATTAAAGGCTATAGTAAATGCTTTAAGATTATTATAATCTTATAGATTTGTTAATATATTATAACTATTACTACTATTAGGTAGGTTAAGCAAATTATTAATACTTAACAGTGTGTAATTTATTAAACCTAGAAATTATTTAGGTGAATTTAGAGGAGTTAGTAGATTTGTTTCTTAACTCTCTTTTTCCTTTTCTTTATAGTCTAATTAATTATAACTATTAAGAGTTTTATCCTATTAAAGCTAATTAAGTGGTTATTATAGCAATAGTAGGTACGCTATTTGTGAAAGCCCTATATTAAAGCTTTTATCCTTATTATTATTAACTAGCTCTTTAAGGGAAGCGTTTTTTAACCTCTTTTACACTTAGTAATAGGCCTCTTTCTTAAGCATAGAAGATTAACTTATTAAAGGTAATATAACTTAATAAGAACTAGTAGCTTCTCTTTATTATTAGCACCTAAATTAGGTATTGCGTAGAGGAGACGTAACTAGCTAGGTATCTAATATAAGCTCTCTATACAAGCTTTAGACCTACCTTATAAAGTCTACTTTATATTATTATAAATGCTTTATAACTAAAGGCTTATAGGTAAGTTATAAAGGCCTCTGGATTCTCTAGTAAGTAACTCCATTAAAGCTTATTCTCTCTTAACTACCTATTTAACGCTTATTAAGGGGATTGCTAGTTAAGTAGCTTTTAAGGCATATAGTTTAAGATATAAATAGCTACTTTAGTAGCTATAGGCTAGAGATCTTCTAGGAAGGCTAATTATATTATAAGAGTTATTATAACCCTTATTATCACCCCCCTAGACTATTTAGCGTGCCTATTTTAATGTAAGTAAGCTAGGCTAGACTTCCTAATAATAATGCCTTTATTTATAACCTCTTCTTCTTATTTTTTAGTCTAGAAGGCAGTCTCTCTATTAGTTATTATAACCGCGATGTGGATGCTATATACCCTTACGTATATAGCTTCTAACTAATTAAAGTAAAGCGTAATATCCGTTTTTAATAGGATTATAAAGATATAGTATAATCCTATAGCTTTATAGGTAAAAAGAGCAATATATTAGTCTTTATTATACCCTAATAATTAAGCAAAGAGGTTAAAAGAGATTACTTAGAGTGGCCCTAAAGGTAACGACCCTGCCTATAACGCTTATAATATTTGCCTCTATGCCTTAGCTATTTAATAGACCTTATATTTCCTTACGCTCCTTTCCTTTAAAGGGATTTAAAGCTTTTTAAGCACTTAATCTATTATATTCTCACTTAGATACACTAATCTAGTATGCTATAGGTCTGTAAGCGTTATTATTATAGCCTTTAGGTCTCTTAAATCTCCCTTAATAGCGAAGATATCTAATAGGCTTAAGCCCTCTATATATAGCTATGTACTAATAATCTAAGTTTAAAATATCTCCTAATTACCTCTTGCTAGGTTAGTAACCCTTCTAGTAAGGTTATCCTACCTTATTCCTTTCTTTATAAGTAACTAAAAAGATATAAGGTTTATAAAGAATAATAGTTAGTACTAGGCCTTTAATAAGGTAAGGGTCTAGCTATCTATTAAGATAATCTAAGCTATGCTAACGCCGTAAGCCTTAGTAATACTATAACTAGCTTAAATTCTAGGTTATTAACTATAATTAAGGTCTATAAACTAGCGTTTATTATTAAAGATATGGATTAAAGTGCTACTATTAAGTATAACTTATAATTTGCCCTAGGCAAGGAAAGCCTCTAAAGACTCTAACTCTTCTATAGCTAAAAACGCTATATTAACTTCTTTAGGTTCCTTTGCGCTATTATCCTTTAACTATGCGTTATATACCTTCTTTATATTATTAGGCTAATAATTTATTACTTCTTTTGCTTTCTTTAATAGCTCTTTATTAACTTTCCAGTCCTTTATTAGGTAGAGTGCCTTATAGACCTTCTATAAGTCTCTTAATTTCTTTACCTTATACTTCTTATAGTAGATATAGTCTTTCTTTACTAACTTCTTTGCTTTATCCTTTACTTCCCTATTAAGAGTTAGCTTAGCTCTAAAGGCATTATTAGACTTTACCTAAGATCTCCCTTAAGCTTTAATTAAATACCTAATTTTACTTATAATACTATAGAAATCTAGGACCTTTCCCTTACTCTTTGCTATATAAATTAATAAGTTAACTTAAGCTAAGATAGTAAGGAATTATGCCCTAATAGCATTATTAATTATCTTAATAGGTAAGTTACCTTTAGTAATAGGGTAGTTTACTTAGAAGTATCTCTTATAGCTAATTAAAGATCTATAAGCTACTTATTAATATTAACCCTTAAGAGGTTTTGCTTAATAGTCTTATTAAAATTAACTTTAGCGTAATACTTAATAGTCTTACTTAAGGGTATTATATTCCTTATAAGCTCCTTAAGCTTATTATAAAGGGATATATGCCTTAAGGTTATTTACTTATATTTAGGACTAAGCGTTATTATAAACTAAGTATAATACTCTTATAGGGCCTTTATAAGGCTCTAGAATTAGCTATTAAATACCTAATAATAACCACTAAGGACTACAAACTAAGCGCTATCTTTAGCATTATTAGGTTATTAAGGGTACTAAAAATAACTCTTTCTAGCTATATTATAATATTTAGAAGAGCTTTCCTAGGGTTACTGCCTATTACTAACTACTATTCTATTGCTTTATAAGCGTATCTAAACTCCTATAGTATTTATTATAGATAATTAATTCTATGTAGCCTTTGCTACTCTTCTCTTTGCTAGAGTTCTATTTCCTATAAGGATTAGAGGCTTAGGAGGGTAATCTAGCTATATAATTAAATTAGGATTAATAAAGACCTAGATTCTATCTTTAATAGCTCTTGCCTTAACTATCTTATACTATAGGTCCTAGTGGTAGGGCTCCTATAGCTTAATAGCTAGCTTATTGCTCTTAGAAGACTCCTTAGATATTATAAGGATGCCTATAGTGTTATTATTATTAAACTAATAGATAGTGATATTAATCCTAGCGTGCTAGGGTTGCCTAATTATAATATTAATAAATTAGGCCTCTCTTTTGCTATATTTATACTAATTATTTAAAGATTAAATAATAGGTTAATTTAAAGAGAAGAGTACTAATTTAGAAGAAAGGTATAATTATTATAAACACCATGTAATTACTACTATGTTAGACCACGAAGCTAGGGTTTAATGTGATAACCTCTATTAAGTTATCTAACCCTATAAGAGGGTGCGGACTATAGTCTAAATACCTAAGTACCTATACTATTAGTGGGGTACTAGTATAATAATAAAACATACTATGAAACTACGGAGGCCTTGGAAAATGACTTGCGCGGGTGGATTCCTGTCTTAGCTAGTTGAATAGTGAGACTATCGTGCGGTAGGGTCAATTTATGCCCTTGTGGGTGCAACACTACATTATTCTTCCCAAACCGAACAAACCGAACGGTTCTCCCCGTCCATTATGGACGTGCAAGACGCTGTCCTATCAATCGACCTATTCTCTTCCAGGGTGATGCTTTTTGCTAGATGCTAGGAGAAAAAGATTTTACTGTAAGCTACCAAGCGGCGCACAAAAATACGGAGACTGTAAAGGTAAGCCCCGCTAATGACACCAGCAAATATAGAAGGATACACTACAGCCTACAGCAGGTAGATTGAGATGAAGTTGACAACTAAAATAAGTTTTTTTATACCTTGAAGCTATTTAATGATTTTTAAAAAAAATTATTCTCAAGTTATGTACTATATATTATAGAGGAGGGGCCCGTTTTCCGTAAAGGCGCGGTGACTGTGTTAGAGTAGCCAGGTGACCGTCACCATTATGTAAGCGGCAGGCCATTCTTACTCACGTCGACGCCATCCTGAGCGCTATTTTTGTCCCTCCTACATCCTACAGCGCGCTAACAGCGCTGTCCGCCGCCCTCGCGACAACTTTTTCGCTGATACGCTTGTGGATGTCGACACCCTCTAGCACTCTAGCACCCTGACAGAATCGAATGCGACACGTTACGATCTTCGCTCAATGTTGAGTTTCTCACCCGCTGCCAGCCCTCTCGACACGCCTCAAGCCCGCTGCTAAGATGCCAGACCGCTAGCGAGACACTTACTGCGCTCCGTAAGCTGTCCATGACCTCGGAAAGAGCTTTGTGAACCGCCGATACGAGCCTCCACGATCGCTACGAGTCACCACTGCCGCAAAAGCGCCGACGTACTGGAAGGACCTGCGACAAGACGACACCTCCAGGAGGACGGTGCTGCAGGGGAGCAGGGCTGGCAGCTGGTAGGTAACGGGGGTGAAAGCCATTCATGTGGTTCACAGAGGTGATGCCTGGTGCTTAAGAGCGCGACTCTTGAAGCTTGCGTTCGGATGTAATATCGGATGTAATGTGAAGTGGTGAGGAGTGTTGCATCGACAAACTGAGACCGAGGTGACATCTATGAACAAGTGCATCTCCGTATCCGTATCCAACGGGCCGATCGTAGAATGTTACGGCCATGTGTATATGTATGAGATAATAGCATCCATATTGCCTTGTACATCACCTTCGTTCCTTCCTTGGATTGAAGCGGGCTGAAGCTTCCTCCCTCTCCGATCTCGGCAAGTGGGGTTCTCCTCCGAACAAGCCGTCCCCGACTTCGCTCTGCCATATATTTTGTCGAATATATTCTTCAATTCGGTCTTCAATTCCTTTTCCACTCGCACTTCCTACAAAATCCCTCATTGCCCATTTTTTGAACATTTTTCCTTATTAGTTGGGTTGATACGAACACGTCCGTCTTTGAAGAAACGCAAGCCTCCTTCGTCATAACTCTAAACTTCTGACTTTCTCCGCCGGACCTCTTACCTCCCGCCTCGTCTTCAACTCATTCTCGTGCTTCATCACACAAGCCCGACCCTTCTTTGGACGAACTCCGTCGGACAAGTGTTGCAACCATGGCGGAACACAACATTGTTGTTTTTGCGGGCGACCACTGCGGCCCAGAGGTGTCGACTACCCCCGAGCTTTCTCAGCCTTGATTCTGGACGGAGAGAGGCTGACTTTGGTTATTTGACAGGTTGTTGCTGAGGCAATCAAGGTACGAGTCTGGTATTTGCGACCTGAAGTTGAGCACGTCTGACGCAGGATTCAGGTTATCAAGACGGTCGAGGAGCTGAGCCCGACTGCTGGCAAATTCAATCTGCAGGACCACCTGCTCGGAGGGGTAAGTCGTCCCCCGACGACGGATCACACGGGCCCAAAGACATCCACGAGAGAAGTCTCTTGCTAACCTCGGCGTTTCTCCCCAGTGCTCCATCGACCAGACCGGCACCCCCCTTACAGACGAGGCCCTCGCCGCCGCCAAAGCCGCCGACGCCGTGCTCCTCGGCGCCATTGGCGGCCCCAAATGGGGCACCGGCGCCGTCCGCCCGGAGCAGGGCCTCCTGAAGCTGCGCAGTGAGATGTGTGCCTATGGAAACCTTCGTCCCTGCTTCTTCGCCTCTGACGCCCTCGTCGAGTCCTCCCCCCTGAAGGCGTCCGTCTGCCGTGGCATCGACATGATGTTAGTCCGGGAGTTAACCTCAGGACTGTATTTCGGAGAGCGCAAAGAGTACGATGGGCTGAATGCGTTTGACACTACTGTTTACACGAAACCAGAAATCGAGCGTATCGCGCGGCTGGGCGGCTACTTGGCCAGGGCTAGGGGAGACTCGCGGGTCATCTCGCTGGACAAGGCGAACGTGCTAGCGACAAGCAGACTCTGGCGTCGTGTGGTTGAGGAGGTCTATAAAAACGAGTTCCCCGATCTGAGGGTCGAGCATCAGCTTATTGACAGCGCGGCTATGATTATGGTCAAGAACCCGACGCAGCTGAATGGCGTTATACTAGCGCCCAACTTGGCAGGTGAGCGAGGCCCCTCGTCCACCTCGAAAGCGGTTTAGCTAACGAGTTTTCAGGGGATATTCTCAGCGACGAGGCGAGCGCCATAGCTGGAAGCATAGGGCTCCTCCCGAGCGCGAGTCTCTGCGGGATTCCGGGCTCTGCAGTGCCTTCCATCTGTGAACCGATTCATGGTGAGACTCCTATCCTCCACTCGAGCCCATATGTAGACATCAGTCGCTAACGCAGATGATAGGCAGCGCGCCGGACATATCAGGGAAAGGGATTGTCGTGCGTTAAGACCCCGTTTCGGGCGATTCCTATCCATTCGCTGCAAATACAGAGCTGACATGATTTCCAGAATCCCATTGGCGCCATCCTTTCCGTGGCCATGATGTTCCGGTACTCTTTAAATCTCGCCCATGAGGCTAAAATCGTCGAGGACGCGGTCCGCGCCGCCATCGACGCCGGGCTGAGAACTAAGGACATGGGCGGCAGCACGGGCACCGCAGAAGCAGGAGATGCCATCGTTGCTGAGCTGGTTAAGATTCTTAAGGCGTGAGATGTGAACTCTCAGTGAATAGAAGTCAGATTACAGCGGGTTTTTAAGTCGGCTATACTATGGGCCAGATGCCGAGTTCGAGTGAGAAATTGAGTTGAAAATCAAGTGAGACTTGTTAGCACCCAAACTAGCAGGAATACCGTCTTGTATCTTTTTGACTCAATAACGTCTAGCCCTCAGTGGACGTGCTCAAGCGCGATGGCAGTGTCCGCCATCATCCTGCTGATCTTGCCTTTCGCTTCCGCTCTAATACGCTGAACACATGGCTTCACGAAGCTCCAGAGTTCCAGCCCAACCATTACATGGCGCTAGTAGTGCAGATACGATATTTTTTTTTTATCGAGAGTCCAGCACAGAGACTGCACTGCAAGCACGGTTACAGGGCGGTCCACCAGGCTATATAGTGTCCAACATACTAACACATACTAACCCAGTCGATACGGGCCTGGCGCAGGCCACACGGAGCCACACGGAGCCACACAGCGGTACAACATATGAAGCAATTCTATTTTTGGACCTGGGTGGTTCACGCCATGTCAGGTTTTGCATCTTCAGAGTGGAATGTTATAATGTTATCGGTAGGGTGATGGCTGCGGGCGGTGCAAGTCGCGAGGCGCGTTTCATCAGGCGCCCGCCCCCATACTCCCCGCCAATCAGAACATTTGTCGCGCCGTCATCTCTTCAATATCCCATCCAATACCGCCGCGAGCACCAGACGAAAAGCCTGGATTCGTAACAACGCAGATCAAAACGTGGGGCCTCACCGGCGATGCTGATACATTTCGTCAAGGAGCCTCTGCCTTCCGCAACGCCAGAGATTGGGCAAAAATTCAGAGAGATAATGCTATTCAGCAAGCGAACCAAAGAGCAACAAGACGGTACATTCCGTCACTCACAGCAGGCGGCGCTGGTCTTAGCTTGCAAGATGAACCCTCTGGTGAGGATAGTATTGCAACCAGTCAGGACACAATTTTAAAACCTGGTTCCCGTATATCACAATTATATGGCTCTGATACATCAGCTGATGAATTATCGATGGATTTTGGGGATTTTCTCCCGGCAAAGCGTACTAAATCAAGGTCACGATCTCCGCGGAAGAAACAGTAGGACAGTTGGCAGAGTTAAGTGGTTCCGTCCTATTAATGGACAAGACCTCAACCTGGCAGGTATCAAACAACAGTTCGAAGAATAGAGAGTATCGAATTATCTCAAGGACACAAACCCTTCATACATTGTCATCATTCATGACTGTCGGTCAGTGCTTGATCTAGATGCTCAGCTAGATTGCACATTTCCGCCTATCGAATCTGGCGTAACCTGGTAGACTAATTTTACGTTCATCAACTTAGGCGAGCGCGCTTCTAAGCTGCAACTCTAGATATTTCGAACAAACGAACCATAGTTTTGAATGGAACCTCGAAATAGCCGGCTATTATGTTCGCTTGTCACATGATTCATTTGAACTGCTTTGCAATACCAATTCTCTCAGCTCCTTATCGGCTTCTTGCACCTCTCTCCAGTCATAAAAGCCAAATTGTCGCTCATCTCCGGTCCCATCCATCTCATGCCAGAAACGAACCCTGCTACCGAAGTGTTTCTTTGCAATATCATGAACGCCTCTGATGTATTGCTCAGCCTGCGTAGTGAGCCGTCCGCTAACCTTGGAGCTAAAACGAAGGAAGTAGTTGCACCAGTCCGCACTGCTAGGTAAATGCGGGCATTCACCGACCATGAGCCAGACGAATCCCTGACCGAGGTCGTGAGAATACCGGTGGTCATTGGGCAAAAGAAGGACTTTGCCATCAGCGCGACGTCCTTGGTCGTCATAGACGCCGTCATATCTGCTGATGACTTCATCAAGAAATTCCTGGTACGCTTGCTTATTTGCAGCATTTACCTCCAGCCGTGGATAAACGTCGAAGCCGCAATCAAACCCCATTGTGAATGGAGCGAACGTCGAGGACTGATAATTATGTGGCGATACAGTGCTGCCCTGTGGCAAAATACAAGATCAGAAGAAGTGGTAACTGTGCAGTGATTTGGTGGCAAAGAGCGATGGAAAGAGAAGATCATCGATGATGTAGAATTGCTATCTAGGAATTCGGGATCCAACAGAGGAAAAAGGAAGCTTATTATAAGCTTCAAATCTATCAATCTAATGAATCTAGGTCTTCAAACGAAGCCTACGATGAAACGCGATAACAAACGCGATGCGGGAAGTAACATCGCGGTGCGGGGGAGGCTGCATCGTCAAACGAAGAGAGGATGACGAGGCTAATGCCTGAGGCTGCGATGTGAGGCTGTGAATGTCCTTAACAGGAGGCATTGGCAAAACGGTGGAAGGACGAGTGAGGGATGGGCCCGGAGCCGTGAAGTAGTACCAAAAATGATAGGGATAATGATAGTTGTATTATCTCGTTACCTAGCTACTAAGAGTCTATAATAATATTACCTCTAATTACCTAAGCTATTCCTTACCTTAATAGGCTAGCCTATTTTAAGATAGTGTTAACTATAATACTATAAGGTAATATTTTAATTATTTTACTAAGCTATTCTCCTTCTTAATTATCTTTCTTTATCTCTTAATAATTTTATATTTTCTCTCTAAATCCTAATTAGCTATATCCTATGTATTTAGTCTTAGTAGTTATAGCCTTTTATAGTATAGGATATATATCTTTAGATTATTAATATAAATCTGTTAACTATACTCTTCCCCTAAAGGTTTAATCTTATATAATACTAATAATAACTTATTTTATACTATAAAAAGCTTTTCTTAAATCTTATAAAATTTCCCCTTTAACTTGTTTTCCTTATTTATCTTTTTATATACTTAATTACTAACCTTAACCTAATATAGGGGTTTTAAAGGGTTTTCTTTAATACTAGCCTTTTAAGTTTAAACTAATTTCTTTCTTTTCTCTTTTAAATTAAGATACTATAAGTTTATTTCGCCCGCCCCTTGGCAAGGAGGGAGGCGCCTAGGAGACGGTTCGTCTCCGCCATTCGCGCGTCTAGACAACGCAGCCAAAAGATAGTCTTATTATGTTAGTCCCTAGTGGACCTAGAACCGCCTTAGTTAAGGCCTGCTACTAACACAAACTGTTTCTTTTTGCTTTAATTTTTAGCGTATAATTTCTTAATATAGGCATTAAAGTCCTTAGGGACCTAGAGAAACAGACAAATTAGCACTAATTTAGAGCTAGAATAAACCCACTAAAGAAGCACTTACTTTTACACTACTAGTAATCTTAGCTAATATTTTAGTTAGCCACTAATGCTCTGCCTAATATCTAGTAATTTTAACCTATTAAACGGATTAGCGATAGCGCTAGCCTAAAAGTAATAATATTAAAACCTTTTTATAACTACTATTTCTAACCTAATAATTAAAATAGGTATTAGTTATAGCCTCTAACTAGATAGATTAGCCTTACTACTACGTTAGAACTAAAGAGAAAATATACTAATAATATTATAGTACTAATAGCCTAGAGTCTTAACAGACTATATATAATAAGATATACACTAGAACTATTAAGGCTTGCTTAACTATACTAAATTAGCGTTAAAATAGGCCTAGCGCTAGAGTAAAGGAGACTTACCTAAAGCTTATATTTAAGCGCTTACTATAACTACTTTAGGGTAAGTAGCTTCTTTAGATAATAAAGAGATAACTTAGGTTCCTAGATAGATTAGCACTTAGTTTATATAGAAATAGAAGTGGACTTACTAGTAATGCGAATTAGGAAGGGGATATTTTTATAATAGTAAGAATATGCGTATAAAACTACTGTAATTATTAGCTTCTAAACTAGCTTTAACTTAGGATAGGGCCTATAGGTTCTTAAAAGAAAAAGAGGAAAATAACCTATAAAAAAGTGTAATATAAGAGAAAGGAAAAAGGTGAGGATTCTAAGGGGGGAAGAACTCTTCTTATAATCCCTAAGGGGGGGGGGGGCTATAAGTTATTATTATAAATATAAAGATAATATACTAAAATTATAAATAAATAAAAACTCTAGTAATAGAAAAGCGCTAACACTAAGGTAACTATAGGCTAGCCTTACCCTCCCCCTCTAAAAGTTTTATAAAACTAGGTACTTTAAGTTTATAAATAACCTAGGTTAGAAAAGAGGTAGATTTAGCTAAAAAGTAGGGTAATAAAAGAGTTAGTAATACTATAAGAGAAAAGTGAATTATTATTATAAACTTAAATTCACTTTGTAAGCGGTAATATTAATTAGGCTAGCACTAGCGCGGAGAAGGGCTAGGACCTAGGCAAAGGAGGAGAGTTAGTAGTCTATCTAACTTAAAAAAAAAAAACTTAGATAAAGGGATAAGGCTAGCGTAAGCTAGTAATAAATAACTACAAATAGCCACACTAACTATAGCGCTAACCTAGCATAGGGCTAGCGCTAGACTAAACAAAGACGCAAGGGGGTTTTTTATCCTTCTAAAGGTTTTTCTCTTTAACTAATCTATAGGAGTACTAGAAATAGCTAGAGGAGGCTAACTAGCGTAATTAAATAAATAAATAAATAAATATAAGTTTATTTCTTAAATTAAAATAAAGTTATATTCTAATTCTAATAGGTTAATTTTATTTATATTATTACTAACTCCTATATGTTTAATAAATAGATTAAATCCTAATATTATTATAGCTAGGGTTATCCCTGTACTTATTATAAACGAATTATTTAAAATAACTATAATGCTTAAAATAGCTTAGTTTTATAAGTTAAGTAATACTCTATCCCTTTTTATAGCTTACTTTATTAATTATTATTTTACTAAGCAGACATTTTGCTTAGTAAGTGTAAGAACAATAGTAGCTAGGGAAAAGGTATAGGGGCACTTGTATATTAACTAAAGCTTGCTAGGTCTAAGTGTATTATATATATAAGTTAAAAGCTTATAGCTAGTGGCTTACTTATGTTATATAAACCTAGCCCTAAGGCCTAACTTGCTTACATAGTGTATATGTTAGGGTCGTGGAGGCTACGGAGCGACATAGGCAATAGAGGCAATAGCATTATATATAGTAAGACTTACTTAGGGCTTATAGCGCCCTAGCTATAAGGCTACTATAAGCTAGTTATATATATATAAAGGGGGTATTTAGGAAAAGGTTATATATATAGAATATAGAAAGCTAGAGATTAAAACCCTTAAGTATTACTACTTACCTTTAGCTATCTAGCTATTACTTATTTATATTATTACTTTATTTTATTCTTTCTAGCCTAAAAGCCTTAATAAGTTAATCTCTCTTTTCTATTAGGGTAATAAGCTATTAGTAAGTTAAGAATATTAGCACTATAAAGAATAAATACTTACTTAAGGGGTACTAATAACTCTAAAGTAAATACACTATATAAAGGTATACCTATAGATTAGAACTTACTTCTAAAGCATAAGTTTTCTTATTTAACTACACTAGAGAATTCCTATGTATTAGAGCCTATTATTAATAATAAAGAAGCTATATTAAACTATAGCCTTATATAAGTAAAGATATAGCTATAAATTACTTAAAAAAGGTAAAAACTTAAATAGCTATAGAAAAATTTATAAGAAGTAAATACCCCTCCCTAATTAGTTAATACTAATAAAGGCCTTACTCTTACCTTATAAATACCTTTTACTTAAGACTTTACCCCTATTCTTTAGAAAGCACTACTCTTACTAGGACTTTATAAATATAGTATAGTAAAGATATAGCTTAAAGCTCCTATATATAAGGGGAATACTTATAAAAACCTATAGATATTTTTAGTAGATTTAAATATAACTTTTACTATAAATTAAAATATATTTACTAATAATATAATAAAAGTTATATATACTAGTAGCTACCTAGTAAATAAGGTAAAGTAATAGTAAATATGCTTTATTACTATAGATAGTTATATAGATTACTAGAGCTATACTTAGGTAAAGTTTATTTAATAGCTAAAAACTAAAGGAATAGATAAAGATAGTTATTACCTAGAAGCTATAGGTATATTACTAACCCTTTATTAAGGTAAGGATTAGTTATTCTAGATATTTATTAAAATCTAAAGGAAGGTAAAAGTAAAATTACTTAAACCTATACCTAAACCTCTAAGAATTACTTAGTTTATATAGTGCCTAAATAGCACTATAAAGAAATAGGTATTTAGCTAAGAGTACCCTATAAGTTAAAACTACCTTATTAGCTAAGAAAAGAAAGTAAAAGTAATAACTAAGGAAAAGAAAGGGATTCTCTATAAAGGCTACTAAGGAGGCTACTAAGGAGGTAACTAGTAAAAAAGAAGGAATTACTTAGTATCCCTAAAAAAAGAGCTATAAGAAAAATACTATATAGAAGTAAGGGGCTTACTAGTCTATTATAAGTATAGGAAACTAAGCTACCCCTTAACTAAGTACACTAAACTAAACTATAGTATTTACTAGAAAAACACCTATATTACTAAGATATACTAAGCTAGCACTAAGCAGGCTAGGAGTTACTTAAACCTAAATAAGGCCTTAATTAGCTTAGTTTAACCCTAGGAAAACGCTCTTAATATAACTTAACTTAATAAGAATAGTCTTTTAGACCTATAAATTTATATAGATATTAAGTTATATTAAGATAACCACTAGGTAGTAGTGCTAACACTATTTAACCCTAGCACTATATATTCCTTAATCCACCCTAATATACTAATAAACCTTAACTAGTTAAAAGTATAACCTTATAATAACACGCTTAAGAGTGTATTAAGTAATATTATACTATAATACTTTTCCGCACTAACCCAAAGGTACGGAATCGCCTCTAAAATACAAACTAAGTTAATATTTAAATTCCTTATTATTAATTACCCCCTTTCACAATGTTATATTATAGTAGATCTAGAGGTAGGTATAAGAATAAGGTGCTAATAGTTATTAATAAAGGAGAAAGGGGGCTAGTATAGAGCTACTACTACCCTAACGCTAGTATAGGATAGTATAATATCTATAGGAGTAATAACAGACTTATAGTAGGATAGATTTAATTTAATTATCCTAAAGAAGAGAAATTCTATAAAGAGATAGCTAGTCTTATCCCTAGTAATAAGGTAGCTAAAGTCTAGTGTATTACTAAGGCTATAACCCTCCTAATAGCAAACTATATCTAAGCTAAACTAAAATAGAAAAATAATAATAATAGTAATATTTATATAACTAAAGAAGCACTCTTATAAGTCCTTAAGAAGGTAATTAAGGAAGTAACTAAGGGTAGCACTACTCTAACCTAAGTAAGCGTTACTATAGGACTTACTTTACTAAAATAACTTAATATTACTTCACCCCCCCTATAAATCCTAGGTAAATAGGATAGAGAAGTCCTTATTAAGGGGAATACTATATAGGAATTACTATAGTCTAAGACTACTAAAGACATAGTAATAGTAGTAAATAGGGCTATAGGCTAAGCTATAGTAGTTATAGCTAGAAGACTCCTAAGTAAAGATATAATTATTATATTTAAAAGGACTACTACTTAGTATAGAAATAACTAGAAATAGATTCCTACTACCTTTAGACTAAAGGTAGCTTTTTACTACTATATCCTTAGTGTTATAGTTAAGGGCTTCCTTATAAAGCATACCTTTATTAAGAACCTAGTAGTAAAGCTAGGTAAAGTAAATAAAGTTAATATAATTAAGGCAATAGTAAGGCGCCCTTAATATAAAGGAGCCCTAAGAACTACCCTTATCCTTAGATTAGCTAAAGTTAAAGATACTAATAAGATTTATAAAGATAAAATAGTCTTTAAAGTAAAGCTATTTTATACTAAACTATATAATAAGACTTTATAACCCTAATAATACTATAACTACTTCTAAATAGGATATATTATAAAGTACTATAAGGTAGCCCTAAAGTGTAGGAGGTGTAAAGCTAGCTATTATAAGGGTAGAGAAATAACTTACCTAACCACTAATAGATAAGTATAGGAAAAATGCATTCTATATTCTAGCCCTTACCTAGCCTAGTCTAAGGACTAACTAGTCCTAAAAGAGAAATAGAATATAGTAAAAGTAAGATACTTAGAGTAACTAGTATACTTTACTACCTACCCCTTAAATAAAAGCCTATCCCTAAGCTAGGAGAGACTTACTATAGCCTAAGTGCTAACTACTATAGTAAGAAGAAAGAGAGGCTACCTAACCCTAGTAAAGTAAAGCGCAAAATAGCCTAAAGCTATAAGGGCAAATAGCATTAGATAATACATAAAGCAAATTAGGACTAATATAGAACTAGCATAAGATAAAGAAGACCCCTAACCCCCCTAACTAATATAGTAATATTATAAGTCCTTTATTAAAATATAAATAAGAAGGATAATCTTATATATATAGTGCTCTAGCACTACACTAATATAGATATAATAGTAATCTAAGAATAAGAACACATAAAAAATCCTTAGCCCCTAGCTCTAAGCCTTACTTACTTCTAACTTATATATTATAATAGATATAACACTATATATATTAATAAGAAGCATACTATAGGGTTATAGGTAGCCTAGGGAGAAACTAACTAGTCCCTAGTGAAAATATATAGCGTAAATATTTACTCTCTTTACTCTAAAAATTATAGTAATAATTAGAATACCCCTATTTACACTATTAATATAAAAGAGCCTTATAACTAAAGCGTATTTATTAGGGACTTTAACTAAAAGTATCTATTATAGGATAGATTTAATAGGATTAGTAATAAGGTAAAAGAACTACTAGAGTTTATAGGCTAGTAAAGGCTTAGATTAGTAATGCTATAGGGCAAACCTACTAGATAAAATAAAGGTAATAGAGATAGTACTATAGATTTAGCTTAGGTAACTTCTAATATCTAAGTATATTATAATAAAGCTAATAACCTAATAAAGTCTAACTATATACTATAACTAATTTATATCTTTACTAAGCCCTAGGAGGCTACCCCCCTAACCCTTAGGTATACTTAGAGCGCTATAAATAAAGGAACTATAGAGGTAAAAGTAATTAACTAACTATAACTAGAAAATGCCTTAGACCTATGTAATAAGGAAGGCATTAACGCTTACACTATATAGTTAATTATAAATCTCTAGGAAATAGCTAAAATAGTAGCCCCCTAAAAACCTAGGGGCTTACCTAGACTAAAAGCGTAGTAGTTTAAAAGGGCTAAAGAGTTAATTACTAAAGCTAATTAGGCTAAGAGATAATAGAGGCACTAGAGAACTAAAGTAAATTAGTAAGTATATATAGATATAGATAAGAACTAGGAAAGAGTTATTAGAGAAAAAAGAAAAAATATATAAAGGGATGCGCTAAGGTAAGCTAATACTAATAGCAAGAAAGGAGTAGTATAGAGGCTAGAAAGATAGGCTAGGCTTTAAAGTTAGGCTCCCCTAAAGCTCCCTAAGCTACTAGAGCTAGAGAGGTCTAATAATAACCCTAACCTAGCTATTACACATAAAGATAAGGCAAGCGTGCTTATATAAAGATTCTTCCCTAAACCTATAGTAAACCTATCCTATATCCTAGACTTATCTTTCCCTAAGCTTAATAATATACTAGTCCTAGACCTAGACTTATTTGCCCCCTAGGAGATTAGTAATATCCTCTTAGATATAAGTAATTAGAAGGCCTTAGGTAATACTAAACTCCCTATAGGATTTATTAAAGCTTATAGCAAACTAGCCTGTCTTATAATAACTAGGCTACTAAATATAGCTATTATAGTTAGCTATTTCCTAGCTTACTTTCGCACTACTAGAGTAGTAGTAATTAGGAAACTAGGAAAAATAACTAAAGAAATAAAATATACTAATGCCTAGAGACCTATCTTACTACTTAATATAGTAAGAAAAGTTATAGAAGTAGTAATAGTAAGGTAGCTTATAACCTACGCTAAGATAAATAGCCTCCTCCCTAAGCTTTAAATAGGAAATAGGGTTAATAGATTAATAAAGACTATAATAAGAGCCCTAATAGAGTGCGTTAGAGAGGCCTAGGGGAGGGGCAAATTAGCCTTACTTATATAAATAGATATTTTATTAGTATTTAATAGGGTTAGCTACCTATATCTTATAGCTTTCCTTATTAAGATAGGTATCCTATAATAGCTAGTAGTAATAATACATAGCTTTCTTATAGGGAGAATAAGCTAGCTTAGCTTTAATAAAGGACTTTTAAGACCCTTTAAAATTAAGGCTAGTACCCTATAGGGATCCCCCCTCTCCCTTATTCTCTTTTTCCTATACTTAGTAAAACTCTATATCTATCTTAAAGCTATACTAGGTATAGTAATAATAGGCTTTACTAATAATATAAATATTATAGCTTTTAAAAAGAATATAGCTTAGACTTAGAGAAGGCTTAAGGCTATATAGAAGATCTATAAGAATTAGGTAAAGGAAGTAGAAGTAAAGTTTAACCTAGCTAAGATAAAACTTATATACTTTAGCAAATCCTACTAACCCCCTTAGACTAAAGTCTAGCTTAGAGTAAAGGAGATAATGCCTATAGAGGCTTGCTATTTCCTTAGAATCTAGGTTAATAGAAAACTTACCTAAAGTGCCTATAGGAAGATTATTAAAGGGAAATTAGCCTAGTAATAACTTATACTTACCTTACTAGTAGCGTTAGCATAAGGTTATAGCTTTTAGGATATATACCTCCTATACATATAAGTAGTCTGCCCTATAATTACTTATAGAGTAAGCGCCTACTATATACTAACTAAGAAAGAAGGGAAACTAAAAGGCATAGTTAAGAGCTTTATAACTAACTAGTTAGCCTGCCTTTAAGTTATTATAGGGGCGTTTAAGGCTACCCTAATTACATAGCTAGAAGCTAAAACTAAAGTCCTACTACTTAACCTATACCTAAACTACCTAAAAAAGAGGTTTAAGGATAAAACCACTAATAGTAGGATAGCAAAGGTAATTAGGACTATAGCTAGGTTAGTAATAACTATCCTACCTTAGAGAAGGCTACTAAGAAGACATAATAATAAGGAGGATAAACCTAATGTAAACCTATATAATAAGTGAAAAAGCCACTAGGAAGCATAATATAATAGAGAAAGACTAGGTTAGGACTAGTGTGTTAGAGAACTAGCTAAGGACTAACCACTAAGCTACCTAAAAGATATCTAGAGATTTTATAATAACCTAGATAAGCATATCTTCTCTATAATTATATAATTATAAATAGGAAAGATTAGCCTTAATAAGTTCCTTTTTCTCTAAAATATCCCTAGGGTGGCTTTGCCCCTATATAGCTATAGCTAAGCAAAAGAAAACTAGTACTATGTAATAGTTAATTACTATAGATATAGTTATATATAACCCTAATAACATTAGCCTATAGATATATAGAAAGTAAGGCTAGCCTTAAATAATCCTTAGTAGGCGAAAATTATAGCTAAATAGTTTCTAGCTATAAAGAAACTATAATATTACACGCTAGCATATAACCTAGCTACTAAGTTAAGAGCTTTAGAGCTAGAACTAGAGCGCGTTAGATATAGGAGATAGGAACTAAAGGCTATAGAAATAATAACTAGTAAGGATAGTAAAAACTAAGATTTAGCGTAGATAACTTAGTAGCAAAAATAGACTAAAGGTAAGGCTACTATAACATATATAAGGAAAGAAATACGCTCTAGAACTTTTTATTAAATTAAAAAAAAACTAACTACTAAACACTAGGTATATTAGCCCCCCTTAGGCTACCTCTAAGCTAATTACGCCCCTATACTAACGTAAAATAAAAAGATAAGCCTATTTCTCCTTAGGAATAGAAACCATATCCTCTATAATTTTAGCCTGCCCCTTAGTAAGCAAGGAAGCGACTAGGAGCTAGTTTATTTTTGCTATTTATATATCTAGGTAACGTAGCTAAAAGATAGTTTTATTATATTAGTCCCTAGTAAACCTAGAGCCGCCCTAGTTAAGGCCTACTACTAACATAGACTATTTCTTCTTACTCTAATTTTTAGCGTATAACTTCTTTATATAAGCATTAAAGTCCTTAGGGACCTAGGATAATAGATAAATTAGTATTAGTCTAGAGCTAGAATTAACCTACTAGAGAAGCTCCTACCTTTACACTACTAGTAATCTTAGCTAATATCTTAGTTAGCCACTAATGCTTTGCCTAACGCCTAGCGATTTTAACCTATTAAATAGATTAGCAATAGCGCTAGACTAAAAGCAGTAATATTAAACCTTTTCACACCCACTATTCCTAACCTAATAATTAAAATAAGCATTAGTTATAGCTTCTAACTAGATAGATTAGCCTTACTACTATAGCAAAACTAAAGAGAAAACCTACTAATAATGTTATAACACTAGTAGCCTAGAGTCTTAATAGATTACATATAATAAGATATACACTAGAACTATTAAGGTTTGCCTAACTACGCTAAATTAGTACTAAAATAGGCCTAGAGCTAGAGCGAAAGTAACTTACTTAAAGCTTGTAATTAAGCGCTTGCTATAGCTACTTTAGGGTAAGTAGCTTCTTAAGGTAATAAAGAGAAAACTTAGGTTTCTAGGTAGATTAGCACCTAGCCTACACAGAAATAGAGGCGGACTTACTAGTAATGCAGAGTAAGAAGGAGATATTTCTATAACTATATAAATATATATATAAAACTACTATAATTATTAGCTTCTAAGCTAGCACTAACCTAGGCTAGCGCCTATAGGTTCTTAAAAGAAAAAGAGAAAAAGAACCTATAAGAAAGTATAATATAAAGGAAAGGAAAGAGGTTAGGAACCTAAGGTAAGAAGAACTTCTCTTATAATCCCTAGGAGGGGGGGGGGCTATAAGGTATTATTACGAATATAAAGATAATACACTAATATTACAAACAAATAAATACTCTAATAATAGAAAAGCGCTAACGCTAAGGTAACTATAAATAGGCCTTACCCTTCCCCTCTAAAAGTTTTATAAAACTAAGTACTCTAAGTTTATAAATAACCTAGGCTAGAAGAGAGGCAGAATTAGCTATAAAGTAAGGCAATAAAAGAGGTAGTAATACTATAAGAGAAAAGTAAATTATTATTATAAACTTAAATTTACTTTATAAGTAGTAATAGTAATTAGGCTAGTACTAGCTTAGAGGAGAGCTAGGACCTAGGCAAAGGGGGGAGTTAGTAGTTCTTCTAACTTAAAAAACTTAGATATAGGGATAAGGCTAGCGTAAGCTAGTAATAAATAACTACAAATAGCCACACTAATAGCAGCGCTAACCTAGCCTAGGGCTAGCGCTAGACCGCATAAAGATATAAGGGGGTTTTTTGTCCTTCTAAAGGTTTTTCTCTTTAACTAATCTATAGGAGTACTAGAAATAGCTAGTGAAGGCTAACTAGCGTAATTAAATAAATAAATAATATTATACTATATTAAGGTTTTTTAAAGAAAATAGTATTAGTTAGGGATAGTATAAGCTATATAAAGATATGCTAACTTAGCTATTATATTACTAATAGTAGTAAAAAATTAGTTTTAGGAGTTAATTAGGTAAGAGAGTATAAGCCTATAATAATATTATAGAAAGATAGACTTTAAAGATACCCTATAATAAAGAAATATATCTTATTAGTAGTAGGGTTATAGGATAGTTAAAAAGTAGTAAAATATATATCTATTATAATAGTACTTAACCTATAGGTAATATATATAATTAGGCATATAGCTACTATTAGACCTATAGTAAATAAGAAGGAAGGAAGTAGTAATAATATAGTAATAGAACTAACTAATAAACCTAAGAAAGTAAAACTTCTAGAAGCTTATAAGGAGTTTAAAGATATATTTTTAAATAAAGAGGCTAGCACTCTTTTTAGCTTAGGTAGCTAAACTTATACTATTAAATTAGAAAAAGGAAAAGCATTACTATAGGGTCTAATATATAACCTAGCTAAGAAAGAGTTATAGGTGCTTTATAAGTACCTAGTAACTATATAGGAATGCAAATAAATCTAAAGATCTATTAGCCTAGTAAGTGCCCTAATCCTTTTTATACTAAAAAAAGAGAGAAAGCTATAACTATATATAGATTATTAGGGCCTTAATAAGATTATAGTTAAAGATAAGGCCCCTTTACCCCTAATATTAGAAATCTTAGATTAACTAGGGGGTGTAAAGATTTTTATAAAGTTAGACCTTAAAGATATATACTATTAGCTATATATTTATAAGGGTAATAAGTGGAAATTAGCCTTCTAATGTAAATATGATTACTTTAAGTATTTTAGAATGCTATTTAGGCTTATTAACACGCTAGTATTCTTCTAAGAGTATATTAATAAAGCTTTAGAAGGCCTTAATAATCTTATTTGCATTATTTACCTTAATAATACCCTAATATTTAGCTATAAGATCTTAGAGTATAAGGGTAATATTAAAAAGATCCTTAAGAGGTTTTAGAAGGCTAACCTTTTTATTAATTTAGATAAGTACTAATTCTTTATTAAGAAGGTTAAATTCCTTAGTTATATAATCTTACTAAAGGGAATTTTAATAGACCTAAGTAAGGTAAAGGTAATTATAACATAGCTAATACCTATCTATGTGTTTAATATCTAATCTTTCCTTAGGTTTACTAGATTTTATAGGCACTTTATTAAGTTATATAGTAAAATAGTTATCCTATTAATAAACTACCTATAAGGGAACTAACTAGTAAAGTTTAAGCTAGATAATAGTAAGCTAGTAGTGTTTAGGGAATTATAAAAGCTATTCTAGGAGGCTCTAATTTTAGTCTATTTTAACCTAAAGTTACTACTATAAGTAAAAACTAATGCCTTTAGATATGTAATTAGAGCTATCCTTATAATATTAGTGCTAGGTTACTAGCACCCTATAGCGTTTATATTAAGAAAGTTAAAGGACACTAAATTACACTATATAATACTAGATATAAAGCTACTAGTAATTTAGGAGGCCTTTTAGACTTAGAGGCATTACCTTACTTACTTAGCATACCTAGTTACTATAATTATAGATTACCTAAACTATAAGTACCTTATAATAAAGCCTAAGCTAACTAGTTACTAGGTTACTACGCTAGATAAGCTATGCCTATTTAACTTTACTATTAAACACTAAGTAAGGAAGCTAAATCCTACTAACCCTTTATTATAAAGACTAGACTATATTAGTAAGAAAAGGAAGGCTAAGGCTTTTATATCTTAGTTACTAACCTTTCTTACTAAGTTTACTACTATTAGGCTATAGGGGCGCTATATTAGTAATAGCTTAACCACTATTTAGGTATGCCTATAGTATATTAGGTTTATAGTTAAGGAGTAATATAAGAGTAATAGTAACTTAGTAAGTACCTTATATTTATATTTACTACCCCTTAATAGTAAAGTAAGAACCCTAATAGTAAGTAAAAGAACCTCTTTTATATTAATCTTTACTAGGCTAGGTAAAAGGCCTAAGCATATAGTAATAAAGCTATAGGTTTATAGTAATTAAACATTACTAGCTAGTTTAAAAACCTCTTCTATATTAATCTTTACTAGGCCTATAGAAGTAATAGTAAGTAAGTTAACCTCTCCTATATTAACCTTTACTACACTAGTTAAAAAGTCTAAGAGCATTACTAAGGAGCTATATACTTATAGTAGTATTAAGGTAAGTCCCCTAATAGTAAGTAGGAGAATCTCTTTTATATTAATCTTTACTATATTTATAAAAGTAATAGTAAGTAAAAGAACCTCTTCTATATTAATCTTTACTAGGTTAGTTAATTTATCTAAGAGCATTACTAAAGAGCTACTAGGCTATAGTAATATTATAATAAGAATCTTAGTGGTTTAAAGAACCTTTTCTAAGTTTAACTCTAATATTAGGAGTAAGGTAGCGAAATTAGAAGCCCTAATTTAAGTCTTATTATTAGAAGCGTAGTAAGGGGATGCCTTTATTATATAGTAGAAGTTATTACTAATAAGTAATAACTCTAGTGCGTTAGGACTATAGTTAATTAGTCCCTTTAAGCTAAAGGGTAAAGAGCTATAAATATAAACTATAAGATTCTCTAAGTTACTAATATATAAAAATTATGTTTTTATCCTACTAGGATTATAAAAAGAAATTTTGCTATTAACCTATAATAATCCTATAGTAAGTTATTAGGGGGTTAGTAAGACCCTCTATTATATTATAGGCTAATATTACTAGCTATTAATAAAGAAAGATATTAAGGCATATATCTAGTCTTATATTAATTATTAAGTTTTAAAGCTAAGGTTATATAAACCTTATAGCAAGTTAGCTATATTACTAGTGCCTAATTACCCCTTCTAAGAATTATTAATAAACTTTATTATAGGCTTACTACTAGTAAAGGATTAGAAGTTTTAGTTATATAATATAATTTTAGTTATTATAGACTAATTCTTAAAGTATAGTATTTATATACTAGTGTTTATATATCTAACTAGTAATAGCCTTACTATAGTGTTCCTTAAGAATGTTTTTAAAGACTATAGTGCCCTAAAAGATATTATTATAGACTATAGGTTAATATTTACTAGTGAATTCTAAAGGATATTTTACTACCTTATTATAATAAAGCAGTAACTAAGCACTGTGTTTTACCCTTAAATAAATAGGCAAATAGAGTAATTAAACTAGGTTCTTAAGCATTATCTAAGAGCCTATATATACGCTAAGTAGGATAATTAGGTAAAATATTTACTAATAGTATAGTTTACCTATAATATAAGTAAGCATAGTAGTTATAGCCTAACGCTAGTAAAGGCACTATAAGGGTATAACCTAAGGGGACTATATTAGGCTATCCTAATACCTAACTTAGTAAATAACTAGGTAGAAAATAAAGTCTTAGAATTAAGATAAAAACACTTAGAGATTAAGTAGCTACTTTATAATATATAAGTATAGTAAAAGAAGTATTATAATTATAAAAGAATGCTAATAGAGTTTAAGGTTAAGAACTATATTTTACTATTTACTAAGAATATTAACCTAAGATAACTAAGCTAGAAGCTTATAGCTAAGTACCTAGGGCCTTATAAAATTAAGAAGGTAATTAGTAATTATAGCTTAGCCTATTAATTGTAATTACTAGCTAGCTTAAGACTTTATAATATATTTAATATTATAAGCCTTAAACTATTTAGAGGGGATCCTACTAGCTATATAAATACATCCTTACTATAAGATAATATTAAAGATAATAAAAAAGAGTTTAAAGTTAAGAGAATTATCTTATATTAGTATAATAGAAAATAGCGGAAATTCTTAGTAAAATAGAAGGGCTATAATAGCTTAGAGAATTTATAGGTATTAAAAAGAGATTTTATTATAAAGGATATTATAAATAATTATAAGTAGTAATTAAGTAGCTAGTTTATAAAGATATTATTACTTTAATAATCTAATATATAAAATTTTATAATATAAAAAGTTATATTTTCTTAAAGCAAACTACTATATAGCTACTAAGCACCTATTACTCTATTATTATATTTATAGCTATATTTTCCTTTATAGTAACTATAGAAGCTTTATTATTAGAGAACCCCTCCTTATCCCTATAGATAAAGGAATAAAGCTTTTTAGGGAGCTTAGAGAGGCTAATATAAGTAAGGAGCTAGGTAGTATAGTTTATAAACTAGCTATAAGTTAGTAAATTAGAAGCTATACTAGAGATAATAAGACTTACTATAAAGGCATATTAAGCTATAAAGCGTAGGCTATTAGTAATATTAATCTATACCTTAAGGTTAGTAGCGTTAAAGAGCTATAATATTATAGCGCATTTATTAGCGTTAGCCTTATAAGTAGCTTTTATAGTTAGATAGGCCTTATAAACTCTCCTATAGTAATTTATATTCTTTATAGTAAGGAGTATATTATATAATTTATATTTTATATGCACTAAAGCCTAGTAATAAGTTAGCTCTAACTAAGTTACTAAAATTAATAATCTTACTAAACACTAATAATAATAGCTACCTTTAGAAACCTCCTTAATAATTTAAAGAACTTATAATAAAGGATTATAATTCTTATAAGATACTAGTAATAGGTTAGCTAGCTAAAAGTAGTAGCCTTTAAAGGGATACTTATATTAATATATATTTTATTATTTTTTATATAATAAGCGCACTTTAAGGAATTACCTAACCTAAGTTAGTATTATAAGAGTAAGAGAGAAGTAGCTTAGTTATACTAGGGGAATAGTAACACTTATTAGGGACTAGTTTTCTATCTATAATATATTAAGGTTTAGCTCTATTATCTTTAAAAGTAATCTACTAGATTACTACTTACTAACTATAGTAAAGGTAAGGAATTTTTATAGTACTATTTAGTAAGTTAGTAGCTATAACACTATAAGTAAGAGGTAAACTTATATAAAAGTTTTTAATGCTTATAAAGCCCTCTTATAAGGGGAGTTTTCTAAAGTAAGTATAGTAAGACTAGGAGTTATAGGATAGATAAATAATATTATAACCTAGCTATAAGTTAGTAGTAAGTAAGTAAGAAGTAAAGTAATAAGATACTAATAATAAGAGTAAATAAGATATAAGATAATAAGAAAAAGACTTTAGATAAGGTTAGTAACTACTAGGTAATAGTAGTAAGAATACTACTATAAGGCTAGTAAGGCTAACTTATAAATTTAATATTAAAAATTAAGAGGGATAAGGAGAAAAGGAAGAGAAAAAGAAGGGGAAATTTAGTTTTTTTTATATTAACTATAGACCCCTTAAGTAATCTATATAGGCAGCGAAAGTAAGCTATAGGTTAAAAAGCTAGTATTATAGCTATTAATAGCTAAAGTTCTAGCTAACTATATATACCTAGTAATCTTATAGTAACTTCACTAGAACTTATAATTAAATATACCCTAATGTATAGTATCTAATACCCTATCCCTTTTAGCTAATAAGAAAATATAATATAAGGTGTTTACTTTTATAAAACTAGTGGGAATAAGGATATAAGCATTTATAAAGTAACTCTATAGCTATAACTATATTATAACTAAGAGCTTATAGGTAAGGTAAGGAATAATAGCTAAACCTATTATTAATAGGGCTATTATCTCCTTATGCCTTACATTAGGATATGTAAGGTAAGAGTTATATAAGAAAATTAGAATAGCAAGTTTACACTAACTAGGCAGTAAGTATAATTAAGAGTAATTATAAAGTAAAGGGGGTACTATATTAGGGTTATAAAGGCTATAAAGTAATATAGGTAATAAAGGTAATAGCATTATATATAGTAGGACTTACTTAGGGCTTATAGCGCCCTAGCTATAAGGCTGCTATAAGCTAGTTATATGCGCGTAAAGGGGGTATTTAGGCAAAGGTTATATATATAAAATATAGGAGGCTAGAGATTAAAACCCTTAAGTATTACTACCTACCTTTAGCTATCTAGCTACTACTTATCTATACTATCACCCTATTCTATCCTTTCTAGCCCAGAAGCCTTAACAGTATATTAGCATTCCGAGTGTTATTATTATAAGTAAGGCCTTATAATTACCCCCTTACTTTTAGCTAGGCTTTTAAATAGCTTTTACTATCTATTTTATAGCTATTTACTAAGTAATAACTATATTAAAATAATATGTTAGTTCCGCAGGGATGTAACGCGTTACGCGAAGCCTCGAGAATAGTATCGTTATTAATAATCTATTCTAGGCTTGTTATTTTATATAATCTAAGAAGAGTGTTGGAACAACACGATATCAATCGCGCTTGACAGCCGCAATTGCGACTGGAAGAGGGTTAGCCCGCGCGCGCGCGCGGGCCCCACTTTCGCCCCGCAGGCGGGCCCTTTAATAGGGCAAGGCTAGTGTTACGTGGGGTCACGTGACCTATAACGGGCAGCTATTATCCCTTGCGAAAGCCCTCTCTTTTGCTTCCCTTTTCTCTTCTTAGATAATATAGAATAATAAGCCTAGAATAGATTATTAATAATAATACTATTCTTAAGGCTTTACGTACGCGTTATTAATCCCTACAAAACTAATACTAATTAGTAGTTAACCCCTAGGTAACTACTTTTAATTTATAAGTGCTAACTACTCTCTTACAAATTATAATAACTATAGTCTAACTTATAAGTAAAGCATTACTCTTTTATAGACTATACTAACTATAGATTAGTAAGGTCTTTATAGAAGAGATTCTTATAAAAGTAATATAAATAAGTCTCTTTTAAGTAGCCTATTTATTATAAGATTCCTAAGAGTGCTAAGGAAAAAGCCTATTATCTTAAAGAAGAGTTTAACTCTAGTAGCTTACTTATCCTACTATTTTTCTTAATATAATAGATAAAAGCCTAAACCTTAAAGAAGAGTTTAACTCTAGTAGCTTATTCTATTTTATTATTCTTCTCCTTAGTGCATTCTATTATATAATAAAGCTAACCACTAAGCTTATAATCCTTTATATATCTCCTTACCTAAAATTTATTATCCCTCTTTCTTATTTTATTTTCTCTAAAGCCTATAAGTTATAATAGTTAATAAAAAAAAGCAAATATAAGTCCTAGTAAGTTATAATAGCTTATAAGTAAGAGATACCTTCTTAAAAGCTTATAAAGGGTAACTAAAGAGAAAACCTAGTATAATCCCCTTTCTTTATATCCCTTAGAACTTACACTATTATATTATAGAAAAATTACTTTATAAGATTAAAGAATTTAATATTAATAAGGATAACACACTAGAAACGCTTATAGCCTATATTCTTACTAAAGTAAAGGATTATAAAGCAAGAAAGGTAACTAGAAAAACCCTCTTTATAGAGTTTACTAAAGACTTTTATAAGTAAATATAATAAACACTTTAGAGGGCACTAGCCCTAGTAGTAAAGCACCTTTATAACTATCTTATAACTAATAAGGTATATATAATAATTAACTAGACTATAACTATTATTATAAACCTTTAAGAAGTCCTTAAATAAGAGGAATTTTACTTTTAGTTATAAGAAAAAGTAAATAATACTTATAAGAAGTATATAGATTTCTAAAGGAAGATTATAGTAAGTAAAGACTTCCTTAATAACCTCTTTAATAAAGGTAGCTTCTAGTAACCCTAAACTATAAGAACTACCTTCTCTCTTTATTAAGCCTTATATTAACCTTCCCTAGCTATTATACTAGTAATTTAGTAGTAACTACCTTTTCTATAGCCCCCTCCCTTACCTTAAGAACTAGAACTAGCTTAATAGCACTAGTTTCCCCCTCCTTAAGAAAGGATAATACCTATTAATAACACACTTATTCTCTTATAACCTATAGTAAAGTAAATTATTAATCTTATAAAGATATATACACTAGAAAAATAATATAGCGCTAAGGACTATAATATCTTTAAATTAAAGCTCCTAGTGTTTCAAAGAAAGTGTAAGCTCTTAAATATTAAGAAAGAGTAATCTAACTATATACTAAAAGTAATACTAAAAAGGAAAGCCCTTAGGTATTACTTAAACTACCTCTTATAGCTAGGGAATCCTTAGGACCTTATAACCTTAGTAATAAAGATAAAGCAAAGGTTTAAGATAGAGGATATAAGGTAAAAATACCTCCTTAAGTAATATAATATATCCCTCTAGAAGATAATCTATAATAACCCTAATAAGTTAAAGGTAAAATGCTTTAATAAGATTATAAAGAAGCTCTTTATATTATAAAAAGCTATCCCTAATATAGGTTAATTAGAGTAAGCCCTCTAAAATTAAATTATAACTACCTATAATAAAATCCCTAAGTATAGGAGCTACCTTACTAACCCCCCTAATAGCCTTTAATAATTCTATAAGTAGGTTTAGATAACTATTTACCTAATTATAAAAGAATCTAGTAGTTAATATTAATTCCCTACTAATACTAAACCCTAAGAGTAGTTTTAGACTAATAGAAAGTATAATAGTAAGGGTAAAGAGTTATAATACTCTCCCTAGAGGTATAAAGGTAAGAAAGAAGCCCCTTACTTAAAGAAATACTATATATATAGTAAGAAAGGATACTAGTTAATAAAGTATCCTAAAGAGAAGTAAAAGAAGGCATACTAATATTATAAGAGCTATTACTTAGTTAACTCTTCCCTATCCCCTAAAGCTTTATATAAGTTATTCCTTACTTAGTATAAAGAAACCCCTAGCTAAGACCCTTTCTCCTAGCCTTCTAAAGATAATAAGTGTTAAAATAATGCTATTTATCGCACTATTTTATAGGCCCACTAGTTGCCTTGTTGCGTTGTTGCAACGTTAGTTACGGGCGTTGCTTGCAGCGTTGTTTGTCGTGACCTGCGTTCCCACAACTAACCCACGGGCTTGTATGACTAAGCCAACTAGGTTACCCTATAGGGAAGCTGAAATTAACTGTAACTAGGCAACTAGTAGTTATATAAAAGGCTAACGTATACTATTTGAATCCTTGAATTTTTCTGGATTTAATGGTATATTTTATTAATAGGATTGTATATTAAAGTGCTTAGTTAGGCTACCTAGGTAGCTAGTTTGTATGGCTGTGAGTTGATTTTTTATTTTTCCTATATAAATAGGTTTTATAGAAAATAAAAAGTAGCTCCTAAGACCTCTCTAGCGATCTAGATTCTCTAATACAGTTAGTAGGCCTATAAGGGGACTAGAAATCCTCTTATTGCTTGTTAGATTGTCTGTATTAGCTAGGAATTAACTATATTTAACTATTAAAGCTCTCTATCTTGTAGAATACGCTATAATCTAGTGAATCTAGAAGCTACCGCACTAGAATCTACTAGAGAGGTCTTCCTATCCCTCTAGTTAGATTCCTTTCTATTTTTAATAGGTTATAAGCCTAGAAGGCCTATAGATTACTACATTACTGCGTTATTCTACTGTGATTACTGCTTGATTTTAGGTACTAGTTATTACCTACTATACCTATAGGCTCTTAACATTACGAAGGAAACCACTAGAATTTAAAGCTCTTTATTTACTAGCGCTACGCATTGCAACATTAGACCCTTAGTGTTAAAAATCATTTACAGCCGTAACCTGTAACTATCTAGTTATAACTATAACCACTTTTAGTGATTCTATTCACTACTATGACTGTTATATTTGATATTATTTATAATAGTAGATATGCTACACTGCACCCTTTAAAATCATTAGATATCTAGTATATTATATACTAGGCTTTTTAACCTATTATATTACATTACATGCACTATACATTACGTTGCGTTACGTTGTAACTTTTGTAATACCTATTATCTACAATTCCTAGTCTTAGTGTTAAGAAAATTTTCTTAGAGACCCCTCTCCGCTATTTTTCTGCCTGCGCATACTAAAGACCCACTTTTTAGACCTAAGGGCTACCCTCTTAAACAGCCCCACTATATAATTTACGTACGTAACTAGATTGCAATATAAGTAATTTTTAGCGTGCGTTATTTGTAATAGGAATAAATTTAAAGCTTTTACATAGGGATTCTTTTCCTTTTTTAGGGATTTTTAGAAGATAGCACTACCTAGTTATAAAGGTAAGGCCCCTACTATAAGGCCTTCTAGCCCCCCTAGGGACCCTAGTAGGATAGATATAGAAGGTTAACTAGCTATTTAGGCTAGTGCTCTATAGCTATAGATGCAAAGCTAAATTAAACAATAAGGCAAGACCTTAACTAATTTTATTAGGCATAGCAAGGATAATTATATTAAAAACAAGGCTAGTATTAATAATCTTCTAGAGAAATTAACGCAAACTATAACTATTATATAAGGTCTTTAGGCTTCTAATAGACCTAAGGAAGAAAATACTAAAGTTCTAGAAGAAGACCTAGCTACTACTTCTATAAGCATACCTTCTAGTAACTTATAAGCTACCTTTAATATAGGTGCTATAAAGGAACTAAATAAGAAGGTTTACTCTATTCTAAAGGGAGCTAAGCTAAAAGGCCTTAAAAACTATAATTAGTGGAAGTAAGCCTTAAGCATATAATTTAGAGCCCTAGGATTACCTAAATTTATAAATAATCTAAGCCTAGTAAGCTATCTAGCTAACTATAACTAAGCTATTCTTTTAATAATATTAAGAGATAGTTATTAACTAGGACTATAGGCTGCTATATATTAGCAAAAGTCCCCTAAAGAAGCCTATAAAGTCCTTATTAGGCAGTATTTATAGAGTGCTAAAATCTAGCGTAGTATGCTATATGCTAGCTACTACTCCCTAAACTTTTTAAGTTATAAGTGATCTTTAGAGGCTTTTAATGCTAATTTTAATAATTTACTAGCTAGACTATAACTTTATAGTGTAGAGATTACCCCTATTAATTAAGTAAATTATTATATTAATGTATTAAAGCAAACCTTTCCTAGTTAGGCTAAGAGATAAAGATTTACTATTAGAGCTTCTAGGGCATAAGGACTACCTATAAATACCCTAAATTTATAGTTCCTTATAGCAGACTTATTAGAAGAATAGAGAGATAAAACCTTCCCTATAGCTAAAGCCCTTAGTTATAAGGCTTCTAATAATAATAAGGGAAATTCTAAGGACTAGGAAAAGAAGTCTTCTAATCCTAACCCTAAGAAGGACTCTAACCCCACTAAAGAGCAGGATAAGAAGGATTTAAACCCTTCTAAAGCCTCTAAAAAGAAGAAGAAGAAGAAGAGTAATAATAGGGAAAAACAGAAAGGAAAAGAAGCTGCTTTTGCTTTAGGCTATACCCTAGCTATAGGATACGTTAAAGAATTAGATTCTAATAAATCTAGTAGTAATAATAGTAGTAATTCTAAGTCTAACTTAGATACCTCTAGTACCACTAGTAACACTACTAGTAAGCCTACTTTTAGCTACTCTAATAATATGGTTAAAAACTCCCTTTTGTATAATACGGGTTCTTCCTATTATATTTGTAATAATAGGGCTTCTTTTAGGGACTTTAAACCTCTAAAGAAAGGTAAAACTAGCGCTATAATTACAGTAGGAGGACCTATTTATCCTAAAGGAAGAGGCATAGCTATTTTTAATATTCTAGTTAAGAAAAATCCACTAGAATATAGGCCCTTAGCTTTGCTAGATACTCTATATTTCCTAGGCATAAATACTAACCTAGTTAGTGGGTTATCTTACTATCTAAAGGGAGGTTATCTAGCTAAATACTAGCTATTCCTAGCTAATAAAAGCCCCTATAGGTTATTAGAACCTGCTAAACATAGCTTTTTTCTATACATTAAGGGGTAACCTACTCCTACAATCTGTAAGTATTTAACCTACCTCTCCTTTATAGGCTCTTAATATTGCAACTAATAATAGCAATGATAACTAAGAGCTTATAAGACTAAATTAGGGTTTTCCTACCCTATAGAGGTTTAAATTCCGTAACTAGCTTTTAATCCTAAGGAATATTAATAAATCAAAGAGCTAGAAGACAATGATTTAGCCTTATGTCCTACTAAAGCTCCTTCTAGTTAGGTATCTTCTATAGGGGGTTTAGAAGGTCTATACCCTAATAACTTAGGTAATAATAGTAGCTATCTACTACCCCTAGAGGCCTATGATTCTTAAGAGGCCTAGTAACAGAGGGAGCTAGGGGATAATAGCCCTAAATCTAACCTAGATTCTAGTTATAAGAAGTTACTAGATTTAGCCCTTCTTTAGCACATTTAATTAGGCCATATAGGCCTCCCTTTACTAAAGAAGTTATTAAAATTAGCTAAAGGGATCCCTGATTTTTGCGCTATTAAAGAAAAGGATTTTAACTGCATAGCCTATATGCAATCTAAAGCTATTAGAAGACTAACTAAATAACCTATTTAGGACCCCCCTAGAGTTCTAGATATTCTAGAGGGAGATACAGTTAAAATTAAACCTATACTATATAATAAGAAGGCAGTAGTCCTTATTCTTATTAATCAAAAATCCTAGTATAAATAGTGCTTTTTATTAGCTAATAAAGAAGGTTTAACCCTTTCTTTAGCTATTAAGGGCTTCTTTAAGGCCCTAAAAAACCAATATAACGCGTATCCTAAGCACCTTTACTTTAACAAAGGTACTAAAATTAATAACGAACTTTAGTTATAGTTATCTTCTAAAGGAATTTGCTTTAGTACCTCTTACCCTTATATTTATAAATAGAATAGGCTAGTTAAGAGGGCTATTAGGGTTATCCTAGACTAGCTTAGGGCTACACTTTAGTGGTCTAAGCTACCCTTATATCTATAGTCTTACATCCTTCTAGCTATAGTGAAATTAGTTAATATCACTGCTAATACAACTAAACCTTTAACCCCTAAGTAGCTATTTCTAGCTAATTTAGAGCCTAAGACTTCCTATAAGCCTAATTTCTTAAAAATTAGGGCTATAGGGTCTTATTATAAGGTTCTAATACCTCTAGAGCAAAGATCTAAGCTTTAAAAGCTAGCCCCTAGGACTATTCCTAGTTAGTTACTAGCTACTCTAAGTTCTACTGTTTATCTTATTTATATTCCCTCTAAAAGGTTAGTTATAAAGACTAGCTTTATTAAAATTATAGAGGATATAGGCTCTATAGGGTCCCCTAAGCTTTAGGGACTAATCCTTTAGAGGGAGAAGCTAATATCTTATAAGATAATCTAGAAGTTTAGGATAGTTACCTAAAGCCTCCTAAAAGCCTAGCGCCCGCAGCGCCCGTAGCGCCTATACTAACAGTCCCTAGGGTAACTAATACAGCGCCTACAACAGCGCCTACAATGCCTCTAGCGCTACCCCTAGAGAGCCCTAGCTCTAGCGCCCCTAATAAGGGTGCTATTAAAAAACCGTTTTTAGATTTAGATTCTTTAATCAATTCTGATTCTATAGATATTAATAATTTCAATATATCTTCATACGTTAAGGAGATATGCTTTAAGGCATAACAAAGGGCTAAATTATCCACTAAAAACAACAACAATTTAGATACCCCTAAGACCTAGAAACAAGCTTTAAAAAGTAAGGATAGTCAAAAATAGATAGATATAACTTTCAACGAATTTAAATAGCTTCTAGCTGCTAGAACCTTTAAATTTATAGGGATAGACTAAATTCCTAAGGGCTAGAGGGTTCTAAAGAATAGGCTTGTTTATAAGCTTAAAAAGGATAAAGAAAATAATCCTTTAAAGTATAAGGCCTAACTCATTGCTAAAGGGTTTATGCAGATAGAAGGTTAAGATTATATCAAAACCTACGCTATAACTAGCATTCCCCCTAGTTAGCGGATTTTACTAGCCCTAGCGGCTTGTAATAACTAGGAAGTTAAATAGGTTAATTTTATAGGGGCCTTTTTAAATAGTCCACTAAAGGAATCTATTTATATGCAAATACCTAATGGATTTACTAAGTTTGCTAAGTCTTTTACACCTAAAGTAGCTAAGTTACTTAAGAAATATAGCTATAAACCCTCTTAAAAGCAGGTTATCTTTCTATAAAAAGCTCTATATAGATTAAAACAGAGCTCTAGAGAGTAGCAATAGGTTTTAAAGGACCTTCTTTGGAAGCTAGGCTTTTAACCCCTTATATCTAACCTAGCTGTCTTCTTTAACCTAACTATATCTACATATATAGTGACTTATATGGATAACTACCTTCTAATAGGACTAGATCTAGCTTATATTAATAGGCTAAAGAAGCTACTTTATAAAGCTTATCCTATAGAAGACTATAGGCTAGCTAAATTTTTCCTAGGCGTTTAAATAACTAGAAATCAAAAGAAAGGGACCCTAACTATCCACTAGTCCTAGTATATTTCTAAAGCCCTAGAAAGATTTAACATAAAGGATGCTAGACCTATTAAAATTCCTCTGTAACTAGGAATTATTAAATAGGTAAACCACCTAACTAAACCTCTTTCCCCCCCTAATTACAAGCTATATTAGAGTATTATAGGGACTATTATATACCTAATGCTCCTTATAAGACTTCATATTACCTTTCTAGTTTAGTGGCTTTCTATAGCGCTATCTAAGCCTTTTATAGAGCATCTTAATGCTTCTAAACATCTGCTTAGGTACCTTTTAGGTTCTATAGGTTATTCTATAACTTATAGAAGGTCTAAATCTACTATTATAGCTTCTATAACCCTTATTAGCTTCTATAATAGTGACTTCGCGGGTAATAAGTCCTCTAAATTAACCTATGCTTATCTCTATAAGCTAGCTAAAGGACCTATTAGCTAGAAATTAAAGAAAGTAACTATAATAGCTTTATCTATATTAGAGGCTAAATCTAATGCCTTATGTAAAGCTATTAGGGAGCTAGAGTAGCTTTATAGTCTCTTTAAAGAGATAAAGCTACCTATAGTACCTCTAGTACTAATTTTTAGTAATAACTAAGGCGCTATTATAACCGCTAATAACCTTACTCTTTATAGCAAAATAAAGCATACCTTACTAAAATTTAACTATACTAGAGAAAACGTATAGAAGGGTATAGCTAAGGTTATCTATATTAATACTAAAGAGATGCCTGCAGATAGTTTAACTAAACCCCTTCCTAATAATACATTTTAACAATTTATCTAACTATTAGGCCTTACGAATACAAAGGCTTAATCTAAACTAATAAAATTAACTAAAAAGTTAAAAAACCAAAAAAAGATTAATAAAAACACTAGAATTACGCCTAAAAGTTATCGATTTTGCTATTTTTAGTTTAAAAGGTTATTAGATTTATTATTAAATTTATAGTTAACTTAGATATCTATTAAAGAGCTAAGTCTAGGTATTGAATTAGTTACCTTATACTTTTCTAGAGGGAGTGTTAAAATAATGCTATTTATAGCACTATTTTATAGGCCTACTAGTTGCCTTATTGCGTTATTGCAACGTTAGTTACGGGCGTTGCTTGCAGCGTTGTTTATTATGACCTGCGTTCCCATAACTAACCCACGGGCTTATATAACTAAGCCAACTAGGTTACCCTATAGGGAAGCTAAAATTAACTATAACTAGGCAACTAGTAGTTATATAAAAGGCTAACGTATACTGTTTAAATCCTTAAATTTTTCTGGATTTAATAGTAGATTTTATTAATAGGGTTGTATATTAAAGTGCTTAGTTAGGCTACCTAGGTAGCTAGTTTGTATGGCCATGAGTTAATTTTTTATTTTTCCTATATAAATAGGTTTTACAGAAAATAAAAAGTAGCTCCTAAGACCTCTCTAGCAATCTAGATCCTCCGATACGGTTAGTAGGTCTATGAGGGGACTAGAAATCCTCTCATTGCTTGTTAGATTATCTATATTAGCTAGGAATTAACTATATTTAACTATTAAAGCTCTCTATCTTGCAGAATACGCTATAATCTAGTGAATCTAGAAGCCGCCGCACTAGAATCTACTAGGGAGGTCTTCCTATCCCTCTAGTTAGATTCCCTTCCATTTTCAACAATAAGATTACCTAATATATAGGGAGCATTAGATTTAATAATAAAACTAGTGAGAAAGATAGCTTAGTGCCTATAAGCTTCTTTATATAAGGAGTAATACTTAATAGTAAGAAAATAGTTAAAATCCTTACTAACTAAGTAATATAGCATAGGCTAAGTAAGAAAAGCCCCTTTAGTAATAAAGCTCCTAATAAAGCGCTATATATGTTTATACTTAAAGACTATTACTTAGCTAAGGTTTTCTAAGGCATTATACCTAACACTAAAGTAGTAAAGTACTTAATAGTAAGTTACTTATAATTTCTTATGCTATAAGGTAAGATACCTTAACTTTAACTTAATAAGGTAAGAGTAAGTAAAGTAATAATTAGGTTTAGAGGTAGCATAGAGATTACCTCCCTTAGAATAGTTAATATACTTACTCCCTTTAGTAATATTACCTTCTATATAATACTTATAAACACTTCTTTCTTACTATACCTTAAGGATATAGTTATATTAAAGATTAACTTTATTATTACTAAGAATATTCTCTAGTAAGGTAGTATTAAGGTCCCCTTAGCATGCAAATAGGGGCATATATAAATACTATTACTTTAGAATAAGGCATTAATTATAAGTAACTACCTAATAGAGATTAAACTATAATAGTTATATTATTAATTTAGCTACCTATTAGTCTAAAGGCTTTATAACCTATTATATAATTTAGGGTATAAGATTAATATTAAAGCTATTAAAGAGATAATAAAGGTATGCCACTAATATTAGATAAATGCTAATAGCCCCTATTGCTTTAAGTTTACCCTTAAGGATAACTATACCTTTAACTTTAAAGTAATAGTAAATATTATATATCTTAATAGAAATTAACCTATACTTTATACTATAGATATAGCTATAGCTTTTAATATAGCAAGATTCCTTAAGGATATCTTAGCTAAAATAACATAGGAAGCTCTAAGAGTATACTAGATTAATGCGTACCTTAGACCCCTAGATTAGGTTATTACTAATGCTAGCACTAACTTCTATAGCAAAGAATTCTATTAATTTATAGTATTAATATTAATTTCTATTAAGGAGGTCCTAATTAAAGCACACTATAGCATTAGAAAGGTTAAGAGATATTATAGGCTACTTTATAGAGCCTATAATATTATATAATAGGAATGCCTAATAACCCCTAAGCCTATAGCCTTATAGATAGCTATAAAAGCTCTTAATAATATAGTAAGTCTAAATAGCCTTATTCTAACCCTTTTAGTCTTTAGGGTATATCTATATATAATAAGCAAATCCCCTCCTTTACTAGAGATATTATAGTATATAATTACTATATAAAAGGTAATAAAGGAAGTTAAGTATCTTTATACTATTTAGAAAGTTAATAAAGCCCTTATAATAAGAAATAGCCTAGATATAGTATTAACCCTTAGCCTACTACTTAGATTACTAGTATAAGTATAGTAAGAAGGTAATAGTTAGTAAGGCCTATATAACCTCCTTTTAATTAATAGAGAGACCTATATACTTAACTTTCTAAGAGGCCTAAAGGCCTTCTAGTTAACCTCTATTAGGCCTTACTAGGAGGATCTAAACGCAAAGGCCCTCTTACCTTAGCTAGCTAAAGAAAAGAAAGAGGCCTAAGAAGGGCTAGTAGCTAGACCCCTAAAGGTCCCTCTAAAAAGATAGCTAGGTAAACCCTATAAGAACCCTCTAGTAATTATTAATAAGACTAATGTGTTTATCTTAGCTAAGGAGAAAGCTAACCTTACCCTTATAATTAGACTACATAAGGAAAGCGTAATTATAACCCTAGGAAAGCCCTTTAAGCTCTTTACTAAAGCTAAGATTAATGCCTTAATTAACTAAGGCATATTTAAATTTATAGTCTTTAATAAAAGGGAATATAGTAGTGTAAGGATCTTTAACTCCTATATTATTAATAAGGTTAAAGGGAAGATAGGCTAGCTATATAAGAAATTATAGCTTATAATCTAAGGCTTTAGCAATAAGGCAAAGCAAGGCATCTTAATATAAGCCCTAATAATCTAATAGGCTAGTTAATACCTTCTCCTTATAATTACTCCCTTACTAATAAAGAAAGACTTTATTCTATAGATTTGTAATATTACGTAGGCCTATGTTTAATTAAGAACCCTATTAAATAGAGTTATTCTAGCTAGACTCCTAGTTTAGATCTATAACTAATACCCTAAAGGAATAATTATAAGGGTTATTAAGCCTCTCTATAGTATTGCAAAGGCTAGAACACACTAGTAAGTAATGTATTATAAGCATTATAAAGAGAAACTCTAGATAGAGACTTCTATGTATAATCCTTGCTTACTTATAATAATAGAAAAGAGCCCTTAATTTATATATATAGGCATATAAACTAATAATACGCTAGGGCTATTAGATAAGGAGTTCTCTAAGAAGGAAGAAAAGGAACTAGCTACTATAGCCTTTATAGCAAAGCTAAAGTAATTCCTTCTTAAAAGTAATCCCCTTACCTTTAATAGGGGAATTATTATAATAGTGGCTAATATAGCTATTACCCTTTAGTAAAAGGGGTAAAGTAGTAAACTTAAAGTAATTTTACTTATAGACTTAAAGTAAAAGTATATTAAGTAATAGGCTTAAGGCGCTTATATTACCTTAATTTACTAACTAGAAGCTTGCTATAACTTATCTATTACTATATAACACTAAGAACTAATAGTTAAGAATATTAAAGCCTTTAATTATTAGATTAAGTAGTAAATAGACTACCTAGAGAGAGGCCTTATATTTATTCTAATTAACCTTGCTAAAGCAAAGCTCTATGCCTTTATAAATAGGTCCTTTATAAATAATTAAGACCTTACTTTATAACTTAGTTATATACTAATCCTAGCTAATAAAGACTATAAGGATAGCAAGTTTATAATTATAGGTAATATTATACACTTTAGCTTAATAAAGAGTAAGAGAGTTATATAAAGTATGCTAGCCTCTAAAGTCTATAGTATAGTTACTAGTGTTAATATAGCCTATGTAATTACTATAACGCTAGGATTAATTATAAACTAATTAAATACCTCTCTAACCCTAGTTATAGTCTATATAGACTTATACTCCCTATATAAATGCCTTATTAAGCTTAGTATAACTAAAGAGAAGCGCCTAATAATTAATATTATAGCCCTATAATAATTATATAAGTGCTATAAGCTTTACAAGATCTAATAGATTAATAAAGCTAATAACCTAGCTAATGCCTTTACAAAGGCATTGCTAAATAAGGCCTTAGAGTAGTTTATCTCTAGTAATAGGATAATAATCTAGATAGAGGGGTAGGTAACTCGCGTAGGTAATAGGGATAGTTACTATAGGTAATAGGGATAGTTACTATAGGTAATAGGGATAGTTACTATAGGTAATAGGGATAGTTACTATAGGTAATAGTATTAGGGCTAAGGCCCTAACCTAGATAAAGTGCACTAGGAGAAGGAAGGTAAGGATGTCTCCCTAGATAAAGGCGCGGAGGATAGTTACTATAGGTAATAGTTTAGGGCTAGGGCCCTAACCTAGAGAAAGTCCACTAGGAGGAGGAAGGGGAGAATATCTCCCTAGATAGTAGTAGTAAGAGGAGTTACTATAGGTAATAGTATTAGGGCTAAGGCCCTAACCTAGAGAAAGTGCACCTAGGGAGAGGAAAGGAGGGAGAAGATATCTCCCTAGGTAATAAGAAAAGGTAGAAAAAGAAGGAAAAATAATAACTCCTATAGGGAAGTCCTTATAAAAGCTACTCTTATTATAGCTCCTAGCCTTATAGGAGTTACTAGGAGCCTCCTAGTTATCTAGGGATTATCTCTAATACTATATAATGCCCTTAAGGCCCTTAGAAGTAATTCTTTAGCTTTATATAGCTATTATTACCTCTATATAATATATATAAAGCATAGAGGTGCTAAAATAGTTATAGTAAATAACTAGGAGGGGGAAGGAAGTTAATAAAGCATAGAGAGCTAGATAGAGCATGGAGGTATAAAGATAGTAATAGTAAATAATAAGGGGAGGAGGGGAGAGTTAGAAGGTAGCTATATAAAGGGGAGGAATTTAGAGGGTAGCTATATAAATATTATTAATAATATTAAGAGGCAAAAGGGATTAAGGGGAGGCCTACTTATCCTTTTAAAGGGTTATTAGAGATAAACTAGTCTTTTTCTTCTTTTCTTACTACTATAGGTATATATAGCCCTTATTTTTCCTTTTCTCTTTTATATTAATATATAAGCTATATTATTATTATTTTCTTTTTCTTCTTTTAATTAATATTATATATTAATAGTTATGTTAAAGAGAGAGTTCCTAGTGTTAGAATAACACAATATTAATCGCGCTTAATAGCCGCAATTACAACTAGAAGAGGGTTAGCCTACGCGCGCGCGCGCAGGCCTTACCTTTTGCCCCGTAAGCGGGCCCTATAATAGGGCAAGGCTAGCGTTACATAACCCACAACGGGTAGCTATTATCCCTTGCGAAAGCCCTCTCTTTTGCTTCCCTTTTCTCTTCTTAGATATACAGAATAATAAGCCTAGAATAGATTATTAATAATAATACTATTCTTAAGGCTTCGCGTACGCGTTATTAATCCCTGCGGAACTAACACTAATAGGGAATCTATTTTTATAAGCTAATTCTAGTTAGACTTATACGACCTATCCTATGTAAAACGTAGGCTTTTTATAGCGTTTTACCCCTAAACTAATAGGTAAATAGAGAGAATAAACTAGGTACTTAAGCATTATTTATAATGCTTTATTATAGAAAATTAGCAAATATAGCCTAAGCTACTTCTAATAGTGTAATTTACCTATAATAATATAGTAAATAAAACTATAGGCTACTTTTTAAACTACTCTCTTATAGGCTATTCCCCTAAGTTTTACCTAGCTCTTAGGGATAAGATTATAAAAGGGGAGGTGCTAGAGGCCTATGCTTATATTATAAAGCTATATAAAGTTAGGGAGTAACTAAAGCAAAACTAGGTAAAAGCTACTAAAATATAGGCAAAGTACTATAATAAATATTACTAGCTACTAACCCTATAAAGGGGTAATCTAGTATTACTATTAATAAAAAATATTAGGCTTAAGGAGGTAAAACAAAAGCTAACCCCTAGGTTTATTAGGCTATTTTAAATACTTAATACTATAGGCAAATAAGCGTATTAACTTATATTACCTAAAAAGTATAGTTAATTATATAATGTATTTTATATTAGCTTACTAAAGCTATAAAACTATTATAAAGAAGCTATAGAAAAAGATATACTAATACTAGACCTTAAGGATAAAGATAATAAGTATAAAGTTAAGGAAGTTAAGAACTATAGAAAGACCTATAAAGGTAATAAATACCTAGTAATAAAAGGGGTAGCCTAGCAAATATAACTAATAGATTCTAGTAAAACATATAGAAAGCGCTTAATATATAATTATTGAAGATGGAAGGGAATCTAGCTAGAGGGATAGGAAGACCTCCCTACTAGATTATAGCGTATTCTTCAAGATTAGGAGCTTTTAATAATTAAATATAGTTAATTCCTAACTAACGGACAGTCTAACAAGCAATGAGAGGATTTCTAGTCCCCTCATAGACCTACTAACCATATCGGAGGATCTAGGTCACTAGAGAGGTCTTAGGAGCTACTTTTTATTTTCCGCAAAACCTATTTGTATAGGAAAAATAAAAAATCGACTTATAGCTATACAAACTAGCTACCTAGGTAGCCTAACTAAGCACTTTAATATATAACCCTATTAATAAAATATACTATTAAATCCAGAAAAATTCAAGGATTCGAATAATATACGTTAGCCTTCTATACGACTACTAGTTACCTAGTTACAGTCAATTTTAGCTTCCCTATAGGGTAACCTAGTTGGCTTAGTCATACAAGCCCATAGGTTAGTTATGGGAAAAACGCGGGTTATAATAAAACGCTGCAAGCAACGCCTGTAACTAACGTTATAACAACGCAACAAGGCAACTAGTAGGCCTATAAAATAGTGCTATAAATAGCATTATTTTAACACTCCCTCTAGAAAAGTATAAGGTAACTAATTCGATACATAGACTTAGCTCTTTAATAGATATCTAAGTTAACCATAAATTTAATAATAAATCCAATAACTTTTTAAACTAAAAATAGCAATATTAATAACTTTTAGGCGTAATTCCAGTGTTTTTGTTAATCTTTTTTCGGTTTTTTAACTTTTTAGTTAATTTTATTAGTTTAGATTAAGCCTTTGTATTCGTAAGGCCTAATAGTTAGATAAATTATTAAAATTTATTATTAGGCAGGGGTTTAGTTAAACTATCTATAGGCATCTCTTTAGTATTAATATAAATAACCTTAGCTATACCCTTCTGTACCTTTTCTCTAGTATAGTTAAATTTTAGCAGGGTATGCTTTATTTTGCTATAAAGAGCAGGGTTATTAGCGGTTATAATAGCGCCTTAGTTATCACTAAAAATCAGTACTAGAGGTGCTATAGGTAGCTTTATCTCTTTAAAGAGACTATAAAGCCACTCTAGCTCCCTAATAGCTTCACATAAGGCATTAGATTTAGCCTCTAATATGGATAAAGCTATTGTAGTTACTTTCTTTGATTTCTAGCTAATAGGTCCTTTAGCTAGCTTATAGAGATAAGCATAGGTTAATTTAGAGGACTTATCACCCGCAAAGTCGCTATCACAGAAGCTAATAAGGGTTACAGAAGCTGTAATAGCAGATTTAGACCTTCTATAAGTTATAGAATAACCTATAGAACCTAAAAGGTACCTAAGCAGATGTTTAGAAGCATTAAGATGCTCTATAAATAGCTTAGATAGCGCTATAGAAAGCCACTAAACCAGAAAGGCAATATTAGGTCTTATAACAAGCATTAGGTACATAATAGTCCCTATAATACTTTAATATAGCTTATAATTAGGGGGGGAAAGAGGTTTAGTTAGGTAGTCTACCTATTTTATAATTCCTAGTTACAAAGGAATTTTAATAGGTCTAGTATCCTTTATATTAAATCTTTCTAGGGCTTTAGAAATATACTAGGACTAGTGGATAGTTAGGGTCCCTTTCTTTCAATTTCTAGTGATTTAAACGCCTAGGAAAAATTCGGCTAGCCCACGGTCTTCTATAGGATAAGCTTTATAAAGTAGCTTCTTTAGCCTATTAATATAAGCTAGATCCGGTCCTATTAGAAGGCAGTTATCCATATAAGTTGCTATATATATAGATATAGTTAGGTTAAAGAAGATAGCTAGGTTAGATATAAGGGGTTAAAAGCCTAGCTTCTAAAGAAGGTCCTTTAAAACCTGCTGCCACTCTCTAGAGCTTTGTTTTAATCTATATAAAGCTTTTTATAGGAAAATAACTTGCTTTTAAGAGGGTTTGTAGCCATACTTCTTAAGTAACTTAGCTACTTTAGGTGTAGACTTAGCAAATTCAGTGAATCCATTAGGGATTTGCATATAAATAGCTTCCTTTAGTGGACTGTTTAGAAAGGCCCCTATAAAATTAACCTATTTAACTTCCTAGTTATTACAAGCCGCTAGGGCTAGTAAAATCCGCTAACTAGGGGGAATGCTAGTTATAGCGTAGGTTTTGATATAATCTTAACCTTCTATCTGCATAAAACCTTTAGTAATAAGTTAGGCCTTATACTTTAGAGGATTATTTTCTTTATCCTTTTTAAGCTTGTAAACAAGCCTATCTTTAGAACCCTCTAGCCCTTAGGAATTTGGTCTATCCCTATAAATTTAAAGGTTCCGGTAGCTAAAAGCTATTTAAATTTATTAAATGTTGTATCTATCTATTTTTAACTATCCTTGCTTTTTAAAGCTTATTTCTAGGTCTTAGGGGTATCTAAATCGTTGTTATTAGTGGATAATTTAGCCCTTTGTTATGCCTTAAAGCATATCTCCTTAACGTATAAAGATATATTAAAATTATTAATATCTATAGAATCAGAATTAATTAAAGAATCTAAATCAAAAAACGGTTTTTTAATAGCACCCTTATTAGGGGCGCTAGAGCTAGGGCTCTCTAGGGGTAGCGCTAGAGGCGTTGCAGGCGCTGTTATAGACGCTGTATTAGTCGCCCTAGGGACTGTTAATATAGGCGCTACGGGCGCTGCGGGCGCTAAGCTTTTAGAAGGCTTTAGGTAACTATCCTAAACTTCTAGATTATCTCGTGAGATATTAGCTTCTCCCTCTAAAGGATTAGTCTCTAAAGGCTTAGGGGACCCTACAAAGCCTATATTCTCTATAATTTTAATAAAGCTAGTCTTTATAACTAACCTTTTAGAGGGAATATAAATAAGATAAATAGTAGAACCTAGAGTAGCTAGTAACTAACTAGGAATAGTCCTAGGGGCTAGCTTTTAAAGCTTAGGTCTTTGCTCTAGAGGTATTAGGACCTTATAATAAGACCCTATAGCCCTAATTTTCAAGAAATTAGGCTTATAGGAAGTCTTAGGCTCTAAATTAGCTAGAAATAGCTGCTTAGGGGTTAAAGGTTTAGTTATATTAGCTATAATATTAACTAATTTCACTATAGCTAGAAGGATATAAGACTATAGATATAAGGGTAGCTTAGACCACTAAAGTGTAGCCCTAAGCTAGTCTAGGATAACCCTAATAGCCCTCTAAACTAGCCTATTCTGTTTGTAAATATAGGGGTAAGAGGTGCTAAAATAAATTCCTTTAGAAGATAACTATAACTAAAGTTTGTTATTAATTTTAGTACCTCTATCAAAGTGAAGGTGCCTAGGATACGCGTTATATTGGTATTTTAGGGCCCTAAAGAAGCCCTTAATAGCTAAAGAAAGGGTTAAACCTTCTTTATTAGCTAATAAAAAGCACCATTTATACCGGGATTTTTAATCAATAAGGATAAGGACTACTGCCTTCTTATTATACAGTATAGGTTCGATTTTAACTATATCTCCCTCTAGAATATCTAGAACTCTAGGGGGGTCCTAAATAGGTTGTTTAGTTAGTCTTCTAATAGCTTTAGATTGCATATAGGCTATGCAGTTAAAATCCTTGTCTTTAATGGCGGAAAAATCAGGGATCCCTTTAGCTAATTTCAATGATTTCTTTAGTAAAGGGAGGCCTATGTGGCCTAATCGGATGTGCTAAAGAAAGGCTAAATCTAGTAACTTCTTGTAACTAGAATCTAGCTTTTTAGGGCTATTATCCCCTAGCTCCCTCTGTTGCTAGGCCTCTTAAGAATCACAGGCCTCTGGGGGCAGTAGACAGCCACTATTGTCACCTAGGTCATTAGGGTATGGACCTTCTAAACCCCCTGTAGAAGATGCCTAACTAGGAGCTTTAGTAGGATATAGGGCTAAATTATTGTCTTCTAGCTCTTTGATTCGTTAATATTCCTTGGGATTAAAAGCTGGTTGCGGAATTTGAACCTCTATAGGGTAGGAAAACCCTAATTTAGTCTTATAAGCTCTTAGTTATTGTTATTAGTTGCAATACTAAGAGCCTATAAAGGAGAGGTGGGTTAAATGCTTACAGATTGTAGGAGTAGGTTGCCCCTTAATCTATAGGAAAAATGTGAGGCCCCACTCACAACAACAACACCCGGAACGCTAACGCGCACCCCGCGACGGGTCAGGCCCTAGGGCTAGGTCCACGTGACACTGGCGAGCCACTAGCTATAAGCTCCTAGCTCGCACACATAACACACTTAGACCTAGCAAGCTTTAGTAAATATATAAAAGCCCCTATACCTCTTGCCTAGCTACTATTGTTCTTATAATTCTAAAGCTTCCTCCCACTAGCTACCTAAGAGTGATATAGGGGGGAGAACTACCTAATCCGCTAGAGTAATGTTAGATAATAACTAGACCTAATTAAACGAGGGTAGCACTGCAGCTAACGATACACTATGCTTTACTAAGACTAGAACTAAACTAGTACCCTCTAACCTTAGGGCTAAAACTATAGCGATAACTAAGCGAATTGCTTAGCTTAAGAAACTCTAGAAGCTATAGGAGAGGGAATAAGAGCTTATTAGCTTGCTATAACTAAATGTAGGGGAAGATAAGATAAAAAGACAGCGAAGAGCTAGTACCTCCTTAAGCTATAGTAGCTAAGAGGTAAAAGTCTAGAATATTACTAACCTTCGCTACCCTATAAACCTATAGAAGCATAAGATCTAGATTAATAACCTAAACTATGCCTTTAATAGGGCGAAGCGAAAGTATTAGCGTAACTACTAAAAGATCCTATTTACACTTAACTATATGCACAGTGACTGTAGGGCGAGATAGGACTAATACCTTAAGGAATAATAGGCTAATAGCTAGGATAACCTTAAAGATAACTAGGATAAATTTAAGACCTAGACACTTACGCTACTCTAAGACGCTACTAACTATAATGCTTAAATAGCTACGTAGCTAGAAAACGCAAAATAACGTAAGGGCTAGAGTCCTATTAAATTTAGTATTTTCCTAGATTCGCTTAAGAAACACCTAGAAAAAGCCACTAAAAAGTCACGTGCTCTTACGTTCTTTGCAAAACTACTCCCTAAATTACAGGACTATATTAACCTATATGCCTCTATTACTAGAAAGACTTAAGAAGAGGTTATATAACTTGCCTAGCGATTTTAGGAGGTAATGCTAAAGAGCAAGCGAAGGTCTAAGTACTTAGAAGATAAAGGCCTATATAAGGCTCCCTAGCACCAAAGACATGACTCCCTATAAGGCCATAGACCTTATAAAGATTAGAGGAATAAAGACTAGGAGAAGACACTAGCTACCTACCTAAACAATAGCGAACCTAGGTATAAAAGGCAATGTTTTAATTGTAATAGCACGGAGCACCTTACGAATAATTGCGATAAGCTAAAGAAAGAATACTAAAGGGGCTAGGAAAACTTCCTAAGGCAGAAGTAAATGCCCTTACCTCTGCCTCTAATGCTAAGGTACTAATAGGGTGTTAATTTTATACACTAGTTACTATTCACAGGCAAAAAGACATTAAAATGGCGGCGGATCTTAATAGTTACGCTAAGATTAATATTATTAGCGCTAAGTTTGCCTAGACCTATAAGCTTAATTAGGCTAAGGCCACGGCACCTATTATTAAGGTAGTAGGGGCCCTTATAGTCCCTTAATACAGTGTCTATAAGGTACCTATTACTATTAAAGACTCTAGAGGAGAAGAAAAGGACCTTAAGCTACTATGTGTAGCTATAGATAAAGACCTAAGACTAGGGGGAAGCCTTGTATTAATTAGAATGCATACACTTATAAAAGAGCGCATATATCTTTATTTATACTTTAGAGAGTGGTGGTTTAAGAAACAGAAAACAGCCTTTTTGCTTATAACTCCCTATAAGTTTGTGAGGGTAATGCGTAATAAGACTATTATGTACGCTATTATAGGGGTTATAGAAGACGAGTTTATTGCCCTTAAAGACAAAGAGAAAGCGAAAGCATATGGAACTATTAAAGATATCCCTAAGGAACTATATAAGTTTAAAGACATGTTTGCATTGGATAAGGTAGGGAGCCTGCCTTCTAGAAAAACAACTAACTATGTAATTAACCTAATACTAGGGGCTACGCCTCTATATAAGCTAATTTACCCCCTCTCCTAAGGCAAGCTAAAGGAACTCCGCGAATACATTAATAAAAACCTATAGAAAGGCTAGATAAGGCCCTCTAAGAGCCCTGTAGGCGTGCCTATCCTATTTATTCTAAAGAAGGATAGGATGCTTTAGCTATGTGTAGACTACAGGGGACTTAATAGGGTAATGCAAAAGAATTACTACGCCCTCCCCCTAATTTTAGAGATCCTAGACTAGTGCTAAGGGGCCTGTTTCTTCTTAAAGATTAATATTAAGGATGCTTACTATTAAATTTGAATTAAAGGGGGTAATAAGTGAAAGACTGCTTTTTGCATATAATATAGACACTACAAATACCTTATAATGCCTTTTAGGCTAACTAATACCCTAGCTACTTTCTAGAACTATATTCACGAAGCGCTTTATAGGCTAGTTAACACTATTTGCGTGGTATATTTAGATAATATCCTTATCTTTTCTAAAACGCAGGAGAAGCACACCGTATATATTAAGGAAGTTCTAGAATGCATGAGGTTAGCAGAGTTATACGCAAAGCCCTTAAAGTGCTTATTTTACTAGGAATTAGTGGAATTCCTAGGGTTTATCCTATTAGTTAATAGGATTTCAATGGATACACAGAGGGTTGCTATAATCTAGGACTAGAAGGAGCTAACAAGCTTTAAGGATATATAATCCTTCCTAGGGTTCTGTAACTTTTACTAATAATTTATCTATAGATACTCTAGGATTGCGGCACCCCTATACGTGTTAATAAAAGGCAGTTAAAATAGCATCTAGACTAGGAAGTTTATATTTAGAGCAAAGGAATAGCTAGCGTTTTGCTAGCTAAAAGATGCCTTTTAGCAGGCACCTCTCCTCTGTTATTATAACCTAAGTTAGCTAGTGCGTATTAAGATAGATGCTTTAGTTTTTACAATAGCGGGAATCTTATCTTAATAGGATAACAAGGGTTACTAGTATCCTATAGCCTTTTAGTTAAGGAAGTTTATAGACGCTAAACGTAACTACAGCACGGCTAATTAAGAGTTACTTGCTATAGTAGAGTCATTTAAACACTAGCAACATTACGTTAAAGGCGTGGCAACCCTAGTGGAGGTCCTATTAGACCACTATAATCTATAGACCTTTATAAGGCAGTAGAAGTTAAATAGAAGGTAGGCTAGATAGTGTATGTTCCTTTGCCCCTTCTACTTTATAATTAAGCATAGACTAGGGAAGAGTAACCCCGCGGATACGCTATTAAGAAGGTCTAATTATAAGAGCAAACCCCTAATAAATAGGGCACTACTACTAGAACTTAAAAAAAAGATAGTAGCTACTAAAGAACTAGTAGAAGTAGAGATACTAATGCATTAAAAAAGACATAGCGAGACGCCTTTAGGGGAGGAAAATGCCCTAGTCTTAGTAAAAAGGCGTGGCAAGATGCCTTTAGGGAAGGAAAATATCCTAGCCCCTATAGTAAAGGCTTACATAGCCTAGTTAGAAGGCTAGTTAGCTACCGTAGATCCAGTGAAAGGTTAGCTAAATAAAGGGGATTTCTAGGAGAAGGTAGCGTGTGTCTAGGACGCTAGCATAGCACAAGAGATCTAGGGGGCTATTGCGTCACTAGATCCCTACTAATCTAGGCCAAATAAACTATTAGCGTAACTGCTATAGAAGGCATAGGATTAAGACCTAGATTTATAGAGATAGAATAGTGAGATTAACTCCCTAGTGAAAGAAAAGGGAAAAGCTAGTCTATAGTTGCGTAGCGTAAGGGGTCTCCTAATGTACTAAGACTAGGTAGTTATTCCCTAAGAGCCTATCTTATAATAGGAGCTTCTATAGCTACACTATAATGATCCGCTAGTGGGTCACTTTAGGACTAAGCGCACTCTTAAGCTATTAAAACGCCACTTTTAGTGGCTAGCTATAAGTAAGTCTATATTAGACTACGTTGCAAGCTATATGACTTGCTAACAAGTAGTAGCTAGAAGGCATTGCCTGTATAGAAGCCTCGAATCCCTGCTAATACTAGGGCGACTATAGGCAGAAATCTTAATAGATTTCGTCACAGGGCTACCTGTTATACGGATAGGCAAGCGAGAAGCCAATGCAATCCTAGTGATTATAGACTAATTTACTAAGTATTCTGTCTTCCTGCTAGTAACTACTATAATTAACGCAGCTAAATTAGCAAAGCTTTTCCATAAAGAAATTAAACTACAATTTAGGGCACTAATAGGCATTATATCTAACAGAGGATCTGTCTTTATAAGCTAATTCTAGTTAGACTTATGCTACCTATCCTACGTAAAACGCAGGCTTTCTATAGCGTTTCACCCCTAAACTAATGGGTAAATAAAGAGGATAAACTAGGTGCTTAAGCATTATTTACAATGCTTTATTATAGAAAATTAGCAAATATAGCCTAAGCTACTCCTAATAGCGCAATTTGCCTGTAATAATACAGTAAATAGAACCATAGGCTACTCTCTAAACTACTCTCTTATAGGCTATTCCCCTAAGTTTTGCCTAGCTCTTAGGGATAAGACCACGGAAGGGGAGGTGCTAGAGGCCTATGCCTGCGTTGCAAAACTACATAAAGTTAGAGAGTAACTAAAGCAAAACTAGGCAAAAGCCACCAAAACACAGGCGAAGTACTATAATAAACATCACTAGCTACTAACCCTATAAAGAGGCAACCTAGTACTACTATTAATAAAAAACATTAGGCTTAAGGAGGCAAAGCGGAAGCTAACCCCTAGGTTTATTAGGCCGTTTTAAATACTTAACACTGTGGGCAAATAAGCGTATTAACTTGCGTTACCTAAAAAGTATAGTTAATTGCATAATATATTTCACATTAGCCTGCTAGAGCCATGGAACCATCGCAAAGAGGCTATAGAAGAAGATATGCTAATGCTAGACCTTAAGGATAAAGATAATAAGTACAAAGTTAAGGAAGTTAAGGACTATAGGAAGACCTGCAAAGGCAATAAATACCTAGTGAAATAGAAGGGTTAGCCTAGTAAATATAACTAGTGGATCCTAGCAAAAGACATAGAAGGCGCTTAACACGTGATTTAAAAATTTCACTAAAGCAAATTAAGGAAGAAAGGTAGCGAGACATAAGCGAGTTATAAGCAAAGAGACATAAGGTTCCTAAAGAAAAGGCCTAGCCTTATTAGCTACTATCACACTCTATAGAAAAAGTAACTTAGACTATCTACTAAATAATAAAAGAAAACACACCTATAACTAGGGGAGAGTTAGGGAAAACCCCTCTATTATAGCCCTATTATAAGTGAAAATTTCCCTATTTAAAATAAGGTACTTAGCCACACTCTTATCCTCCGCGACCGCCCTCTCTATCGCTAGGAAAAAGCGATAGACTACTATGGCCTAAGGCATAAAACCTAGGTTAGTTAAACGCAGACGCAAAACTATACGCGTGTTTTACGCGGACATAAGCTACAAGTAGTTTAGCTACCGAAATGTTAGCAAATAGATAGCGAAACTAGACTAGAATATAACTTACTACCTTAGGAACTAGAGCTAGGAATATAGACACTAATAATTATTAGCAGGAAACCACGTACTACTAGTATAATATAGAGGCATCCTGCCTAGAAACGTAAGCAATAAGCTAGCAAATAGGGGACAAAAATATAAACTTAATAGACCTTTACAACCCCTGTTAAACTAAACGCAACGCAGTGAGCTATGTTAGCATAATTAAAACCTATTATTAGATAGAGGTAATAGGTGCTAAAATAGCAACAAGTTACCTCCAAAAATATAGGATCCTTAGGGTTTTCCGGATCCTTATTACTATAGGCATCTATAAGCGCCTAAACCTAGTTAAGATAAGCTAGGAGATTACAAAAATCTCCCTATATTATAGGCATTGCCTATATAAAAGCGTTAGTAATAAGCTACTAAGAGACTAAGGAAAAGCAGTATAGTTATAGTGTTATAAGTATTGCCGCGTTTATAGCATTAGATATAGCGCTTAGAATGCTTTATCTACAAAGCAATAGTAAATAGATAGCAGGGGAATTAATAGTTTATCTATAGTAATTATAGCTTAGCTAGTGGGTGTTTCTTAAAGTTAGCGCACCTAGTGCGCAGATAGTGTATATAGGAGTAGCGCTTAAAGGGAATAGTCTCCTTATCTATGGCAAGAATGCGGCAAATAACAAGGTAAAAGTTAGGGCAATAGAAGGTGTAATAATATTTAGAAAAATAATTACTAGTGTTAAGGGGAGGAAAAGCCCGCGATAAAGGGGAGAGTTATAGACGAATTTATACCTAAGCGCTGCTTATTATTTGTTATTGTTTTAATATGTTCCTTACTTAGCAAATAGCTATAAGATAGCTAGCAAAAGCCGTTTAGGAGCCTAGCTAAAAGTGGGGGGATAATTATAAGGCCCCACTCACAATAATAACACCTAGAACGCTAACGCGCACCCCGCGACAGGTTAGGCCCTAGGGCTAGGTCCACGTAACACTAGCAAGCCACTAGCTATAAGCTCCTGGCTCGCACATATAACACACTTAGACCTAGCAAGCTTTAGTAAATATACGAAAGCCCCCATACCTCTTGCCTAGCTACTATTGTTCTCACAAAAAAGCTATGTTTAGTAGGTTCTAATAACCCACAGGGGCTTTTATTAGCTAGGAATAGCTAGTCTTTAGCTAGATAACCTCCCTTTAGATAGTGAGATAACCCACTAACTAGGTTAGTATCTATGCCTAGGAAATATAGAGTATCTAGCAGAGCTAAAGGCCTATATTCTAGTGGATTTTTCTTAACTAGTACGTTAAAAACAGCTATTCCTCTTCCTTTAGGATAAATAGGTCCTCCTACTGTAATTATAGCGCTAGTTTTACCTTTCTTTAGAGGTTTAAAGCCCCTAAAAGAAGCCCTATTATTACAAATGTGATAGGAAGAACCCGTATTATACAAAAGGGAGTTTTTAACTATATTATTAGAGTAGCTAAAAGTAGGCTTACTAGTAGTGTTACTAGTGGTACTAGAGGTATCTAAGTTAGACTTAGAATTACTACTATTATTACTGCTAGATTTATTAGAATCTAATTCTTTAACGTATCCTATGGCTAGAGTATAGCCTAAGGCAAAAGCAGCTTCTTTTCCTTTTTGTTTTTCCCTATTGCTACTCTTCTTTTTCTTCTTCTTTTTAGAGGCTTTAGAAGGGTTTAAATCCTTCTTATCCTACTCTTTTGTTAAGGCTCCTAGGCCGGAATAGATAGAACAGGGTGATAGTATAGATAAGTAGCAGCTAGATAGCTAAAGGTAGGTGGTAATGCTTAAGGGTTTTAATCTCTAGCCTCCTATATTCTATATATGTGACCTTTGCCTAAATACCCCCTTTACGCGCATGTAACTAGCTTATAGTAGCCTTATAGCTAGGGCGCTATAAGCCCTAAGTGAGTCCTACTATATATAATGCTATTGCCTCTATTGCCTATATTACTCTATAGCCTCTATAACCCTAATATAGTACCCCCTTTACTTTATAATTACCCTTAATTATACATATTGCTTAGTTAGTGTAAACTTACTATTCTAATTTTCCTATGTAACTCTTACCTTACGTGTCCTAACGTAAGGCATAAGGAGATAATAGCCCTATTAATAACGGGTTTAGCTATTATTTCCTACCTTACCTATAAGCTTCTAGTTATAATAGAGTTATAGCTATAGAGTTGCTTTATAAATGCTTATATCCTTATTCCTACTAGTTCTATAAAAGTGAATACCCTATATTATATTTTCTTATTAGCTAAAAGGGATAGGGTATTAGACACTATATATTAGGGTATATTTAATTATAAGTTTTAGCGAAGTCACTATGAGCTTACTAGGTGTGCGTAGTTAGCTATAACCTTAGCTATTAATAGCTATAACGCTAGCTTTTTAACCTATAACTTACTTTTGCTGCCTATATAAATCACTTAAGGGGTCTATGGTTAATAATAAAAAGACTAAATTTCCCCTCCTTTTTCTCTTCCTTTCCTCCTTATCTCTCTTAATTTTTAATATTAAATTTATAAGTTAGCCTTACTAGCCTTATAGTAGCGTTCTTGCTACTACTATTTAGTAGTTACTAACCTTACCTAGAGTCTTCTTCTTATTGTCTTATGTTTTATTTGCTCTTATAGTTAGTATCTCATTGCTTTACTTCTTACTTACTTACTACTAACTTATAGCTAGGTTATAATGTTATTTATTTGCCTAATAACTCCTAGACCCTTAGCGCTTACTTTAGAGAAATCCCCTTATAAAAGGGCTTTATAAGCTTTAAAAACTTCTATATAAGTTTACCTCTTATTTATAGTGTTATAGCTACTAACTTACTAAATAGTATAATTAAAATTCCTTGCCTTTACTATAGTTAGTGGGTGGTAATCTAGTAGATTACTCCTAAAGATAATAAAGCTAAGCCTTAATATATTATAGATAGGAAGCTAGTCCCTAATAAGTATTACTATTCCCCTAGTATAACTAAGCTACTTCTCTCCTACTCTTATAATACTAACTTAGGTTAGGTAATTCCTTAAAGTGCGTATACTATATAAAAAATAATAAAATATATATTAGTGTAAGTATTCCTTTAAAGGCCACTGCTTTTAGCTAGCTAACCTATTACTAGTATCCTATAAGAATTATAATCCTCTATTATAAGTTTTTTAAGATTATAAAGGAGGTTCCTAAAGGCAGCCCTTACTATTAGTATCTAATAAGATTATTAATTCTAGTAACTTAGTTAGAGCTAACTTATTACTAGGCTCTAGTGCGTGTAAAATGTAAATTATATAATACGCTTCTTGCTATAAAGAATGTAAATTACTATAGGAGAGTTTATTAGGCCTATCTAACTATAGAAGCTACTTACAAGGCTAATGCTAATAAACACGCTATAATGTTATAGCTCTTTAACACTGCTAATCTTAAGGTATAGATTAATATTGCTAATAGCCTACGCTTTATAGCTTAAAATGCCCCTATAGTAAGTCCTATTATCTTTAGCGTAGCTTCTAATTTACTAACTTATAGCTAGTTTATAGACTACGCTACCTAGCTCCTTACTTATATTAGCCCCTCTAAGCTCCCTAAAGAGCTCTATTCCTTTATTTATAAGGATAAGGAGGGGTTCTCTAATAATAAAGCTCCTATAGCTACTATAGAGGAAAATATAGCTATAGATATAATAATAGAGTAATAGGTGCTTAGTAGCTATATAGTAGTTTGCTTTAAGAAAATATAACTTTTTATGTTATAAAATTTTATATATTAAATTACTAAAGTAATAATATCTTTATAAACTAGCTACTTAATTACTACTTATAATTATTTATAATATCCCTTGTAATAAAATCTCTTTTTAATACCTATAAATTCTCTAAGCTATTATAGCCCTTCTATTTTACTAAGAATTTCCGCTGTTTTCTATTATATTAATATAAGATAATTCTCTTAACTTTAAACTTCTCTTTATTATCCTTAATATTATCTTATAGTAAGGACATATCTATATAGCTAGTAGGATCCCCTCTAAATGGTTTAAGGCTTATAATATTAAACATATTATAAAGTCTTAAGCTAGCTAGTAATTGTAATTAATAGGCTAAGCTATAATTACTAACTACCTTCTTAATTTTATAAGGCCCTAGGTACTTAGCTATAAGCTTCTAGCTTACTTATCTTAGGTTAATATTCTTAGTAAATAGCAAAATATAGTCCCTAACCTTAAACTCTATTAGTATTCTCTTATAATTATAATACTTCTTTTACTATACTTATGCGTTATAAAGTAGCTACTTAATCTCTAAGTGTCTTTATTTTAATTCTAAGACTTTATTTTCTACCTAGTTATTTACTAAGTTAGGCATTAGGATAGCCTAATATAATCCCCTTAGGTTATACCCTTATAGCGCCTTTGCTAGCATTAGGCTATAACTACTATGCTTACTAGTGTTATAAGTAAACTATGCTATTAGCAAATATTTTACCTAATTATCCTATTTAGCGTATGCATAGGCTCTTAGATAATGCTTAAGAACCTAGTTTAATTACTTTATTTACCTATTTATCTAGGGGTAAAATATAGTGCTTAGTTATTGCTTTATTATAATAAGGTAGCAGAAAGTCCTCTAGAATCCACTAGTAAATATTAACCTATAGTCTATAATAATACTTTCTAGGGCGCTATAGTCTTTAAAAACATTCTTAAGAAACACTATAGTAAGGCTATTACTAGTTAGGCATGTAAACACTAGTATATAAATACTATACTTTAAGAATTAGTTTATAATAACTAGAATTGCATTATATAACTAAAACTTCTAATCCTTTACTAGTAGTAAGCCTATAATAAAGTCTATTAATAATTCTTAGAAGGGGTAATTAGGCACTAGTAATATAGCTAACTCGCTATAAGGTTTATATAACCTTAGCTTTAAAACTTAATAATTAACATAAGACTAGACATATGCCTTAATATCTTTCTTTATTAATAGCTAGTAATATTAGCTTATAATATAATAGAGGGTTTTGCTAACCCCCTAATAACCCACTATAGGATTGTTATAGGTTAATAGCAAAATTTCTTTTTGTAATCCTAGTAGGATAAAAACACGATTTTTATATATTAGTAACTTAGACAATCTTATAGTTTATATCTATAGCTCTCTAGCCTCTAGCTTAGAGGGACTAATTAACTATAGTCCTAACGCACTAGAGTTACCACTTATTAGTAATAACTTTCGCTATATAATAAAGGCATTCCCTTACTACGCTTCTAATAATAAGACTTAAATTAGGGCTTCTAATTCCGCTGCCTTACTCCTAATATTAGAGTTAAACTTAGAAGAGGTTCTCTAAACTACTAAGATTCTTATTATAACACTACTATAGCCTAGTAGCTCTCTAGTAGTGCTCTTAGATAAATTAACTAACCTAGTTAAGATTAATATAGTAGAGGTTCTCCTACTTACTATTACTTCTATAGATATAGTAAAGATTAATATAGAAAAGGTTCTTCTACCTACTATTAGGTAATTTGCCTTAATGCTACTATAAGTATATAGCTCCCTAGTAGTGCTCTTAGACTTTTTAACTAGTATAGTAGAGGTTAATATAGTAAAGGTTAACTTACTTGCTATTACTTCTATAGGCCTAGTAAAGATTAATATAGAAAAGATTCTTAAACTAGCTAGTAGGGTTTAATTACTATAAATCTATAGCTTTATTACTATACACTTAGGCCTTTTACCTAGCCTAGTAGAGATTAATATAGAAGAGGTTCTCTTACTTACTATTAGGGTTATTGCTTTGCTATTAAGGGGTGGCAAATATAAATATAGGGCACTTACTAAGTTACTATTACTTTTACGCTACTCCTTAACTATAAACCTAATATACTATAGATATGCCTAACTAGTAGTTAAGCTATTACTAATATAGCGCCCCTATAGCCTAATAGTAGTAAACTTAGTAAGGAAGGTTAGTAACTAAGATATAAAAGCCTTAGCCTTCTATTCCTTACTAATATAGTCTAGTCTTTATAATAAAGGGTTAGTAGGATTTAGCTTCCTTACCTAGTGTTTAATAGTAAAGTTAAATAGGCATAGCTTATCTAACGTAGTAACCTAGCGACTAGTTAGCTTAGGTTTTATTATAAAATACTTATAGTTTAGGTAATCTATAATTATAGTAACTAGGTACGCTAAGTAAGCAAGGTAATGCCTCTAAGTCTAAAAGGCCTCTTAAATTGCTAGTAACTTTACATCTAGTGTTACGTAGCGTAATTTAGTGTCCTTTAACTTCCTTAATATAAACGCAATAGGGTGCTAGTAACCTAGCACTAACATTATAAGGATAGCTCTAATCGCATATCTAGAGGCATTAGTCTTCACTTATAGTAGTAACTTTAGGTTAAAATAAACTAAAATTAAAGCCTCCTAAAATAGCTTTTATAGTTCCCTAAACACTGCTAGCTTACTATTATCTAGCTTAAACTTTACTAGTTAGTTCCCTTATAGGTGGTTTATTAATAGAATAACTATTTTACTATATAACTTAATAAAATGCCTATAGAATCTAGTAAACCTAAGGAAAGATTAGATATTAAACACGTAAATAGGTATTAGCTATATTATAATTACCTTTACCTTGCTTAGGTCTATTAAGATTCCTTTTAGTAAGATTATATAACTAAGGAATTTAACCTCCTTAATAGAGAATTAGCACTTATCTAAATTAATAAAAAGGTTAGCCTTCTAAAATCTTTTAAGGATCTTTTTAATATTACCCTTATGCTCTAAGATCTTATAGCTAAATATTAGGGTGTTATTAAGGTAAATAATATAAATAAGATTATTAAGACTTTCTAAAGCTTTATTAATATACTCTTAGAAGGATACTAGCGCGTTAATAAGCCTAAATAGCATTATAAGATACTTAAAGTAACTATATTTACACTAGAAGGCGGTTTTCCACTTATTACCCTTATAAATATATAGCTAATAGTATATATCTTTAAGGTCTAACTTTGTGAAAATCTTTGCACCCCCTAGTTAATCTAAGATTTCTAATATTAGGGGCAAAGGGGCCTTGTCTTTAACTATAATCTTATTAAGGCCCCTATAATCCACGTATAGTTATAGCTTTCTCTCTTTTTTTAGCATAAAAAGGATTAGGGCGCTTGCTAGGCTAATGGATCTTTAGATCTATTCGCGTTCCTATGTAGTTACTAGGTACTTAAAAAGCACCTATAACTCTTTCTTAGCTAGGTTATATATTAGACCCTATAGTAGTGCTTTTCCTTCTTCTAATTTAATAGTATAGGTTTAGCTACCTAAGCTAGAAAGGGTACTAGCCTCTTTATTTAAAAATATATCTTTAAACTCCTTATAAGCTTCTAGAAGTTTTACTTTCTTAGGTTTATTAGTTAGTTTTATTACTATATTATTACTACTTCCTTCCTCCTTATTTGCTATATATCTAATAGTAGCTACGTGTCTAATTATATGCATTACCTATAGGTTAAGTACTACTATAATAGACGCATATTTTACTACTTTCTAACTATCCTATAACCCTACTACTAATAAGATATATTTCTTTATTATAGGGTATCTCTAAAGTCTATCTTTTTATAATATTATTATAGGCTTATACTCTCTTACCTAATTAACTCCTAAGACTAATTTTTCGCTACTATTAGTAATATAGTAGCTAATATAGCATATCTTTATATAGCCTATGCTATCCCTAACTAACACTATTTTCTTTAAAATCCCTTAATATAGTATAATATTACCTAATATACTCTTAAGTGTATTATTATAAGGTTACACTTTTAACTAATTAAGGTCTATTAGCATATTAGGGTAAATTAAAGAATATATAGCGCTAGGGTTAAATAGCGTTAGCACTGCTACCTAGCGGTTATCTTAATATAACTTAATATCTATGCAAATTCGTAAGTCTAAAAGACTATTCTTATTAAGTTAAGTTATATTAAGAGCGTCTTCCTAGGGTTTTACTACGCTAATTAGGGCCTTATTTAGGTTTAAGTAACTCCTAGCCTGCTTAGTGCTAGCTTAGTATATCTTAGTAGTGTAGGTGTTTTTCTAGTAAATGCTATAGTTTAGTTTAGTATACCTAGTTAAGGGATAGCCTAGTTTCCTACACTTATAGTAAACTAGCAAGCCCTTTACTTCTATATAGTGTCCTTCCTATAGCTCTTTTTCTAGGGACACTAAATAGTTCCTTCTCTTCCACTAGTTACCTCCTTAGTAGCCTTCTTAGTAGCCTTTATAAGGGATCCCTTTCTTTTCCCTAGTTACTACTTTTGCCTTCTTTCCTTAGCTAATAAGATAGTTCTAACTTATAGGGTACTCTTAGCTAAATACCTACTTCTTTATAGTGCTATTTAGGCACTATATAAACTAAGTAATTCTTAGAGGTTTAGGGATAGGCTTAGGTAATTCTACTTCTACCTTCCCTTAGATTTTAATAAATGCCTAGAATAACTAATCCTTACCTTAATAAAGGGTTAGTAGCGTTTCTATAGCTTTTAGGTAGTAACTATCTTTATCTATTCCTCTAGTTTTTAGCTATTAGATAAACTCTACCTAAGTATAGCTCTAGTAATTTATATAACTATCTATAGTAGTAAAGCGTATTTACTATTGCTTTGCCTTATTTACTAGGTAGCTACTAGTGTATATAACTTTTATTATATTATTAGTAAATATATTTTAATCTATAGTAAAGGTTATATTTAAATCCACTAAGAATATCTATAGGTTCTTATAGGTATCCCCCTTATAAGTAAGAGCCTTTAGCTATGTCTTTGCTATACTATATTTATAAAGTCCTAGTAAGGGTAGTGCTTCCTAGGGAATAAGGGTAGAGTCTTAAGCAAAAGGTGTTTATAGGGTAGGAGTAAGGCCTTTATTAGTGTTAATTAATTAGGGAGAGGTATTTACTTCCTATAAATCTTTCTATAGCTATTTAAGTTTTTGCCTCTTTTAAGTAATTTATAGCTATATCTTTGCTTATATAAGGCTATAGTTTAATATAGCTTCTTTATTATTAATAATAGGCTCTAATATATAGGAATTCTCTAGTGTAGTTAGATAAGAAGACTTATATTCTAGAAGTAGGTTCTAATCTATAGGTATACCTTTATATAGTATATTTGCTTTAGAGTTATTAGTACCCCTTAAGTAGGTGTTTATTTTTCTTAGTGCTAATATTCTTAACCTACTAATAGCCTATTACCCTAATAGGAAAGAGAGATTAACTTATTAAGGCTTTTAAGCTAGAATAAATAAAATAGGGTAATAGTATAGATAAGTAGTAGCTAGATAGCTAAAGGTAAGTAGTAATACTTAAGGGTTTTAATCTCTAGCCTTCTACATTCTATATGTGTAACCTTTGCCTAAATACCCCCTTTACGCGTATGTGACTAGCTTATAGCGGCCTTATAGCTAGGGCGCTGCGAGCCCTAAGTGGGTCCTACTGTACATAATGCCATCGCCTCTATCGCCTGTGTCGCTCCGTAGCCTCCACAACCCTAACATCTTTAGTGGCGTTAGAGTCCTTCTTAGGGTTAGAATTAGAAGATTTCTTTTCCTAGTCCTTAGAATTTCCCTTATTATTAGAAGCCTTATAACTAAGGGCTTTAGCTATAGGGGAGGTCTTATCTCTCTGTTCTTCTAATAAATCTGCCATAAGGAACTGTAAATTTAGGGTATTTATAGGCAGTCCTTATGCCCTAGAAGCTCTAATAGTAAATCTTTGTCTCTTAGCCTAACTAGGAAAGGTCTGCTTTAATGTATTAATATAATAATTTACTTAATTAATAGGGGCAATCTCTACACTATAAAGTTATAGTCTAGCTAGTAAATTATTAAAATTAGCATTAAAAGCCTCTAAAGATCCCTTATAACTTAAAAAGTTTAGGGAATAGTAGCTAGCGTATAGCGTACTACGCTGGATTTTAGCACTCTATAAATACTGCCTAATAAGGACTTTATAGGCTTCTTTAGGGGATTTTTGCTAATATATAGCAGCCTATAGTCCTAGTTAATAACTATCTCTTAATATTATTAAAAGAATAGCTTAGTCACAGTTAGCTAGATAGCTTGCTAGGCTTAGATTATCTATAAATTTAGGTAATCCTAGGGCTTTAAATTATATGCTTAGGGCTTGCTTCCACTAATCATAGTTTTTAGGGCCTTTTAGCTTAGCTCCCTCTGGAATAGAGTAAACCTTCTTATTTAGTTCCTTTATAGTACCTATATTAAAGGCAGCTTATAAGTTACTAGAAGGTACGCTTATAAAAGTAGTAGCTATTAGGTTTTCTTCTAGAACCTTAGTATTTTCTTCCTTAGGTCTATTAGAAGCCTAAAGACCTTATATAATAGTTATGGTTTGCGTTAATTTCTCTAGAAGATTATTAATGCTAGCCTTGTTTTTAATACAATTATCCTCACTATACCTAATAAAATTAGCTAAGGTCTTGCCTTATTGTTTAATTTGACTTTGTAGTTGTAAAGTACTAGCCTAAATAGCTAGTTAACCTTCTATATCTATCCTACTAGGGTCCCTAGGGGGGCTAGAAGGACCTATGGCAGGTGCCTTACCCTTATAACTAGGTAGTGCTATCTTCTATAAGTCCCTAAAAAAAAGGACAAGAATCCCTATGTAGAAGCTCTAAATTTGTTTCTCTTGCAAATAACGCGCGCTAGAAATTGCTTGTGTTACAATCTAGTTGCGTACGTAAATTGTGTGGCAGGACCGTTTAAGAGGGCAGCCCTTAGGTCTAAAAAGTGGGTCTTTAGTATACGCGGGTAGAAAAATAGCAAAGAGGGGTCTCTAAGAAAATTTTCTTAACACTAAGGATAGGAATCGTAGATAATAGGTATTACAGAAGTTATAACGCAACGTAACGTAATGTATAGTGCGTGTAACGTAATGTAATAGGTTAAAAAGCCTAGTATAGATATACTAGATATCTAATGATTTAAAAGGATATAGCGTATTTACTATTATAGATAATATCAAATATAACGGTCGCAATAGTGAATAGAATCACTAAAAGGAGGTTATAGTTATAACTAGATAGTTACTAGTTATAATGTGGTGGTTACGGGTGCGGCTATAGATGATTTTTAACACCAAGGGTCTGATGTTGCAATGCGTGGCGCTAGTAAATAAAAAGCTTTAGCTTTAACTTCTAGTGGTTTCCTTTGTAATCTTAAGAGCCTATAGGTATAGTAGGTGGTAACTAGTACCTAAAATCAAGTAGTAATCGCAGTAGAATAACGCAGTAATATAGCAATCTATAGGCCTTCTAGGCTTATAACCTATTAAAGATAGAAGGGAATCTAGCTAGAGGGATAGGAAGACCTCCCTACTAGATTCTAATGCGGCGGCTTCTAGATTCACTAGATTATAGCGTATTCTTTAAGATTAGGAGCTTTTAATAGTTAAATATAGTTAATTCCTAACTAACGGACAGTCTAATAAGCAATAAGAGGATTTCTAGTCCCCTTATAGACCTACTAACTATATCAGAGGATCTAGGTTACTAGAGAGGTCTTAGGAGCTACTTTTTATTTTCCGCAAAACCTATTTGTATAGGAAAAATAAAAAATTAACTTATAGCTATACAAACTAGCTGCCTAGGTAGCCTAACTAAGCACTTTAATATATAACCCTATTAATAAAATATACCATTAAATCCAGAAAAATTCAAGGATTTAAATAGTATACGTTAGCCTTTTATACGACTACTAGTTGCCTAGTTACAGTCGATTTTAGCTTCCCTATAGGGTAACCTAGTCGGCTTAGTCATACAAGCCCGTGGGTTGGTTGTGGGAAAAACGCGGGTCATAACAGAACGCTGCAAGCAACGCCCGTAACTAACGTTATAACAACGCAACAAGGCAACTAGTGGGCCTATAAAATAGTGCTATAAATAGCATTATTTTAACAATAATTTAAAAATTTCACTAAAGTAAATTAAGGAAAAAAGGTAGTAAAATATAGGTAAGTTATAAGTAAAGAGATATAAGGTTCCTATAGAAAAGGCTTAGCCTTATTAGCTACTATTACACTCTATAGAAAAAGTAACTTAGACTATTTACTAAATAATAAAAGAAAATATACCTATAACTAAGGGAGAGTTAGGGAAAACCCCTTTATTATAGCCTTATTATAAGTTAAAATTTTACTATTTTAAATAAAGTACTTAGCCTTACTCTTATCCTCTATAATTACTCTCTTTATTACTAGGTAAAAGTAATAGAATACTATAGCCTAAGGTATAAAACCTAGGTTAGTTAAATATAAATACAAAACTATACGCGTGTTTATATAGATATAAGCTATAAGTAGTTTAGCTACTAAAATATTAGTAAATAAATAGTAAAACTAGACTAAAATATAACTTACTACCCTAGGAACTAAAGCTAGGAATATAAACACTAATAATTATTAGTAAGAAATAATATACTACTAGTATGAAATAGAGGTATCTTACTTAGAAATATAAGCAAGAAGCTAGTAAATAGGTAATAAAAATATAAACTTAATAAACCTTAGTAACCCCTATTAAATTAAATATAATATAGTGCGCTATATTAGTATAGTTAAAACCTATTATTAGATAGAGGTAATAGGTGCTAAAATAGTAATAAGTTACCTTTAAAAACATAGGATTATTAGGGTTTTCTAGATCCTTATTACTATAGGTATTTATAAGCACCTAGACCTAGTTAAAATAAGCTAGGAGATTATAAAAATCTCCTTATATAGTAGGCATAGCCTATATTAAATATTAGTAATAAGCTACTAAGAAACTAAGGAAAGGTAGTATTGTTAGAACAACACGATATCAATCGCGCTTGACAGCCGCAATTGCGACCGGAAGAGGGTTAGCCCGCGCGCGCGCGCGCGGGCCCCACTTCCGCCCTATAAGCGGGCCCTGTGATAGGGCAGGGCTAGCGTCACGTGGGGTCACGTGACCTATAACGGGCAGCTGTTATCCCTTACGAAAGCCCTCTCTTTTGCTTCCCTTTTCTCTTCTTAGATTATATAGAATAACAAGCCTAGAATAGATTATTAATAACAATACTATTCTTAAGGCTTCGCGTACGCGATATTAATCCCTGTGAAACTAACACTAATTAGTGGTTAACCCCTAGGTAACCACTTTTAATTTGCAAGTGCTAACCACTCTCTTATAAATTATAATAACCACAGTCTAACTTACAAGTGCTAACCACTCTCTTATAGACTATGCTAACCGCAAATTAGCAAGGTCTTTATAGAAGAGATTCTTATAGAAGTAAGATCCCTAAGAGTGCTAAGGAAAAAGCCTATTATCTTAAAGAAGAGTTTAACTCTAGTAGCTTACCTATCCTATTATTTTTCTTAACATAATAGATAGAAGCCTAAACCTTAAAGAAGAGTTTAACTCTAGTAGCTTATCCTATCCTATTCTTCTTCTCCTTAGTGTATTCTATTACGTAATAAAGCTAACCGCTAAGCTTGCAATCCTTTATATATCTCCTTACCTAAAATTTATTATCCCTCTTTCCTATTCTATCTTCTCTAAAGCCTATAAGTTATAATAGTTAATAAGAAAGAGCAAATATAAGTCCTAGTAAGTTATAATAGCTTATAAGTAGGAGACACCTTCTTAGAAGCTTATAAAGAGTAACTAGAGAGAAAACCTAGCATAATTCCCTTTCTCTATATCCCTTAGACCTTACACTATTACATTATAGAGGAATCACTCTGTAAGATTAAAGGATTTAATATTAATAAGGATAACACGCTAGAAACACTTATAGCCTATATCCTTATAAAAGTAAAGGATTATAAAGCAAGAAAGGTAACTAAAAGAACCCTCTTTATAGAGTTTACTAAAGACTTCTATAAGTAAACACTATAAATACTTTAAAGAGCACTAGCCCTAGTAGCAAAGCACCTCTATAACTATCTTATAACTAATAGGGTGTATATAATAATTAACTAGACTATAACTATTATTATAAACCTTTAAGAAGTCCTTAAGTAAGAGGAATTTCACTTTTAGTTATAAGAAAAAGTAAATAATGCCTATAAGAAGTATATAGACTTCTAAAGGAAAATTATAGTAAGTAAAGACTTTCTTAATAACCTCTTTAATAAAGGTAGCTTCTAGTAACCCTAAAATATAAGGACTGCCTTCCCTCTTTATTAGGCCTTACGTTAACCTTCCCTAGCTATTACGCTAGCAATTTAGTAGTAACTATCTCTTCTATAGCCCCCTCCCTTACCTTAAGAACTAAAACTAGCTTAATAGCACTAGTTTCCCTCTCCTTAAGAGAGGATAATACCTATTAATAACACACTTACCCCCTTATAACCTATAGCAAAGCAGATTATAGATCTTATAAAGATATACACACTAGAGAAGTAATATAGCGCTAAGGACTATAATATCTTTAAATTAAAGCTTCTAGTATTTAGGAGGAAGTGTAAGCTCTTAGATATTAAGAAAGAGTAATCTAGCTATACACTAGAAGTAATGCTAAAAGGGAAAGCCCTTAGGTATTACTTAGACTACCTCTTATAGCTAGGGGATCCTTAGGACCTTATAACCTTAGTAGTAAAGATAAAGCAAAGGTTTAAGATAGAGAATATAAGGCAAAAATACCTCCTTAAGTAGCATAATATATCCCTCTAGAAGATAATTTATAATAACCCTAATAAGTTAAAGGTAAAATGCTTTAATAAGATTATAGAGAAGCTCTTTATATTATAAAGAGCTATCCCTAATATAGGTTAATTAGAGTAAGCCCTCTAAAATTAAATTATAACTACCTATAATAGAATCCCTAAGTATAAGAGCTACCTTACTAACCCTCCTAATAGCCTTTAATAATTCTACGAGCGGGTTTAGATAACTATCTGCCTAATCATAGAAGAATCTAGTGATTAACATTAATTTCTTACTAACACTAAACCCTAAGAGTAGTTCTAGACTAATAGAAGGTATAATAGTAAGGGTAAAGAGTTATAATACCCTCCTTAAAGGTATAAAGATATAAAGGGAGCCCCTTACTTAAAGAAATGCTATATATATAGTAAGGAAGGATACTAGTTAATAAAGCATCCTAAAGAGAAGCAAAAGAAGGCATACTAATATTATAAGAGCCACTACTTAGTTAACTCTTCCCTATCCTCTAAAGCGTTATATAAGTTATTCCTTACTTAGTATAAAGGAACCCCTAGTTAAGACCCTTCCTCCTAGCCTTCTAAAGATAATAAGATTACCTAATATATAGTAAGCATAGGGTTTAATAATAAAACTAGCAGGAAAGATAGCCTAGTGCCTATAAGCTTCTTTACATAAGGAGCAATGCTTAATAGCAAGAAAACAGTTAAAATCCTTGCTAACTAAGCAATATAGCATAGGCTAAGTAAGAAAAGCCCCTTTAGCAATAAAGCTTCTAATAAAGCTTCGTATATGTTTATACTTAAAGACCGTTACTTAGCTAAGGTTTTCTAAGGCATTATGCCTAACACTAGAGTAGCTAAGTACTTAATAGTAGGTTGCTTATAATTCCTTGCGCTATAAGGCAAGATGCCTTAACTTTAACTTAATAAGGCAAGAGTAAGTAAGGTAATAATTAGGTTTAGAGGTAGCATAGAAATCACCTCCCTTAGAATAGTTAATATCCCTACCCCCTTTAGTAATATTACTTTCTATATAATACCTATAAACACTCCCTTCTTACTATGCCTTAAGGATATAGTTATATTAAAGATTAACTTTATTACTACTAAGAACATTCTCTAGCAAGGTAGTGTTAAGGTCCCCTTAGCATGCAAATAGGGGCACGCGTGAATGTTATTGCTCTAGAATAAAGCGTTAATTACAAGTAACTATCTAATAGAAGTCAAATTATAACAGTTATATCGTCGATTTAGTCACCTATTAGTCTAAAGGCTTCATGACTTATTATGTAATTTAGGGTATAAGATTAACATTAAAGCTATTAAAGAGATAACAAAGGTATGCTACTAATATTAGATAAACGCTAATAGCCCCTATTGCTTTAAGTTTACCCTTAAGGATAACTATACCTTTAACTTTAAAGTAATAGTAAATATTATATATCTTAATGGAAATTAACCCACGCTTTATGCTATAGATATAGCTATAGCCTTTAACGCAGTAAGATTCCTTAAGGATATCTTAGCTAAAATAATATAGGAAGCTCTAAGAGTATGCTAGATTAATATATACCTTAGACCCCTAGATTAGGTTATTACTAATGCTAGCACTAACTTCCGCGGCAAAGAATTCTATTAATTCGTAGCATTAATGTTAATTTCTATTAAGGAGGTCCTAATTAAAGCACACTATAGCATTAGAAAGGTTAAGAGATATTATAGGCCACTCTATAGAGCCTATAATATTATATAATAGGAATGCCTAATAACCCCTAAGCCTATAGCCCTATAGATAGCTATAAAAGCTCTTAATAATATAGTAGGACTAAATAGCCTTATTCTAACCCTTCTAGTTTTTAGGGTATATCCACGTATAATAAGCAAATCCCCTCCTTTGCTAGAGATATTATAGCGTGTGATTACTATGCAAAAGGTAATAAAGGAAGTTAAGTGCCTTTACACTATCTAGAAAGTTAATAAAGCCCTTATAATAAGGAATAGCCTAGATATAGCATTAACCCTTAGCCTATTGCTTAGATTACTAGTATAAGTATAGTAAGAAAGTAATAGTTAGTAAGGCCTATATAACCTCCTTTTAATTAATAGAGAGACCTATATGCTTAACCTTCTAAGAGGCCTAAAGGCCTTCTAGTTAACCTCTATTAGGCCTTACTAGGAGGACCTAAACGCAAAGGCCCTCCTACCTTAGCTAGCTAAAGAAGAGAGAGAGGCCTAAGAAAGGCTAGTGGCTAGACCCCTAGAGGTCCCCCTAAAGAGATAGCTAGGCAAACCACGCAAGAACCCTCTAGTAATTATTAATAAGACTAATATGTTTGTCTTAGCTAAGGAGGAAGCTAACCTTACCCTTGTAATTAGACTGCGCAAGGAAGGCGTAATTATAACCCTAGGAGAGCCCTTTAAGCTCTTTACTAAGGCTAAGATTAATGCCTTAATTAACTAAGGCGTGTTTAAATTTATAGTCTTTAACAAAAGGGAGCATAGTAGCGTAAGAATCTTTAACTCCTATATTATTAATAAGGTTAAAGGGAAAATAGGCTAGCTATATAAGAAATCGTGGCTTATAATCTAAGGCTTTAGTAATAAGGCAAAGCAAGATATCTTAATATAAGCCCTAATAATCTAATAGGCTAGTTAACGCCTTATCCTTATAATCGCTCCCTTGCTAATAAAGAAAGACTTTATCCTATAAATTCGTAATATTACGCAGGCCTATGTTTAATTAAGAACCCTATTAAATAGAGTTATCCTAGCTAGACTTCTAGTTTAGATCCGTGACTAACACCCTAAAGGAATAATTATAAGGGTTATTAAGCCCCTCTATAGCATTACAAAGGCTAGAACGCACTAGTAAGTAACGTATTACAAGCATCACAGAGAGAAGCTCTAGATAGAGACTTCTATATACAATCCCTACCTGCTTATAATAACGGATAAGAGCCCTTAATTCGTATGTGTAGGCATGCAAACTAATAACACGCTAGGGCTATTAGATAAGGAGTTCTCTAAGAAGGAGGAAAAAGAGCTAGCTACTATAGCCTTTATAGCAAAGCTAAAGTAATTCCTTCTTAAGAGCAGTCCCCTTACCTTTAATAGGGGAATTATCATAATAGTAGCTAACGTGGCTATTACCCTTTAGCAAAAGGGGTAGAGTAGCAAACTTAAAGTAATTTCGCTTATATATTTAAAGCAGAAGTATATTAAGCAATAGGCTTAAGGCACCTATATTACCTTAATTTGCTAACTAGAAGCCTGCTATAACCTATCTATTGCTATATAACACTAAGAACTAATAGTTAAAAACGTTAAAGCCCTTAATCATTAGATTTAGTGGCAGATAGACTACCTAGAGAGAGGCCTTACATTTATTTTAATTAACCTTACTAAAGCAAAGCTCTATGCCTTTATAGATAGGTCCTTTGTAAATAATTAAGACCTTACTTTATAACTTAGCTATATACTAATCCTAGCTAACAAAGACTATAAAGATAGCAAGTTTATAATTATAGGTAATATTATATACTTTAGCTTAATAAAGAGCAAGAGAGTTATATAAAGTATGCTAGCCTCTAAAGTCTATAGCATAGTTACTAGTGTTAACATAGCTTACGCGATTGCTATAACACTAGGATTAATTATAAACTAATTAAATACCTCTCTAACCCTAGTTATAGTCTATATAAACTTATACTCCCTATATAAATGCCTTATTAAGCTTAGTATAACTAAAGAGAAGCGCCTAATAATTAACATTATAGCCCTATAATAATTATATAAGCGCCGCGAGCTTTGCAAGATCTAATGGATTAACGAAGCTAATAACCTAGCTAATGCCTTTACAAAGGCATTACTAAATAAGGCCCTAGAGTAATTTATCTCTAGTAATAGGATAATAATCTAGATAGAGGGGTAGGTAACCTATGTGGGTAACAGGGATAGTTACCGTAGGTAATAGGGATAGTCACCGTGGGTAATAGGGATAGTCACCGCGGGTGATAGTATTAGGGCTTAGGCCCTAATACTATAGGAGAATGTAAACCTAGGAGGAGGAAGGGGAGGATGTCTCCCTAGGTGAAGGCGCGGAAGATAGTTACCGCGGGTAATAGTATTAGGGCTAAGGCCCTTAGCCCTAACTAACCTAGAGAAAGTCTACTAGGAGGAGGAAGGGGAGGATATCTCCCTAGGTAATAAGAAGAGGCGGAAGAAGGAGGCGAAATAGCGACTCCTATAGGGTAGTTCCTATAAGAGCTACCCTTAGTGTAGCTCTTAGCCTTATAGGAGTCACTAGGAGCCTCCTAGTTATCTAGGGATTATCTCTAATACTATGTAACGCCCTTAAGGCCCTTAGAAGCAATTCTTTAGCTTCACGTGGCCGTTTTTTGCCTCTGTGTAATATATACAGAGCATAGAGGTAGAAAAACTATTACAGTAGATAACTAGAAGAGTAACAGAGAGCTAGAAGGATTATAGGGGGGGGAGAGGAAGTTACTAGAGCATAGAGGTGCTAAGATAGTAATAGTAGATAACAAGGGGAGGAGGGGAGAGGGGGAAGGGAGCCGCGCAAAGGGGAGGAATTTGGAGGGTAGCCGCGTGGATATTATTAACAATATTAAGAGGCAAAAGGGATTAGGGGGAGGCCTGCTTATCCCTTTAAAAGGTTATTAGAAGCGGACTAGTCTTTTTCCTTCTTTTCTCACTACTATAGGCATATATAGCCCTTGTTTTTCCTTCTCTCTTTTATATTAATATATAAGCTACATTATTATTGTTTTCTTTTTCTTCTTTTAATTAATATTATGCGTTAATAGTTATATTAAAGAGAGAGTTCCTAGTGTTAGAACAACACGATATTAATCGCGCTTAACAGCCGTAATTGCGACCGAAAGAGGGTTAGCCCGCGCGCGCGCGCGCGGGCCCCACTTCCGCCTCGCAAGCGGGCCCTATGATAGGGCAGGGCTAGCGTCACGTGGGGTCACGTGACCTATAACGGGTAGCTGTTATCCCTTGCGAAAGCCCTCTCTTTTGCTTCCCTTTTCTCTTCTTAGATCATACAGAATAACAAGCCTAGAATAGATTATTAACAACGATACTATTCTTAAGGCTTCGCGTACGCGCTATCAATCCCTGCGGAACCAACAAGTATAGTTATAGTATTATAAGTATTATTATATTTATAGTATTAGATATAGCGCTTAAAATACTTTATTTATAAAGTAATAGTAAATAAATAGTAAGGGAATTAATAGTTTATTTATAGTAATTATAGCTTAGCTAGTAAGTATTTCTTAAAGTCTATACACTTAGTATATAAATAGTGTATATAGAAGTAGCGCTTAAAGGGAATAGTCTCCTTATCTATAGTAAGAGTATAGTAAATAATAAGGTAAAAGTTAGGGTAATAGAAAGTATAATAGTATTTAGAAAAATAATTACTAGTATTAAGGGGAGGAAAAGGCTATAATAAAGGGGAGAGTTATAGATAAATTTATACCTAAGCGTTACTTATTATTTATTATTATTCTAATATATTTATTACTTAGTAAATAGCTATAGGATAGCTAGTAAAAGCTATTTAAAAGCCTAGCTAAAAGTAGGGGGATAATTATAAGGCCTTACTTATAATAATAACACCTAGAACACTAACGCGCACTATGTAGTAAGTTAGGCCCTAGGGCTAGGTTTATGTAACACTAGTAAGCCACTAGCTATAAGCTCCTAGCTTATATATATAACACACTTAGACTTAGTAAGCTTTAGTAAATATACGAATGCCCCTATACCTCTTGCCTAGCTACTATTGTTCTTACAAGGACTTATATTTACTTCTTTTTATTAACTATTATAACTTATAGGCTTTAGAGAAAATAGAATAGGAAAGAGAGATAATAAATTTGAAGTAAGGAGATATATAAAGAATTACAAGCTTAGTAGTTAGCTTTATTATATAATAGAATACACTAAGGAGAAGAATAATAGGATAGGATAAGCTACTAGAGTTAAACTCTTCTTTAAGGTTTAGGCTTCTATCTATTATATTAAGAAAAATAATATAATAGATAAGCTACTAGAGTTAAACTTTTCTTTAAGATAATAGGCTTTTTCCTTAGTACTCTTAGGGATCTTATAATAAATAGGCTACTTAAAAAGGACTTATTTATATTACTTTTATAAGAATCTCTTCTATAAAAAGACCTTACTAATCTATAGTTAGTATAGTCTATAAGAGAGTAATTCTTTACTTATAAGTTAGACTATAGTTATTATAATTTATAAGAGAGTGATTAGCACTTATAAATTAAAAGTAGTTACCTAGGGGTTAACCACTAATTAGTGTTAGTTTCGTAGGGATATAACGCATTACGTAAAGCCTTAAGAATAGTATTATTATTAATAATCTATTCTAGGCTTATTATTCTATATCTAAGAAAAGAAAAAGGAAGCAAAAGAGAGGGCTTTCGCAAGGGATAATAGCTACCTATTATAGGTCACGTGACGCTAGCCCTGCCCTATTATAGGGCCCGCTTGCTAGGCGAAAGTGGGGCCTGCGCGCGCGCGCGCGGGCTAACCCTCTTCTAGTCGCAATTGCGGCTGTTAAGCGCGATTGATATCGTGTTTGTTCTAACACTATTACCCTAATAGAAAAAAGAGATTAACTCATTAAGGCTTCTAGGCTAAATAAGATAAAATAAGGTAATAGTATAATTAAGGTAATAGCTATTTTACTAAAAGGTAAGTATATATACCTTAAGGTTTTAATCTTTAGCTTTCTATATTTTATATATATAACCTTTACTTAAATACCCCCTTTATATATATATAACTAGCTTATAGTAACCTTATAGCTAAGGCACTATAAGCTATAAGTAAGCCTTACTATATATAATACTATTGCCTCTATAGCCTCTGTCACTTTATTGCCTCCATAACCCTAACATTATATTATTAGAAGCCTAGATACTACCTTTATAGCTTTAAAGCTAGTTCTTTTCTAAACTAATTTATTTGTAAAATATATTAAGCTTGCTAAAGGAATTATTAGGTATATATAAAATTTAAAGAAGCTTTATATTTACTCCTCTAAAGATATTAGCTTTAATATATTATTCTTAAGCACTAATGCCTCTCTTAGTAATAACCCTAATACTAGGAAATTAACTTAAGGCTATATTTTTATTATATATAAAGCTATAATAAATTAGAAGTTAGGTAAGCAATATTATATAATAACTTGAAGTATAAAAGTAAAGCTCTTTACCTTAAACTATAGTATAAAGAAGTGTATATTACTAGGAAAATTACTTTAAAATATTAAGGTTTAAATACTACCTTTTTTAATTATCTAGTGTAATAATGTTGGAACAACACGATATCAATCGCGCTTGACAGCCGCAATTGCGACCGGAAGAGGGTTAGCCCGCGCGCGCGCGCGTAGGCCCCACTTTTAGCCTCGCAAGCGGGCCCTATGATAGGGCAAGGCTAGCGTCACGTGACCCACAACGGGCAGCTATTATCACTCGCGAAAGCCCTCTCTTTTGCTTCCTTTCTCTTCTTAGATATACTAAATAACAAGCCTAGAATAGATTAATAACGATACTATTCTCAAGGCTTCATATAACGCGTTATTATCCCTGCGGAACTAACACTAATTAGTGGTTAACCCCTAGGTAACCACTTTTAATTTGCAAGTGCTAACCACTCTCTTACGGATTGCAATAACTATAGTCTAACTTGCAAGTGCTAACCACTCTCTTATAGACTATGCTAACCGCAGATTAGTAAGGTCTTTATAGAAGAGATTCTTACGGATCTTTATTATAAGATCCCTAAGAGTGCTAAGGAAAAAGCCTATTATCTTAAAGAAGAGTTTAACTCTAATAGCTTATCTATCCTATTATTTTTCTTAATATAATAGATAGAAGCCTAAACCTTAAAGAAGAGTTTAACTCTAGTAGCTTACCTATCCTATTATTCTTCTCCTTAGTGTATTCTATTACGTAATAAAGCTAACCACTAAGAAGCTTATAATCCTTTATATATCTCCTTACCTAAAATTTATTATCCCTCTTTCCTATTCTATCTCCTCTAAAGCCTATAAGTTATAATAGTTAATAAGAAAAAGCAAATATAAGTCCTAGTAGGTTATAATAGCTTATAAGTAGGAGACACTTTCTTAGAAGCTTATAAAGAGTAACTAAAGAGAAAACCTAGTATAATTCCCTTCCTTTATATCCCTTAGAACTTACACTATTATATTATAGAGAAATTACTTTATAAGATTAAAGGATTTAATATTAATAAGGATAACACGCTAGAAATACTTATAGCCTATATTCTTACTAAAGTAAAGGATTATAAAGTAAGAAAGGTAACTAGAAAAACTCTCTTTATAGAGTTTACTAAAGACTTTTATAAGTAAACACTATAAACACTTTAAAGAGCACTAGCCCTAGTAGTAAAGCACCTCTATAACTATCTTATAACTAATAAGGTATAAATAATAATTAACTAGACTATAACTATTATTATAAACCTTTAAGAAGTCCTTAAATAGAAGGAATTCTACTTCTAGTTATAAGAAAAAGTAAATAATGCCTATAAGAAGTATATAGACTTCTAAAGGAAGATTATAGTAAGTAAAGACTTCCTTAATAACCTCTTTAATAAAGGTAGCTTTTAGTAACCTTAAACTATAAGGACTACCTTCTCTTTTTATTAAGCCTTATATTAACCTTCCCTAGCTATTACGCTAGTAATTTAGTAGTAACTACCTTTTCTATAGCCCTCTCCCTTACCTTAAGAACTAGAACTAGCTTAATAGCACTAGTTTCCCCCTTCTTAAAAGAGAATAATACCTATTAATAATACACTTACCCCCTTATAACCTATAGTAAAGCAAATTATAGATCTTATAAAGATATACACACTAGAAAAGTAATATAGCGCTAAGGACTATAATATCTTTAAATTAAAGCTTCTAGTGTTTAAAAGGAAGTGTAAGCTCTTAGATATTAAGAAAGAGTAATCTATCTATATACTAGAAGTAATACTAAAAGGGAAAGCCCTTAGGTATTACTTAGACTACCTCTTATAGCTAGGGAATCCTTAGGACTTTATAACCTTAGTAGTTAAGATAAAGTAAAGGTTTAAGATAGAGAATATAAGGTAAAAATACCTCCTTAAGTGGTATAATATATCCCTCTAGAAGATAATTTATAATAACCCTAATAAATTAAAAGTAAAATGCTTTAATAAGATTATAGAGAAGCTCTCTATATTATAAAGAGCTATCCCTAATATAGGTTAATTAGAGTAAGCCCTTTAAAATTAAATTATAACTACCTATAATAAAATCCCTAAGTATAGGAGCTACCTTACTAACCCCCCTAATAGCCTTTAATAATTCTATAAGCAGGTTTAGATAACTATTTACCTAATTATAGAAAAATCTAGTAGTTAATATTAATTCCTTACTAACGCTAAACCCTAAGAGTAATTCTAGACTAATAGAAGGTATAATAGTAAGGGCAAAGAGTTATAATACCCTCCTTAAAGGTATAAAGGTATAAAGGGAGCCCCTTACTTAAAGAAGTGCTATATATATAGTAAGGAAGGATACTAGTTAATAAAGCATCCTAAAGAGAAGTAAAAGAAAGCATACTAATATTATAAAAGCTATTACTTAGTTAACTCTTCCCTATTCTCTAAAGCTTTATATAAGTTATTCCTTACTTAGTATAAAGAAACCCCTAGTTAAGACCCTTCCTCCTAGCCTTCTAAAGATAATAAGATTACCTAATATATAGTAAGCATAGGGTTTAATAATAAAACTAGTGGGAAAGATAGCCTAGTGCCTATAAGCTTCTTTATATAAGGAGTAATACTTAATAGCAAGAAAATAGTTAAAATCCTTGCTAACTAAGTAACGTAGTATAGGCTAAGTAGGAAAAGCCCCTTTAGTAATAAAGCTCCTAATAAAGCTTTATATATATTTATGCTTAAAGACTATTACTTAGCTAAGGTCTTCTAAGGCATTATACCTAATACTAGAGTAGCTAAGTATTTTAATAGTAAGTTACTTATAATTCCTTACGCTATAAGGCAAGATACCTTAACTTTAACTTAATAAGGTAAGAGTAAGCAAGGCAATAATTAGGTTTAGAGGTAGCATAGAAATTACCTCCCTTAGAATAGTTAATATCCCTACCCCCTTTAGTAATATTACCTTTTATATAATACTTATAAACACTCCCTTCTTACTATACCTTAAGGATATAGTTATATTAAAGATTAACTTTATTACTACTAAGAATATTCTCTAGTAAGGTAGTATTAAGGTCCCCTTAGCATGCAAATAGGGGCACGCGTGAATATTATTGCTTTAAAACAAGACGTTAATTATAAGTAATTACCTAATAGAGGTTAAACTATAATAGTTACATTATTAATTTAGTTACCTATTAGTCTAAAGGCTTTATAACTTATTATGCAATTTAGGGCATAAGATTAATATTAAAGCTATTAAAGAGATAATAAAGGTATGCCACTAGTATTAGATAAACGCTAATAGCCCCTATTACTTTAAGTTTACCCTTAAGGATAACTATACCTTTAACTTTAAAGTAATAGTAGATATTATATATCTTAATAGAAATTAACCTATGCTTTATGCTATAGATATAGCTATAGCTTTTAACGCAGCGAGATTTCTTAAAGATATCTTAGCTAAAATAATATAGGAAGCTCTAAGAGTATGCTAGATTAATACACATACCTTAGACCCCTAGATTAGGTTATTACTAATGCTAGCACTAACTTCTATAGCAAAGAATTCTATTAATTTGTGGCATTAATATTAATTTCTATTAAGGAGGTCCTAATTAAAGCACACTATAGTATTAGAAAGGTTAAGAGATATTATAGGCTACTTTATAAAGCCTATAATATTATATAATAGGTATGCCTAATAACCCCTAAGCCTATAGCCCTATAAATAGCTATAAAAGCTCTTAATAATATAGTAGGACTAAATAGCCTTATTCTAACCCTTCTAGTCTTTAGGGCATATTTATATATAATAAGTAAATCCCCTCCTTTACTAGGGGATATTATAGTATGTAATTACTATATAAAAGGTAATAAAGGAAGTTAAGTGCCTCTATACTATCTAGAAAATTAATAAAGCCCTTATAATAAGGAATAGCCTAGATATAGCATTAACCCTTAGCCTACTACTTAGATTACTAGTATACATGTAGTAAGAAAGTAATAGTTAGTAAGGCCTATATAACCTCCTTTTAATTAATAGAGAGACCTATATACTTAACCTTCTAAGAGGCCTAAAGGCCTTCTAGTTAACCTCTATTAGGCCTTACTAGGAGGACCTAAACACAAAGGCCCTCTTACCTTAGCTAGCTAAAGAAAAGAGAGAGGCCTAAGAAGGGCTAGTAGCTAGACCCCTAAAGGTCCCCCTAAAGAGATAGCTAGGTAAACCGCGTAATGTTAGGGTCGTGGAGGCTACGGAGCAACATAGGCGATAGAGGCAATAGCATTATATATAGTAGGACTTACTTAGGGCTTGTAGCGCCCTAGCTATAAGGCTACTATAAGCTAGTTATATACGCGCAAAGGGGGTATTTAGGCAAAGGTTATATATATAGAATATAGGAGGCTAGAGATTAAAACCCTTAAGTATTACTACCTACCTTTAGCTATCTAACTACTACTTATTTATACTATTACTCTATTTTATTTATTCTAGCCTAAAAGCCTTAATAAGTTAATCTCTCTTTCCTATTAGGGTAATAGGCTATTAGTAGGTTAAGAATATTAGCACTATAAAAAATAAATACTTACTTAAGGGATACTAATAACTCTAAAGTAAATACGCTATATAAAGGTATACTTATAAATTAAAACTTACTTCTAAAGCGTAAGTCTTCTTATCTAACTACACTAGAGAATTCCTATATATTAGAGCCTATTATTAATAATAAAGAAGCTATATTAAACCATAGCCTTATATAAGCAAAGATATAGCTATAAATTACTTAAAAGAGGCAAAAACTTAAATAGCTATAGAAAAATTTATAGGAAGTAAATACCTCTCCCTAATTAGTTAACGCTAATAAAGGCCTTACTCCTACCCTATAAATACCTTTTACTTAGGATTTTACCCCTATTTCCTAGGAAGTAGTACTCTTACTAGGACTTTATAAATATAGTATAGTAAAGATATAGCTTAAAGCTCCTATATATAAGGGGGATACCTATAAGAACTTATAGATATTTTTAGTAGATTTAAATATAACCTTTACTATAGATTAAAATATGTTTACTAATAATATAATAAAAGTTATATATACTAGTAGCTACCTAGTAAATAAGGCAAAGTAATAGTAAATACGCTTTACTACTATAGATAGTTATATAAATTACTAGAGCTACACTTAGGCAGAGTTTATCTAATAGCTAAAAACTAGAGAAATAGATAAAGATAGTTACTACCTAGAAGCTATAGGAACATTACTAACCCTTTATTAAGGTAAGGATTAGTTATTTTAAACCTTTATTAAAATCTAGGGGAAGGTAAAAGTAAAATTACCTAAACCTATGCCTAAACCTCTAAGAATTACTTAGTTTATATAGTGCCTAAATAGCACTATAAAGAAGTAGGTATTTAGCTAAAAGTACCCTATAAGTTAAACTACCTTATTAGCTAAGGAAAGAAGGTAAAAGTAGTAACTAAGGAAAGAAAGGGATCCCTTATAAGGGCTACTAAGGAGGCTACTAAGGAGGTAACTAGTAAAAGAGAAGAAATTACTTAGTGTCCCTAGAAAAAGAGCTATAGGAAAAATGCTATATAGGAGTAAGGGGCTCTTTAGTTTATTATAAGTATAGGAAACTAGGCTACCCTTTAACTAGGTGCACTAAACTAGACTATAGTATTTGCTAGAAAAACACCTATACCACTAAGATATACTAAGCTAGCACTAAGAGGGCTAGGAGTTACTTAAACCTAAATAAGGCCCTAATTAGCTTAGTTTAACCCTAGGAAAACGCTCTTAATATAACTTAACTTAATAAAAATAGTTTTTTAGACCTTTAAATTTACATAGATATTAAGTTATATTAAGATAACCGCTAGGTAGTAGTGCTAATGCTATTTAACCCTAGCACTATACATTTCTTAATCCACCCTAATATACTAATAGACCTTAATTAGTTAAAAGTGTAACCTTATAATAATATACTTAAGAGTATATTAGGTAATATTATACTATATTAAGGGATTTTAAAGAAAATAGTGTTAGTTAGGGATAGCATAGGCTATATAAAGATATACTAACTTAGCTACTATATTACTAATAGTAGCAAAAAATTAGTTTTAGAAGTTAATTAGGTAAGAGAGTATAAGCTTATAATAATATTATAGAAAGATAGACTTTAGAGATACCCTATAATAAAAGAATATATCTTATTAGTAATAGGGTTATAGGATAGTTAGAAAGTAGTAAAATATACGTTTATTATAGTAGTACTTAACCTATAGGTAATATATATAATTAGATATATAGCTACTATTAGACTTATAGTAAATAAGAGGGAAAAAAGCAGTAATAGTATAGTAATAAAACTAACTAATAAACCTAAGAAAGTAAAACTTCTAGAAGCTTATAAGAAGTTTAAAGATATATTTTTAAATAAAAAGGCTAGCACTCTTCCTAGCTTAGGTAGCTAAACCTATGCTATTAAATTAAAAGAAGGAAAAGCATTACTATAGGGTCTAATATATAACCTAGCTAAGAAAGAGTTATAGGTGCTCTATAAGTACCTAGTAACTACATAGGAACGCAAATAGATCTAAAGATCTATTAGCCTAGTAAGCGCCCTAATCCTTTTTATGCTAAAAAAAGGGGGAAAGCTATAACTATACGTATAATTATAGGGGCCTTAATAAGATTATAGTTAAAGACAAGGCCCCTTTACCCCTAATATTAGAAATCTTAGATTAACTAGGGGGTGTAAAGATTTTTATAAAGTTAGACCTTAAAGATATACTATTAGCTATATTTATAAGGGTAATAAGTGAAAATAGCCTTCTAGTGTAAATATAGTTACTTTAAGTATCTTATAATACTATTTAGGCTTATTAATATACTAGTATCCTTCTAAGAGTATATTAATAAAGCTTTAGAAAGCCTTAATAATCTTATTTACATTATTTACCTTAATAATACCCTAATATTTAGCTATAAGATCTTAAAGCATAAGGGTAATATTAAAAAGATCCTTAAGAGATTTTAGAAGGCTAACCTTTTTATTAATTTAAATAAGTGCTAATTCTCTATTAAGGAGGTTAAATTCCTTAGTTATATAATCTTACTAAAAGGAATCTTAATAAAACTAAGTAAGGTAAAGGTAATTATAATATAGCTAATACCTATCTATATATTTAATATCTAATCTTTCCTTAGGTTTACTAGATTTTATAGGCTCTTTATTAAGTTATATAGCAAAATAGTTATCCTATTAATAAACCACCTATAAGGGAACTAACTAGTAAAGTTTAAGCTAGATAATAGTAAGCTAGTAGCATTTAGGGAACTATAAAAGCTATTTTAGAAGGCTTTAATTTTAGTTTTTTTTAACCTAAAGTTACCACTATAAGTAAAGACTAATGCCTTTAGATATATAATTAGAGCTATCCTTATAATATTAGTGCTAGGTTACTAGCACCCTATAGCGTTTATATTAAGAAAGTTAAAGGACGCTAAATTACACTATATAACACTAGACATAGAGCTACTAGCAATTTAGGAGGCCTTTTAGACTTAGAGGCATTACCTTACTTACTTAGCATACCTAGTTACTATAATTATAAATTACTTAAACTATAAGTACCTTATAATAAAGCCTAAGCTAACTAGTTACTAGGTTACTATATTAGATAAGCTATGCCTATTTAACTTCACTATTAAACACTAGGTAAGGAAGCTAAATCCTACTAACCCTTTATTATAAAGACTAGACTATATTAGTAAGGAAAAGAAGGCTAAGGCTTTTATATCTTAGTTACTAACCTTCCTTACTAAGTTTACTACTATTAGGCTATAGGGGCGCTATATTAGTAATAGCTTAACTACTAGTTAGGCATATCTATAGTATATTAGGTTTATAATTAAGGAGTAATGTAAGAGTAATAGTAACTTAGTAAGTACCTTATATTTATATTTACTACCCCTTAATAGCAAAGTAAGAACCCTAATAGTAAGTAAGAGAACCTCTTTTATATTAATCTTTACTAGGCTAGGTAAAAGGCCTAAGTATATAGTAATAGAGCTATAGGTTTATAGTAATTAAACCTTACTAGCTAGTTTAAGAATCTCTTTTATATTAATCTTCGCTAGGCCTATAGAAGTAATAGTAAGTAAGTTAACCTCTCCTATATTAACCTTTACTATGCTAGTTAAAAAGTCTAAGAGCGCTACTAGGAAGCTATATACTTATAGTAGCATTAAGGTAAATCCCCTAATAGTAAGTAAGAGAACCTTTTCTATATTAATCTTTACTATATTTATAGAAGTAATAGTAAGTAAGAGAACCTCTCCTATATTAATCTTTACTAGGTTAGTTAATAAGTCTAAGAGCATTACTAAGGAGCTATATACTTATAGTAGCATTAAGGTAAGTCCCCTAATAGTAAGTAAGAGAATCTCTTCTATATTAATCTTTACTATATTTATAGAAGTAATAGTAGGTAAGAGAACCTTATTTATATTAATCTTTACTAAGTTAGTTAATTTATTTAAGAGCACTACTAGAGAGCTACTAGGCTATAGTAGTGTTATAATAAGAATCTTAGTGGTTTAGAGAACCTCTTCTAAGTTAAACTCTAACATTAGGAGCGAGGCAGTGGAATTAGAAGCCTTAATTTAAGTCTTATTATTAGAAGCGTAGTAAGGGGATACCTTTATTATATAGCGGAAGTTATTACTAATAAGTGGTAACTTTAGTATATTAGGACTATAGTTAATTAGTCTCTCTAAGCTAGAGGCTAGAGAGCTATAGATATAGACTATAAGATCCTCTAAGTTACTAATATATAAAAATTATATTTTTGTCCTGCTAGGATTATAGAAAGAAATTTTGCTATTAACCTATAATAATTTTATAGTAGGTTATTAAGGGGTTAGCAAGACCCTTTATTATATTATAGGCTAATATTACTAGCTATTAATAAAGAAAGAAGATATTAAGGCATATATCTAGTCTTATATTAATTATTAAGTTTTAAAGCTAAGGTTATATAAACCTTATAGCAAGTTAGCTATATTACTAGTACTTAATTACCCCTTCTAAGAATTATTAATAGACTTTATTATAGGCTTACTACTAGTAAAGGATTAGAAGTTTTAGTTATATAATATGATTTTAGTTATTATAGACTAATTTTTAAAGTATAGTATTTATATACTAGTGTCCACATACCTAACTAGCAATAGCCTTACTATAGTGTTCCTTAAGAATATTTTTAAAGACTATAGCGCCCTAGAAGGTATTATTATAAACTATAGGTTAATATTTACTAGTGGATTCTAGAGGACTTTCTGCTACCTTATTATAATAAAGCAGTAACTAAGCACTATATTTTACCCCTAAATAGATAGGCAAATAAAGTAATTAAACTAGGTTCTTAAGCATTATCTAAGAGCCTATATATGCGCTAAATAGGATAATTAGGTAGAATATTTGCTAATAGCATAGTTTGCCTATAATATAAGTAAGCATAGTAGTTATAGCCTAACGCTAGTAAAGGCACTATAAGGGTATAACCTAAGGGGACTATATTAGGCTATCCTAATACCTAACTTAGTAAATAACTAGATAGAAAATAGAGTCTTAGAATTAAGATAAAAACACTTAGAGATTAAGTAGCTACTTTATAATGTATAAGTATAGTAAAAGAAGTATTATAATTATAAAAGAATGCTAATAGAGTTTAAGGTTAAGAACTATATTTTACTATTTACTAAGAATATTAACCTAAGATAACTAAGCTAGAAGCTTATAGCTAAGTACCTAGGGCCTTATAAAATTAAGAAGGTAATTAGTAATTATAGCTTAGCCTATTAATTATAATTACTAGCTAGCTTAAGACTTTATAATATATTTAATATTATAAGCCTTAAACCATTTAGAGGGGATCCTACTAGCTATATAAATACGTCCTTACTATAAGATAATATTAAAGATAATAAAAAAGAGTTTAAAGTTAAGAGAATTATCTTATATTAGTATAATAGAAAACAGCGGAAATTCTTAGTAAAATAGAAGGGCTATAATAGCTTAGAGAATTTATAGGTATTAAAAAGAGATTTTATTATAAGGGATATTATAAATAATTCTAAGTGGTAATTAAGTAGCTAGTTTATAAAGATATTATTACTTTAGTAATTTAATATATAAAATTTTATAATATAAAAAGTTATATTTTCTTAAAGCAAACTACTATATAGCTACTAAGTACTTATTACTTTATTATTATATTTATAGCTATATTTTCCTTTATAGTAGCTATAGGAGCTTTATTATTAGAGAACCCCTCCTTATCCCTATAGATAAAGGAATAAAGCTCTTTAGGGAGCTTAGAGGGGCTAATATAAGTAAGGAGCTAGGTAGTATAGTTTATAAACTAGCTATAAGTTAGTAAATTAGAAGCTATACTAGAGATAATAGGACTTACTATAGGGGTATATTAAGCTATAAAGCATAGGCTATTAGTAATATTAATCTATGCCTTAAGGTTAGTAGCGTTAAAGAGCTATAATATTATAGCGCGTTTATTAGCATTAGCCTTATAAGTAGCTTTTGTAGTTAGATAGGCCTAATAAACTCTCCTATAGTAATTTACATTCTTTATAGTAAGAAGTGTATTATATAATTTTCGTTTTATACGCACTAAAGCCTAGTAATAAGTTAGCTTTAACTAAGTTACTAGAATTAATAATCTTACTAAATACTAATAATAAGGGCTACCTTTAGAAACCTCCTTTATAATCTTAAAGAACTTATAATAAAGAATTATAATTCTTATAGGACACTAGTAATAGGTTAGCTAGCTAAAAGCAGTAGCCTTTAAAGGGATACTTATACTAATATATATTTTATTATTTTTTATATAGTAAGCGCACTTTAAGGAATTACCTAACCTAAGTTAGTATTATAAGAGTAAGAGAGAAGTAGCTTAGTTATACTAGGGGAATAGTAACACTTATTAGGGACTAGTTTTCTATCTATAATATATTAAGGTTTAGCTTTATTATCTTTAGGAGTAATCTACTAGATTACTACTTACTAACTATAGTAAAGGTAAGGAATTTTTATTATACTATTTAGTAAGTTAGTAGCTATAACACTATAAATAAGAGGTAAACTTATATAGAGGTTTTTAAAGCTTATAAAGCCCTCTTATAAGGGGATTTCTCTAGGGTAGGCGCTAAGGGTCTAGGAGTTATTAGGCAAATAAATAATATTATAACCTAGCTATAAGTTAGTAGTAAGTAAGTAGGAAGTAAAGTAGTAAAATACTAACTATAAGAGTAAATAAAATATAAGATAATAAGAAGGAGACTTTAGATAAGGTTAGTAACTACTAAGTAGTAGTAGTAAGAATACTACTATAAGGCTAGTAAGGCTAACTTATAAATTTAATATTAAAAATTAAGAGAGATAAGGAGAAAAGGAAGAGAAAAAGAAGGGGAAATTTAGTCTTTTTTATATTAACTATAGACCCCTTAAGTAATTTATATAGGCAGTAAAAGTAAGCTATAGGTTAAAAAGCTAGCGTTATATCTATTAATAGCTAAGGTTATAGCTAACTACGCATACCTTATAAGCTTATAGTAACTTTACTAAAACTTATAATTAAATATACCCTAATATATAGTATCTAATACCCTATCCCTTTTAGCTAATAAGAAAATATAATATAAGGTATTTACTTTTATAAAACTAGTAGAAATAAGAATATAAGTATTTATAAAGTAACTCTATAGCTATAACTATATTATAACTAAGAGCTTATAGGTAAGGTAGGAAATACTAGCTAAACCTATTATTAATAAGGCTATTATTTTCTTATGCCTTACATTAGGATATATAGGGTAAGAGTTATATAGGAAAATTAGAATAGTAAGTTTACACTAACTAGGCAGTAAGTATAATTAAGGGTAATTATAAAGTAAAGGGGGTACTATATTAGGGTTATAAAGGCTATAGAGTAATATAGGCAATAGAGGTAATAGCATTATATATAGTAGGACTTACTTAGGGCTTATAGCGCCCTAGTTATAAGGCTACTATAAGCTAGTTATATACGCGCAAAGGGGGTATTTAGGCGAAGGTTATATATATAGAATATAGGAGGCTAGAGATTAAAACCCTTAAGCATTACTACTTACCTTTAGCTATCTAGCTGCTACTTATCTATACTATCACCCTATTCTATCTATTCCGGCCCAGAAGCCTTAACACGTAAGAACCCTCTAGTAATTATTAATAAGACTAATATATTTATCTTAGCTAAGGAGGAAGCTAACCTTGCCCTTATAATTAGACTGCGTAAGGAAGGCATAATTATAACCCTAGGAGAGCCCTTTAAGCTCTTTACTAAGGCTAAAATTAATACCTTAATTAACTAAGATATATTTAAATTTATAGTTTTTAATAAAAGGGAGCATAGTAGTGTAAGGATCTTTAACTCCTATATTATTAATAAGGTTAAAGGGAAGATAGGCTAGCTATATAAGAAATTACGGCTTATAATCTAAGGCTTTAGTAATAAGGCAAAGCAAGGCATCTTAATATAAGCCCTAATAATCTAATAGGCTAGTTAATGCCTTCTCCTTATAATTGCTCCCTTACTAATAAAGAAAGACTTTATTCTATAAATTTGTAATATTATGTAAGCCTATGTTTAATTAAGAACCCTATTAAATAGAGTTATCCTAGCTAGACTTCTAGTTTAGATCTATAACTAAATACCCTAAAGGAATAATTATAAGGGTTATTAAGCCTCTCTATAGCATTATAAAGGCTAGAACGCACTAGTGGGTAACGTATTATAAGCATTATAAAGAGAAGCTTTAGATAGAGACTTTTATATATAATCCCTGCCTGCTTATAATAATAGAAAAGAGCCCTTTATTCGCATATATAAGCATATAAACTAATAACACACTAAGGCTATTAGATAAGGAGTTCTCTAAGAAAGAAGAAAAGAAACTAGCTACTATAGCCTTTATAGCAAAGCTAAAGTAATTTCTCCTTAAGAGTAATCCCCTTACCTTTAATAAGGGAATTATTATAATAGTAGCTAATATAGCTATTACCCTTTAGTAAAAGGGGTAGAGTAGTAAACTTAAAGTAATTTTACTTATAGACTTAAAGTAAAAGTACATTAAGTAATAGGCTTAAGGCGCCTATATTACCTTAATTTGCTAACTAGAAGCCTACTATAACCTATCTATTACTATATAACACTAAGAACTAATAGTTAAGAATATTAAAGCCCTTAATTATTAGATTTAGTAGTAGATAGACTACCTAGCGAGAGGCCTTATATTTATTCTAATTAACCTTACTAAAGCAAAGCTTTATACCTTTATAAATAAGTCCTTTGTAAATAATTAAGACCTTACTTTATAACTTAGTTATATACTAATCCTAGCTAATAAAGACTATAAGGATAGCAAGTTTATAATTATAGTAATATTATACACTTTAGCTTAATAAAGAGTAAGAGAGTTATATAAAGTATGCTAGCCTCTAAAGTCTATAGTATAGTTACTAGTGTTAATATAGCCTATGTAATTACTATAACACTAGGATTAATTATAAACTAATTAAATACCCCTCTAACCCTAGTTATAGTTTATATAGACTTATACTCCCTATATAAATGCCTTATTAAGCTTAGTATAACTAAAGAGAAGTGCCTAATAATTAATATTATAGCCATTAAATTTAATATAAAGCGCTATAAGCTTTGCGAGATCTAATAGATTAATAGAGCTAATAACCTAGCTAATGCCTTTACAAAGGCATTGCTAAATAAGGCCCTAGAGTAATTTATCTCTAGTAATAGGATAATAATCTAGATAGAGGGGTAGGTAACCTACGTAGGTAATAGGGATAGTTACTATAGGTAATAGTATTAGGGCTAAGGCCCTAACCTAGATAAAGTGCACTAGGAGAAGGAAAGGGAGGATATCTCCCTAGGTAAAGGCATAGAGAATAGTTACTATAAGTAATAGTATTAGGGCTAGGGCCCTAACCTAGAGAAAGTTTACTAGAAGGAGGAAGGGGAGGATATCTCCCCTAGTAATAAGAAAAGGTAAAAGAAGGAGAAGGAATAGTAACTCCTATAGGGAAGTTCCTATAGAAGCTACTCTTATTATAGCTCCTAGCCTTATAGGAGTTACTAGGAGCCTCCTAGTTATCTAGAGATTATTTCTAACGCTATATAATGCCCTTAAGGGCCTTAGAGGCTATTCTTTAGCCTTATATACCCTAGCGTAGCTATTTTGCTCTATTTATTTATATGAGCATAGAGGTAGAAATATTATAGTGAATAACTAGGAGGGTAATAAAGAGCTAGATAGATTATAGGGGTGCGAAAATAGTTATAGTAAATAACTAGGGGGGGGGGAGGAAGTTATTAGAGTATAGAGGTGCTAAGATAGTAATAGTAGATAATAAGAGGAGAAGGGGAGAGTTAGGAGGTAGCTATGTAAAGGAGAGGAATTTAGAGGGTAGCTATATAAATATTATTAATAATATTAAGAGGCAAAAGGGATTAGGGGGGGGCTTACTTATCCCTTTAAAAGGTTATTAGAGATAGACTAGTCTTTTCCTTTTTTTCTTATTACTATAGGTATATATAGCCCTTATTTTTCCTTTTCTCTTTTATATTAATATATAAGCTATATTATTATTATTTTCTTTTCTTTCTTTTAATTAATATTATATATTAATAGTTATATTAAAGAGAGAGTTCCTAGTGTTAGAATAATATAATATTAATCGCGCTTAATAGCTGTAATTACGACTAGAAGAGGGTTAGCCCGCGCGCGCGCGCGCAGGCCTTACTTTTGGCCTCGCAAGCAGGCCCTGTGATAGGGCAGAGCTAGCGTCACGTGACCCACAACGGGCAGCTGTTATCCCTCGCGAAAGCCCTCTCTTTTGCTTCCTTTCTCTTCTTAGATATACCAAATAACAAGCCTAGAATAGATTAACAACGATACTATTCTCGAGGCTTCGTATAACGCGTTATCATCCCTGCGGAACCAATAAATAATAAATAGATAATTTATATTATAGAATATAAGAAAGAAAGGCTTTAAACTAGCCTTAAGCATTCTAATATAAATCAAATATCAATTTAAGAGTAATATACCCTTAGTAATATTAAGGTTAATTAAATAAAGACCTTAGAGATAGTTACTAATAGCTTTATAAAGCCTTTATTAGGTTTAAAGCATAAGGAATTTTATTATAAAATTAGGCTATAACTAATACCTAAATACCTAAAAACACTAGAAGTTTATTAAGATTCTTTATAATATATATAACTTATAGCTTTATTTCTTTAGATATTAGCTAGGGGGGTGTGTTAGAAAGAGGGCTTTAATAATACTATAATATTATAGTATTAATAATAAGACCCTCCTTAAGATATTAGTAAATATAATATATTAAAGGTACTAGATTAGGCTAGTTATTACTATAGCGCACTATGTACCTTTTAGGTATAAAAGTTAGGTGCTATTTGCACCTCTAATTAATTAAATTAAACGCTTTTTACTAACCATTTACACCCCTACCTTTGACAGAAACTGTTAAGGATATTCACAGTCTCATATCGCAGCCTCAGGCATTAGCCTCGTCATCTGACAATGCAGCCTCCCGTATCGCGTTTGCTATTACGATTTATTGTAAGCTTTGTTTAGAGGCTTTGTTTAAATATCTAAATTTATTAGATTAGTAGATTTAAAGCTTATAAGCTTCCCTTTTCTCTGCTAGATTCCGAATTCCTAGATAGCAATTCTACATCCTCTTCTTTTCTCATCGCTCTTTGCCACATTCCTTCCACAGAAACCGAGCCTCTTAACACACTCTTCTTCTGCTCCTTCTATCATTTCGCTCGGTCCTAAGGAAAGCCCGGTATTTAAACCTGGATCTGGAAGCCATGTCCTTCACCAAGACATATTTTCTGTGTCCGACATCCGATTTTATATATCCACCACCAACGGGCCCGCTATGTCTTGGGTCTATAATCCGCTCCGCGGCAGCACCGCAATACCCTCTGAACAGAGCGAGCGTTATTCCCGTGGCTGATGCATTCCCACCTGTGGTGGAGACTGACTGGAAGAAGACTGTTTCAACCGAGAAAGGGCTCGGTTTGGGTGTCTATGCACAGTTCCTGCTGCTGGCTACCGGTGGACTGCCCCTTGGTCCCGAGGTGAACGTTGAGCATTCGAACAAAACGGCAAATACGTTCGCGTTCGACACGGTGACGACGTTGGCGTTCGAGCCGACCCAGGAATACGTGGAAGAGGCCGTCAAGGCACCGGCTGTGCAGACATGGCTGAGAGAGCCCAGGCAGAAGTTCGCACTCGTCAGCGAGCTCTTCGTCGTCACGGGTATGAAGCTCGTCAAGGGCGCCAAGATCAAATACTCGACTTCACAGAGCACGACGGTCAAGGGGAACTTCGGCATCGACGTGACCGCGCTAGGCACGACCTTTGGCCCGAAAGGCCACTGGACTAGCACGAATGACGATGCGACGGAGTCCAATTGCGAGTCGGAATTTGTGTTTGCGTTCCGCGTGAAGAGGCTTAAGTTTGGGCGGAGACTGAAGCTGGAAGAGTACAACAAGGGCGCCTTTATGACCGTTGGTGGGAAGAAAGATGACGACGAATGTGTTTTGGTTGAGGACGTGAATGGAGCTGATATCAAGAATGCTGAGGTTGTTCCCGATGTGACCGAGAACGGCAACGTCTATTGCGTTCCCGCTTAATCATGCTAAACGAATCTTGGACTACTGACATAGACATCAGTGAACCGTGTGTGATTGGAGGTTAAGTAAATCATTCCTAGGCTTCTACTAGTATTTGTACATGTTCCTTTTGATATCCTTGATTCTCCCGTAAACATCCTCCCTTGTCGAACCGCTATCGAAGAGCACATGAGGCGTGATGTAGTCGTAGCCTACCCCCCGCCTCCGTCTGACCATACTCTTGAAGACGGCATCCATGGAATTGTCCCTTTTCAGCCACGGTCCTAGCCTTTCACTTTCTACAGTGATGTGCTGATCCTGCTGCCGGACAAAAGACAGGACCGACGCGGCCAGGCCAGCGGCAATCGGTGTTGCGACCGATGTTCCTGACATAACATTGACAGTCTGATCGTGTCCGTTTATGCCAGCCGGCCAGTGAGAAGAGACATGCTCCCCAAGTAGACTGAAGTTGACGTCCGTTTCGCTTGCTGTAGGGTTGAAATTGGAGGGATTGCCATTGCCATCGGTTGAATGTATACAAAAGACGCTGGGATATTGAGCTGGAAAAGCCCGGCCAAGATTTGCTCCATCATTCGATGCTGCCGCGAACAACAACGTCTGCTTGTTCAGTGCATTAGATATAGCCGTGCTCATCGGCTCGTGATATTCACGAATCCCGAATGACATTGATACAATGTCCACTTTCCATTGTTTAACTGCGTGATCGATAGCCTGCACAGGTCATTAGCGCAGTCTAAAAAGTCTGATCTGGTATAGAGACAGCCTTGCCTTTGCAATGTCATCGTAGGTACTGGGATCCAGAGTTTCTCGTCGCGCAATTCTGGCGACATAGATCTCAGCGCATGGGGCAACTTTGAGAAGGAGACCAAGAGCATGAGTGCCGTGCCCAATCTCGTCTCGAATGTCGTGCGGTCCTGTTCCATGGATAAAACTTCGCGCTTCCTTGATTCGTGGGTTGGCTAGTTGTTGGTCCTCGATCAGGAATGGGTTTTCAGGGTCGAGTCCGGAGTCCAAAATCGCTATTCGCACCGGTTCGGCAAGCTCGAAAACAGGGTCAACATAGGGATAGATTGAGGATAGCAGATTGTCCATCCATCTTTCCGAGAGTGGATTCCTGGCAGGTCATCAGTACGGCGAAGTCTTGTAGCCAATGGGAAACACCTCACTCTAGTTCAGGACCCGTCTGGTGGCTTGCATCAAAAAAGTACAAGCTCTTCTCTGAAGGCTCGGCGAGGTGTCCGTGGGCTTGCGATCCCGAAAAAGGTTGTGCCGACATCCGTAGCATGATATCTGAGTGGAGGGATGCGTAGCTCACGGGCGCGGTGTCAGTGTCAGACATTGAACGATGCGGACTTGCCCTTGCTACATTGTTTACATGAGAGGAATCGACCTTGCCTGTATGGAGGCGGACAACTTCTCGACCGACAGAGCCCCAGCAGGATTCATTCTGTCGCGAATCGAATGAGCTCAAGTTCTCTAATCGAATGCCCCATGCCTTAAATATCACGGCCTCAAGTCGTTTGACGACGTTTTGGTAGAAGAGCCGCTGAACGCTGACATCCTCGAAGTCGGCGTGCTGTCCAAGGGGATAGTACTCCCCAGTAAGGCATGCCTTCGTAGCGAGATAGTAATCCACGCCAGCGTTGTCTTGCAGAGTCTGAAGCTTATCGAGACATGTATAAAAATTATCATTGACGTTCCTGGCGGCATGCGGGTCCTTTGCCATCAGCTCCACAGGTGTGCAATGGTGAAGCTCGCACAAGAGTATGCCTAGCGCTAGCACACTGGCGTTGGGATGAAACATGTGTTTCGAGGCACCAGAGCTGTCTCCGGTGTCTGTACCGCGGGCTGAGATGATTGGAACGTGCTCCAGAGCCAGGAAAGGTTTCGTGATGTCGGGGAGTTCTCCATCCTGCCGTGGCTCAAAAAACTGGATCTTTGAGTGATTGAAGGAAAACTGCAGCCACGGTGTTTCCAAGAAGGGGAGAAGTGCTGAAGCCAGTGTAAAAGCCAAGACACACTTCCCCTTGAGTGGCAGTACCGATTCACCACGAAGTAATTGTTGCTGGCGATGGAACAATGCCGATAAGGATACTGTCCGAGACATTCGGTCACTACCAAATGTCTTTGGTTGCGGGCGAAGCCTCTGAAATATCCCATCCTCGAGAGCGAAATGCAAGCGATTTCGCTGACCGAGGGACTCTGTGATGCTTTGGCATATGTGGGCAAAGTCGGGTGGGCTGCTAATTATAGGCTCAGATGAGCGCCTCAATGTGCTGTTGTGTAGGTCCCTGCACCGACAGTGTTAGGGAATAGAAGTCATCACACAAAGCTTCGAGAACTTACTTGACCGTGATTTTAGCTTCTTGCAATGCAGTTGCAGGTACAGACCGCACGCCGAAGAATACTTCGAAACTCGCCTCAGCCTCGAGATCCTTTTTGTGTTGTGGCAGCGACAGTCTCACGCTCAACCCTGAGCACTTCTGGCACACGCAAACCCAGTGTCTTCGCAACGCATTGTCCAAGGACACCAAATGTCTCCTCATCAGCACGGCGAAGTCGGCTTCGAGGTCTTCGAGATTGGACCCATGAGTTGGCTCTTCACGAGGCAGAAATCGGCGCTTCTTTTTCCCCTGTTCTAAATGCAAAAGTTCCTGAATAGCATTATCGCAATCTCGTCTCCGTTTACTAACGCGAATGACAGTGCCTGGGTCGGCATGCGGATCGCGATTCGGATTCTCGATCATGCGGCGAAGCTTCGGATACCGCTCATGTACGGGTTGTTGGAAGCTCTGTTCCGGGACCTGTCGTTAGTAGGGAGGAAGTGAGAGGCCAACGGACCGAGAGACTGGAGTTTGCTGTATATCAAGAATACCTACGAAGTCTATCTCTCGATCAGAGTCATCTTGAACAAGATGTTCAAATGCGCGCAGAGTCCTTGCAACGCTCTCTGGGTCAGCTTCGCCAAGATCATCGCGCTGCAGAAATGCATCCGTCCGTAACCAGGCCTCACGTTTCCGTGATCTCAGTGATGCCGGCTTTGCCGACCTTTGCGGTCGTTTTCGAGCGAATAATCCAAGCACAGATTGCAGCAGGCTTTGGGAATCAGTGTCGTCGTCCATGGTTGCGCGCATCCAAAATAATGGGTTTGAAGATTTCACTGTGATTCTTTGGCTAGAAGAACATTGGTCGATCAGCGGAAGTGTGCTGTGTATTGATCAGATCAGGCTGTGCCACATTCACACCCAGAACCTCAGGACGACTTGGCGTGCTTGGTCTACGATTACGATCCTTCGCTGCAACCTAGCCGGTGCCATGACCGCTGTTGAGGGTATTCACAGCCTCACATCGCAGCCTCAGGCATCAGCCTCGTCATCCGACGATGCAGCCTCCCGTGCCGCGTTTGATATCGCGTTTGATGTTACGATTCATCGCAGTCTCTGTTCAGAGATTCTGTTCAGACCTAGATTCATCGGATCAGTAGATTTGAAGCTTATAAGCTTCTCTTTTCTCTGCTGGATTCCGAATTCCTAGATAGCAATTCTATCATCATCTTCCCTTCTTATCTCTCTTTGCCTTCCCTCCTTCCACAACCGCCATACGAAACAGGCAGTCAGGGGCCAGACTAGCGCCGAGGGCGGCCTGTCCCGTCCCCAGTTGTCATCACAGCCTCGCGTGATTCTTGGTTGATTGGCCACTGCGATTTGAGCAATGAGGCTGTCCCGGATGATGTGGGCCTAACTTTTGGCGCTGCTTCCACTCGAGGTCAACTGTTCTTAATAAATACTTTATACCCGGTCCCGCGGTTATGCGGGGTTACAGTAAATCTTAGCTCTAACAAAGTTAAACTCGTATCTAGGGTAGAGCCTTTAACTAGCAAAATAGCATATGCTTAGCATATGCGTGGTATATGCTATTTACACTATATAAATATAGGGCATATGCCTAGTTGTCAAAGGTAGGGGTGTAAATAGTTAGTAAAAAGCGTTTAATTCAATTAATTAGAGGTGCAAATAGCACCTAACTTTTATACCTAAAAGGTATATAGTATGCTATAGTACTACCTAGCTAAATTAGGTACTTCTAATATATTATATTTACTATTATCTTAAGGAAAGTCTTATCTTTATTAATATAGTTAATATAGTTAATATAAAACTATTAAAGCCCTTACCCTAACACACCCCCTTAGCTAATAGCCCTAATAAAGCTATAGGTTATATAAGTTATATACGATCTTAATAAATTTTTAGTGTTTTTAGAAGTTTAGGTATTAATTATAGCCTAATTCTATAATAGAAGTTATTGAAAATGGAAGGGAATCTAGCTAGAGGGATAGGAAGACCTCTCTACTAGATTCTAACGCAGTGGCTTCTAGATTCACTATATTACGCTATATTCTTTAAGATAAAGAGCTTTAATAGTTAAATATAGTTAATTCCTAACTAATAAATAGTCTAATAAGCAATAAGAGGATTTCTAAGTCCCCTTATAAACTTACTAACTATATTAGAGGATTTAGGTTACTAAAGAGGTCTTGAAAGCTACTTTTTATTTTCTATAAAATAATTTTATATAGGAAAAGTAATAAGTTAACCTATAGCTATATAAATAAGCTACTTATATAGCCTAACTAAGCACTTTAATACATAACCTTATTAATAAAACATACTATTAAATCTAGAAAAGATTAAGGATTTAAATAGTATATATTAGCCTTTTACATAACTACTAGTTCCCTAGTTATAGTTTATTTTAGCTTCCCTATAAGGTAACCTAGTTAGCTTAGTTATATAAGTCTATAGGTTTGTTATAGGCATAACGTAGGCTATAATAACGCTATAAGTAACGCTTATAACTAACGTTATAATAACGCAATAAGGTAACTAGTAGTCCTATAAAATAGTGCTATAAATAGTATTATTTTAACACTCCCTCTAGAAAAGTATAAGGTAACTCATTTAATACCTAAACTTAGCTCTTTAATAGATATCTAAGTGTTGAAATAATGCTATTTATAGCACTATTTTATAGGACCACTAGTTGCCTTGTTGCGTTGTTGCAACGTTAGTTACAGGCGTTGCTTGCAGCGTTGTTATAGCCACGCGCTATGCACACAACTAACCCATAGGCTTATATAACTAAGCTAACTAGGTTACCCTATAGGGGAGCTCAAATTAACTATAACTAAGGAACTAGTAGTTATATAAAAGTATAAAGTATACTATTTAAATTATTAACTTTTTCTGGATTTTATAGTATATTTTATTAATAGAACTATAATGCTAAGAATATAGTAGTAAAGGGCTACCTTTAGTTTAAAGGCAATAGGAATTTATTTCTAGTTATCTCTATACTAAGTAATAATTCTTTTAAATATAATAATTATATCTTTACTTAGGAGTCTTCTAGCTATAATTACTATAGCTTAGCCTATAGCCCTATTTACTACTATTACTATATCTTTAGTAGTCCTAGACTAAAGTAATTCCTATATAGTGTTTCCCTTAATAAGGACTTCTTTATTCTATTTACTTAGGATTTATATAGAAGGTAAAGTAATATTAAGTTATTTTAGTAATATAAGTCCTATAGTAATACTTACCTAGGTAAAAGTAGTGCTACCCTTAGTTACTTCCTTAATTACCTTCTTAAGGACTTATAAGAGTATTTCTTTAGTTATATAAATATTACTATTATTATTATTTTTTTATTCTAGTTTAGCTTAGATATAGTTTACTATTAGAAAGGTTATAGCCTTAGTAATATACTAGACTTTAGCTACCTTATTATTAGGGATAAGACTAGCTATCTCTTTATAAAATTCCTTTTCTTTAGGATAATTAAATTAAATTTATCTTACTATAAGTCTATTATTACTCCTATAGATATTAAACTATCGTATACTAGTGTTAAGGTAGTAGTAACTCTATACTAGCCCCCTTTCTCCTTTATTAATAACTATTAGCACCTTATCCTTACACTTACCTCTAAATCTATTATAATATAATATTGTAAAAGGGGGTAATTAATAATAAGGAATTTAAATATTAGCTTAGTTTATATTCCAGAGGCGATTCCGTACCTTTGGGTTAGTGCGGAAAAGTAAGCAAAGGTTTGTAAAGGATTGTAAGCTTAGTAGTTATTTGTATTATATAATAAAACACACTAAGGAGAAGAATAATAGAATAGGTAAGCTACTAGAGTTAAACTTTTCTTTTAGGTTTAGGCTTTTTCCTTAGCACTCTTAGGGATCTTATAATAAATAGGCTACTTAAAAGGGACCTATTTACACTACTACTATAAGAATCTCTCTTATAAAAGACCTTATTAATTTGCAGTTAGTATAGTCTATAAGAGAGTCATTTACTTATAAGTTAAAATATAGTTATTATAATTTGCAAGAGAGTAATATTAGCACTTATAAATTAAAAGTGGTTACCTAGGGGTTCACTACTAATTAGTGTTCGTTCCGTAGGGATAAAACGCGTTACTTAAAGCCTTAAGAATAGTATTATTATTTATTATAATTTATTCTAGGCTTGTTATTTGTATTATCTATATATAGAAAAGAAAGGAAGCGAAAGAGAGGGCTCTTATAAGAGAGGAAAAGGAGCTAGCTATTTTGGGTCACGTGACCCCACGTGACCCTAGCCTTGCCGTATTATAGGGCTTGCTTGCAAGGACAAAGGTAGGGCTTGCTAATATACGCGCGAGCTAACCTTCTTCTGGTCGCAATTGCGGCTGCTAAGCGCGATTGATATTAATTTTGTTCTGAAACTTATCCCTTATAGTATAAGGGTCACTTATACTATTAATTACATTATTATTATTATTAGATAAATAGGGATTAGTATTACTCTATATTTCGTAAGGATATAAACTATATGATAATAGGTAATATAAGCATTACCTTAATTTTAGATAGTAGGAGTAAAATAGTAATTAATAGGCGTAAAGCAAGAGTAAGCTAAGGGTAGCTTATTTTAAGGTTAGCCTCTAGTATAGGAGAAATATTAAGCAAAATATATCAAAAGGGGATATTTACTACCTATTGAAAATGGAAGGGAATCTAGCTAGAGGGATAGGAAGACCTCCCTAGTAGATTCTAATGCGGCGGCTTCTAGATTCACTAGATTACAGCAGTATTCTTTAAGATAGAGAGCTTTAATAGTTAAATATAGTTAATTCCTAGCTAATACGGACGATCTAACAAGCAATAAGAGGATTTCTAGTCCCCTTATAGACCTACTAACCGTATCGGAGGATCTAGATTGCTAGAGAGGTCTTAGGAGCTACTTTTTATTTTCCGCAAAACCTATTTATATAGGAAAAATAAAAAATCAACTTATAACCATATAAACTAGCTACCTAGGTGGCCTAACTAAGCACTTTAATATACAACCCTATTAATAAAATATACTATTAAATCCAGAAAAATTCAAGGATTCGAACAGTATATGTTAGCCTTTTATACAACTACTAGTTGCCTAGTTACAGTTGATTTTAGCTTCCCTATAGGGTAACCTAGTTAGCTTAGTCATACAAGCCCGTGGGTTAGTTATGGGAACGTAGGTCATAACAAACAGCGCTGCAAGCAACGCTCGTAACTAACGTTGCAACAACGCAACAAGGCAACTAGTGGGCCTATAAAATAGTGCTATAAATAGCATTATTTTAACACTACCTATAGTATAATTAGCGTGATAGTTAGTTTAACTTAACCTAGTTCTAAGTTAGGAATACTCCTAGTGTTAAAAAAAGGGTAATTTATTACTAGATTTAATAAATTATAGATAGCCCTAGCTACTACTATAGTAGTAAGGGAAAAGAGCCTTAAGAAGGCATATAAACTAGTTATAAAACTCCTAGTATATGGAGTTTAACTTACTAATAATCTACTAGTTTTATTAAAATAAAACACTAGTAACTTACTATATAAAGTTACTTATACTATAGCTACTAGTAAGGCTACTATTACTAAGGGAAATAACTATAAGCCTAGTTATATTAATAGTAAGGGAGTTATTAAAGAGAGGTAGCCTAAGGGCTAAATAAATAAGCGCTAGGTTAAACTAGGCCTAATTTAAAAGGGCATTTTACTAGCTTATAAGAGCATAAAAGTCCTAGGAAAGCACTAGTATTTTCTTCTTAGTTATAATAATTCTCTTAACGCTAGGTATAATAATATATATTTTTAAGGTAATAATAGCCTTAAGGTCTTTAAGTTAATAATAAAGCTAAGGGTTAGTAAATGGGAACTTAGTTAACTAAATATAATTATATATTATTACTTATATAAGGGGTAAGACTTATTACTTTAAGAAGAATAGTAGTCTAATATGCCTATAGTAAGGCTTCTCTTAATATATAGCCTATAAGGCTAGAAACCTACTTAGGGAGTAGTATATTTCTTATTATTTAAGTTTCCCTTAATAAGAAACTTACTAATAAATTAGGTAGGTAGTGTAGTATGGGTAGCTAGAGTAAGTAAAGGGATATAACTAAAGATACCATATTAAGCTATATTTACTATAGGTTTAATAAGTAAATAAAGGGTATTTTAAATTACAGAATAAGAAGGAGTAATTGTATTATCATGCTTTAGAAATATATTCATATAAGGAAAGTAAGGTTATAAAATAAAAAACAATAATAGGTAATAGGTAGAAAGATTATGCTAATAGAGAATCAGTTATAAACTTATAGGGGTAAGGCTAGTGTTATTATAATAATAATATAAGGCTAGGAGAATATATCACGTGTTTTATCTAGGCCTAAGGTTAAAATAATAGGTACCTATAATGCGTTAAAGGGGGTAAACACTTATAATAACTATAGTTAAGGGGAGAAAAAAGGGGAGAAGTAAGGGTATATATAAGGGCTTAGGCTTTACCTTAGTATTTATATAGTATATATAAGTTAGAATAGCCTTATATAGGCAAGGATATAGAGAAGAGGGCTTACATAAGGTAGCTAGGTAGTATAAGGGGCTTTAGTAAGAATAGGTTTCTTACCTTTCTCTTTCCTCTCCTTAAGTTTCTTAATACTATATTAACGCCCTATGATAGCTGCCTAGGGGCTAGTCTATAATAGTTATTATAATATTCCTATAGTAAGCTACTTATTAATCTCTTCTAGAGGCTATTTAGATTATTACTTTTCTAGAAGTACTTTTTTAGGGGCTTTAGTAATTCTTTTAATAAATCTCCTTATATATACTATGTTCATAAAGGAGGTTTTATAGTGCTTTAGTTAGGCCTTTTTAAGCTTTATTAAAGAGGTTTTTATTTTAATTACTAAAGTCAAATTAATAATTCTCCTATTACTCCTAATATTTATACTTTTACTCTTTATAATAAGGAATTATATAAGTAATCTTATTATTAAAATTAGTGGTAGTTATAGTCTTTAGATTAATGTTATTACTTATTAAGTCCTAGTAAGTTAATAGCTTTTTCTAGTATTATTAGATTTACTCTAAAAGCTCTTCTTTTATTAGATAAAAGTAAGGGTCTTAAGGATCTTTTATTTAAGAGGTAATTATAATAGAAAAAGGTGAGAGAGAAGAGAAAGGGATTTAGCTAGCTTATTAGCTAAGATTCTAAGATAGTTAAGTTAGTAAGGTTAAATCCTTATAACACTAGCCCTTAATTAGATAAAGGCTAGTAATTTAATCCTTTAGAAGCTTAATACTATAAAGATAATTTCTTTTTCCCTATAGTATATTTTCTTATAAAGGTAATTAGATATCTTTTCTTAGTGTTCTCTTACTACTTTAAAGTTAGTTATACTAATTCCTTCTTAGTTAAGTAATTACTAATTAGTGTTAAGTTAACTAACGTAAGTGCATAGCGAACCGCTTAGCATAGCAAGCCACTTACTCCGTAAGGCTAATTAAACTATCCTTTATTAACTACTTACTTCTTAATAAAAAATTATAGACTTTGTAAAAAAAGAGGAAAGTATAATCTTAGCTTACTAAGCTATGTAATATAACCCTAAACTAAGCATTAAAGTAGCTATAGTAATTTATAAAGTTCTATTTAGTATACTTAAGGATTGGATTAATAGTATTACTATAAGACATAATACTATACCTAATTATTAAAAACTTATAAATCTAGAGAAATTAATAATTATTAAATATATTCTTAACCCAGATTTATAATTATTTTCCCCCTAGCTTAGTAATATATAAGATATAGCTAATTAACTACTTACTAATTATAATATGCCTCCTATAGGACTATAATAAGCTTTAAACTTTATTAAGCGATATAAAAAGCTTACTACGCGTTTTATATATAAATATAACTATAAGAGAGCCTTCTATAAAGATCTAAAGCTAATTTAGCCTTAGTTTAAGCTTATGCGTAATATAGTTATAAAATATAGTATCCTAAAGAAGGATTTCTATAACTTTACTAAGACTAGCTTTATAATAGGAATAGTCTTAATTACCTTAGTTATTATAAGCTTAGATAAATATACTAAACTACCCTTAGCTTAGCTAGGTAATAGAGAATAGGTTTTAGTAATCTAATTTATTAATTCTTAAGGTAAGGCTATCCTACTATTTATTATTATTATAGGATAATATTACCTTATAAACTAGTATAAAGATAGCGCGCTACTAAATAATTAGGTTATCTCTATAACTCCTAATAGTTAGACTATAAATAAGAAAGGTATAGATTAGATTTAGCACTTTATAAAGCATACTAAGCTATAAAGTTAAGGTATATATTATTTTCTAATTATAGATAGGTATAAAAGCTATTACTTAATAGAGTTTAAGCTTTTCTATAAAGAATATAATATTATTATGCTTTATATACTATCTTATGTATCTTATACTCTTTAGCCACTAGATATTAGCTATTTTAGGCTATTAAAGAAGGCTTATAGTAAAGAAATTAAGAGACTAATAAGAGCGTAGGTTATATATATTATAAAGGTAGACTTCTTACTTATATTTTACGCTATATTTAAAGCTTTAATAATAGAAAAAAATATCCTAGGCGCTTTTAAAGAGGTAGGACTTATTCCCTTTAACCTAATAAGTATCTTATTATAGCTAGATATAATGCTATAGATACTATTACTAGTTTAAGAGGCTATTAAGCTACTATAACTATGGGTTCTAAAGACCCTAAATAACCTAATTAAGGTAGCTTTATAAACTAATGATATTAAAAGATAAATAAGCTACTACTAAGGAAGCTCTCTAATATTAATTTTAAATACTATAGACTAATTTATAAATGGAATATATAGACTTATATATAAGATAGCCCTATTAAAGGCTAAGGTTAACTAACTTTAGGAGGCAAATATAATACTAAGTAAGTAGCGTAAAGCTAAGAAAACGCGTTTATATTAAGAAGGTAATATAACTATTACTAAGGGATAAGCTCTTTAGAACTAGCCTAATATTAATAAGTAAATATTATAAGAAAATTGCTAAATAAAGTGTTATAAACTAAGGGATAAGAGAAAGGCTTAGTAATATAGTGTGTGTGGTAAGCCTAGCTATAATACGCAAACTTATTAGATTAATATAGAAATATCTAATAAAGAGAATTCTAGTAAAGATTAATTAATTTTTTATATTATAGTTATTTTTTAGTAGAATCTTTATAAGAAAGTAGTGTTATGTAAGCGGCTTGCTATGCTAAGCGGTTCGCTATGCACTTACGTTAAGGGGGATTTAGGTCTTATATCTATAAGTTACTAGTATACTAGTACTTAATATAAAAAGGTCTCATTTTGCTTATTCTCCTAGATCTAGCTATAGGCAAATTAAGGCTATAGATATACCTTAATTCTAGGGGTGCTTTAGTATACGTAGTGTTATAGGTTAAACACATTATTAAGGTATAGTAAGGTAATAGTCCTATATAACTAATTATATTGCTAGCCTAAGTAAGGTAATAAGACCTTATACGCTAGTTATATTCTAGTGCATAGTGAGGCGTTAGGAGCCTATGCGTCTAATTATAATTTAACCCTAACGAATTCGTAGCGATTCTAACAACCTCTCTAGTAACCTATTTCCTATAATATAGTTAGTAGGTCTATAAGGGGACTTAAAATATTCTCTTATTAATTATTAGATTGTTTGTCTAGCTAGGAATTAACTATATTTAACTGTTTAAGCTCTCTATCCTAAAGAATATACCGTAACAGTGATCTAGAAGCCGCTGCGAAGGAATCTACTAGGGAGGTCTTCCTATCCCTCTAGCTAGATTCCCCTTCCATTTTCAATAATACATAACTCAAAGAGACGAGCAAGTAAGGTTTGCGTGAACATAGTCGAAGGCATCCAGATACCCCATTAGCTGGACCACAGCGGCGCATACCACCAGGATGTGAAAGATCGAATGGGATCCCCATAGGTCGAATTTGCCAGGATATCGACTTTCAGGAAACCTGGTCTTCAGAACCACATGTGTTAGGGTCAATTTTTCTCTTGTGTGCGAAATGGGAGACTTACTGCATAAAACAAAGTCCCAGATAGAAGGCAGCCTGCCTTTGCCAGAGTATAGGGAAAAGCTTTTCTCATCATCTGCGACATGCCGAACACAATGAGTCCATGGATCAAGGGCGCAACACCGCACAAGCCAGTCGCCACGAACATCAATGCTCGGAAGAGGCGATATTTTGAGCCCTGGAACTTGGGATGCATTGTCATGAAGATGGTCAACATCCCGAAAACTCCAATCTATCAACGGAGGAAAGAAGAGTGTTAGACTCAAGTACTAGGTCTGAGATGAAGAAAAACATAACTGTGCACATAGAGATCAACTAACCATAGACCAGTAGATATTGCGTGGCAAAGGTTCACACCAGAAAACCAAGTATATTCCCAAGACAAGGTCGCCCAGTATGAAGATCACTACACCTAGCATGTCCAGTCGCAGGCAGAAGTGTTCCACGTGTTGGGAGTGGTTCATCAAGGTGTGGTACGTGGCCGACAACGACAGGCACGTGACGGCCGTTAACATGAAGATGGAGAAAGCAATGAAATCGGCGCCAGTGACCCCGGAGTATCTACTGGCAAGGTACTGCTGCATATACCACTCGCCGAGCAGGAAGAAAACGGCCGGGATGAGGTGGGAATAGATGTTAACCGACTCGTTGTGGATATACGACCAACTACAGAACGAAGCGTGAGCTGAGCCTGAGATGGGCCGATAGCCATGGAGAATCCACTGGTTGGATTCACGTCGGAACCATCCCGGCATCTCATCGAACGATAGTAGAACTGGGCGTCCGGCCTTGAATGTGGTGTCACTGATGGATTCCATTCCTCGCTCTTTGTGCGCCTCTAGGGGCTGCGGGGGCGGAACTCGAAGACGGGGAGCGGATGCCATTTGCTGTCGTGCCTAATGATAATGTAATGTGGGGAGGCCGGACTTTGAGAGTAAAGTGGAAATACAAGATAAAGAAGAAAGTTTGCTTCTTGCTTTATTTCTTACACTGCTAGCCTTTTATTCGGTTGTTCTTACTAAGCGCTAGCCTTGCTGCTTTAATTACAGCCCGGCGGCTCGCGTGTGACGAAACAAGCCAGAACCAACCACATCGGGTTATTCAAGCCAGGATAGTCAGCCTCAAATTGTGCAATTGGTCCTCAAAACGTCACGAGCGAAGAGAGGAAGATAAATCAAATTTTCTTGAATTCGTGATAATAATGTTATGCTCCCTCCTAAGAAAATTCTGCTTACTGGCAAGAACCAAATTTAAGGTAGGCCTGTAGAGGGGGCAGGCGCGAGGCACCTGCCACCACCCCCTCTACGTTCACTAGCATAATAATAGTCCCCTAACTATTAAAAGAAAAAAAAGAAATATAAAGCTATTCTAACCCTTAGACCTTAATAATTAGCCCTAATAAAACTTGAAATTTAACTAGTTTGATGATCTTAGACTTTACCCCTTCCTTAGTAATAAACACTTCTTAATAAATAGTAGTATTATTATTTATTATTTATGTACGCTAGCTAGCCCTATCTGGCTTGTTCTAGTACTCCTACTAGTTAGTTAACAGGGAAAACCTTTATAAGGATAAAAAAACCCTCTTGCTTCCTGTAAGGCCCCACTTACAATAATAACACTAGGAACGCTAACACGCACTACGTGGGCAAGTTAGGCCCTAGGGCTAGGTTTATATAACACTAGCAAGCTACTAGCTATAAGCTCCTAACTTATATATATAGTATACTTAGACCTAGTAAGCTTTAGTTAATATATAAGTGCCTTTATACCTTTTACTTAGCTACTATTATTCTTATAATTTTAAAGCTTTTTTTACTAGCTACTTAAAAGTAATATAGGGGGGAGAATTACATAATTTACTAGAGTTATTGAAAATGGGAAGGGAATCTAGCTAGAGGGATAGGAAGACCTCCCTACTAGATTCTAATGCGGCGGCTTCTAGATTCACTAGATTATAGCGTATTCTTCAAGATTAGGAGCTTTTGATAGTTAAATACAGTTAATTCCTAACTAACGGACAGTCTAACAAGCAATAAGAGGATTTCTAGTCCCCTTATAGACCTACTAACTATATCGGAGGATCTAGGTCACTAGAGAGGTCTTAGGAGCTACTTTTTATTTTCCACAAAACTTATTTATATAGGAAAAATAAAAAATCAACTCACAGCCATACAAACTAGCTACCTAGGTAGTCTAACTAAGTATTTTAATAGACAACCCTATTAACAAAATATACTATTAAATCCAGAAAAATTCAAGGATTCAAACAGTATACGTTAGCCTTTTATACAACTACTAGTTGCCTAGTTACAGTCGATTTTAGCTTCCCTATAGGGTAACCTAGTTAGCTTAGTCATACAAGCCCGTGGGTTAGTTGTGGGAACGCAAGTCATAACAGACGCTGTAAGCAACGCTCGTAACTAACGTTGCAATAACGCAACAAGGCAACTAGTAGGCTTATAAAATAGTGCTATAAATAGCATTATTTTAACACTCCCTCTAGAAAAGTATAAGGTAACTAATTTAATACCTAGACTTAGCTCTTTAATAGATATCTAAGTTAACTATAAATTTAATAATAAATCCAATAACTTTTAAACAGCAAAATCAATAACTTTTAGGCGTAATTCCAGTGTTTTTGTTGATTTTTTGGGTTTTCGACTTTTTAGTTAATTTTGTTAGTTTAGATTAAGCCTTTGTATTCGTAAGGCCTAATAGTTAGATAAATTATTAAAATTTATTATTAGGCAGGGGTTTAGTTAAACTATCTGTAGGTATCTCTTTAGTATTAATATAGATAACCTTAGCTATACCCTTCTGTACCTTTTCTCTAGTATAGTTAAATTTTAGCAGGGTATGCTTTGTTTTGCTATAAAGAGCAGGGTTATTAGCGGTTGTAATAGCGCCTTAGTTATTACTAAAAATTAGTACTAGAGGTGCTATAGGTAGCTTTATCTCTTTAAAGAGACTATAAAGCCACTCTAGCTCCCTAATAGCTTCACATAAGGCATTAGATTCAGCCTCTAATATGGATAAAGCTATTGTAGTTGCTTTCTTTAATTTCTAGCTAATAGGTTCTTTAGCTAGCTTATAGAGATAAGCATAGGTTGATTTAGAGGACTTATCACCCGCGAAGTCGCTATCACAGAAGCCAATAAGGGTTGCAAAAGCTATAGTAGCTTTAGACCTTCTATAAGTTATAGAATAACCCATAGAGCCTAAAAGGTACCTAAGCAGATATTTAGAAGCATTAAGGTACTCTATAAACGGCTTAGATAGCGCTATGGAAAGCCACTAAACCAGAAAGGCAATATTAGGTCTTGTAAGGAGCATTAGGTATATAATAGTCCCTATAATACTCTAATATAGCTTGTGATTAGGGGGGGAAAGAGGTTTAGTTAGGTAGTTTACCTATTTTATAATTCCTAGTTGCAGAGAAATTTTAATAGGTCTAGTATCCTTTATGTTAAATCTTTCTAGGGCTTTAGAAATGTACTAGGACTAGTGGATAGTTAGGGTCCCTTTCTTTCGATTTCTAGTGATTTAAACGCCTAGGAAAAATTTAGCTAGCCTATAGTCTTCTATAGGATAAGCTTTATAAAGTAGCTTCTTTAGCCTATTAATATAAGCTAGATCTAGTCCTATTAGAAGGCAGTTATTCACATAAGTCGCTATATATATAGATATAGTTAGATTAAAGAAGACAGCTAGGTTAGATATAAGGGGTTAAAAGCCTAGCTTCCAAAGAAGATCCTTTAAAACCTGCTGCTACTCTCTAAAGCTTTGTTTTAATCCATATAAAGCTTTTTGTAGGAAAATAACCTGCTTTTAAGAGGGTTTGTAGCTATACTTCTTAAGTAACTTAGCTACTTTAGGTGTAGAAGACTTAGCAAACTTAGTAAATCCATTAGGTATTTGCATATAAATAGATTCCTTTAGTGGACTGTTTAAAAAGGCCCCTATAAAATCAACCTATTTAACTTCCTAGTTATTATAAGCCACTAGGGCTAGTAAAATCCGCTAACTAGGGGGAATGCTAGTTATAGCGTAGGTTTCGATATAATCTTAACCTTCTATTTGCATAAACCCTTTAGCAATGAGTCAGGCCTTATACTTTAAAGGATTATTTTCTTTATTCTTTTTAAGCTTGTAAACAAGCCTATTCTTTAGAACCCTCTAGCCCTTAGGAATTTGGTCTATCCCTATAAATTTAAAGGTTCTAGCAGCTAGAAGCTGTTTAAATTCGTTAAAAGTTGCATCCATCTATTTTCGACTATCCTTGCTTTTTAAAGCTTATTTCTAGGTCTTAGGGGTATCCGAATCGTTGTTATTAGTGGATGATTTAGCCCTTTGTTATGCCTTAAAGCATATCTCCTTAACGTATGAAGATATATTGAAATCATTAAAATCTGTAGAATCAAAATTGATTAAAGAATCTAAATCTGAAAACGGTTTTTCGATAGCTCCCTTATTGGGGGCGCTAGAGCTAGGGCTCTCTAGGGGTAGCGCTAGAGGCGTTGCAGGCGCTGTTGTGGGCGCTGTAGGCGTTGTCGTAGGCGCTGTATCGGTCGCCCTGGGGGCTGTTAGTATAGGCGCTGCGGGCGCTGCGGGCGCTAGACTTTTAGGCTTTAGATAACTATCCTAAACTTCTAGATTATCTCGTGAGATATTAGCTTCTCCCTCTAAAGGATTAGTCCCTAAAGGCTTAGGGGACCCTACAGAGCCTATATTCTCTATAATTTTAACAAAGCTAGTCTTTATGACTAACCTTTTAGAGGGAATATAAATAAGATAGATAGTAAAACCTAGAGTAGCTAGTAACTAGCTAGGGATAGTCCTAGGGGCTAGCTTTTAAAGCTTAGATCTCTGCTCCAGAGGTATTAGGACCTCACAATAAGACCCTATAGCCCTAATTTTCAAGAAGTTAGGCTTATAGGAAGTCTTAGGCTCTAAATTAGCTAGAAATAGCTACTTAGGGGTTAAAGGTTTAGTCGTATTAGCTATAATATTAACTAATTCTACTATAGCTAGAAGGATATAAGACTATAGATATAAGGGCAGCTTAGACCACTAAAGTGTAGCCCTAAGCTAGTCTAGGATAACCCTAATAGCCCTCTTAACTAGCCTATTCTGTTCGTGAATATAAGGGCAAGAGGTGCTAAAGCAAATTCCCTTAGAAGATAACTATGACTAAAGTTTGTTATTAATTTCAGTACCTCCGTCGAAGTGAAGGTGCCTAGGATACGCGTTATATCGGTTTTTTAGGGCTCTAAAGAAGCCCTTAATAGCTAAAGAAAGGGTTAAACCTTCTTTATTAGCTAATAAAAAGCACCATTTATACCGGGATTTTCGATTAATAAGGATAAGGACTATAGCCTTCTTATTATGCGGTATAGGTTCGATTTTAACTGTATCTCCCTCTAGAATATCTAAAACTCTAGGGGGGTCCTAAATAGGTTATTTAGTTAGTCTTCTAATAGCTTTAGATTGCATATAGGCTATGCAGTTAAAATCCTTGTCTTTAATAGCGGAAAAATCAGGGATCCCTTTAGCTAATTTCGATGATTTCTTTAGTAAAGGGAGGCCTATGTGGCCTAATCGAATATGCCAAAGAAGGGCTAGATCTAGTAACTTCTTGTAACTAGAATCTAGGTTAGATTTAGGGCTATTATCCCCTAGCTCCCTCTGTTGCTAGGCCTCTTAAGAATCACAGGCCTCTAGGGGCAGTAGACGGCCACTATTATCACCTAAGTCATTAGGGTATAGACCTTCTAAACCCCCTATAGAAGATGCCTAACTAGGAGGAGCTTCGGTAGGACATAGGGCTAAATCATTGTCTTCTAGCTCTTCGATTCGTTGATATTCCTTGGGATTAAAAGCTAGTTACGGAATTTGAACCTCTATAGGGTAGGAAAACCCTAATTTGGTCTTATAAGCTCTTAGTTGTCGGTTACAATATTGAGAGCCCATAAAGGAGAGGTGGGTTAAATGCTTACAGATTGTAGGCGTGGGTTGCCCCTTAATCTGTAGAAAAAAGCCGTGTTTAGCAGGTTCTAATAACCCACAGGGGCTTTTATCGGCTAGGAATAGCTAGTCTTTAGCTAGATAACCTCCCTTTAGATAGTAAGATAACCCACTAACTAGGTTAGTATCTATGCCTAGGAAATATAAAGCATCTAGCATAGCTAAGGGCCTATATTCTAGTGGATTTTTCTTAACTAAAACGTTAAAAACAGCTATGCCTCTTCCTTTAGGATAAATAAGTCCTCCTACTGTAATTATAGCGCTAGTTTCACCTTTCTTTAGAGGTTTAAAGTCCCTAAAAGAAGCCCTATTATTACAAATATGACAGGAAAAACCCGTATTATATAAAAGAGAGTTTTTAACTACATTATTAGAGTAGCTAAAAGTAGGCTTACTAGTAGTGTTACTAGTGGTACTAGAAGTATCTAAGTTAGACTTAGAATCACTACTATTATTACTACTAGATTTATTAGAATCTAATTCTTTAACGTATCCTATAGCTAGGGTATAGCCTAAAGCAAAAGCAGCTTCTTTTCCTTTCTGTTTTTCCCCGTTACTACTCTTTTTCTTCTTCTGCTTCTTTTTAGAGGCCTTAGAAGGGTTTAAATCCTTCTTATCCTGCTCTTTAGTGGCGTTAGAGTCCTTCTTAGGGTTAGGATTAGAAGAATTCTTTTCCTAGTCCTTAGAATTTCCCTTATTATTATTAGAAGCCTTATAGCTAAGGGCTTTAGCTATAGGGGAGGTCTTATCCCTTTGTTCTTCTAATAAGTCTACTATAAGGAACTGTAAATTTAGGGTATTTACAGGCAGTCCTTATGCCCTAGAAGCTCTAATAGTAAATCTTTGTCTCTTAGCCTAACTAGGAAAGGTTTGCTTTAATGCATTAATATAATGATTTACTTAATTAATAGGGGCGATCTCTACACTACAAAGCTGTAGTCTAGCTAGTAAATTATTAAAATTAGCATTAAAAGCCTCTAAAGATCCCTTATAACTTAAAAAGTTTAGGGAGTGGTAGCTAGCGTATAGTGTACCACGCTGGATTTTAGCACTCTATAAATACTGCCTAATAAGGACTTTATAGGCTTCTTTAGGGGATTTTTGCTAACATATAGCAGCCTATGGTCCTAGTTAATAACTATCTCTTAATATTATTAAAAGAATAGCTTAATTATAGTTAGCTAGATAGCCTGCTAGGCTTAGATTATCTATAAATTTAGGTAATCCTAGGGCTCTAAATTATATGCTTAGGGCTTGCTTCTACTAATTATAGTTTTTAGGGCCTTTTAGCTTAGCTCCCTCTGGAATAGAGTAAACCTTCTTATTTAGTTCCTTTATAGCACCTGTATTAAAGGCAGCTTATAAGTTACTAGAAGGTACGCTCGCAAAAGTAGTAGCTAGGTCTTCTTCTAGAACCTTAGTATTTTCTTCCTTAGGTCTATTAGAAGCCTAAAGACCTTGCATAACAGTTATGGTTTGCGTTAATTTCTCTAGAAGATTATTAATGCTAGCCTTGTTTTTAATACGATTATCCTCGCTATGCCTAATAAAATTAGATAAGGTCTTGCCTTATTGTTTAATTTGGCTCTGCATCTGTAGCTATAGAGCACTAGCCTAAATAGCTAGTTAACCTTCTATATCTATCCTACTAGGGTCCCTAGGGGGGCTAGAAGAGCCTGTAGTAGGACTCTTACCCTTATAACTAGGTGGTGCTATCTTCTAAAAGTCCCTGAAAAAGAACCCCTATGCAGAAGCTCTAAATTTGTTCCTATTGCAAATAACGCGCGCTAGAAATTGCTTGTGTTGCAATCTAGTCGCGTATGCAAATTATATGGTGGGACCGTTTAAAAGGGTAGCCCTTAGGTCTAAAAAGTAGGTCTTTAGTATGCGCGGGCAGAAAAATAGCGGAGAGGGGTCTCCGAGAAAATTTTCTTAACACTAAGTAATAGAAATTGTAGATAATAGGTTACAAAAGTTATAACGCAACGCAACGTAATGTATAGTGCGTGCAACGTAATGTAATAGGTCAAAAAGCCTAGTATAGATATACTAGATATCTAATGATTTTAAAGGATATAGCGTATCTACTGTTATAGATAATATTAAATATAACAGTCGTAATAGTAAATAGAATCACTAAAAAGAGGTTATGGTTGTAACTAGATAGATACTAGTCGCAGTGTGGTGGTTGCGGGTGCGGCTGTAGTTGATTTTTAACACTAAGGGTCTAATGTTACAATGCGTGGTGCTAGTAAATAAAGAGCTTTAAATTCTAGTGGTTTCCTTTGTAATCTTAAGAGCCCACAGGTATAGTAGGTAGTAACTAGTACCTAAAATTAAGCAGTAATCGCAGTAGAATAACGCAGTAATGTAGTAATCTATAGGCCTTCTAGGCTTATAACCTATTAAAAATAGGAAGGGAATCTAGCTAGAGGGATAGGAAGACCTCCCTACTAGATTCTAATGCGGCGGCTTCTAGATTCACTAGATTATAGCGTATTCTTTAAGATTAGGAGCTTTTAATAGTTAAATATAGTTAATTCCTAACTAATGGATAGTCTAACAAGCAATAAGAGGATTTCTAGTCCCCTTATAGACTTACTAACTATATCAGAGGATCTAGGTCGCTAGAGAGGTCTTAGGAGCTACTTTTTATTTTCCGCAAAACTCATTTATATAGGAAAAATAAAAAATCAACTCATGGCTATACAAACTAGCTGCCTAGGTAGTCTAACTAAGCATTTTAATAGACAACCCTATTAACAAAATATACCATTAAATCCAGAAAAATTCAAGGATTTGAACAGTATACGTTAGCCTTTTATACGACTACTAGTTACCTAGTTACAGTCGATTTTAGCTTCCCTATAGGGTAACCTAGTCGGCTTAGTTATATAAGCCCGTGGGTTGGTTGTGGGAACGCAAGTCACAACAGACGCTGCAAGCAACGCTCGTAACTAACGTTGCAACAACGCAACAAGGCAACTAGTGGGCCTATTAAATAGTGCTATAAATAGCATTATTTTAACACCTATTAATAAACTACCTATAAGGGAACTAACTAGTGAAGTTTAAGCTAAATAATAGCAAGCTAGCAGCGTTTAGGGAACTATAAAAGCTATTTTAGGAGGCTCTAATTTTAGTTTACTTTAACCTAAAGTTACTACTATAAGTAAAGACTAATGCCTCTAGATACGTAATTAAAGCTATCCTTATAATATTAGTGCTAGGTTACTAGCACCCTATAGCGTTTATATTAAGAAAGTTAAAGGACGCTAAATTACGCTATATAACACTAGACGCAAAGCTACTAGCGATTTAGGAGGCCTTTTAGACTTAGAGGCATTACCTTACTTACTTAGCATACCTAGTTACTATAATTATAGATTACCTAAACTATAAGTACCTTATAATAAAGCCTAAGCTAACTAGTTACTAGGTTATTATATTAGATAAGCTATGCCTATTTAACTTTACTATTAAACACTAGGTAAGGAAGCTAAATCCTACTAACCCTTTATTATAAAGACTAGACTATATTAGTAAGGAAAGGAAGGCTAAGGCTTTTATGTCTTAGTTACTAACCTTCCTTACTAAGTTTACTACTATTAGGCTATAAGGGCGCTACGTTAGTAATAGCTTAACTACTAGTTAGGCATGTCTATAGTATATTAGGTTTATAGTTAAGGAGTAGCGTAAGAGTAATAGTAACTTAGTAAGTGCCTTATGTTTATATTTACTACCCCTTAATAGTAAAGTAAAAACCCTAATAGTAAGTAAGAGAACCTCTTCTATATTAATCTTTACTAGGCTAGGTAAAAGGCCTAAGTGCGTAGTAATAAAGCTATAGGTTTATAGTAATTAAACCCTACTAGCTAGTTTAAAAACCTCTTCTATATTAATCTTTACTAGGCCTATAGAAGTAATAGTAGGTAAGTTAACCTTTTCTATATTAACCTTTACTATACTAGTTAAAAAGTCTAAGAGCGCTACTAGGGAGCTAGGTACTTATAGTAGTATTAAGGCAAGTCCCCTAATAGTAAGTAAGAGAACCTCTTCTATATTAATCTTTACTGCGTCTATAGAAGTAATAGTAGGTAGGAGAACCTCTCCTATGTTAATCTCTACTAGGTTAGTTAATAAGTCTAAGAGCGCTACTAGGGAGCTATATACTTATAGTGGTATTAAGGTAAGTCCCCTAATAGTAAGTAGGAGAACCTCTTCTATATTAATCTCTACTATATTTATAAAAGTAATAGTAAGTAGGAGAACCTCTTCTATATTAATCTCTACTAGGTTAGTTAATTTATCTAAGAGCGCTACTAGAGAGCCACTAGGCTATAGTAGTGTTATAATAAGAATCTTAGTGGTTTAGAGAACCTTTTCTAAGTTTAACTCTAACGTTAGGAGTAAGGCAGCGGAATTAGAAGCCCTAATTTAAGTCTTATTATTAGAAGCGTAGTAAGGGGACGCTTTTATTACGTAGCGAAAGTTATTACTAATAAGTAGTGACTCTAGTGCATTAGGACTATAGTTAATTAGTCCCTCTAAGCTAGAGGCTAGAGAGCTATAGACATAGACTATAAGATCCTCTAAGTTACTAATATATAAAAATTATGTTTTTATCCTACTAGGATTATAGAAAGAAATTTTACTATTAACCTATAATAATCTTATAGTGGGTTATTAGGGGGTTAGTAAGACTCTCTATTATATTATAGGCTAATATTACTAGCTATTAATAAAAAAAGATATTAAGGCATATATCTAGTCTTATGTTAATTATTAAGTTTTAAAGCTAAGGTTATATAAACCTTATAGTAAGTTAGCTACATTACTAGTGCCTAATTACCCCTTCTAAGAATTATTAATAGACTTTATTATAGGCTTACTACTAGTAAAGGATTAGAAGTTTTAGTTATATAATGCGATTTTAGTTATTATAAACTAATATTTAAAGTATAGTATTTATATACTAGTGTTTATATGCCTAACTAGTAATAGCCTTACTATAGTGTTCCTTAAGAACATTTTTAAAGACTATAGCGCCCTAGAAGGTATTATTATAAACCATAGGTTAATATTTACTAGTGGATTCTAGAGGACTTTTTACTACCTTATTATAATAAAGCAGTGACTAAGCACTGCGTTTTACCCCTAAATAGATAGGTAAATAAAGCAATTAAACTAGGTTCTTAAGCATTATCTAAGAGCCTATATATACGCTAAATAGGATAATTAGGTAGAATATTTACTAATAGTATAGTTTACCTATAATATAAGTAAGCATAGTAGTTATAGCCTAACGCTAGTAAAGGCGCTATAAGGGTATAACCTAAGGGGACTATATTAGGCTATCCTAATGCCTAACTTAGTAAATAACTAGGTAGAAAATAAAGTCTTAGAATTAAGATAAAGATACTTAGAGATTAAGTAGCTACTTTATAACGCATAAGTATAGTAAAAGAAGTATTATAATTATAAGAGAATGCTAATAGAGTTTAAGGTTAGGGACTATATTTTGCTATTTACTAAGAATATTAACCTAAGATAACTAAGCTAGAAGCTTATAGCTAAGTACCTAGGGCCCTATAAAATTAAGAAGGTAGTTAGTAATTATAGCTTAGCCTATTAATTATAATTACTAGCTAGCTTAAGACTTTATAATGTATTTAATATTATAAGCCTTAAACCATTTAGAGGGGACCTTACTAGCTATATAAATATGTCCTTGCTATAAGATAACGTTATAAATAATAAAGAAGAGTTTAAAGTTAAGAGAATTATCTTATATTAGTATAATAAAAAACAGCGGAAATTCTTAGTAAAATAGAAAGGCTATAATAGCTTAGAGAATTTATAAGTGTTAAAAAGAGATTTTATTATAAGGGATATTATAAATAATTATAAGTAGTAATTAAGTAGCTAGTTTATAGAGATATTATTACTTTAGTAATTTAATATATAAAATTTTATAATATAAAAAGTTATATTTTCTTAAAGCAAACTACTATATAGCTACTAAGTACTTATTACTCTATTATTATATCTATAGCTATATTTTCCTCTATAGTAGCTATAGAAGCTTTATTATTAGAGAACCCCTCCTTATCCCTATAGATAAAGAAATAGAGCTCTTTAGGGAGCTTAGAGAGGCTAATATAAGTAAAAAGCTAAGTAGCGTAGTTTATAAACTAGCTATAAGTTAGTAAATTAAAAGCCACGCTAGAGATAATAGGACTTACTATAGGGGCATATTAAGCTATAAAGCATAGGCTATTAGTAATATTAATTTATACCTTAAGGTTAGTAGCGTTAAAGAGCTATAATATTATAGCGTGTTTATTAGCATTAGCCTTATAAGTAGCTTCTATAGTTAGATAGGCCTAATAAACTCTCCTATAGTAATCCGCGTTCTTTATAGTAAGAAGCGTATTATATAATTTACGTTTTACACACACTAGAGCCTAGCAATAAGTTAGCTCTAACTAAGTTACTAAAATTAATAATCTTACTAGATACTAATAGTAAGGGCTGCTTTTAGGAACCTTCTTTATAATCTTAAAGATCTTATAATAAAGGATTATAATTCTTATAGAACACTAGTAATAGGTTAGCTAGCTAAAAGTAGTAGCCTTTAAAGGGATACTTATACTAATATATATTTTATTATTTTTTATATAGTAAGCGCACTTTAAGGAATTACCTAACCTAAGTTAGTAATATAAGAGTAGGAGAGAAGTAGCTTAGTTATACTAGAGGAATAGTAATACTTATTAGGGACTAGCTTCTTATCTATAATATATTAAGGTTTAGCTTTATTATCTTTAGGAGTAATTTACTAGATTACTACCTACTAACTATAGTAAAGGTAGGGAATTTTTATTATATTATTTAGTAAGTTAGTAGCTATAACACTATAAATAAGAGGTAAACTTATATAGAGGTTTTTAAAGCCTATAAAGCCCTCTTATAAGGGGATTTCTTAAGGGTAGGCACTATAGGTCTAGGAGTTATTAGGTAGATAGAAGACATTATAACTTAGCTATAAGTTAGTAGTAAGTAAGCAAGAAGCAAAGCAATAAGATACTAACTATAAGAGCGAATAAAATATAAGATAATAAGAAGAAGACTCTAGATAAGGTTAGTAACTACTAAGCAGTAGTAGTAAGAATGCTACTATAAGGCTAGTAAGGCTAACTTATAAATTTAATATTAAAAATTAAGAGGGATAAGGAGGAAAGAAAAAGAAAAAGGAGGGGAAATTTAGTCTTTTTTATATTAACTATAGACCCCTTAAGTGATTTATATAGGTAGTGAAAGTAAGCTATAGGTTAAAAAGCTAGCGTTATAGCTATTAATAGCTAAGGTTATAGCTAACTACGTATACCTAGTAAGCTTACAGTAACTTTACTAAAACTTATAATTAAATATACCCTAATATATAGTGTCTAATACCCTATCCCTTTTAGCTAATAAGAAAATATAATATAGGGTGTTTACTTTTATAAAACTAGTAGAAATAAGGATATAAGCATTTATAAAGTGACTCTATAGCTATAACTACATTATAACTAAGAGCTTATAGGTAAGGTAGGAAATAATAGCTAAGCCTATTATTAATAGGGCTATTATCTCCTTATGCCTTATATTAGGACACGTAGGGTAAGAGTTATATAAGAAAACTAGAATAGTAAGTTTACACTAACTAGGTAGTAAGTATAATTAAGGGTGATTATAAAGTAAAGGGGGTACTATATTAGGGTTATAAAGGCTATGGAGTAATATAGGTAATAAAGGTAATAGCATTATATATAGTAGGACTTACTTAGGGCTTATAGCGCCCTAGCTATAAGGCTACTATAAGCTAGTTATGTGCGTGTAAAGGGGGTATTTAGGCGAAGGTTATATATATAAAATATAAGAGGCTAGAGATTAAAACCCTTAAGCATTACCACCTACCTTTAGCTATCTAGCTGCTACTTATCTATACTATCACCCTATTCTATCCATTCTGGCCTAGAAGCCTTAACAGGAACGCAGGTTATAACAAACAACGCTGCAAGCAACGCTCGTAACTAACGTTGCAACAACGCAACAAGGCAACTAGTAGGCCTATAAAATAGTGCTATAAATAGCATTATTTTAACACTCCCTCTAGAAAAGTATAAGGTAACTAATTTAATACCTAGACTTAGCTCTTTAATAGATATCTAAGTTAACTATAAATTTAATAATAAATCCAATAACTTTTAAACTAAAAACAGTAACCCTTTTTAAATTAATAACTTTTAGGCGTAATTCCAGTGTTTTTGTTAATCTTTTTTCGGTTTTTTGACTTTTTAGTTGGTTTTAAACTAGGCCTTTGTATTCATAAGGCCTAATAGTTAGATAAATTATTGAAATTTATTATTAGGCAGGGGCTTAGTTAAACCATTTGCAGGCATCTCTTTAGTGTTAATATAAATAACCTTAGCTATACCCTTCTATACCTTTTCTCTAGTATAGTTAAATTTTAGCAAGGTATGCTTTATTCTGCTATAAAGAGCAGGGTTATTAGCGGTTGTAATAGTGCCTTAGTTATCACTAAAAATTAGTACTAGAGGTGCTATAGGTAGCTTTATCTCTTTAAAGAGACTATAAAGCCACTCTAGCTCCCTAATAGCTTTATATAAGGCATTAGATTTAGCCTCTAATGTGAATAAAGCTATTATAGTTGCTTTCTTTAATTTCTAGCTAATAGGTCCTTTAGCTAGCTTATAGAGATAAGCATAGGTTAATTTAGAGGACTTATCACCTATGAAGTCGCTATCACAGAAGCTAATAAGGGTTGCAGAAGCTATAACAGTAGATTAAAACCTTCTATAAGCTATAAAATAACCTATAGAGCCTAAAAGGTATCTAAGCAAGTGTTTAGAAGCATTAAGATACTCTATAAATAGCTTAGATAGCGCTGTGAAAAGCCACTAAACTAGAAAGGCAATATTAGGTCTTATAAGGAGCATTAGGTATATAATAGTCCCTATAATACTCTGATATAGCTTGTGATTAAGGGGGGAAAGAGGTTTAGTTAGGTAGTCTACCTGCTTTATAATTCCTTGTTATAGAGGAATTTTAATAGGTCTAGTATCCTTTATGTTAAATCTTTCTAAGGCTTTAAAAATATACTAGGATTAGTGGATAGTTAGGGTCCCTTTCTTTTGATTTCTAGTGATTTAAACGCCTAGGAAAAATTCTGCTAGCCCACGGTCTTCTATAGGATAAGCTTTATAAAGTAGCTTCTTTAGCCTATTAATATAAGCTAGATCTAGTCCTATTAGAAGGCAGTTATCCATATAAGTTACTATATATATAGATATAGTTAGGTTAAAGAAGATAGCTAGGTTAGATATAAGGGGTTAAAAGCCTAGCTTCTAAAGAAGGTCCTTTAAAACCTGCTGCCACTCTCTAGAGCTCTATTTGAATCCATATAAAGCTTTTTATAGGAAAATAACCTACTTTTAAGAGGGTTTGTAGCTATACTTCTTAAGTAACTTAGCTACTTTAGGTGTAAAAGACTTAGCAAATTTAGTAAATCCATTAGGTATTTGCATATAGATAGATTCCTTTAGTGGACTATTTAAAAAGGCCCCTATAAAATTAACCTGTTTAACTTCCTAGTTATTACAAGCCGCTAAGGCTAGTAAAATCCGCTAACTAGGGGGAATGCTAGTTATAGCGTAGGTTTTAATAGAATCTTAACCTTCTATCTATATAAACCCTTTAGCAACGAGTTAGGCCTTATACTTTAAAGGATTATTTTCTTTATCCTTTTTAAGCTTATAAACAAGCCTATTCTTTAGAACCCTCTAGCCCTTAGGAATCTAGTCTATCCCTATAAATTTAAAGGTTCTGGCAGCTAGAAGCTATTTAAATTTGTTAAAAGTTGCATCTATCTATTTTTAACTATCCTTACTTTTTAAAGCTTGTTTCTAGGTCTTAGGGGTATCCGAATCGTTGTTAGTGGATAATTTAGCCCTTTATTATGCCTTAAAGCATATCTCCTTAACGTATAAAGATATATTAAAATTATTAATATCCATAGAATTAGAATTAATTGAAGAATCTAAATCTAAAAACGGTTTTTTAATAGCACCCTCATTAGGGGCGCTAGAGCTAGGGCTCTCTAGGGGTAGCGCTAGAGGCGTTACAGGCGCTGTGGCGGGCGCTGTATTAGTTGCTATTGAAAATGGGGAGGGAATCTAACTAGAGGGATAGGAAGACCTCCCTAGTAGATTCTGACGCGGCGGCTTCTAGATTCACTAGATTATAGCTTATTCTTCAAGATTAGGAGCTTTTGATAGTTAAATACAGTTGATTCCTAGCTAACGGATAGTCTAACGAGCAATGAGAGGATTTCTAGTCCCCTTATAGACCTACTAACCGTATTAAAGGATCTAGGTCGCTAGAGAGGTCTTAGGAGCTACTTTTTATTTTCCGCAAAACTTATTTGTATGGGAAAAATAAAAAATCAACTCACAGCCATACAAACTAGCTGCCTAGGTGCCCTAACTAAGCATTTTAGTATACAACCCTATTAATAAAATGTACCATTAAATCCAGAAAAATTCAAGGATTTAAACAGTATACGTTAGCCTTTTATACGACTACTAGTTGCCTAGTTACAGTCGATTTTAGCTTCCCTATAGGGTAACCTAGTTGGCTTAGTCATACAAGCCCGTGGGTTAGTTATGGGAATAACGCAAGTCACAACAGAACGCTGCAAGCAACGCCTGTAACTAACGTTGCAACAACGTAACAAGGCAACTAGTGGGCCTATAAAATAGTGCTATAAATAGCATTATTTTAACACTCCCTCTAGAAAAGTATGAGGTAACTAATTCGATACCTAGACTTAGCTCTTTAATAGATATCTAAGTTAACTATAAATTTAATAATAAATCCAATAACTTTTAGACTAAAAACAGTAAAATCGATAACTTTTAGGCGTAATTCTAGTGTTTTTGTTGATTTTTGGGTTTTTCAACTTTTTAGTTGGTTTTAAACTAGGCCTTTGTATTCGTAAGACCTAATAGTTAGATAAATTGTTGAAATTTATTATAGGGCAGGGGCTTAGTTAAACCATCTGCAGGCATCTCTTTAGTGTTAATGTAGATAACCTTAGCTATACCCTTCTGTACCTTTTCTCTGGTATAGTTAAATTTTAGCAGGGTATGCTTTGTTTTGCTATGAAGAGTAGGGTTATTAGCGGTTGTAATAGCGCCTTAGTTATCACTAAAAATCAGTACTAGAGGTGCTATAGGTAGCTTTATCTCTTTAAAGAGACTATAAAGCCACTCTAGCTCCCTAATAGCTTCACATAAGGCATTAGATTTAGCCTCTAATGTTAATAAAGCTATCGTAGTTGCTTTCTTTAATTTCTAGCTAATAGGTCCTTTAGCTAGCTTATAGAGATAAGCATAGGTTAATTTAGAGGACTTATCACCTGCGAAGTCGCTATTACAGAAGCTATAACAGCAGATTTAGACCTTCTATAAGTTATAGAATAACCTATAGAGCCTAAAAGGTACCTAAGCAAATGTTTAGAAGCATTAAGATGCTCTATAAACGGCTTAGCTAGCGCTATGGAAAGCCACTAAACTAGAAAGGTAATATTAGGTCTTGTAAGGAGCATTAGGTATATAATAGTCCCTATAATACTCTAATATAGCTTGTGATTAAGGGGGGAAAGAGGTTTAGTTAGGTAGTCTACCTATTTTATAATTCTAGGTTATAGAGGAATTTTAACAGGTCTAGCATCTTTTATATTAAATCTTTCTAGGGCTTTAGAAATGTACTAGGACTAGTGGATAGTTAGGGTCCCTTTCTTTTGATTTCTAGTGATTTAAACGCCTAGGAAAAATTCTGCTAGCCTACAATCTTCTATAGGATAAGCTTTATAAAGTAGCTTCTTTAGCCTATTAATATAAGCTAGATCCGGTCCTATTAGAAGACAGTTATCCACATAAGTCACTATATATATAGATGTAGTTAGGTTAAAGAAGATAGCTAGGTTAGATATAAGGGGTTAAAAGCCTAGCTTCCGAAGAAGATCCTTTAAAACCTGTTGCCACTCTCTAGAGCTCTGTTTTAATCTATATAAAGCTTTTTATAGGAAGATAACCTGCTTTTAAGAGGGTTTGTAGCTATACTTCTTAAGTAACTTAGCTACTTTAGGTGTAGACTTGGTAAATTCAGTAAATCTATTAGGAATTTGCATATAGATAGCTTCCTTTAGTGGACTGTTTAGAAAGGCCCCTATAAAATCAACCTATTTAACTTCCTAGTTATTACAAGCCGCTAGGGCTAGTAAAATCCGCTAACTAGGGGGAATGCTAGTTGCAGCGTAGGTTTTAATATAATCTTAACCTTCTATCTGCATAAACCCTTTAGCAACGAGTTAGGCCTTGTATTTTAGAGGATTATTTTCTTTATCCTTTTTAAGCTTCTAAACAAGCCTATTCTTTAGAACCCTCCGGCCCTTAGGAATTTAGTCTATCCCTATAAATTTAAAGGTTCTGGCAGCTAGAAGCTATTTAAATTCGTTAAATGTTGCATCTATCTATTTTTAACTATCCTTGCTTTTTAAAGCTTGTTTCTAGGTCTTAGGGGTGTCTGAATTATTGTTATTAGTAGATAATTTAGCCTTTTGTTATGCCTTAAAGCATATCTCCTTAACGTATGAAGATATATTGAAATTATTGATATCTATAGAATCAGAATTAATTAAAGAATCTAAATCTAAAAACGGTTTTTTGATAGCACCCTTATTAGGGGCGCTAGAGCTAGGGCTCTCTAGGGGTAGCGCTAGAGGCGTTGCAGGCGCTGTCATAGGCGCTGTATTAGTCACCCCGGGGGCTGTTATTACAGGCGCTGCGGGCGCTGCGGGCGCTAGGCTTTTAGGAGGCTTTAGGTAACTATCCTGAATTTCTAGATTATCTCGTGAGATATTGGCTTCTCCCTCTAAAGGATTAGTCCCTAAAGGCTTAGGGGACCCTACAGAGCCTATATCCTCTATAATTTTAACAAAGCTAGTCTTTATAACTAACCTTTTAGAGGGAATATAAACAAGATAAACAGTAGAACCTAGAGTAGCTAGCAACCAACCAGGGATAGTCCTAGGGGCTAGCTTTTAAAGCTTAGATCTCTGCTCCGGAGGTATTAGGACCTTATAATAAGACCCTATAGCCCTAATTTTTAAGAAGTTAGGCTTATAGGAAGTCTTAGGCTCTAAATTAGCTAGAAATAGCTGCTTAGGGGTTAAAGGTTTAGTCGTATTAGCTATGATGTTAACTAATTCCACTATAGCTAGAAGGATGTAAGACTATAGATATAAGGGTAGCTTAGACCACTAAAGTGTAGCCCTAAGCCAGTCAAGGATAACCCTAATAGCCCTCTTAACTAGCCCATTCTATTTGTGAATATAGGGGCAAGAGGTACTAAAACAGATCCCTTTAGAAGATAACTATAACTAAAGTTCGTTATTAATTTCAGTACCTCCGTCGAAGTGAAGGTGCCTAGGATATGCATTATATCGATTTTTCAGGGCTCTAAAGAAGCCCTTAATAGCTAAAGAAAGGGTTAAACCTTCTTTATTAGCTAATAAAAAGCACCATTTATACCGGGATTTTCGATCAATAAGGATAAGGACCGTAGCCTTCTTATTATGCGGTATAGGTTTGATTTTAACCGTATCTCCCTCTAGAATATCTAAAACTCTAGGGGGGTCCTAAATAGGTCGTTTAGTTAGTCTTCTAATAGCTTTAGATTGCATACAGGCTATGCAATTAAAATCCTTGTCTTTAATGGCGGAAAAATCAGGGATCCCTTTAGCTAATTTTAATGACTTCTTTAGTAAAGGGAGACCTATATGGCCTAATCGAATATGCTAAAGAAGGGCTAAATCTAGTAACTTCTTGTAACTAGAATCTAGCTTTTTAGGGCTATTATCCCCTAGCTCCCTCTGTTGCTAGGCCTCTTAAGAATCACAGGCCTCTAGGGGCAATAGACAGCTACTATTGTCACCTAAGTCATTAGGGTATGGACCTTCTAAACCCCCTATAGAAAGTGCCTAACTAGGAGGAGCTTCGGTGGGACATAGGGCTAAATCTTCTAAATCATCGTCTTCTAGCTCTTTAATTTGTTAATATTCTTTAGGATTAAAAGCTAGTTGCGGAATTTAAACCTCTATAGGGTAGGAAACCCCTAATTTGTTCTTATGAGCTCTTGGTTGTCGTTGCCGTTGTTAGTTGCAATATTGAGAGCCTATAAAGGAGAGGTAGGTTAAATGCTTATAGATTGTAGGCGTGGGTTGCCCCTTAATCTGTAGAAAAAAGCCGTGTTTAGCAGGTTCTAATAACCTATAGGGGCTTTTATTGGCTAGGAATAGCTAGTCTTTAGCTAGATAACCTCCCTTTAGATAGTGAGATAACCCACTAACTAGGTTAGTATCTATGCCTGGGAAATATAGGGCATCTAGCAAAGCTAAGGGCCTATATTCTAGTGGATTTTTCTTGACTAGAACGTTGAAAACAGCTGTGCCTCTTCCTTTAGGATAAATAGGTCCTCCTACTGTAATTATAGCGCTAGTTTTACCTTTCTTTAGAGGTTTGAAGTCCCTAAAAGAAGCCCTATTATTATAAATGTGATAGGAAGAACCTGTATTATACAAAAGGGAGTTTTTAACTATATTATTAGAGTAGCTAAAAGTAGGCTTGCTAGTAGTGTTACTACTGGTACTAGAGGTATCTAAGTTAGACTTAGAATCACTACTATTATTACTACTAGATTCATTAGAATCTAATTCTTTAACGTATCCTGTGGCTAGGGTGTAGCCTAAAGCAAAAGTAGCTTCTTTTCCTTTCTGTTTTTCCCTGTTGCTACTCTTTTTCTTCTTTTGCTTCTTTTTAGAGGCCTTAGAAGGGTTTAAATCCTTCTTATCCTGCTCTTTAGTGGCGTTAGAGTCCTTCTTAGGGTTAGGATTAGAAGACTTCTTTTCCTAGTCCTTAGAATTTCCCTTGTTATTAGAAGCCTTATAACTAAGGGCTTTAGCTATAGGGGAGGTTTTGTCCCTCTATTCTTCTAATAAATCCGCCATAAGGAACTGTAAATTTAGGGTATTTATAGGCAGTCCTTATGCCCTAGAAGCTCTAATAGTAAATCTTTATCTCTTAGCCTAACTAGGAAAGGTCTGCTTTAATACATTAATATAATAGTTTACTTAATCAATAGGGGCGATCTCTACACTACAAAGCTATAGTCTAGCTAGTAAATTATTAAAATTAGCATTAAAAGCCTCTAAAGATCCCTTATAACTTAAAAAGTTTAGGGAGTGGTAGCTAGCGTATAGTGTACCACGCTGGATTTTAGCACTCTGCGAATACTACCTAATAAGGACTTTATAGGCTTCTTTAGGGGATTTTTGCTAACATATAGCAGCCTATAGTCCTAGTTAATAACTATCTCTTAATATTATTAAAAGAATAGCTTAGTCATAGTTAGCTAGATAGCTTACTAGGCTTAGATTATCTATAAATTTAGGTAATCCTAGGGCTCTAAATTATATGCTTAGGGCTTGCTTTCACTAATCATAGTTTTTAGGGCCTTTTAGCTTAGCTCCCTCTAGAATAGAGTGAACCTTCTTGTTTAGTTCCTTTATAGCACCTATATTAAAGGCAGCTTATAAGTTACTAGAAGGTACGCTTATAGAAGTAGTAGCTATTAAGTCTTTTTCTAGAACCTTAGTATTTTCTTCCTTAGGTCTATTAGAAGCCTAAAGACCTTGCATAATAGTTATAGTTTGCGTTAATTTCTCTAGAAGATTATTAATGCTAGCCTCGTTTTTAATACGATTTTCCTTGCTATGCCTAATAAAATTAGTTAAGGTCTTGCCTTGTTGTTTAATTTGGCCCTGCATCTGTAGCTATAGGGCACTAGCCTAAATAGCTAGTTAACCTTCTATATCTATCCTACTAGGGTCCCTAGGGGGGCTAGAAGACCCTATAGCAGGGGCCTTACCCTTATAACTAGGTGATGCTATCTTCTAAAAGTCCCTGTGTTAAATCTCCAAATTTATTCCTATTGCAAATAACGCGCGCTAGAAATTGCTTGTGTTACAATCTAGTCGCGCACGTAAATTGTGTGGTGGGACTGTTTAAGAGGGCAGCCCTTAGGTCTAAAAAGTGGGTCTTTAGTATGCGCGGGCAGAAAAATAGCAGAGAAGAATTTTCACGAGGAAAATTTCTTAACACTAAGGATAGGAATCATAGATAATAGGTATTATAGAAGCCACAACGCAACGCAACGTAATGTATAGTGCGTGTAACATAATGTAATAGGTTAAAAAGCCTAGTATAGGTATACTAGATGTCTAATAATTTCAAAGGATATAGCGTATCTACTATTATAGATAATATTAAATATAATAGTTGCAGTAGTGAATAGAATTACAAGAGGTTATGGTTATAACTAGGTAGTTATGGGTTGCAATGTGGTGGTTGCGGGTGTGGCTGTAGTTAATTTTTAACACCAAAGGTTTAATGTTGCGATGCGTGGTACTAGTAAATAAAGAGCTTTAAATTCTAGTAGTTTCCTTCGTAATCTTAAGAGCCTATAGGTATAGTAGGTAATAACTATACCTAAAATCAAGCAGTAATCGCAGTAGAATAGCGCAGTAATATAGTAATCTATAGGCCTTCTAGGCTCATAACCTATTGAAAATAGGGAGGGAATCTAACTAGAGGGATAGGAAGACCTCCCTAGTAGATTCTAACGCGGCGGCTTCTAGATTCACTAGATTATAGCTTATTCTTTAAGATTAGGAGCTTTTAATAGTTAAATACAGTTAATTCCTAGCTAACAGACGGTCTAACAAGCAATAAGAGGATTTCTAGTCCCCTTATAGACCTACTGACTGTATCGAAGGATCTAGGTTGCTAGAGAGGTCTTAGGAGCTACTTTTTATTTTCCACAAAACTCATTTATATAGGAAAAATAAAAAATCAACTCACGGCCATACAAACTAGCTGCCTAGGTGCCCTAACTAAGCATTTTAGTATATAACCCTATTAATAAAATGTACCATTAAATCCAGAAAAATTCAAGGATTCGAACAGTATACGTCAGCCTTTTATACGACTACTAGTTACCTAGTTACAGTCAATTTTAGCTTCCCTATAGGGTAACCTAGTCGGCTTAGTCATACAAGCCCATGGGTTGGTTGTGGGAATAACGCAAGTCACAACAGAACGCTGCAAGCAACGCCCGTAACTAACGTTGCAACAACGCAACAAGGCAACTAGTGGGCCTATAAAATAGTGCTATAAATAGCATTATTTTAACAGTTGCCCTAGGGACTGTTAGTATAGGCGCTGCGGGCGTTGTAGGCGCTGCGGGCACTAAGCTTTCAGGAGGCTTTAGGTAACTATCCTAAACTTCTAGATTATCTCATAAGATATTAGCTTTTCCCTCTAAAGGATTAGTCCCTAAAGGCTTAGGGGACCTTACAGAGCCTATATCCTCTATAATTTTAATAAAGCTAGTCTTTATAACTAACCTTTTAGAGGGAATATAAACAAGATAAACAGTAGAACCTAGAGTAGCTAGTAACTAGCTAGGAATAGTCCTAGGGGCTAGCTTTTAAAGCTTAGATCTTTGCTCTAGAGGTATTAGAACCTCACAATAAGACCCTATAGCCCTAATTTTCAAGAAATTAGGCTTATAGGAAGTATTAGGCTTTAAATTAGCTAGAAATAGCTGCTTAGGGGTTAAAGGTTTAGTTATATTAGCTATGATATTAACTAATTCCACTATAGCTAGAAGGATATAAGACTATAGATATAAGGGTAGCTTAGACTACTAAAGTATGGCCCTAAGCTAGTCTAGGATAACCCTAATAGCCCTCTTAACTAGCCTATTCTATTCGTGAATATAAGGGCAAGAGATACTAAAGCAAATTCCTTTAGAAAATAACTATAACTAAAGTTCATTATTAATCTTAGTACCTCCGTTAAAGTGAAGGTGCCTAGGATACGCATTATATTGATTTTTTAGGGCCTAAAAGAAGCCCTTAATAGCTAAAGAAAGGGTTAAACCTTCTTTATTAGCTAATAAAAAGCACTATTTATACTAGGATTTTTAATTAATAAGAATAAGGACTACTGCCTTCTTATTATGTGGTATAGGTTTGATTTTAACTATATCTCCCTCTAGAATATCTAGAACTCTAGGGGGGTTCTAAATAGGTTATTTAGTTAGTCTTCTAATAGCTTTAGATTGCATATAGGCTATGCAGTTAAAATCCTTTTCTTTAATAGCAGAAAAATCAGGGATCCCTTTAGCTAATTTTAATAATTTCTTTAGTAAAGGGAGGCCTATATAGCCTAATTAGATATGCTAAAGAAGGGCTAAATCTAGTAACTTCTTGTAACTAGAATCTAGCTTTTTAGGGCTATTATCCCCTAGCTCCCTCTGTTGCTAGGCCTCTTAAGAATCACAGGCCTCTAGGGGCAGTAGACAGCTACTATCATCACCTAAGTTATTAGGGTATAGACCTTCTAAACCCCCTATAGAAGATGCCTAACTAGGAGGAGCTTTGGTGGGATATAGGGCTAAATCAGTTAAATTATTGTCTTCTAGCTCTTTGATTCGTTAATATTTCTTAGGATTAAAAGCTAGTTACAGAATTTAAACCTCTATAGGGTAGGAAAACCCTAATTTAGTCTTATAAGCTCTTAGTTATCGTTGCTGTTATTAGTTGTAATATTAAGAGCCTATAAAGGAGAGGTGGGTTAAATGCTTACAGATTATAGGAGTAGGTTGCCCCTTAATCTATAGAAAAAAGCTATGTTTAGCAGGTTCTAATAACCTATAGGGGCTTTTATTAGCTAGGAATAGCTAGTCTTTAGCTAGATAACCTCCCTTTAGATAGTGAGATAACCCACTAACTAGGTTAGTATTTATGCCTAGGAAATATAGAGTATCTAGCAGAGCTAAGGGCCTATTTTCTAGTGGACTTTTCTTAACTAGAACGTTAAAAACAGCTATGCCTCTTCCTTTAGGATAAATAGGTCCTCCTACTGTAATTATAGCGCTAGTTTTACCTTTCTTTAGAGGTTTAAAGTCTCTAAAAGAAGTCCTATTATTACAAATATAATAGGAAGAACCTATATTATATAAAAGGGAGTTTTTAACCACATTATTAGAGTAGCTAAAAGTAGGCTTACTAGTAGTGTTACTAGTGGTACTAGAGGTATCTAAGTTAGACTTAGAATCACTACTATTATTACTGCTAGATTTATTAGAATCTAATTCTTTAACGTATCCTATAGCTAGAGTATAGCCTAAAGCAAAAGCAGCTTCTTTTCCTTTCTGTTTTTCCTTATTACTACTCTTTTTCTTCTTCTACTTCTTTTTAGAGGCTTTAGAAGGGTTTAAATCCTTCTTAGCCTGCTCTTTAGTGGCGTTAGAGTCCTTCTTAGGGTTAGGATTAGAAGATTTCTTTTCCTAGTCCTTAGAATTTCCCTTATTATTAGAAGCCTTATAGCTAAGGGCTTTAGCTATAGGGGAGGTCTTATCCCTCTGTTCTTCTAATAAATCCGCTATAAGGAACTGTAAATTTAGGGTATTTATAGGCAGTCCTTATGCCCTAGAAGCTCTAATAGTAAAGCTTTGTCTCTTAGCCTAACTAGGAAAGGTCTGCTTTAATACATTAATATAATAGTTTACTTAATCAATAGGGGCGATCTCTACACTACAAAGCTATAGTCTAGCTAGTAAATTATTAAAATTAGCATTAAAAGCCTCTAAAGATCCCTTATAACTTAAAAAGTTTAGGGAGTGGTAGCTAGCGTATAGTGTACTACGCTAGATTTTAGCACTCTATAAATACTGCCTAATAAGGACTTTATAGGCTTCTTTAGGGGATTTTTGCTAACATATAGCAGCCTATAGTTTAGGTTAATAACTATCTCTTAATATTATTAAAAGAATAGCTTAGTTATAGTTAGCTAGATAACTTGCTAGGCTTAGATTATCTATAAATTTAGGTAATCCTAGGCCTCTAAATTATATGCTTAGGGCTTGCTTCCACTAATTATAGTTTTTAGGGCCTTTTAGCTTAGCTCCCTCTAGAATAAAGTAAACCTTCTTATTTAGTTCCTTTATAGCACCTATATTAAAGGTAGCTTATAAGTTACTAAAAGGTACGCTAATAGAAGTAGTAGCTATTAGGTCTTCTTCTAGAACTGTAGTATTTTCTTCCTTAGGTCTATTAGAAGCCTAAAGACCTTGCATAATAGTTATAGTTTACGTTAATTTCTCTAGAAAATCATTAATGCTAGCCTCGTTTTTAATATAATTATCCTTGCTATGCCTAATAAAATTAGTTAAGGTCTTGCCTTATTATTTAATTTAGCTTTGCATCTATAGCTATAGAGCACTAGCCTAAATAGCTAGTTAACCTTCTATATCTATCCTACTAGGGTCCCTAGGGGGGCTAAAAGGACCTATAGCAGGTGCCTTACCCTTATAACTAGGTAATGCTATCCTCTAAATCTTAAAAAGAATCCCTATGTAAAAGCTCTAAATTTATTCCTATTATAAATAACACGCGCTAGAAATTGCTTGTGTTGTAATCTAGTTGCATACGTAAATTATATAGCAGGACCGTTTAAGAGGGCAGCCCTTAGGTCTAAAAAGTGGATCTTTGGTATGCGCAGGTAGAAAAATAGCGGAGAGGGGTCTCTAAGAAAATTTTCTTAACACTAAGTAATAGGAATTATAGATAATAGGTATTACAGAAGTTATAACGTAACGCAACGTAATATATAGTGCGTGTAACGTAATGTAATAGGTCAAAAAGCCTAGTATAGATATACTAGATATCTAATGATTTTAAAGGGTGTAGCGTATTTACTATTGTAGATAATATTAAATATAACGGTCATAGTAGTAAATAGAATCATTAAAAGTGGTTATGATTATAACTAGATAGTTATAGGTTATGGCTATAGATAATTTTTAACACTAAGGGTCTAATATTACAATGCGTGGCGCTAGTAAATAAAGAGCTTTAAATTCTAGTGATTTCCTTTGTAATCTTAAGAGCCTATAGGTATACTAGGTAGTAACTAGTACCTAAAATTAAGCAGTAATCGCAGTAGAATAACGCAGTAATGTAGTAATCTATAGGCCTTCTAGGCTTATAACCTATTAAAAATAGAAGGGAATCTAACTAGAGGGATAGGAAGACCTCCCTAGTAGATTCTAGTGTGGTGGCTTCTAGATTCACTAGATTATAGCGTATTCTGCAAGATAGAGAGCTTTAATAGTTAAATATAGTTAATTCCTAGCTAATACAGACAATCTAACAAGCAATAAGAGGATTTCTAGTCCCCTTATAGACTTACTAACTATATCGGAGGATCTAGATAGCTAGAGAGGTCTTAGGAGCTACTTTTATTTTCCGCAAAACCTATTTATATAGGAAAAATAAAAAATCAACTCATAGCTATACAAACTAGCTACCTAGGTAGCCTAACTAAGCACTTTAATATATAACCCTATTAATAAAATATACTATTAAATCCAGAAAAATTCAAGGATTTAAACAGTATACGTTAGCCTTTTATATAACTACTAGTTGCCTAGTTACAGTCGATTTTAGCTTCCCTATAGGGTAACCTAGTCGGCTTAGTCATACAAGCCCGTGGGTTGGTTGTGGGAACGCAGGTCACAACAAACAACGCTGCAAGCAACGCTCGTAACCAACGTTGTAACAACGCAACAAGGCAACTAGTGGGCCTATAAAATAGTGCTATAAAAAGCATTATTTTAACATTTATAAATAATTAAGACCTTACTTTATAGCTTAGTTATATACTAATCCTAGCTAATAAAAACTATAAGGATAGTAAGTTTATAATTATAGGTAATATTATATACTTTAGCTTAATAAAAAGCAAGAGAGTTATATAAAGTGTGCTAGCCTCTAAAGTCTATAGTATAGTTACTATTATTAATATAGCCTATGTAATTACTATAACGCTAGGATTAATTATAAACTAATTAAATACCCCCCTAACCCTAGTTATAGTCTATATAGACTTATACTCCCTATATAAATGCCTTATTAAGCTTAGTATAACTAAAGAGAAGCGCCTAATAATTAATATTATAGCCCTATAATAATTATATAAGCGCCGCAAGCTTTATAAGATCTAATAGATTAATAAAGCTAATAACCTAGCTAATGCCTTTATAAAGGCATTACTAAATAAGGCCTTAGAGCAATTTATCTCTAGTAATAAAATAATAATCTAGATAGAGGGGTAGGTAACCTACGTAGGTAATAGGGATAGTCACTATAGGTAATAGTATTAGGGCTAAGGCCCTAACCTAGAGAAAGTGCACTAGGAGAAGGAAGGAGAGAATATCTCCCTAGATAAAGGCATAAAGGGAAGTTACTATAGGTAATAGTATTAGGGCTAAGGCCCTAACCTAGAGAAAGTACACCTAGGGAGGAGAAAGAGGGAGAAGATATCTCCCTAGGTGATAAGAAAAAGCAAAAGAAAGAGAATAAATAGTAACTCCTATAGGGTAGTTCCTATAAGAGCTACTCTTATTATAGCTCCTAGCCTTATAGGAGTTACTAGGAGCCTCCTAGTTATTTAGGGATTATTTCTAATGCTATATAATGCCCTTAATGTTATAGACTCGAGCTACGAGCTCGGGTCTTTGGCGGAGGAAAGGGGGATTCGAAAAGGCTCCGTAAAGTAAGCGGGCTACACGCAAAAGAACACTAGTTAGTGCACGCTCCGCGCATATACTAGGTGTAACCCCTATAAAGGGGGATGCTATGTAACCCTAAGCTTAGTCTTCTTCTTCTTTTATAAGAATATTAATCACACTCTAAACGCTTATATGCAGCAGCCATAAGGCTAGTTCATAACACTTAAGGCACTTAGAAGTAATTCTTTAGCTTTATATAGCTATTTCTACCTCTATATAATATATATAATGCATAGAGATACTAAACTAGGTATAGTAAATAGCTAGGAGAGGGAGAGGAAGTTAATAAAGTATAGAGGTATAAAGATAGTAATAGTAAATAATAAGGGGAGGAGGGGAGAGTTAGAAGGTAGCTATGTAAAGGGGAGGAATTTAAAGGGTAGCTACGCAAATATTATTAATAATATTAAGAGGTAAAAGGGATTAGGGGAAGGCTTACTTATCCTTTTAAAGGGTTATTAGAGATAAACTAGTCTTTTCCTTCTTTTCTTACTACTATAGGTATATATAGCCCTTATTCTTTCTTTTCTCTTTTATATTAATATATAAGCTATATTATTATTATTTTCTTTTCTCTTTTTTAATTAATATTATACGTTAATAGTTATATTAAAGAGAGAGTTCCTAGTGTTAGAATAACACAATATTAATTGCGCTTAGCAGCCGCAATTACAACTAGAAGAGGGTTAGCCTGCGCGCGCGCGTAAGCCTTACTTTCGCCCTGTAAGCGGGCCCTATAATAAGGTAGGGCTAGCGTCACATAGCCTATAACAGGCAGCTATTATCCCTTGCGAAAGCCCTCTCTTTTGCTTCCCTTTTCTTTTCTTAGATAATATAGAATAACAAGCCTAGAGTAGATTATTAATAATAATACTATTCTTAAGGCTTCGCGTAACGCGTTTTAATCCCTGCGGAACTAACATAACCCTATAAAGGGGTAATCTAGTACTACTATTAATAAAAAACATTAGGCTTAAGGAGGTAAAATAGAAGCTAACCCCTAGGTTTATTAGGCTATTTTAAATACTTAATACTATAGGTAAATAAGCGTATTAACTTATATTACCTAAAATGTATAGTTAATTATATAATATATTTTATATTAGCTTACTAAAGCTATAGAACTATTATAAAGATACTATAGAAGAAGATATACTAATACTAGACCTTAAGGATGAAGATAATAAGTATAAAATTAAGGAAGATAAGGACTATAGGAAGACCTATAAAGGTAATAAATACCTAGTAAAATAAAAGGGTTAGCCTAGCAAATATAACTAGTAGATTCTAGTAAAAGATATAGAAAGCGCTTAATATATAATTTAAAAATTTTACTAAAGTAAATTAAAGAAAAAAGATAGTAAGATATAAGTAAGTTATAAGTAAAGAGATATAAGGTTCCTATAGAAAAGGCCTAGCCTTATTAGCTACTTGTGAGAACAATAGTAGCTAGGCAAGAGGTATGGGGGCTTTCGTATATTTACTAAAGCTTGCTAGGTCTAAGTGTGTTATGTGTGCGAGCCAGGAGCTTATAGCTAGTGGCTCGCTAGTGTCACGTAAACCTAGCCCTAGGGCCTAACCTATTATGAGGTGCGCGTTAGCGTTCTAGGTGTTATTATTATAAGTAAGGCCTTATAATTATCCCCCCACTTTTAGCTAGGCTTTTAAACGGCTTTTGCTAGCTATCCTATAGCTATTTGCTAAGTAGTAAATATATTAAAATAATAATAAATAACAAGTAATGCTTAGGTATAAATTTATCTATAACTTTTCTCTTTATTATAGCCTTTTCCTTCTCTTAACACTAGTAATTATTTTTCTAAATATTATTACACCTTCTATTACCCTAACTTTTACCTTATTATTCACTACACTCTTACTATAGATAAGGAAATAATTCCCTTTAAGCGCTACTCTTATATACACTATTTATATACTAGGTGCGCTAACTTTAAGAAGCACTTACTAGCTAAGCTATAATTACTATAGATAAACTATTAATTCCCCTGCTATCTATTTACTATTACTTTATAAATAAAGCATTCTAAGCGCTATATCTAATGCTATAAGCGTAGTAATACTTATAATACTATAACTATATTACTTTTCCTTAGTCTCTTAGTAGCTTATTACTAACGCTATTATATAGGCAATGCCTATAATATAGGGAGATTTTTATAATCTCCTAGCTTATCTTAACTAGGTTTAGGCGCTTATAGATGCCTATAGCAATAAGGATCTAGAGAACCCTAAGGATCCTATGTTTTTAGAGGTAACTTACTATTATTTTAGCACTTACTATCTCTATCTAATAATAGGTTTTAACTATACTAACATAGCCTATTGCATTGTGTTTAGTTTAATAGGGGCTATAAAGGTCTATTAAGTTTGTATTTTTACTACCTAATTACTAGCTTCTTACTTATATTTCTAGGTAGGATGCCTCTATATTATACTAGTAGTATATGGTTTCCTACTAATAATTATTAGTATCTATATTCCTAGCTTTAGTTCCTAGGGTAGTAAGTTACATTCTAGTCTAGTTTTGCTATCTATTTACTAATATTTTAGCAGCTAAACTACTTATAGCTTATATTTGCGTAAAACGCACGCATAGTTTTGCGTTTACGTTTAACTAACCTAGGTTTTATGCCTTAGGCTATAGTAGTCTATTACTTTTTCCTAGTAATAGAGAGGGCGGTTACAAAGGATAAGAGTATAGCTAAGTACCTTATTTTAAATAGGGAAATTTTTACTTATAATAGGGCTATAATAGAGGGGTTTCCCCTAACTCTCCCCTAGTTATAGGTATGTTTTCTTTTATTATTTAGTAAATAGTCTAAGTTACTTTTTTTATAAAGTGTAATAGTAGCTAATAAGGCTAGGCCTTTTTTATAGAAACCTTATATCTCTTTACTTATAACTTACTTATGCCTTACTACCTTTCTTCCTTAATTTACTTTAGTAAAATTTTTAAATTATATATTAAGCGCCTTCTATATCTTTTACTAGGATCCACTAGTTATATTTACTAGGCTAACCCTTCTATTTTACTAGGTATTTATTGCCTTTATAAGTCTTCCTATAGTCCTTAACTTCCTTAACTTTATACTTATTATCTTTATCCTTAAGGTTTAGTATTAGTATATCTTCTTTTATAGCCTCTTTATAATGGTTTTATAGCTCTAGTAAGCTAATATAAAATATATTATATAATTAACTATACTTTTTAGGTAACGCAAGTTAATACGCTTATTTGCCTATAGTGTTAAGTATTGAAAATAGCCTAATAAACCTAGGGGTTAGCTTCTATTTTGCCTCCTTAAGCCTAATGTTTTTTATTAATAGTAATACTAGGTTACCTCTTTATAGGGTTAGTGGCTAGTGATGTTTATTATAGTACTTTGCCTGCGTTTTAGTAGCTTTTACCTAGTTTTACTTTAGTTACTCTCTAACTTTATATAGCTTTATAATGTAGGCATAAGCCTTTAGCACCTTCCTTTCTATAGTCTTATCCCTAAGAGCTAGGTAAAACTTAGGGGAATAGCCTATAAGAGAGTAGTTTAGAGAGTAGCCTATAGTTTTATTTACTATATTATTATAGGCAAATTATGCTATTAGGAGTAGCTTAGGCTATATTTGCTAATTTTCTGTAATAAAGCATTATAAATAATGCTTAAGTACCTAGTTTATCCTCTCTATTTGCCTATTAGTTTAGGGGTAAAACGCTATAGAAAGCCTATATTTTATATAGGATAGGTAGTATAAGTCTAACTAGAATTAGCTTATAAAGACAGATCCCCTATTAGATATAATACCTATAGGTGCCCTAAATTATAGTTTAATTTCTTTATAAAAAAGCTTTGCTAATTTAGCTATGTTAATTATAGTAGTTACTAGCAGGAAGACAGAGTACTTAGTGAATTAGTCTATAATCACTAGGATTATGTTAGCTTCTCGCTTGCCTATTTATATAATAGGTAGCCCTATAATAAAATCTATTAAGATTTTCGCCTATAGTTACCCTAGTATTAGCAAGGATTTAAGGCTTCTATATAGGTAATGCTTTCTAGCTACTACCTATTAGTAAGTTACATAGCTTATAACATAGTCTAATATAGACTTACTTATAGCTAGCCATTAGAAGTAGCGCTTTAATAGCTTAAGAGTGTGCTTAGTCCTAAAGTAACCTACTAGCAAATTATTATAGTGTAGCTATAAAAGCTCCTATTATAAGATAGGCTCTTAGGGAATAACTACCTAGTCTTAGTATATTAGAAAACCCCTTACGCTATATAACTATAGACTAGCTTTTCCTTTCCCTTTTACTAGGGAGTTAATCTTACCGCTCTATCTCTATAAATCTAGGTCTTAATCCTATGCCTTCTATAGTAGTTATGCTAATGGTTTATTTAGCCTAGATTAGTAAGGATCTAGTAACGCAATAGCCCCCTAGATCTCTTATGCTATGCTAGCGTCCTAGACACACACTACCTTCTCCTAGAAATCCCCTTTATTTAGCTAACCTTTTACTAGATTTATAATAGCTAACTAGCCTTCTAACTAGGCTACGTAAGCCTTTACTATAGGGGCTAGGATATTTTCCTTCCCTAAAGGTATCTTACTATGCCTCTTTACTAAGACTAGGGTATTTTCCTCCCCTAAAGGCATCTTACTATATTTTCTTTAATATATTAGTATCTTTACTTTTACTAGTTCTTTAGTAGCTACTATTTTTTTCTTAAGTTCTAGTAGTAGTGCCTTATTTATTAGGGGTTTGCTTTTATAATTAGACCTTCTTAATAGCGTATCTATAGGGTTACTCTTCCCTAGTCTATACTTAATTATAAAGTAAAAGGGGTAAAGAAATATACACTATCTAGCCTACCTTTTATTTAACTTCTACTACCTTATAAAGGTTTATAAATTATAGTAGTCTAATAGGACCTTCACTAGGGTTGCTATGCCTTTAATATAATATTACTAGTGTTTAAATAACTCTACTATAGCGAGTAACTCTTAATTAGCTATACTATAGTTATGTTTAGTATCTATAAACTTCCTTAACTAAAAGGCTATAGGATACTAGCAACCCTTATTATCCTATTAAGATAAGATTCCTACTATTATAAAGACTAAAGCATCTATCTTAATGCGCACTAGCTAACTTAGGTTATAATAATAGAGGAGAGGTGCCTACTAAAAGGCATCTTTTAGCTAGCAAAACGCTAGCTATTCCTTTGCTTTAAATATAAACTTCCTAGTCTAAATACTATTTTAACTGCCTTTTATTAATATATATAGGGGCACTATAATCCTAGAGTATTTATAAATAAATTATTAGTAGAAGTTAAAGAACCCTAGGAAGGATTATATATCCTTAAAGCTTATTAGCTCCTTCTAGTCCTAGATTATAGTAACCCTCTATATATCTATTAAAATCCTATTAACTAATAGGATAAACCCTAGGAATTTCACTAATTCCTAGTAAAATAAGCACTTTAAGGGCTTTATATATAACTTTACTAACCTTATATATTTTAGAACTTCCTTAATATATATAGTATACTTCTCCTATATTTTAGAAAAGATAAGGATATTATCTAGATATACTATGTAAATAGTGTTAACTAGCCTATAAAGCGCTTTATAAATATAGTTCTAGAAAGTAGCTAGGGTATTAGTTAGCCTAAAAGGCATTATAAGGTATTTATAGTGTCTATATTATATACAAAAAGCAGTCTTTTACTTATTACCCCCTTTAATTTAAATTTAATAGTAAGTATTCTTAATATTAATCTTTAAGAAGAAATAGGCCCCTTAGCACTAGTCTAGGATCTCTAAAATTAGGGGGAGGGCATAGTAATTCTTCTATATTACCTTATTAAGTCCCCTATAGTCTATATATAGCTAAAGTATCCTATCCTTCTTTAGTATAAATAGGATAGGTATGCCTATAGGGCTCTTAGAGGGTCTTATCTAGCCTTTCTATAGGTTTTTATTAATATATTTACAGAGTTCCTTTAGCTTGCCTTAGGAGAGGGGGTAAATTAGCCTATACAAAGGCATAGCCCCTAGTATTAGGTTAATTACATAGTTAGTTATTTTTCTAGAAGGTAGGCTCCCTACCTTATCTAATATAAATATATCTTTAAACTTATATAGTTCCTTAGGGATATCTTTAATAGTTCTATATGCTTTTGCTTTCTCTTTATCTTTAAGGGTAATAAACTTATCTTCTATAACCCTTATAATAGCGTATATAATAGTCTTATTATATATTACCCTTATAAACTTGCAGGGAGTTATAAGCAAAAAGGCTATTTTCTATTTCTTAAACCACTACTCTCTAGAGTGTAAATAAAGATATACACACTCTTTTATAAGTGTATGTATTCTAATTAATATAGGGCTTCCCCCTAGTCTTAGGTCTCTATCTATAGCTATATATAGTAACTTAAGGTCCTTTTCTTCTTCTCTAAAGTCTTTAATAGTAATAGGTACCTTATAGACACTATATTAAGGGACTATAAGGGCCCTTACTACCTTAATAATAGGTGCTATAGCCTTAGCCTAATTAAGCTTATAGGTCTAGGTAAACTTAGCGCTAATAATATTAATCTTAGCGTAACTATTAAGATCCGCTGCTATTTTAATGTCTTTTTGCCTATAAATAGTAACTAGTATATAAAATTAGCACCCTATTAGTACCTTAGTATTAGAGGTAAAGGTAAGGGCATTTACTTTTACCTTAGGAAGTTTTCCTAGCCCCTTTAGTATTCTTTCTTTAGCTTATTGCAATTATTTATAAGGTACTCTATACTATTGTAATTAAAACATTGCCTTTTATACCTAGGTTTGCTATTATTTAGGTAGGTAGCTAGCGTTTTCTCCTAGTCTTTATTCCTCTAATCTTTATAAGGTTTATAGCCTTATAGGGAGTTATATCTTTAGTGCTAGGGAGCCTTATATAGGCCTTTATCTTCTAAGTACTTAGGCCTTTGCTTACTCTTTAGCATTGCCTCCTAAAATCGCTAGGTAAGTTATATAACCTCTTCTTAAGTCTTTCTAGTAATAGAGGCATATAGGTTAATATAGTCTTATAATTTAGGGAGTAGTTTTATAAAGAATATAAGAGTATATAACTTTTTAGTAGCTCTTTCTAAGTGTTTCTTAAGCAAATCTAGGAAGATACTAAATTTAATAGGACTCTAGCCTTTGCGTTATTTTGCGTTTTCTAGCTATATAGCTATTTAAGTATTATAGTTAGTAGCGTCTTAGAGTAGCGTAAGTATCTAGGTCTTAAATTTATCCTAGTTATCTTTAAGGTTATTCTAGCTATTAGCCTATTATTTCTTAAGGTATTAGTCCTATCTTGCCTTATAGTTACTATGTATATAGTTAAGTGTAAATAGGATCTTTTAGTAGTTATACTAATACTTTTGCTTTGCCCTATTAAAGGCATAGTTTAGGTTATTAATCTAGATCTTATGCTTCTATAGGTTTATAGGGTAGTAGAGATTAGTAATATTCTAGACTTTTACCTCTTAGCTACTATAGCTTAAGGAGGTACTAGCTCTTTGCTACCTTTTTGCCTTATCTTCCCCTATATTTAGTTATAGTAAGCTAATAAGCTCTTATTCCCTCTCCTATAGCTTTTAGAGTTTCTTAAGCTAAGTAATTTGCTTAGTTATTACTATAGTTTTAGCCCTAAGGTTAGAGGGTACTAGTTTAGTTCTAGTCTTAGTAAAGCATAGTGTATTATTAGCTATAGTGCTACCCTTATTTAATTAGGTCTAGTTATTATCTAATATTACTCTAGTAAATTAGGTAGTTTTCCCCCCTATATTACTCTTAGGTAGCTAGTAGGTAAAGCTTTAGAATTATAAGAATAATAGTAGCTAGGCAAGAGGTATAGGGGCTTTTATATATTTACTAAAGCTTGCTAGGTCTAAGTGTGTTATATATGCGAGCTAGGAGCTTATAGCTAGTGGCTCGCTAGTGTCACGTAGACCTAGCCCTAGCGCCTAACCTATCGCGGGGTGCGCGTTAGCGTTCCGGGTGTTGTTGTTGTGAGTGGGGCCTCACACTACTATTATACTTTATAAAAAAAGTAACATAGACTATTTACTAAATAATAAGAGAAAATATACCTATAACTAGGGGAGAGTTAGGGGAAACCCCTCTATTATAGCCTTATTATAAGTTAAGATTTTACTATTTAAAATAAGATACTTAGCCTTACTCTTATCCTTAGTAACTACCCTTTTTATTACTAGGTAAAAGTAATAGACTACTATAGCCTAGGGTATAAAACCTAGATTAGTTAAATATAAACGCAAAACTATTCTTATATTTTATATAGATATAAGCTATAAGTAGTTTAGCTACTAAAAGATTAGTAAATAAATAGTAAAACTAGACTAAAATATAACTTACTACCCTAGGAACTAGAGCTAGGAATATAGACACTAATAATTATTAGTAAGAAATAATATACTACTAGTATAAGATAGAGGTATTATACCTAGAAATATAAGTAAGAAGCTAGTAAATAGGTAATAAAAATATAAACTTAATAGACCTTTATAGCCCTTATTAAACTAAATATAATATAGTAAGCTATATTAGTATAGTTAAACCCTATTATTAAATAGAGGTAGTAAGCGCTAAAATAGTAATAAGTTACCTTTAAAAATATAGGATTATTAGGGTTTTCTAAATCCTTATTACTATAGGTATTTATAAGTGCCTAAACCTAGTTAAAATAAGCTAGGAGATTATAAAAATCTCTTTATATTATAGGCATTACCTATATAAAAGCATTAGTAATAAGGTACTAAAAGACTAAGAAAAAGTAATATAGTTATAGTATTATAAGTATTACTATATTTATAGCATTATTATTATTATTATTATTTAATTACGCTAGTTAGCCTTCCCTAGCTATTTCTAGTACTCCTACAGATTAGTTAAAGAGGAAAACCTTTAGAAGGACAAAAAACCCCCTTATATCTTTGTTTAGTCTAGCGCTAACCCTAGGCTAGGTAAGCGCTACTATTAGTGTAGCTATTTATAGTTATTTATTACTAGCTTACGCTAGCCTTATCCCTTTATCTAAGTTTTTAAAGTTAGAGAGACTACTAACTCTCCTTCTCTACCTAGGTCCTAGCCTGCCTCTAAGCTAGTGCTAGCCTAAATAATATCGCTGCCTATAAAGTGAATTTAAGTTTATAATAATAATTCACTTTTCTCTTATAGTATTACTGTTAGAACAAACACGATATCAATCGCGCTTAACAGCCGCAATTGCGACTAGAAGAGGGTTAGCCTGCGCGCGCGCGCGCGGGCCTCACTTTCGCCCTGTAGGCAGGCCCTATAATAGGGCAGGGCTAGTGTCACGTGACCTATAATAGGCAGCTATTCTCCCTTATAAAAGCCCTCTCTTTTACTTCCTTTTTCTTTTCTTAGATTATATAGAATAATAAGCCTAGAATAGATTATTAATAATAATACTATTCTTAAGGCTTTGCGTAACGCGTTACATCCCTGCGGAACTAACAATTACTAACTCTTTTATTACCTTACTTTTTAGCTAAATTTGCCTCTCTCCTAACCTAGGTTATTTATAAACTTAGAGCACTTAGTTTTATAGAACTTCTAGAGGGGGAGGGTAGGGCTAGCCTATAGTTACCTTAGTGTTAGTGCTCTTCTATTATTAGAGTTTTTATTTGTTTGTGATGTTAGTATATTATCTTTATATTTATAATAATAACTTATAGCCCCCCCCCCTAGGGATTATAAAAGAAGTTCTCCCCCCCTTAGAATCCTAACCTTTTTTCTTCCTCTTATATTATACTTTCTTATAGGTTCTTTTTCTTTTCTTCTTTTAAGAACCTATAGGCCCTATCCTAGGTTAGTGCTAGTTTAGAAGCTAATAATTATAGTAGTTTTATATATATATTCTTGCTATTATAATAATATCCCCTTTTTAATTTGCGTTACTAGTAAGTTTGCTTCTATTTCTATAAAAACTAGGTGCTAATTTGCCTAGGAACCTAAACTCTCCCTTTATTATCTAAAGAAGCTACTTACTCTAAAGTAGTTATAGTAAGCGCTTAAACGTAAGCTTTAGGTAAGTCTTCTTTGCTCTAGCGCTAGGCTTATTTTAATGCTAATTTAGTGTAGTTAGGTAAGCCTTAATAATTCTAGTATATATCTTATTATATATAATCTATTAAAACTCTAGGCTATTAGTACTATAATATTATTAGTATATTTCCTCTTTAGTTCTAGCGTAGTAGCAAGGCTAATCTATTTAGTTAGGGGCTATAACTAATACCTATTTTAATTATTAGGTTAGAAATAGTAGTTATAAAAAGGTTTAATATTACTACTTCTAGGCTAGCACTACTATTAATCTATTTAATAGGTTAAAATCGCTAGGCGTTAGGTAAAGCATTAGTAGCTAACTAAAATATTAGCTAAGATTACTAGTAATGCTAAAGTAAGTGCTTCTCTAGTGGGTTTATTCTAGCTCTAAATTAGTGCTAATTTATCTATTTCTCTAGGTCCCTAAGGACTTTAACGCTTATATTAAGAAATTATATACCAAAAATTAAAGTAAAAAGAAATAGTTTATATTAGTAGCAAGCCTTAACTAAGGTGGTTTTAGGTTTACTAAGGACTAATATAATAAGACTATCTTTTAGCTATGTTATTTAGATATATAAATAGTGGAAATAAACTAGCTCCTAGTTACTTCCTTACTAGCTAAGGGCTAGGCTAAAATTATAGAAAATATAGTTTCTATCCTAGAGAAGGAATAGGTTTTTTATTTATTTTCTTTTATTTTAAGTTAGTATAAGGATATAATTAGTTTAGAGGTAGCCTAAGGGGGGGCTAATATACCTAGCATTTAATAGTTAGTTATTTTTTTATCTAATAAAAAGTTCTAAAGCGTATTTCTTTCCTTATGCGTATTATAGTAGCCTTACCTTTAGTCTATTTTTGCCTCTAAGTTATCTATACTAAGTCTTAGTTTTTACTATCCCTACTAGTTATTATTTCTATAGCCCTTAGTTTTAGTCTCCTATATCTAACACGCTTTAGTTCTAGCTCTAGAGCTCTTAACTTAGTGGCTAGGTTATATGCTAGCGTGTAATATTATAGTCTCTTTATAGCTAGAAACTATTTAGCTATAACTTTTACCTATTAGGGATTATTTAGGGCTAGCCTTGCTTTCTATGCGTCTATAGGCTAATATTATTAGGGTTATATATAACTATATCTATAGTAATTAACTATTATATAATACTAGTCTTCTTTTGCTTAGCTATAGCTATATAGAGGCAAAGCTACCCTAGAGATATTCTAAAGAAAAAGGGACTTATTAAGGCTAATCTTTCCTATTTATAATTATATAATTATAGAGAAAACATGCTTATTTAGGTTAGTATAGAATTTCTAGATATCTTTTAGGTAGCTTAGTAGTTAGTCCTTAGCTAGCCCTCTAATACGCTAGTCCTAACCTAGTCTTTCTCTATTATACTATGCTTCCTAGTAGCTTTTTTACTTATTATATAGGTTTATATTAGGTTTATCTTCCTTATTATTATATCTTCTCTATAGCCTCCTCTAGGGTAGGATAGTTACTACTAACCTAGCTATAGTCCTAATTACCTTTACTATCTTACTCTTAATAGTTCTTTTCTTAAACCTCTTTTTTAAGTAGTTTAGGTATAGGTTAAGTAGTAGGACTTTAGTTTTAGCTTCTAGCTATATAATTAGGATAGCCTTAAACGCCCCTATAATAACTTAGAGGTAAGCTAACTAGTTAGTTATAAAGCTTTTAACTATGCCTTTTAGTTTTCTTTCTTTCTTAGTTAGTATATAGTAAGCACTTACTCTATAGGTAATTATAAGGTAAACTACCTAGGTATATAGGAGGCGTATATCCCTAAAGCTATAACCCTATACTAATGCTACTAGTAAGGTAAGTATAAGTTATTACTAGGCTAATTTCCCTTTAATAATTTTCTTATAAGCACCCTAGGTAAGTTTCCTATTAACCTAGATTCTAAGAAAATAGTAAGCCTCTATAGGCGCTATTTCCTTTACTTTAAGCTAGACTTTAGTTTAGGGGGGGGTTAGTAGGATTTACTAAAGTATATAAGTTTTATCTTAGCTAGGTTAAACTTTACTCTTACTTTCTTTACTTAGTCCTTATAGATTTTTTATATAGCTTTAAGCTTTCTCTAGGTCTAAGCTATATTCTTTCTAAAGGCTATAATATTTATATTATTAGTAAAGCCTATTACTACTATACCTAGTATAGCTTTAAGATAGATATAGAGTTTTGCTAAGTATAGGAGAAAGAGAATAAAGCAAAGAGAGAATCCCTATAGGGTACTAGCCTTAATTTTAAAGGGTCTTAAAAGTTCTCTATTAAAGCTAAGCTAGCTTATTTTCCTTATAAGGAAGCTATATATTATTATAACTAGCTATTATAGGATACCTATCTTAATAAGGAAAGCTATAAAGTATAGGTAGCTAACCCTATTAAATACTTATAAAATATCTATTTACATAAGTAAGGCTAATTTGCCCCTCCCCTAGGCCTCTTTAACGCACTCTATTAGGGCTTTTATTATAGTCTTTATTAATCTATTAACTTTATTTCCTATTTAGAGCTTAGGGAGAAGGCTATTTATCTTAGTGTAGGTTATAAGCTACCTTACTATTACTACTTCTATAACTTTTCCTACTATATTAAGTAGTAAGATAAGTCTCTAGGTATTAGCATGTCTTATTTCTTTAGTTATTTTTCCTAGTTTTCTAATTACTATTACTTTAGTAGTGTAAAAGTAGGCTAGGAAATAGCTAACTATAATAGCTACGTTTAGTAGCCTAGTTATTATAAGATAGGCTAGATTACTATAAGCCTTAATAAATCCTATAGGGGGTTTATTATTACCTAGGGCTTTCTAATTACTTATATCTATAAGGATATTCCTAATCTCCTAGGGGGTAAATAAGTCTAGGTCTAGGGCTAGTATATTATTAAGCTTAGGGAAAGATAGGTCTAGGATATAGAATAGGTTTACTATAGGTTTAGGGAAAAATCTTTATGCTAGTACACTTACCTTATCTTTATATATAGTAGCTAGGTTAGGGTTATTATTAGACCTCTTAAGCTTTAGTAGCCTAGGGAGCTCTAGGGGAGCCTAGCTTTAAAGCCTAGCCTATCTTTCTAGCCTCTATACTTCTCTATCCTTACCTTTAGTGTTAGCTTACCTTAGTATATCCCTTTATATATTTCTTCTCTTTTCTCTAATAACTCTTTCCTATTTCTTATTTGCATTAGCATATGCTTACTAATTTGCTTTAGTTCTCTAATACCTCTATTATCTCTTAGCCTAATTAGCTTTAGTAACTAACTCTTTAGCCTTTCTAAACTACTACGCTTCTAGTTTAGGTAAGCCCCTAGGTTTTTAGGGGGCTACTATCTTAGCTATTTCCTAGAGATTTATAATTAACTATATAGTATAAGTATTAATACCTTTCTTATTACATAAGTCTAGGGCGTTTTCTAGTAATAGTTAGTTAATTACCTTTGCCTTTACGATTTCTTTATTTATAGCGCTTTAAGTATACCTAAGGGTTAGGGGGGTAGCCTCCTAAGGGTTAGTAAAGATATAAATTAGTTATAGTATATAGTTAGACCCTATTAGGTTATTAGCTCTATTATAATATACTTAGATATTAGGAGTTACTTACGCTAAATTTATAGTGCTATCTCTATTGCCTTTATTCTATCTAGTAGGTTTGCCTTATAGTGTTACTAATCTAAGCCTTTACTAGCCTAAAAATTCTAGTAGTTCTTTTGCCCTATTACTAGTCCTATTAAATCTATCCTATAATAAATACTTTTAGTTAAAGTCCCTAATAAATACGCTTTAGTTATAAGGCTTCTCTATATTAATAGTGTAAATAGGGGTGTTCTAATTATTACTATAATTTTTAGAGTAAAGAGAGTAAATATTTACGCTATATATTTTTACTAAGGACTAGTTAGTTCCTCCCTAGGCTACCTATAACCCTATAGCGTGCTTCTTATTAATATATATAGCATTATATCTATTATATCTATTATAGTATATAAGTTAGAAGTAGGAGAGGCTTAGGGCTAGGGGCTAAGGGTTTTTTATATATTCTTATTCTTAGATTACTATTATATCTATATTAGTATAGTATTAGAGCGCTATATATATAAGATTATCCTTCTTATTTACATTTTAATAAAGGACTTATAATATTACTACGTTAGTTAGGGGGGTTAGAGGTCTTCTCTATCTTACGCTAGTTTTATGCTAGCCCTAATTTACTTTATATATTATCTAATACTATTTGCCCTTATAGCTCTAGGCTATTTTACGCTTTGCTTTGCTAGGGTTAGGTAGCCTCTTTTTTTTCCTACTATAGTAGCTAGTGCCTAGGCTATAGTAAGTCTTTTTTAACTTAGGGATAGGCTTTTATTTAAGGGGTAAGTAGTAAAGTATACTAGCTACTTTAGGTATCTTACTTTTACTATATTTTATTTCTCTTTTAGGACTAAGTAGTCCCTAGACTAGGCTAGGTAAGGGCTAGAATATAGGATATATTTCTTCTATACTTATCTATTAGTAGTTAGGTAAGTTATTTCTTTGCCCTTATAATAGCTAGCTCTATATCTCTTACACTTTAGGGCTACCTTATAGTACTTTATAATATATCCTATTTAGAAGTAATTATAGTATTATTAGGGTTATAAGGTCTTATTATATAGTTTAGTGTAAAATAGCTTTACTTTAAAGACTATTCTATCTCTATAAATCTTATTAGTATCTTTAACTTTAGCTAATCTAAGGATAAGGGTAGTTCTTAGGGCTTCTTTATATTAGGGGTGCCTTACTATTACCTTAATTATATTAACTTTATTTGCTTTACTTAGCTTTACTACTAGGTTCTTAATAAAGGTATACTTTATAAGGAAGCCCTTAACTATAATACTAAGGATATAGTAGTAAAGGGCTACCTTTAGTCTAAAGGTAATAGGAATCTATTTCTAGTTATCTCTATACTAAGAGGTAGTCCCTTTAAATATAATAATTATATGTTTACTTAGGAGTCTTCTAGCTATAACTACTATAGCTTAGCCTATAGCCTTATTCACTACTATTACTATATCTTTAGTAATCCTAAACTAAAGTAATTCCTATATAGTTGTTGGTTCCGCAGGGATTGATAACGCGTACGCAAAGCCTTGAGAATAGTATCGTTATTAATAATCTATTCTAGGCTTATTATTCTATATATCTAAGAAGAGAAAGGAAGCAAAAGAGAGGGCTTTTCGCGAGGGATAATAGCTGCCCGTTATAGGTCACGTAACGCTAGCCCTGCCCTATCACAGGGCCCGCTTACGGGGCTAAAAGTGGGGCCCACGCGCGCGCGCGTAGGCTAACCCTTTTCTAGTCGCAATTGCAGCTATTAAGCGCGATTAATATTGTGTTATTCTAACACTAGGAACTCTCTCTTTTAACATAACTATTAACATATAATATTAATTAAAAGAAAGAAAAGAAAACAATAATAATATAGCTTATATATTAATATAAAAGAGGAAAGGAAAAATAAGGGTTATACATGCCTATAGTAGTAAGAAAAGAAGGAAAGAACTAGTCTAACTCTAATAACCTTTTAAAGGGATAAGCAGGCCTCCCCCTAATCCCTTTTACCTCTTAATATTATTAATAATATCTATATAGCTACCCTCTAAATTCCTCCCCTTTACGCAGCTACCTTCTAACTCTCCCCTCCTCCCCTTATTATCTACTATTACTATCTTAGCATCTCTATGCTCTAATAACTTCCTCTCCCCCCCTATAATCTATCTAGCTCTCTATCCCCCTCCTAGTTATCTACTGTAAGTATTTTAGCACCTCTATGCTTTATATATATTATATAGAGGCAAAAAATAGCTATATAAAGCTAAAGAATTACTTCTAAGGGCCTTAAGGGCATTGCGTAGTATTAGAGATAATCCCTAGATAACTAGGAGGCTCCTAGTAACTCCTATAAGGCTAGAAGCTATAATAAGAGTAGCTCCTATAGGAACTTCCTTATAGGAGTTACTATTCCTCCTCCTTTTTCTACCTCTTCTTATTACTAAGGGAGACACCCTCCCCTTCCTCCTCCTAGTGGACTTTCTCTAGGTTAGGGCCCTAGCCCTAATACTATTACCTATAGTAACTATCCTCTATGCCTTTATCTAGGGAGATATCCTTACCTTCCTCCTCCTAGTGCACTTTATCTAGGTTAGGGTCTTAGCCCTAATACTATTACCTATAGTAACTATCCCTATTACTTACAGTAGCTATCCCTATTACCTATGGTAACTATCCCTATTACCCACGTGGGTTACCTACCCCTCTATCTAGATTATTATCCTATTACTAGAGATAAATTACTCTAGGGCCTTATTTAGTAATGCCTTTATAAAGGCATTAGCTAGGTTATTAGCTCTATTAATCTATTAGTGTTGGAACAACACGATATCAATCGCGCTTGACAGCCGCAATTGCGACCGGAAGAGGGTTAGCCCGCGCGCGCGCGCGCGGGCCCCACTTTTGGCCCCGCAAGCGGGCCCTGTGATAGGGCAGGGCTAGCGTTACGTGACCTATAACAGGCAGCTATTATCCCTCGCGAAAGCCCTCTCTTTTGCTTCCTTTCTTTTCTTAGATATATAGAATAACAAGCCTAGAATAGATTATTAATAACAATACTATTCTTAAGGCTTCGCGTACGCGTTATTAATCCCTGCGAAACTAACACTAATTAGTGGTTAACCCCTAGGTAACTACTTTTAATTTGCAAGTGCTAACCACTCTCTTATAAATTACAATAACTATAGTCTAACTTACGAGTGCTAACCACTCTCTTATAGACTATGCTAACCGTAGATTAGTAAGGTCTTTATAGAAGAGATTCTTATAGAAGCAGTGTAAATAGGTCCCTCTTAAGCAGCCTATTTATTATAAGATCCCTAAGAGTGCTAAGGAAGAAGCCTATTATCTTAAAGAAGAGTTTAACTTTAGTAGCTTACCTATCCTATTATTCTTCTTAATATAATAGATAGAAGCCTAAACCTTAAAGAAGAGTTTAACTCTAGTAGCTTACCTATCCTATTATTCTTCTCCTTAGTGCATTCTATTATATAATAAAGCTAACTACTAAGCTTATAATCCTTTATATATTTCCTTACCTAAAATTTATTATCCCTCTTTCCTATTCTATTTTCTCTAAAGCCTATAAGTTATAATAGTTAATAAGAAGGAGTAAACGCAAGTCCTAGTAAGTTAAGATAGCTTATAAGTAGGAAATACCTTCTTAGAAGCTTATAAAGGGTAACTAGAGAGAAAACCTAGTATAATTCCCTTTCTCTATATCCCTTAGAACTTACACTATTACGCTATAGAAGAATTACTTTGTAAGATTAAAGGATTTAATATTAATAAGGATAACACGCTAGAAATGCTTATAGCCTATATTCTTACTAAAGTAAAGGATTATAAAGTAAGAAAGGTAACTAGAAAAACCCTCTTTATAGAGTTTACTAAAGACTTCTATAAGTAAACACTATAAACACTTTAAAGAGCACTAGCCCTAGTAGCAAAGCACCTCTATAACTACCTTATAACTAATGGGGTGTATATAATAATTAACTAGACTATAACTATTATTATAAACCTTTAAGAAGTCTTTAAATAGGAAGAATTTTACTTCTAGTTATAAGAAGAAGTGGATAATGCCTATAAGAAGTATATAGACTTCTAAAGGAAGATTATAGTAAGCAAAGACTTCCTTAATAACCTCTTTAATAAAGGTAGCTTCTAGCAAGCCTAAACTATAAGGACTGCCTTCCCTCTTTATTAAGCCTTATATTAACCTTCCCTAGCTATTACACTAATAATTTAGTAATAACTACCTCTTCTATAGCCCTCTCCCTTGCCTTAAGAACTAGAACTAGCTTAATAGCACTAGTTTCCCCCTCCTTAAGAAAGAATAATATCTATTAATAATACACTTATTCCCTTATAACCTATAGTAAAGCAGATTATAGATCTTATAAAGATATACACACTAGAAAAGCAATATAGCGCTAAGGACTATAATATCTTTAAATTAAAGCTTCTAGTGTTTAGGAGGAAGTGTAAGCTCTTAGATATTAAGAAAGAGTAATTAGGCTACGCACTAGAAGTAATGCTAAAAGGGAAAGCCCTTAGATATTACTTAGACTACCTCTTATAGCTAGGGAATCCTTAGGACCTTATAATCCCCTTACTACGCTTTTAATAATAAGACTTAAATTAGGGCTTCTAATTCCGTTGCCTTACTCCTAGCGTTAGAGTTAAACTTAGAAGAGGTTCTCTAAACCACTAAGATTCTTATTATAATATTACTATAGCCTAGTAGCTCTCTAGTAGTACTCTTAGATAAATTAACTAACCTAGTAAAGATTAATATAGAAAAGGTTCTCTTACTTACTATTACTTCTATAAATATAGTAAAGATTAATATAGAAGAGGTTCTCCTACTTACTATTAGGGGACTTACCTTAATGCTATTATAAGTATATAGCTCCCTAGCAGCGCTCTTAGACTTATTAACTAACCTAGTAAAGATTAACATAGGAGAGGTTCTCTTACTTACTATTACTTCTATAAATATAGTAGAGATTAATATAAAAGAGGTTCTCTTACTTATTATTAGGGGGTTTGCCTTAATGCTATTATAAGCACATAGCTCCTTAGTAGCGCTCTTAGACTTTTTAACTAGCGTAGTAAAGGTTAATATAGAAAAGGTTAACTTACTTACTATTACTTCTATAGGCCTAGCGGAGATTAATATAAAAGAGGTTCTTAAACTAGCTAGTAGGGTTTAATTACTATAAACCTATAGCTTTATTACTATATACTTAGGCCTTTTACCTAGCCTAGTAAAGATTAATATAGAAGAGGTTCTCTTACTTACTATTAGGGTTCTTACTTTACTATTAAGGGGTGGTAAATATAAACGCAAGGTACTTACTAAGTTACTATTACTCTTATACTACTTCTTAACTATAAACCTAACACACTATAGATATACCTAACTAGTAGTTAAGCTATTACTAATATAGCGCCCCTATAGCCTAATAGTAGTAAACTTAGTAAGGAAGGTTAGTAACTAAGATATAAAAGCCTTAGCCTTCCTTTCCTTACTAATATAGTCTAGTCTTTATAATAAAGGGTTAGTAAAATTTAGCTTCCTTACCTAGTATTTAATAGTAAAGTTAAATAGGCATAGCTTATCTAACATAGTAACCTAGTAACTAGTTAGCTTAGGCTTTATTATAAGGTACTTATAGTTTAGGTTATCTATAATTATAGTAACTAGGTGCGCTAAGTAAGTAAGGTAGTGCCTCTAAGTCTAAAAGGCCTTCTAAATTGCTAGTAGCTTTGCGTCTAGTATTATATAGCGTAATTTAGCGTCCTTTAACTTTCTTAATATAAACGCTATAGGGTGCTAGTAACCTAGCACTAATATTATAAGGATAGCTCTAATTATATATTTAGAGGCATTAGTCTTTACTTATAGTATTAACTTTAGGTTAAAGTAAACTAAAATTAAAGCCTTCTAAAATAGCTTTTATAGTTCCCTAAACACTACTAGCTTACTATTATCTAGCTTAAACTTCACTAGTTAGTTCCCTTATAGGCAGTTTATTAATAGGATAACTATTTTACTATATAACTTAATAAAACGCCTATAGAATCTAGTAAACCTAAGGAAAGATTAGATATTAAATATATAGATAGGTATTAGCTATGTTATAATTACCTCTACCTTGCTTAGGTTTATTAAGATTCCTTTTAGTAAGATTATATAACTAAGGAATTTAACCTCCTTAATAAAAAATTAGCACTTATCTAAATTAATAAAAAGGTTAGCCTTCTAAAATCTCTTAAGGATCTTTTTAATATTACCCTTATACTCTAAGATCTTATAGCTAAATATTAGGGTTTTATTAAGGTAAATAATGCAAATAAGATTATTAAGGCTTTCTAAAGCTTTATTAATATACTCTTAGAAGGATGCTAGCGCGTTAATAAGCCTAAATAGTATTATAAGATACTTAAAGTAACTATATTTACACTAGAAGGCTATTTTCTACTTATTACCCTTATAAATACGTAGCTAATAGTATGTATCTTTAAGGTCTAACTTTATAAAAATCTTTATACCCCTTAGTTAATCTAAGATTTCTAATATTAGGGGCAAAGGGGCCTTATCTTTAACTATAATCTTATTAAGGCCCCTATAATTTATATATAGTTATAGCTTTCCCCCTTTTTTTAGCATAAAAAGAATTAGGGCGCTTACTAGGCTAATAAATCTTTAGATCTATTTGCGTTCCTATATAGTTACTAAGTACTTATAAAGCACCTATAACTCTTTCTTAGCTAGGTTATATATTAGGCCTTATAGTAATGCTTTTCCTTTTTCTAATTTAATAGTATAGGTTTAGCTACCTAAGCTAGGAAAGGTACTAGCCTTTTTATGTAAAAATATATCTTTAAACTCCTTATAAGCTTCTAAGAGTTTTACTTTCTTAGGTTTATTAGTTAGTTTTATTACTATATTATTACTACTTCCTTCCTCCTTATTTACTATAAGTCTAATAGTAGCTATATATTAAATTATATATATTACCTATAGGTTAAGTACTACTATAATAGATATATATTTTACTACTTTCTAACTATCCTATAACCCTATTACTAATAAGATATATTTCTTTATTATAAGGTATCTCTAAAGTCTATCTTTCTATAATATTATTATAGGCTTATACTCTCTTACCTAATTAACTCCTAAAACTAATTTTTTACTACTATTAGTAATATAGTAGCTAAGTTAGTATATCTTTATATAGCCTATACTATTTATAACTAACACTATTTTCTTTAAAATCTCTTAATATAGTATAATATTACCTAATACACTCTTAAGCGTGTTATTATAAGGTTACACTTTTAACTAATTAAGGTCTATTAGTATATTAGGGTAAATTAAGGAATATATAGCGCTAGGGTTAAATAGCATTAGCACTACTACCTAGTGGTTATCTTAATGTAACTTAATATCTATATAAATTTATAGGTCTAAAAGACTATTCTTATTAAGTTAAGTTATATTAAGAGCATTTTCCTAGGGTTAAACTAAGCTAATTAGGGCCTTATTTAGGTTTAAGTAACTCCTAGCCCTCTTAGTGCTAGCTTAGTGTATCTTAGTAGTATAGGTGTTTTTTTAGTAAATACTATAGTTTAGTTTAGTGCACTTAGTTAAAGGGTAGCCTAGTTTCCTATACTTATAATAAACTAGAGAGCCCCTTACTCTTATATAGTGTTTTTCCTATAGCTCTTTTTCTAAGGATACTAAGTAGTTTCTTCTCTTTTACTAGTTACCTTCTTAGTAGCCTCCTTAGTGGCCTTTATAGGGGATCCCTTTCTCTTCCCTAGTTACTACTTCTACCTTTTTTCCTTAGCTAATAAGGTAATTCTAACTTATAGGGTACTCTTAGCTAAATACTTACTTCTTTATAGTGCTATTTAGGTATTATATAAACTAAGTAATTCTTAGAGGTTTAGGTATAGGTTTAGGTAATTTTACTTTTACCTTCCCTTAGATTTTAATAAATATCTAGAATAACTAATCCTTGCCTTAATAAAGGGTTAGTAGTATTCCTATAGCTTCTAGGTAGTAACTATCTTTATCTATTTCTCTAGTCTTTAGCTATTAAATAAACTTTACCTAAGTATAGCTCTAGTAATTTATATAACTATCTATAGTAGTAAAGTGTATTTACTATTACTTTACCTTATTTACTAGGTAGCTACTAGTATATATAACTTTTATTATATTATTAGTAAATATATTTTAATTTATAGTAAAGGTTACATTTAAATCTACTAAAAATATTTATAGGTTCTTATAGGTATCCCCCTTATATATAGGAGCTTTTAGCTATATCTTTACTATACTATATTTATAAACTCCTAGTAAGGGTAGTGCTTCCTAGGGAATAAGGGTAAAATCCTAAGTAAAAGGTATTTATAAGGTAAAAGTAAGGCCTTTATTAGTATTAACTAATTAGGGAGGGGTATTTACTTCCTATAAATTTTTCTATAGCTATTTAAGTTTTTACCTTTTTTAAGTAATTTATAGCTATATCTTTGCTTATATAAGGCTATAGTTTAATATAGCTTCTTTATTATTAATAATAGGCTTTAATATATAGGAATTCTCTAGTGTGGTTAGATAAGAAGACTTATACTTTAGAAGTAAGTTTTAATCTATAGGTTTACCCTTATATAGCGTGTTTACTCTAGAGTTATTAGTACCCCTTAAGTAAGTGTTTATTCTTTATAGTACTAATATTCTTAACTTACTAATAGCTTATTACCCTAATAGGAAAGAGAGATTAACTTATTAAGGCTTTTAAGCTAAAATAGATAAAATAAGGTAATAGTATAGATAAGTAGTAGCTAGATAGCTAAAGGTAAGTAGTAATGCTTAAGGGTTTTAATCTCTAGCCTCCTATATTCTATATATATAACCTTTGCCTAAATACCCCCTTTACGCGTATATAACTAGCTTATAGTAGCCTTATAGCTAGGGCGCTACAAGCCCTAAGTAAGTCCTACTATATATAATACTATTGCCTCTATTGCCTATGTCGCTCCGTAGCCTCCACGACCCTAACATACGTGCGCGCGCGTAGGCCTCACTTTCGCCTCGTAAGCGGGCCTTATGATAGGGTAGGGCTAGCGTTATATAACCTATAATAGGCAGCTATTATCCCTCGCAAAAGCCCTCTCTTTTGCTTCCCTTTTCTTTTCTTAGAGAATATAGAATAATAAGCCTAGAATAGATTATTAATAACAATACTATTCTCGAGGCTTTGCGTAACGCGTTTCAATCCCTGCGGAACTAACATAACTTCCTTACACTAAAAACATTTTTTAAATATTATAATACTATTATTCCTTTTTATTCTATTATTTAAAATACCTTTTATTTCCCTAATAGACTTATACTAAACATACCTTAATATAGTATAAACACTTATAGTTTTATATATGCTTTAGCTACCCTTACTACGCTAACTATAAGGTCTATTAGTAAGTTTCTTATTAAAGGGAACTTAGATAATAAGAAGTATACTACCCCCTATACGCTTTTTTAGCCCTATAGGCCTTATATTAAATAAAACCTTACTATAGGTATGTTAGACTACTATTCTCCTAAAAGGAGTAAGTCTTACCCTTTATATTATGTAAGAATAATAGTAGCTAGGCAAGAGGTATAGGGGCATTTGTATATTAACTAAAGCTTGCTAGGTCTAAGTGTGTTATATATATAAGCTAGCAGCTTATAGCTAGTGGCTTACTAGTGTTACGTAAACCTAGCCCTAGGGCCTAACCTACTATGTAATGCGCATTAGTATTCTAAGTATTATTATTATAAGTAAGGCCTTATAATTACCCCCTTACTTTTAGCTAGGCTTTTAAATAGCTTTTACTAGCTCTTTTATAGCTATTTGCTAAGTAGTAAATATATTAAAATAATAATAAATAATAGGTAGTGCTTAGGCATAAATTTTTCTATAACTGTTAGAACAACACGATATCAATCGCGCTTGGCAGCCGCAATTGCGACCAGAAGAGGGTTAGCCCGCGCGCGCGCGCGTAGGCCCCACTTTCGCCCTGTAAGCGGGCCCTATGATAGGGTAGGGCTAGCGTTACGTAACCTATAATAGGTAGCTATTATCCCTTACGAAAGCCCTCTCTTTTGCTTCCCTTTTCTCTTCTTAAATAAGATAAAATAATAAGCCTAGAATAGATTATTAATAATAATACTATTCTTAAGGCTTTGCGTAACGCGTTACATCCCTGCGAAACTAACAATAACTCTCCCCTTTATTATAGCCTTTTTCTCCCCTTAATACTAGTAATTATTTTTCTAAATACTATTATACCTTACACTACCCTAACTTTTACCTTAATACTTATTACTCTCTTACTATAAATAAGGAGACTATTCCCTTTAAGTATTACTCTTATATATATTATTTACATACTAAGTATACTAACTTTAAGAAGCACTTACTAGCTAAGCTATAATTACTATAGATTAACTATTAATTCCCTTAGTATTTATTTACTATTACTTAATAAATGAAGAATTCTAAGCGCTATATTTAATGCTATAAATATAACCTTTAAAACCTTTGCATACTTTTCCGCACTAACCCAAAGGTACGGAATTGCCTCTAAAATACAAACTAAGTTAATATTTAAATTCCTTATTATTAATTACCCCCTTCTATAATGTTATATTATAATAGATCTAGAGGTAGGTATAAGGATAAGGTACTAATAGTTATTAATAAAGGAGAAAGAGAGCTAGTATAGAGTTACTACTACCTTAACGCTAGCATAGGATAGTTTAATATCTATAGGAGTAATAATAGACTTATAGTAAGATAGATTTAATTTAACTATCCTAAAGAAAAGAAATTCTATAAAGAGATAGCTAGTCTTATCCCTAGTAATAAGGTAGCTAATATCTAGCGTATTACTAAGGCTATAACCCTCCTAATAGCAAACTATATCTAAACTAAACTAGAATAGAAAAATAATAATAATAGTAATATATATATAACTAAAGAAGCACTCTTATAAGTCCTTAAAGAGGTAATTAAGGAAGTAACTAAGGGTAGCACTACTTTAACCTAGGTAAGCATTACTATAGGACTTACTTTGCTAAAATAACTTAATATTACTTTACCCCCCTTATAAATCCTAGGTAAATAGAATAAAGAAGTCCTTATTAAGGGAAACACTATTGTTAGAACAACACGATATCAATCGCGCTTGACAGCCGCAATTGCGACCGGAAGAGGGTTAGCCCGCGCGCGCGCGTGCAGGCCCCACTTTTAGCCCCGCAAGCAGGCCCTGTGATAGGGTAGGGCTAGCGTCACGTGACCTATAACAGGTAGCTATTATCCCTTACGAAAAGCCCTCTCTTTTGCTTCCTTTCTCTTCTTAGATATATAGAATAACAAGCCTAGAATAGATTATTAATAATAATACTATTCTTAAGGCTTTGCGTACGCGTTATTAATCCCTACGAAACTAACACTAATTAGTAGTTAACCCCTAGGTAACCACTTTTAATTTATAAGTGCTAACCACTCTCTTATAAATTATAATAACTATAGTCTAACTTATAAGTGCTAACCACTCTCTTATAAACTATGCTAACCATAGATTAGCAAGGTCTTTATAAAAGAGATTCTTATAGATCTTTATTATAAGATCCCTAAGAGTGCTAAGGAAGAAGCCTATTATCTTAAAGAAGAGTTTAACTCTAGTAGCTTATCTATCCTATTATTCTTCTTAATATAATAGATAGAAGCCTAAACCTTAAAGAAGAGTTTAACTCTAGTAGCTTACCTATCCTATTATTCTTCTCCTTAGTGCGTTCTATTATGTAATAAAGCTAACTACTAAGCTTATAATCCTTTATATATCTCCTTACCTAAAATTTATTATCCCTCTTTCTTATTTTATTTTCTCTAAAGCCTATAAGTTATAATAGTTAATAAGAAGAAGTAAATATAAGTCCTAGTAAGTTAGGATAGCTTATAAGTAGGAGATACTTTCTTAGAAGCTTATAAAGGGTAACTAAAGAGAAAACCTAGTATAATTCCCTTTCTCTATATCCCTTAGAACTTACACTATTATATTATAGAAGAATTACTTTATAAGATTAAAGGATTTAATATTAATAAGGATAATATATTAGAAACACTTATAGCTTATATCCTTACTAAAGTAAAGGATTATAAAGTAAGAAAGGTAACTAGAAAAACCCTCTTTATAGAGTTTACTAAAGACTTTTATAAGTAAATACTATAAACACTTTAAAAAGCACTAGCCCTAGTAGCAAAGCACCTCTATAACTATCTTATAACTAATAGGGTATATATAATAATTAATTAGACTATAACTATTATTATAAACCTTTAAGAAGTCCTTAAGTAAGAGGAATTTTACTTCTAGTTATAGGAAAAGGTAAATAATACCTATAAGAAGTATATAGACTTCTAAAGGAAGATTATAGTAAGTAAAGACTTCCTTAATAACCTCTTTAATAAAGGTAGCTTCTAGTAAGCCTAAACTATAAGGATTACCTTCCCTCTTTATTAAGCCTTATATTAACCTTCCCTAGCTATTACACTAGTAATTTAGTAGTAACTACCTTTTCTATAGCCCCCTCCCTTACCTTAAGAACTAGAACTAGCTTAATAGTACTAGTTTCCCTCTCCTTAAGAGAGAAGGATACCTATTAATAATACACTTACCCCCTTATAACCTATAGTAAAGTAGATTATAGATCTTATAAAGATATATATACTAGAAAAGCAATATAGTGCTAAGGACTATAATATCTTTAAATTAAAGCTCCTAGTGTTTAGAAGGAAGTGTAAGCTCTTAGATATTAAGAAAAAGCAATTAGGCTATACACTAGAAGTAATACTAAAAGGGAAAGCCCTTAGGTATTACTTAGACTACCTCTTATAGCTAGGAAATCCTTAGGACCTTATAACCCTAGTAGTAAAGATAAAGCAAAGGTTTAAGATAGAGAATATAAGGTAAAAATACCTCCTTAAGTAGTATAACATATCCCTCTAGAAGATAATCTATAATAACCCTAATAAGTTAAAGGTAGAATATTTTAATAAGATTATAGAGAAGCTCTCTATATTATAATAAGCTATCCCTAACATAGGTTAATTAAAGCAAGCCCTCTAAAATTAAATTATAACCGCCTATAATAAAATCCCTAAGTATAAGAGCTACCTTACTAACCCTCCTAATAGCCTTTAATAATTCTATAAGCGGGTTTAGATAACTATTTACCTAATTATAGAAGAATCTAGTGGTTAATATTAATTCCTTACTAACACTAAACCCTAAGAGTAGTTCTAGACTAATAAAAGGTATAATAGTAAGGGTAAAGAGTTATAATACCCTCCCTAGAGGTATAAAGGTATAAAGGGAGCCCCTTACTTAAAGAAGTGCTATATATATAGTAAGGAAGGATACTAGTTAATAAAGCACCCTAAAGAGAAGTAAAAGAAGGCATACTAATGTTATAAGAGCTACTACTTAGTTAACTCTTTCTTATTCTCTAAAGCTTTATATAAGTTATTTCTTACTTAGTATAAAAGAACCCCTAGTTAAGACCCTTTCTCCTAGCCTTCTAAAGATAATAAGATCACCTAATATATAGTAAGCATAGGGTTTTATAATAAAACTAGTAGGAAGGATAGCCTAGTGCCTATAAGCTTCTTTATATAAGGAGTAATGCTTAATAGCAAGAAAACAGTTAAAATCCTTGCTAACTAAGCAACCTAGCATAAGCTAAGTAAGAAAAGCCCCTTTAGTAACAAAGCTTTTAATAAAGTTTTATATATATTTATACTTAAAAACTATTACTTAGCTAAGGTCTTCTAAGGCATTATACCTAACACTAGAGTAGCTAAGTACTTAATAGTAGGTTACTTATAATTCCTTACGCTATAAGGCAAGATACCTTAACTTTAACTTAATAAGGCAAGAGTAAGTAAGGTAATAATTAGGTTTAGAGGTAGTATAGAAATTACCTCCCTTGGAATAGTTAATATGCCTACTCCCTTTAGTAATATTACCTTTTATATAATACCTATAAATACTCCTTTCTTACTATACCTTAAGGATATAGTTATATTAAAGATTAACTTTATTACTACTAAGAACATCCTCTAGTAAGGTAGTATTAAGGTCCCCTTAGCACGCAAATAGGGGCATGCGTAAATGCTATTACTCTAGAATAAGGCGTTAATTATAAGTAACTACCTAATAGAGGTTAAACTATAATAATTATATTATTAATTTAGCTACCTATTAGTCTAAAGGCTTTATAACCTATTATATAATTTAGGGTATAAGATTAATATTAAAGCTATTAAAGAAATAATAAAGGTATGCTACTAATGTTAGATAAACGCTAATAGCCCCTATTGCTTTAAGTTTACCCTTAAGGATAACTATACCTTTAACTTTAAAGTAATAGTAAATATTATATATCTTAATAGAAATTAACCTATGCTTTATGCTATAAATATAGCTATAGCTTTTAACATAGTAAGATTCCTTAAGGATATCTTAGCTAAAATAACATAGGAAGCTCTAAGAGTATACTAAATTAATGCGTACCTTAGACCCCTAGATTAGGTTATTACTAATACTAGCACTAACTTCTATAGCAAAGAATTCTATTAATTTATAGCATTAATATTAATTTCTATTAAGGAGGTCCTAATTAAAGCACACTATAGCATTAAAAAGGTTAAAAGATATTATAGGCTACTTTATAAAGCCTATAATATTATATAATAGGAATACCTAATAACCCCTAAGCCTATAGCCCTATAGATAGCTATAAAAGCTCTTAATAATATAGTAGGACTAAATAGCCTTATTCTAACCCTTTTAGTCTTTAAGGTATATTTATATATAATAAGCAAATCCCCTCCTTTACTAGAGATATTATAGTATGTAATTACTATATAAAAGGTAATAAAGGAAGTTAAGCGCCTCTATGCTATCTAGAAAATTAATAAAGCCTTTATAATAAGGAATAGCCTAGATATAGCATTAACCCTTAGCCTACTGCTTAGATTACTAGTATAAGTGTAATAAAAAGGTAATAGTTAGTAAGGCTTATATAACCTCCTTTTAATTAATAAAGAGACCTATATGCTTAACCTTCTAAGAGGCCTAAAGGCCTTCTAGTTAACCTTTATTAGGCCTTACTAGGAGGACTTAAACATAAAGGCCCTCCTACCTTAGCTAGCTAAAGAAAAGAGAGAGGCCTAAGAAAGGCTAGTAGCTAGACCCTTAGAGGTCCCCCTAAAGAGATAGCTAGGTAAACTATGCAAGAACCCTCTAGTAATTATTAATAAGACTAATATATTTATCTTAGCTAAGGAGAAAGCTAACCTTACCCTTGTAATTAAACTACGTAAGGAAGGCGTGATTATAACCCTAGGAGAGCCCTTTAAACTCTTTACTAAGGCTAAAATTAATGCCTTAATTAACTAAGGCGTATTTAAATTTATAGTCTTTAATAAAAGGGAGTATAGTAATGTAAGGATCTTTAACTCCTATATTATTCATAAGGTTAAAGGGAAGATACGCTAGCTATATAAGAAATCATAGCTTATAATCTAAGGCTTTAGTAATAAGGCAAAGTAAGGTATCTTAAAATAAGCCCTAACGATCTAATAGGCTAGTTAACGCCTCCTCCTTACGATTACTCCCTTACTAATAAAGAAAGACTTTATCCTATAGATTCGCAATATTACATAGGCCTATGTTTAATTAAAAACCCTATTAAATAGAGTTATCCTAGCTAGACTTCTAGTTTAGATCTATAACTAATACCCTAAAGGAATAATTATAAGGGTTATTAAGCCTCTTTATAGTATTATAAAGGCTAGAACACACTAGTAGGTAATGTATTATAAGCATTATAGAGAGAAGCTCTAGATAGAGACTTTTATATATAATCCCTGCCTACTTATAATAATAGAAAAGAGCCCTTAATTTATATATATAGGCATATAGACTAATAATACACTAGGGCTATTAGATAAGGAGTTCTCTAAGAAGGAAGAAAAGAAGCTAGCTACTATAGCTTTTATAGTAAAGCTAAAGCAATTCCTCCTTAAGAGTAATCCCCTTACCTTTAATAGGGGAATTATTATAATAGTGGCTAATATAGCTATTACCCTTTAGTAAAAGAGGTAAAGTAGTAAACTTTAAGTAATTTTACTTATAGACTTAACGCAAAAGTATATTAAGTAATAGGCTTAAGGCGCCTATATTACCTTAATCTACTAACTAGAAGCCTACTATAACCTATCTATTACTATATAATACTAAGAACTAATAGTTAAGAATGTTAAAGCCCTTAATTATTAGATTTAGTAGTAGATAGACTACCTAGAGAGAGGCCTTATATTTATTCTAATTAACCTTACTAAAGCAAAGCTCTATGCCTTTATAGATAAGTCCTTTATAAATAATTAAGACCTTACTTTATAGCTTAGTTACGTACTAATCCTAGCTAATAAAGAATATAAGGATAGTAAGTTTATAATTATAGGTAATATTATGCACTTTAGCTTAATAAAGAGCAAGAGAGTTATATAAAGTATACTAGCCTCTAAAGTCTATAGTATAGTCACTAGCGTTAACATAGCCTATGTAATTACTATAACGCTAGGATTAATTATAAACTAATTAAATACCCCTCTAACCCTAGTTATAGTCTATATAGACTTATACTCCCTATATAAATGCCTTATTAAGCTTAGTATAACTTAAGAGAAGCGCCTAATAATTAATATTATAGCCCTATAATAATTATATAAGCGCTATAAGCTTTATAAGATCTAATAGATTAACAGAGCTAATAACCTAGCTAATGCCTTTATAAAGGCATTGCTAAATAAGGCCCTAGAGCAATTTATCTCTAGTAATAGGATAATAATCTAAATAAAGGGGTAGGTAACTTATATTGGTAATAGGGATAGTTACTATAGGTAATAGTATTAGGGCTAAGGCCCTAACCTAGATAAAGTGCACTAGGAGAAGGAAGGTAAGGATATCTCCCTAGGTAAAGGCATAGAGAATAGTTACTATAGGTAATAGTATTAGGGCTAGGGCCCTAACCTAGAGAAAGTCTACTAGAAGGAGAAAGGGGAGGATATCTCCCTTAGTAATAAGAAAAGGTAAAAGAAGGAGGAGGAATAATAACTCCTATAGGGAAGTTCCTATAAAAGCTACTCTTATTATAGCTCCTAGCCTTATAGGAGTTACTAGGAGCCTCCTAGTTATCTAAAGATTATTTCTAACGCTATATAACGCCCTTAAGGGCCTTAGAGGCTATTCTTTAGCCTTTATTGAAAATGGAAGGGAATCTAACTAGAGGGATAGGAAGACCTCCCTAGTAGATTCTAGTGCGGCGGCTTCTAGATTCACTAGATTATAGCGTATTCTGCAAGATAGAGAGCTTTAATAGTTAAATATAGTTAATTCCTAGCTAATACGGACAATCTAACGAGCAATGAGAGGATTTCTAGTCCCCTCATAGACCTACTAACTATATTGGAGGATCTAGACCGCTAGAGAGGTCTTAGGAGCTACTTTTTATTTTCCGCAAAACCTATTTGTATAGGAAAAATAAAAAATCGACTCACGGCTATACAAACTTTTTGAAAATGGAAGGGAATCTAACTAGAGGGATAGGAAGACCTCCCTAGTAGATTCTAGTGCGGCGGCTTCTAGATTCACTAGATTATAGCGTATTCTGCAAGATAGAGAGCTTTGATGGTTGAATATAGTTGATTCCTAGCTAGTACGGACGATCTGACGAGCAATGAGAGGATTTCTAGTCCCCTCATAGACCTACTAACCATATTAGAGGATCTAGACCGCTAGAGAGGTCTTAGGAGCTACTTTTTATTTTCCGCAAAACCTATTTGTATAGGAAAAATAAAAAATCGACTCATAGCTATACAAACTAGCTGCCTAGGTGGCCTAACTAAGCACTTTAATAAATAACCCTATTAATAAAATATACTATTAAATCCAGAAAAATTCAAGGATTCGAACAGTATACGTTAGCCTTTTATACGACTACTAGTTGCCTAGTTACAGTCGATTTTGGCTTCCCTATAGGGTAACCTAGTCGGCTTAGTCATACAAGCCCGTGGGTTGGTTGTGGGAACGTAGGTCATAACAGACGCTGCAAGCAACGCTTGTAACTAACGTTACAACAACGCAACAAGGCAACTAGTGGGCCTATAAAATAGTGCTATAAATAGCATTATTTTAACAAAACTAGCTGCCTAGGTGGCCTGACTAAGCACTTTAATATATAACCCTATTAATAGAATATACTATTAAATCCAGAAAAATTCAAGGATTTAAATAGTATACGTTAGCCTTTTATATAACTACTAGTTGTCTAGTTACAGTTAATTTTAGCTTCCCTATAGGGTAACCTAGTCGGCTTAGTCATACAAGCCCGTGGGTTGGTTGTGGGAACAACACAAGTCACAACAGAACGCTGCAAGCAACGCCCGTAACTAACGTTGCAATAACGCAATAAGGTAACTAGTGGGCCTATAAAATAGTGCTATAAATAGCATTATTTTAACACTCCCTCTAGAAAAGTATAAGGTAACTAATTCAATACCTAGACTTAGCTCTTTAATAGATATCTAAGTTAACCATAAATTTAATAATAAATCCAATAACTTTTAGACTAAAAACAGTAAAATCGATAACTTTTAGGCGTAATTCCAGTGTTTTTGTTAATTTTTGGGTTTTTCGACTTTTTAGTTGGTTTTAAACTAGGCCTTTATATTTGTAAGACCTAATAGTTGGATAAATTGTTAAAATTTATTATAGGGCAGGGGCTTAGTTAAACCATCTGCAGGCATCTCTTTAGTGTTAATATAAATAACCTTAGCTATACCCTTCTGTACCTTTTCTCTAGTATAGTTAAATTTTAGCAGGGTATGCTTTGTTTTGCTATAAAGAGCAAGGTTATTAGCGGTTGTAATAGCGCCTTAGTTATCACTAAAAATCGGTACTAGAGGTGCTATAGGTAGCTTTATCTCTTTAAAGAGACTGTAAAGCCACTCTAGCTCCCTAATAGCTTCACATAAGGCATTAGATTTAGCCTCTAATGTTAATAAAGCTATTGTAGTTGCTTTCTTTGATTTCTAGCTAATAGGTCCTTTAGCTAGCTTATAGAGATAAGCATAGGTTAATTTAGAGGACTTATCACCCGCGAAGTCGCTATCACAGAAGCCAATAAGGGTTGCAGAAGCTATAACAGCAGATTTAGACCTTCTATAAGTTATAGAATAACCCATAGAGCCTAAAAGGTACCTAAGTAGATATTTAGAAGCATTAAGATGCTCTATAAACAGCTTAGCTAGCGCTATAGAAAGCCACTAAACCGGAAAGGTAATATTAGGTCTTATAAGGAGCATTAGGTATATAATAATCCCTATAATACTCTAATATAGCTTATAATTAGGGGGGGAAAGAGGTTTAGTTAGGTAGTCTACCTATTTTATAATTCTAGGTTATAGAGGAATTTTAATAAGTCTAGCATCCTTTATATTAAATCTTTCTAGGGCTTTAGAAATATACTAGGACTAGTGGATAGTTAGGGTCCCTTTCTTTTGATTTCTAGTGATTTAAACGCCTAGGAAAAATTCGGCTAGCCTATAGTCTTCTATAGGATAAGCTTTATAAAGTAGCTTCTTTAGCCTATTAATATAAGCTAGATCTAGTCCTATTAGAAGGCAGTTATCCATATAAGTCACTATATATGTAAATATAGTTAGGTTAAAGAAGATAGCTAGGTTAGATATAAGGGGTTAAAAGCCTAGCTTCTAAAGAAGATCTTTTAAAACCTATTACCACTCTCTAGAGCTTTGTTTTAATCTATATAAAGCTTTTTGTAGGAATATAACCTGCTTTTAAGAGGGTTTATAGCTATACTTCTTAAGTAACTTAGCTACTTTAGGTGTAAAAGACTTAGTAAACTTAGTAAATCTATTAGGTATTTACATATAGATAGATTCCTTTAGTGAACTATTTAAAAAGGCCCCTATAAAATCAACCTGTTTAACTTCCTAGTTATTATAAGCCGCTAGGGCTAGTAAAATCCGCTAACTAGGGGGAATGCTAGTTATAGCGTAGGTTTTAATATAATCTTAACCTTCTATCTGCATAAACCCTTTAGCAACAAGTTAGGCCTTATACTTTAAAGGATTATTTTCTTTATCCTTTTTAAGCTTATAAACAAGCCTATTCTTTAGAACCCTCTAGCCCTTAGGAATCTAGTCTATCCCTATAAATTTAAAGGTTCTAGTAGCTAGAAGCTATTTAAATTCGTTAAAAGTTATATCTATCTATTTTTAACTATCCTTACTTTTTAAAGCTTATTTCTAGGTCTTAGGGGTATCTAAATTGTTGTTATTTTGAGTGGATGATTTAGCCCTTTGTTATGCCTTAAAGTATATCTCCTTAATGTATAAAGATATATTAAAATCATTAATATCTATAGAATCAAAATTAATTAAAGAATCTAAATCTAAAAACGGTTTTTTAATAGAACCCTTATTAGGGGCGCTAGAGCTAGGGCTCTCTAGGGGTAGCGCTAGAGGCGTTGCAGGCGCTGTTATAGGCGCTGTAAACGTTGTCGTAGGCGCTGTATTGGTCGCCCTAGGGACTATTAGTATAGGCGCTGCGGGCGATAGACTTTTAGGCTTTAGGTAACTATGCTAAACTTCTAGATTATCTCGTGAGATATTAGCTTCTCTCTCTAAAGGATTAGTCCCTAAAGGCTTAGGGGACCTTATAGAGCCTATATCCTCTATAATTTTAACAAAGCTAGTCTTTATAACTAACCTTTTAAAGGGAATATAAACAAGATAAATAGTAAAACCTAGAGTAGCTAGTAACTAACTAGGAATAGTCCTAGGGGCTAGCTTTTAAAGCTTAGATCTTTGCTCCGGAGGTATTAGGACCTTATAATAAGACCCTATAGCCCTAATTTTTAAGAAATTAGGCTTATAGGAAGTCTTAGGCTCTAAATTAGCTAGAAATAGCTGCTTAGGGGTTAAAGGTTTAGTTATATTAGCTATGATATTAACTAATTCCACTATAGCTAGAAGGATATAAGACTATAGATATAAGGGTAGCTTAGACCACTAAAGTGTGGCCCTAAGCTAGTCTAGGATAACCCTAATAGCCCTCTTAACTAGCCTATTCTGTTCGTGAATATAAGGGTAAGAGGTGCTAAAGCAAATTCCTTTAGAAGATAACTATAACTAAAGTTCGTTATTAATTTCAGTACCTTCGTTAAAGTAAAGGTGCCTAGGATACGCGTTATATTGGTTTTTTAGGGCCCTAAAGAAGCCCTTAATAGCTAAAGAAAGGGTTAAACCTTCTTTATTAGCTAATAAAAAGCACCATTTATACTAGGATTTTTAATCAATAAGAATAAGGACTACTGCCTTCTTATTATGTGGTATAGGTTTGATTTTAACTGTATCTCCCTCTAGAATATCTAGAACTCTAGGAGGGTCCTAAATAGGTTATTTGGTTAGTCTTCTAATAGCTTTAGATTATATATAGGCTATGCAGTTAAAATCCTTTTCTTTAATGGCAGAAAAATCAGGGATCCCTTTAGCTAATTTTAATAATTTCTTTAGTAAAGGGAGGCCTATATGGCCTAATTAAATGTGCTAAAGAAGGGCTAAATCTAGTAACTTCTTGTAACTAGAATCTAGGTTAGATTTAGGGCTATTATCCCCTAGCTCCCTCTGTTGCTAGGCCTCTTAAGAATCACAGGCCTCTAGGGGCAGTAGATAGCCACTATTGTTACCTAAGTCATTAGGGTATGGACCTTCTAAACCCCCTATAGAAGATGCCTAACTAGGAGGAGCTTCGGTAGGACATAGGGCTAAATTATCTAAATCATTGTCTTCTAACTCTTTGATTTATTAATATTCCTTAGGATTAAAAGCTAGTTACGGAATTTAAACCTCTATAGGGTAGGAAAACCCTAATTTAGTCTTATAAGCTCTTAGTAGTTATTATTAGTTGCAATATTAAGAGCCTATAAAGGAGAGGTAGGTTAAATGCTTATAGATTATAGGAGTAGGTTGCCCCTTAATCTATAGAAAAAAGCCGTGTTTAGTAGGTTCTAAATACCTATAGGGGCTTTTATTAGCTAGGAATAGCTAGTCTTTAGCTAGATAACCTCCCTTTAGATAGTAAGATAACCCACTAACTAGGTTAGTATCTATACCTAGGAAATATAGAGTATCTAGCAAAGCTAAAGGCCTATATTCTAGTGGATTTTTCTTAACTAGTACATTAAAAATAGCTATGCCTCTTCCTTTAGGATAAATAGGTCCTCCTGCTGTAATTATAGCGCTAGTTTTACCTTTCTTTAGAGGTTTAAAGTCCCTAAAAGAAGCCCTATTATTACAAATATAATAGGAAGAACCTATATTATACAAAAGGGAGTTTTTAACTATATTATTAGAGTAGCTAAAAATAGGCTTGCTAGTAGTGTTACTAGTAGTACTAGAGGTATCTAAGTTAGACTTAGAATCACTACTATTATCACTGCTAGATTTATTAGAATCTAATTCTTTAACATATCCTATAGCTAAAGTATATCCTAAGGCAAAAGCAGCTTCTTTTCCTTTCTGTTTTTCCCTATTACTATTCTTCTTCTTCTTCTTCTTTTTAGAGGCTTTAGAAGGGTTTAAATCCTTCTTATCCTGCTCTTTAGTAGCGTTAGAGTCCTTCTTAGGGTTAGAATTAGAAGATTTCTTTTCCTAGTCCTTAGAATTTCCCTTATTATTAGAAGCCTTATAGCTAAGGGCTTTAGCTATAGGGGAGGTCTTATCCCTCTGTTTTTCTAATAAATCCACCATAAGGAACTGTAAATTTAGTGTATTTACAGGCAGTCCTTATACCCTAGAAGCTCTAATAAAAAATCTTTATCTCTTAGCCTAACTAGGAAAGGTTTGCTTTAATGCATTAATATAATAATTTACTTAATTAATAGGGGCGATCTCTATACTATAAAGTTATAGTCTAGCTAGTAAATTATTAAAATTAGCATTAAAAGCCTCTAAAGATTCCTTATAACTTAAAAAGTTTAGGGAATAGTAGCTAGCGTATAGCATACCACGCTAGATTTTAGCACTCTATAAATACTACCTAATAAGGACTTTATAGGCTTCTTTAGGGGATTTTTGCTAACATATAGTAGCCTATAGTCCTAGTTAATAACTATCTCTTAATATTATTAAAAGAATAGCTTAGTCACAGTTAGCTAGATAGCTTGCTAGGCTTAGATTATCTATAAATTTAGGTAATCCTAGGGCTTTAAATTATATGCTTAGGGCTTGCTTCCACTAATCATAGGTTTTAGGGCCTTTTAGCTTAGCTCCCTCTAGAATAGAGTGAACCTTCTTATTTAGTTCCTTTATAGCACCTATATTAAAGGCAGATTATAAGTTACTAGAAGGTACGCTTATAAAAGTAGTAGCTATTAGGTTTTCTTCTAGAACCTTAGTATTTTCTTCCTTAGGTCTATTAGAAGCCTAAAGACCTTATATAATAGTTATGGTTTGCGTTAATTTCTCTAGAAGATTATTAATGCTAGCCTTGTTTTTAATACGATTATCCTCACTATGCCTAATAAAATTAGCTAAGGTCTTGCCTTGTTGTTTAATTTGACTTTATAGTTGCAAAGTACTAGCCTAAATAGCTAGTTAACCTTCTATATCTATCCTACTAGGGTCCCTAGGGGGGCTAGAAGGACCTATAGTAAGTGCCTTACCCTTATAACTAGGTAGTGCTATTCTCTAAATCTTAAAAAGAATCCCTATGTAAAAGCTCTAAATTTATTCCTATTATAAATAACACACGCTAAAAATTACTTATATTGCAATCTAGTTATGTACGTAAATTATGTAGTGGGACTGTTTAAGAGGGCAGCCCTTAGGTCTAAAAAGTAGGTCTTTAGTATACGTAGGTAGAAAAATAGCAAAGAGGGGTCTCTAAGAAAATTTCTTAACACTAAGGATAGGAATTATAAATAATAGGTATTATAGAAGCTATAACGTAACGCAACGTAATATATAGTGCGTGTAACGTAATGTCATAGGTTAAAAAGCCTAGTATAAATATACTAGATGTCTAATGATTTAAAAGGGTATAGCGTATTTACTATTATAGATAATATTAAATATAACGGTTACAATAGTAAATAGAATTACTAAAAAGAGGTTATAGTTATAACTAGATAGTTACGGTTATAATATAGTGGTTATAGGTGCGGCTGTAGTTAATTTTTAACACTAATAGTCTAATGTTACAATGCGTAGCACTAGTAAATAAAAAGCTTTAACTTCTAGTGGTTTCCTTTATAATCTTAAGAGCCCATAGGTATAGTAAGTAGTAACTAGTACCTAAAATTAAGTAGTAATCGTAGTAGAATAACGCAGTAATGTAGTAATCTATAGGCCTTCTAGGCTTATAACCTATTAAAAATAGAAGGGAATCTAACTAGAGGGATAGAAAGACCTCCCTAGTAGATTCTAGTGTAGTGGCTTTTAGATTCACTAGATTATAGCGTATTCTATAAGATAGAAAGCTTTAATAGTTAAATATAGTTAATTCCTAGCTAATACGGACAATCTAACAAGCAATAAGAGGATTTCTAGTCCCCTTATAGACCTACTAACTATATTAGAGGATCTAGACCGCTAGAGAGGTCTTAGGAGCTACTTTTTATTTTCCGCAAAACCTATTTATATAGGAAAAATAAAAAATCAACTTATAGCCATACAAACTAGCTGCCTAGGTGGCCTAACTAAGCACTTTAATATATAACCCTATTAATAGAATATACTATTAAATCTAGAAAAATTCAAGGATTTAAACAGTATACGTTAGCCTTTTATACGACTACTAGTTATCTAGTTATAGTTAATTTTAGCTTCCCTATAGGGTAACCTAGTCGGCTTAGTCATACAAGCCCGTGTGTTGGTTATGGGAATAACGTAGGTTACAACAGAACGCTGCAAGCAACGCCTATAACTAACGTTGCAACAACGCAACAAGGCAACTAGTGGGCCTATAAAATAGTGCTATAAATAGCATTATTTTAATAGCCTTATATACCCTAGCGTAGCTATTTCTACCTCTATATTATCTATATAAAGCATAGAGGTAGAAAAACTATTATAGTAAATAACTAGGAGGGCAATAGAGAGCTAGATAGATTATAGGGGTGCGAAAATAGTTATAGTAAATAACTAGGGGGGGAGGAAGTTATTAGAGCATAGAGGTGCTAAGATAGTAATAGTAAATAATAAGGGGAGGATAGGAGAGTTAGGAGGTAGCTATGTAAAGGGGAGGAATTTAGAGAGTAGCTACGCGAATATTATTCATAATATTAAAAGGTAAAAGGGATTAGAGAGAGGCTTACTTATCCCTTTAAAAGGTTATTAGAGGTAGACTAGTCTTTTCCTTCTTTTCTTACTACTATAGGTATATATAGCCCTTATTTTTCCTTTTCTCTTTTATATTAATATATAAGCTATATTATTATTATTTTCTTTTCTTTCTTTTAATTAATATTATGCGTTAATAGTTATATTAAAGAGAGAGTTCCTAGTGTTAGAATAACACAATATTAATTACACTTAATAGCCGCAATTACGACTAAAAGAGAGTTAGCCCGCGCGCGCGCGCGCAGGCCTTACTTTTAGCCTCGCAAGCGGGCCCTATGATAGGGCAGGGCTAGCGTCACGTGACCCACAACGGGCAGCTGTTATCCCTCGCGAAAGCCCTCTCTTTTGCTTCCTTTCCTTTTCTCTTTATACTATAATACAGAACAATAAGCCTAGAATAGATTATTAATAACGATACTATTCTCGAGGCTTCGTATAACGCGTTATCATCCCTGCGGAACCAACAGGGATAGTTAGAGGGGAAAAAATCGTTATATCTAGCTTAGGCAATAAACACACACGAGTTAGAACCATGTATGTAGCTAAAACAAATAAATCGTAGTAGGTTTTTTACCTAACTAGGCAACTAACTAGTTATCTAGATAATAAGTAACCTAGTATGGTTTTCCTACTACAAAGTAAATACCACCGCAGGAGTACTAGTAAATAGCATAAATTGCTATCTAGCGTAAATAAATAAATAAATAAATATAATATTAAGAAACTTAAGGAAAGGAAGGAGGGAGGTAAGAGACCTATTCTTACTAGTGTCTCTAATACCCCCTAGCTACCTTATGTTTGCCCCCTTCTTTATGTCCTTGCCTGCTTAGGACTATCCCCACCTATACGCACTATAGTAAATGCTTAGGCAAAGCCTAAGCCCTTACAATAGGCTTTATTTAAAGGCCTAGATTTATTAGGTTTAATATATTTAAAGCTTATAATAAGCTTCCTTTTTCTCTATTAGATTGCGAATTCCTAGATAGCAATTTATTATTAACTTCTCTTTCCATCGCTCTTTGCCACCAAATCACTCCACAGAAGGCTGAGGCGGGGTATGAACTCGTAACTCGGCAGCACCCAAGACACATGCTGTTTTCACATTATCTCACACTTTGGGTTATGCGACAATTCGTAGCCTCAGTCGCGATTTGCTTACCCACGACCTTTGGAACGTCCTTTCCATGCAGAGACCAGTATCTGCTTCCTGGATCTTTGGCGCACTCAGAAGGACCGCACCGCGCCGTCTCACCATGGAAAGTCTCGAGCGCGCAGGAGACGAGTCTATGGAAGATGTCTTCCTCCAAGATGATCTTAGCCCGACCATCGCAGAACATGCGACACAATGCCAGTCTCTTTTGCACAAGTACATGGCCATGCCGGAAATCGTGCCAGACCTTACTATCATGGACGACCAGCTGGCACGCTTTTCTCTGTGGGCATCAAACATGGATGTTTACGGGCCGCTCAATGTCTCGCTAGACTACAGACTCCGATTCAGTCCCACAGTCGCGGATATCATACATCAGCTCCTGGATATTATTTGCGATACCTTGCTGTCTTGTGAGTACTTCCGCACCACAGTCGGATGGATTGAAGATCAAGGCTAATGGGAGTCTCGACAACAGTGAAGCCAATCGACGGTCAACCACCACAAATTTCGAGCAAGAAGAGACAACGCATTTCAGTACATGGCAATTCGGGAGTCACGAGGAGAGCTGACGACGACGCAAGCGATTCAGAGAGCGATGTCGATCCAGCAGAAGAGAACATTTCGAAGATCACTGAGACAATCGGCGGAACATTGACGCGGCTCTTCCGTCTATCCAACGCCGTTCGAAAGTCCGCCAAAGCCAACCGGGCTCGCAAGATCGAAAGGTACAGAGACGACGAAGAGGCAAACAAGGCCATAGACGAGTTGCGTCTCTACACCAAATGCTATATTGAGTTCCGATTCCCAGAGGCGCCGGAAGCGCTCCGCTTGGCATTGATCGAAGCCAACGCGCTGCGACTTCGACGGCTGTATTATCAGCGCTCCCATCGAAGGCGCATTGATCTGAGTATGCAGAGCCCGGAAACGACTCCGGCCGTTTTTCAACTCCCCAAAAGGATGGGGAGTGCGCCGGCCGTACGGTTTGCGCCGAGCGCGTTGCCAAAGCCTGCAACGACCAACAAAATGCCGGCCCTTTCGCCAGCGCCAGCAACGAATGCGACTACTGCTCGACAAACTGCCGTTGCGGCCTTCTACGCCAAATCCACAACTGAGGTTCCCCGGGCTAAATCTATTCTCGTGAACAACAAGTTGTCGTTCCCTCCCATACCGCCGACGCAGCAGTGTCCATACTGCGGCGTCATTGTTGAGTTCAAGAACTCTGCAAGGTCATTGCTGTGGCAGTATGCAAATCATTCCTGTCGTTTCATGGGAACATGTGGCTAATATGCACCAGAAATCATGTCATCGGAGACCTAGAGCCTTTTATTTGTGTTTTTCCACACTGCCTGGAAGGAGGTCACCACGGGGGCGGGACCAGTCCGCTCACATTCGAAACGTCGAAAGCCTGGTCCAGCCACATGCAGACTGCTCACGGGCATACATGGGAGTGCAGGGCCCCTTCTCACGATCCAATCGTCTTTAACCAAGAGATCCAGTACCAGGAGCATTATATCAAGGAGCACGGCGTGCCTGAAGCGCACGCCGGGACCCTCAGCAACGTCGCACGGAGGCCAGTTCTCGATAAGGTGCTGGAGTGTCCATTTGGCGACGATTTTCAACCCTCGGGAAGGGCCGAATCCAGCGCTGTCTTCTTGAGTGAAGCTCTCCAGTCACACGTCGCCGGTCATATGAAGGAAATTGCTCTGCTTGCACTGCAAAAATTTCCCAGCGATGATGACGAGAACGCGGAGAACGTCGATAGCGACCAACCGTTAGAAGATGATGGGCCGGCCGGGGCTTTTGGAATTACACGTGGATCCATGTACAGCGTACTGGACGACGAGGATCTGGATTTCCAAGACGATGACGCTGAGGCTGCCGATGGCAATGTGGAACACCGCGAAGAGGATATCAGTGCACGGGTGACAGTACTCGGCCTAGAGGACATAGACGACTTTGGGATGACGAAGCTTCAACACGCGGTGCAGGCCGGTGATCTGGGCTTGGTTGAGTCCTTGATCCAGAGTGGCGCAAGTGTAAATTTTAGGGACGAAAATGGCCAAACGCCCTTGCATTACGCTGCGGAGAGGGGCTTCATAGAGTGCATGGAAGTCTTGGTCAAGCACGGTGCGGATATACATATCATTGACAACTCTGGATTTTCCCCGTTTCTCTGGGCTGTGGTTGCCGGACAAGAAGGCGCCACTACGGGACTGTTGTTCATGGACGCTGATGCCAATTCATTCAGCGCGGATGGAAAGTCCGCGCTCGCTTGGGCAGCCAGTCTGGGATGGTCTCCGACTGCTAAATTGCTTGTTGAACACCGTGCCAGCATATCCGATACCCGGAATACGCAGCAGACTCTGCCTTTGGAAGAAGCGGCAGCTTCTGGCAACCTTCCCACTGTTCGATTGCTCCTCGAATGTGGTGAGGATCCGAACCATCGTGATCGCGATGGTTGGTCTGCGGTACATTGGGCAGCAGAGGAGGGCCATCTCGAGATTGTGCGTTTGTTGCTGAACGCTGGGGCCAACCCCAATGCTGTCAGTTCTTATGGTACGTCACCATTGCACTGCGCTGCAAACGGAGGGCATGTTTCCATCGTGAGCTTGCTCCTCCTTCAACGAGCCGACCCACTCAAGTCAACCTGCCACGGCTGGACTGCACTACACCACGCCGCCTTCATGGGGCACTCCCTTGTCGTCCAGGGCCTCTTAGAAGACGACCGTATACGATCTACTGCCTCTCAGCAGGACAACCACGGCTGGTCCGTTCTTCATTTGGCCATCCACAGTCGAGATCTAGCCACTGTCCGTGTCCTGCTCGACAAATCTGTCATTGCAGAGCCTCAGACCCTATTCGACGAAAGCGGCCTCACTGCAGAAGAATGGCTGGATCGCGAGCCGACAGGCCATTCCCACAAAGCCACCGGCAACTTAGCGTTCAGCAAGTCGCGCTGTTGCCGGGCCGTCACAAGCCTTCGCCAAGCTGTTACCATGGGCAACGTCCCCATGATCAAACTTCTGTTCAAATTGGGTCACGACATCAATGGCATGAACTCTGGAAGGAGGACTGCGCTCTACTACGCCGCGAAGAAGCGCATGCTTTCCATCATGGATCTGCTTCTTGACCTGGGTGCGGATCCCAACATTATTCCCGCGGGGTGGAAGAACTGGGAAGATTTCATTTCGCCTGGTGACGTTTTACTGCGGCTCAACCGAGTAGGATACAGGAAGCGAGATACCGACCCTGAGGTGGAGCGCTGGATTCGTCAGGCATTTAGAGTGCAAATTCAGCCGTCTGTGCAGCATCAACCACCCTGGTTCGTATCGGACGAGTCGACTTTACCAATGCCGGACCAATCTGTCTGCCATGGGCCGGTCCGACCGTCCTCATCTGTTCCAGCTTCGTCAACGCCACCTTCTCCGAATCATGCAGCTTCGAGTAAACCGACACGCTCGCTGGCGCCCACACACCAAACAAATGACAATAAGCGCAAGGCAAGGTCAGGCCGGACGGATTGGTGGAAACGGCTCATAGGTGGAAGATAGCGACCTCGGTCCCTAACGGCGAGATTGAGGAGCGACAGAATGGCTGTGGGTTGTACCGGCCTTGAGCTTCAACAACTAGGTTGGGGATGTGACATGACTCATGTCCAACTATATAGGCGGCTTCGATTCAGTAGATTCTAAACTTGCGGATAGGGAGACCTCTGAGCACAGAAAAAAAGGGGAAAACAATTCCAGCGCTCATGACTGTGAATGAATGGTCAAAACTACATTTAGACGCTTTCCGTGTAAATGAACGTCCTACGACTGGAAGTTTTTTTTTTAAATTAATCCCATAGGCAACACGCAAAGCACAATTATGAACACAGGCTCAAATTTTCCCCGTGACTTAGCTCTGCCACTTCTCAGGCAGGAGTATTGCGCAATACTTTAAGAACCAAGGATGCTATTCATCATATGCCCGACTCCCAGCAAGGACTGCAGATGCTGTTCCACTCTTTGTCTCGGTGCGCCCCTAGGTAATGTCAAACCATACTGCTTCCCAATGATCAGGCACTCCACAAAAGTCTTGCAAGCCCGCTTCTGCAGCGATCCCGGAGGTTCCTTCGCTATCAACGCCCCTACTTCCTCCAGGATGGCCTCACCAATCAGCCACCGGTGAGCGGTGGCATTCTCCTGGCAGAGAATCAAGCATGCTGCCGAGGGTACGTTGAGAAAGCGGTCCTGTCCCTTCTCATGGGCCTGCTGGGCGAACTGGAAAATACTGGTCAGAAAGAGACGTAATCTGGCAGAGTCGTGACTTTCGCTGATGACGAATAGCTCATTGGCGCACGCCTGAGTCGCATCGCTAAACAATTCCACCTCGTAACTGCTGCCGATGTATCCTTCGAAGAACTCCGCGACGACCCGGGAGAAATACTCAATCGGCCCTGGTTCCTGCTTGTCGATCATGGCGAAGTGGCCCGTTATGAGTAGGGCCGTCCGAAGTACATTATCTTTCCGATTCCCATTCCGAACACAGCCATCGAAGTCGCTCAAAAACTCGCGAATGCCGAAGTGGAAGAACTCCAATGCGTCCCTGTCACAGGCGATGGCGGCCCAATCTGAAATTGCCGCAGCTGTGATGGCATCTCCTTCTCCCCATTCGTGCCGGACAGCCGCGAGTTTCGTTTCCATGCCGGTGAAGACCGTGATGGCCAGCAGTGCCTGAAGATCTCTAGGTGCGACCTTCTGCAAGATCTGTGTCGACAGATCGCCCATGGCCTTCAGCCTCTTTGGAGTCCTGGCGACAACCAGCCCCAAGAAGAAAACATGGTACAGTTTCGCCCATTCTCGCAGTTCGTACGTTTTGTTCTCCTGGACGAGCTCCTGCAGTACAGACAGACTGTCCCAGCGGTTCAACGCCACAAACTTAAGATAGAGGGACATCAATTCGAGAACGAGGGGAAAGCGGAGGGAAAGGCCCAGCCCTCTCATGACCAGGTCAACAAATCGCGACGAACGCTTGAAGCGTGCGAGGAAGACCTGCTCCTGGAGCCCAAGTAGCTCTTTCACCCGCTCGTCCACCGGGTCCGTAGGTCCCCTCAGGGAAGCAACCCCCAGAAGAGCTGGCAATTTGTCAACGCGCGCTCCGTGCTCAAGTAATTCCTGCGTCATTTCTCTCGAATTCGCCAGAATGGCTCGCATCAACGGCGTGTCCGTCTCGCCATGCTCCGCCTTGGCCTCGAGACGGGCGCCGTGTTCGAGCAGCACAGACACGACGTCCCTGTGCTGTCCGGTGACCGCGATATGGAGTGCCGTCAACATGCTTCGATCTTTGAAATTGACACGCGCGCCATGGTCAAGCAGCAGTTCCACCATTTCTCGGTGACCTTGGTTGACGGCCCAGGACAGCGGCGTCCGGCCGTAGTTGTCCTTTCGCGAAATGAGGCGGGCATGCTTGCTGATCAACAACTTGGCCCAGGGTACGTTGCCAAAGTATGCCGCGAGATGCAAGAGTGTGAAGGAGGGCGGGCTTCCGCCGTTCTTCTCCTGCTCCCAGTAGACTTTCCACCATTCGTCTCGGATCGGAGAGTCGACTCGAAAGAAAGGACGTGAGAACTCGGACGGTGCATCAATCACGTGAATGGCGTGGTGGAAATGCACCGGCCAGTACTGGCTGGCATAAGATAAGAAGGAATCGTGGCCAGATGTTTCGTGAAACCTTCCGGGATTTCCGTATCCGCGTTCGACATGTGCTAAACAGGTCTGCATGAGAGTCCTGTGGGTGTCCTGGCTCATATGGAACATATTAATCCCTTTGATGTTGACTTGATCGCTCTGAAAGAACTCCTTCGCCGATTCGTGAACCAGGTTGACGACATCTCCTTCGACCTTCACGAGCAACCCGCCGAATCTGAGCCGATTCTTGGTCACTTGCGTTGCTGGAAGAGTACCAGCCGTCTTGATTCCTGCGGCCACGGTCAATTCTTCCAGTGTGAGGGGCCGGGCAGCGAGAACGGCCCATTGAAGAATGGGGACCAATGCTTCCTTGTCGTCGACCTGCTGAAGAAGCCGCTGATAAATCCCACCCAAACCTTTAGGAACATGGCGGAGAACTTCATCAATTTTGCTCCAACTCCTGCCCTGAAGCTCATTGGCAACGAATCCAACCCACAGAAAGGTCCCATCAGCGCCAGCCAGCAAGGTCTGCTGAACCTGCGCGACCATCTCTTCGGAAAGGTTTTGCTCCGATGCCAGTTCGGCAACTTTGGCGAAGATGTATCTCTCGACATCATGCGAAATTTCCGTGTCGGAGGTGTCTAATTGGATCTGCTGATGTTGGCCGAGTTTGCTCTCCAAAACAGCCAGCTGAGGTCGGGAGAGGATAATGAGCTTCAGTCGTGGCCTTGCCTTTTCCCCAGACTTCGACAAGTAATTCCCAACGGCATCAAGAAGCTGCCTGAGTGATTCCTTTTCGCATTCATCCAGACCGTCCAGAACACAGACTACCTGGGAAGACGTGCTCTGCTGAAGTAGGCTCAGGAAAACCCTCCACAAAGAAACAAAACTAGAAATGGTATATTTGGTCGTTTCCGTTCCCTCGAAGGAGTTCTTGATGCCTTTAGCCAGATGCGGATGGAGGCCGATCCATTGATGCAGGATGCCTCTCATGATGGTCAATGCGGTGTTCCGATTTTTGTCGCGGTTACTGCAGAAGTAGTAGAGGAGAACATTGTCGGCAGCGTCAACCACTTGCTGTAGCACCTCGGTGATATAAATCGCCAACATGGTCTTCCCTTTTCCAGGGCCACCTGAGATCCAGAGGAGTGGGTGATTCGCATCTGCCAGCCACTCTTGATAATGGGGATGCTGTATGAGCCATTCGCAGGTGCCGTCAACCCTGCGCCCTTTCAATGCAATAAGGGACTTCCGATCAACCTCCGGTCTTGTCAGAAGCAAAGCGTCAAGAACAGGCGCGGCCTCGGCATACGAGTTTGTGGCCAATGGTATCGTGTTGGACACTGTGGGTATGAAAGAGAGGACCTCTTTTGCATATGCTGCGGCAGCCGCTGCGGCGTAGGCGTGCCAGAGCTCAGACCTGTGCGAATCTGCGTAGTCGCAAATTCCTCGGATGACCAAGTACTGCACGGCATCCCTCAGCCCGGTTGCCTCCGTCTCGAAACAGAGAATGCCATGCTCGTGTGCGAACTTGTCCCGGGTCGCTCCGTGGCGCGTCCAATGATGGCTGGAGGCAATCAGACCGTAATGAACTATGGGATCCTGTACCTCCCGAGGCTGCCGTGATCGGATCCTGTCCGGGTCGCAATGACTGCATCCGCTTTCTTCGGATTCGATGGTTGCATGATCATAATTCGGCTCGAAGAGGACGTCTTGCTCTGGGCCAGGGTGTGCAAAGGTGACGGGGTCTTTCTGCACGATCTCGGAGATGTACCGGGGCATCTTACTTTCATCAAAAATGGCGGCTGTCTCGGCCTTCCCCATAGCTGTGAGAAGCAATGGTGTTGGCTGATCTAACGCTCTGCCGCGAACAAACTGATCTTCCGTTCGCTCCCCGTTCCCGTCATACTGAACAACACCTGGCCCGCCAGCTGTCGACTTGCTGACAACAACATCACCAAGACGAATATCCTCCTTCGTATCAGGCACTCCCCCCGCAATGCCGACCATGAGATTGAACCGGACAGATGTGTAGCTTGCGTGCAACTGTGTGGCCACGTCGACCACCGCCGTTTTACCACGCACCCCGGATTTCGGATACGCGACAACGACATTGTGGCCTTGAATACTCCCCAGAATGTAGTTATTGCTGTCGTCTGAGTTCCGATCCGGAGGAAGATTGCCATGGATGCGATCAAGCGTTGCTTTGGCTGCGGCGACCTCTATAGGCAGTGCGCAAACCCACCCGACTGCGTAGTCGTCACGGGACGCCATCTCCGGCTAGCGCGCAGGTCAAGAAAATGAGAGACTCCAGGAGCGTCGATGCCGAGGCGTTGTGTTAAGTTTGTCGAAGCTGCCTGGACTGTCTGTTCATTTTTGGGACGAAGTCGACTTTCCAGGACATTGCGCGTATTGTGATGGGTGAGCAAAGCAATCAATCAAGCAAGGAGTACAGCAACGAACATGTAAAGGCACAGATAGGGCTCTTAATCAGCGCTCTCCTTCTGCCTCGTGTAAGCGACTCGCCTTGGCCCACTCAATTTCTCGATACGCCTTAGGCCAGAAACGCAGACAATAGGGTTATAGTGAATCTCGACTCTAATTAATAAAGTTTGTCTTATATCTAGGGTAAAGCCTTTTAACTAGTAGAATAGTATATACCTAATATATGCTTTATGTATACTATTATATAATATAAACTCTTAGCTAATAAATTTGATTTTATAGGTTAAATTATATATACTTACCTTATATATATATGTTAAAATAATGCTATTTATAGCACTATTTTATAGGCCCACTAGTTGCCTTGTTGCGTTGTTGCAACGTGGTTACGAGCGTTGCTTGCAGCGTTTTGTTATGACCTGCGTTGTTCCCACAACTAACCCACAGGCTTGCATGACTAAGCTAACTAGGTTACCCTATAGGGAAGCTAAAATCGACTGTAACTAGGCAACTAGTAGTCGTATAAAAGGCTAAAGTATACTGTTTAAATCCTTGATTTTTTCTGGATTTAATAGTATATTTTATTAATAGGGTTATATATTAAAATCCTTAGTTAGACTACCTAGGCAGCTAGTTTATATAGCTATAAGTTGATTTTTTATTTTTCCTATAAAAAAACGTTTTACGGAAAATAAAAAGTAGCTCCTAAGACCTCTCTAGTAATCTAGATCCCCTAATATAGTTAGTAGGTTTATAAGGGGACTTAGAAATCCTCTTATTACTTATTAGACTATCTATTAGCTAGGAATTAACTATATTTAACTATTAAAGCTCTCTATCTTAAAGAATATAGCTATAATCTAGTAAATCTAAAAGCCACCGCATTAGAATCTGCTAGGGAGGTCTTCCTATCCCTCTAGCTAGATTCCCCTTTTATTTTTAATAGGTTATAAGCCTAAAAGGCCTATAGATTACTATATTACTATGTTATTCTACTATAATTACTGCTTAATTTTAGGTACTAGTTACTACTTACTATACCTATAGGCTCTTAAGATTACAAAGGAAACCACTAGAATTTAAAGCTTTTTATTTACTAGCGCTATGTATTATAACATTAGACCCTTAGTATTAAGAATTAACTATAGCCACACCTATAACTACCACATTATAACCTATAACTATCTAGTTATAACTATAACCTCTTTTAGTGATTCTATTTACTACTATAACTATTATATTTAATATTATTTACAATAGTAAATATGCTATACCCTTTGAAATTATTAGATATCTAGTACACCTATACTAGGCTTTTTAACCTATTACATTACATTGCACGCACTATACGTTACGTTACGTTATAACTTTTGTAATACTTATTATCTATAATTCCTATTCTTAGTGTTAAAAAATTTTCCTTAAGGAGATTCTTCTTCGCTATTTTTCTGCCTATGTATACTAAAGACTTACTTTTTAGACCTAAGGGCTACCCTTTTACATAGCTTTGCTATATAATTTACATACGTAACTAGATTATAACATAAGCAATTTCTAGCGTGTGTTATTTGTAATAGGAATAAATTCAAAGCTTTTACATAGGGATTCTTTTTAAGATTTAAAGAATAGCATTACTAAATTACAAGGGTAAGGGCCTTACTATAGGTCCTTCTAGCCCCCCTAGGGACCCTAGTAGGATAGATATAGAAGGTTAACTAGCTATTTAGGCTAGTGCTTTATAACTATAGATATAATGTTAGAACAACACGATATCAATCGCGCTTGACAGCCGCAATTGCGACCGGAAGAGGGTTAGCCCGCGCGCGCGCGCGCAGGCCCCACTTTTTGCCTCGCAAGCGAGCCCTATAATAGGGTAGGGCTAGCGTTACGTGACCTATAATAGGTAGCTATTATCCCTCACAAAAGCCCTCTCTTTTGCTTCCCTTTTCTCTTCTTAGATTATATAGAATAATAAGCCTAGAATAGATTATTAATAATAATACTATTCTTAAGGCTTTGCATATGCGTTATTAATCCCTATAGAACTAACACTAATTAGTAGTTAACCCCTAGGTAACTACTTTTAATTTGTAAGTGCTAACCACTCTCTTATAAATTATAATAACTATAGTCTCACTTATAAGTAATAACCACTCTCTTATAGACTATGCTAACCGTAAATTAGTAAGGTCTTTATAAAAGAGATTCTTATAGAAGTAGTGTAAATAAGTCCCTTTTAAGTAGCCTATTTATTATAAGATCCCTAAGAGTACTTAGGAAGAAGCCTATTATCTTAAAGAAGAGTTTAACTCTAGTAGCTTACCTATCCTATTATTTTTCTTAATATAATAGATAAAAGCCTAAACCTTAAAGAAGAGTTTAACTTTAGTAGCTTATCTATCCTATTATTCTTCTCCTTAGTGTATTCAATTACGTAATAAAGCTAACTACTAAGAAGCTTATAATCCTTTATATATCTCCTTACCTAAAATTTATTATCCCTCTTTTCTATTCTTATTGAAAATGGAAGGGAATCTAGCTAGAGGGATAGGAAGACCTCCCTACTAGATTCTAATGCGGCGGCTTCTAGATTCACTAGATTATAGCGTATTCTGCAAGATAGAGAGCTTTGATGGTTAAATATAGTTAATTCCTAGCTAGTACGGACGATCTAACAAGCAATGAGAGGATTTCTAGTCCCCTCATAGACTTACTAACTATATCGGAGAATCTAGACTACTAGAGAGGTCTTAGGAGCTACTTTTTATTTTCCGTAAAACCTATTTATATAGGAAAAATAAAAAATCAACTCACGGCTATATAAACTAGCTGCCTAGGTGGCCTAACTAAGCACTTTAATATACAACCCTATTAATAAAATATACTATTAAATCCAGAAAAATTCAAGGATTTAAACAGTATACGTTAGCCTTTTATACAACTACTAGTTGCCTAGTTACAGTTAATTTTAGCTTCCCTATAGGGTAACCTAGTTAGCTTAGTTATACAAGCCTGTGGGTTAGTTATGGGAACGCAAGTCACAACAGACGCTGCAAGCAACGCTCGTAACTAACGTTGTAACAACGCAATAAGGCAACTAGTGGGCCTATAAAATAGTGCTATAAATAGCATTATTTTAACACTCCCTCTAGAAAAGTATAAGGTAACTAATTCAATACCTAGACTTAGCTCTTTAATAGATATCTAAGTTAACCATAAATTTAATAATAAATCTAATAACTTTTAGAATAAAAACAGTAAAACTTTTAGAATAAAAACAGTAAAATTAATAACTTTTAGGCGTAATTCCAGTGTTTTTGTTGATTTTTCGGTTTTTTTGACTTTTTAGTTAGTTTTTAAACTAGGCCTTTGTATTTGTAAGACCTAATAGTTGGATAAATTGTTAAAATTTATCATTAGGCAGGGGCTTAGTTAAACTATCTGCAGGTATCTCTTTAGTGTTAATGTAAATAACCTTAGCTATACCCTTCTATACCTTTTCTCTAGTATAGTTAAATTTTAGTAGGGTATGCTTTATTTTGCTATAAAGAGCAGGGTTATTAGTGGTTGTAATAGCGCCTTAGTTATTACTAAAAATTAGTACTAGAGGTGCTATAGGTAGCTTTATCTCTTTAAAGAGACTATAAAGCCACTCTAGCTCCCTAATAGCTTTACATAAGGCATTAGATTTAGCCTCTAATATAGATAAAGCTATTGTAGTTGCTTTCTTAGATTTCTAGCTAATAGGTCCTTTAGCTAGCTTATAGAGATAAGCATAGGTTAATTTAGAGGACTTATCACCCGCAAAGTCACTATCACAGAAGCTAATAAGGGTTGCAGAAGCTATAATAGTAGATTTAGACCTTCTATAAGTTATAGAATAACCTATAGAGCCTAAAAGGTACCTAAGCAGATATTTAGAAGCATTAAGATACTCTATAAATAGCTTAGCTAGCGCTATGGAAAGCCACTAAACTAGAAAGGCAATATTAGGTCTTATAAGGAGCATTAGGTATATAATAATCCCTATAATGCTCTAATATAGCTTATGATTAGGGGGGGAAAGAGGTTTAGTTAGGTAGTCTACCTGTTTTATAATTCCTAGTTATAGAGGAATTTTAATAGGTCTAGCATCCTTTATATTAAATCTTTCTAGGGCTTTAGAAATATACTAGGACTAGTGGATAGTTATAGTCCCTTTCTTTTGATTTCTAGTGATTTAAACGCCTAGGAAAAATTTAGCTAGCCTATAGACTTCTATAGGATAAGCTTTATAAAGTAGCTTCTTTAGCCTATTAATATAAGCTAGATCCAGTCCTATTAGAAGGCAGTTATCCATATAAGTCACTATATATGTAAATGTAGTTAGGTTAAAGAAGATAGCTAGGTTAGATGTAAGAGGTTAAAAGCCTAGCTTCTAAAGAAGATCCTTTAAAACCTATTGCCACTCTCTAGAGCTCTGTTTTAATCTATATAAAGCTTTTTGTAGGAAAATAACTTGCTTTTAAGAAGGTTTGTAGCTATACTTCTTAAGTAACTTAGCTACTTTAGGTGTAGAAGACTTAGCAAACTTAGTGAATCTATTAGGAATTTGCATATAGATAGCTTCCTTTAGTGGACTGTTTAGAAAGGCCCCTATAAAATTAACCTGTTTAACTTCCTAGTTATTACAAGCCGCTAGGGCTAGTAAAATCCGCTAACTAGGGGGAATGCTAGTTATAGCGTAGGTTTTAATATAATCTTAACCTTCTATCTGCATAAACCCTTTAGCAATGAGTTAGGCCTTATACTTTAAAGGATTATTTTCTTTATCCTTTTTAAGCTTGTAAACAAGCCTATTCTTTAGAACCCTCTAGCCCTTAGGAATTTAGTCTATCCCTATAAATTTAAAGGTTCTGGCAGCTAGAAGCTGTTTAAATTCGTTAAAAGTTGCATCCATCCATTTTTAACTATCCTTACTTTTTAAAGCTTGTTTCTAGGTCTTAGGGGTATCCAAATCGTTATCTGAATCGTTATTAGTGGATGATTTAGCCCTTTGTTATGCCTTAAAGCATATCTCCTTAACGTATAAAGATATATTAAAATCATTAATATCCATAGAATCAGAATTGATTAAAGAATCTAAATCTAAAAACGGGTTTTCGATAGCACCCTTATTAGGGGCGCTAGAGCTAGGGCTCTCTAGGGGTAGCGCTAGAGGCGTTGCAGGCGCTATTAGCGCTGTATTAGTCGTCCCGGGGACTGTTAGTACAGGCGCTGCGGGCGCTGCGGGCGCTAAGCTTTCAGGAGGCTTTAGGTAACTATCCTAAACTTCTAGATTATCTCGTGAGATATTGGCTTCTCCCTCTAAAGGATTAGTCCCTAAAGGCTTAGGGGACCCTACAGAGCCTATATCCTCTATAATTTTAACAAAGCTAGTCTTTATAACTAACCTTTTAGAGGGAATATAAACAAGATAGATAGTAAAACCTAGAGTAGCTAGCAACTAACTAGGAATAGTCCTAGGGGCTAGCTTTTAAAGCTTAGATCTCTGCTCCGGAGGTATTAGAACCTTATAATAAGACCCTATAGCCCTAATCTTCGAGAAATCAGGCTTATAGGAAGTCTTAGGCTCTAAATTAGCTAGAAATAGCTACTTAGGGGTTAAAGGTTTAGTTATTGTTAAAATAATGCTATTTATAGCACTATTTTATAGGCCCACTAGTTGCCTTGTTGCGTTGTTGCAACGTTAGTTACGGGCGTTGCTTACAGCGTTCTGTTGTGACTTGCGTTATTCCCACAACCAACCCACGGGCTTATATGACTAAGCCGACTAGGTTACCCTATAGGGAAGCTAAAATCAACTATAACTAGGCAACTAGTAGTCGTATAAAAGGCTAACGTATACTGTTCGAATCCTTGAATTTTTCTGGATTTAATGGTATATTTTATTAATAGGGTTATATACTAAAATGCTTAGTTAGGGCACCTAGGCAGCTAGTTTGTATAGCTATGAGTTGATTTTTTATTTTTCCTATATAAATGAGTTTTGTGGAAAATAAAAAGTAGCTCCTAAGACCTCTCTAGCAACCTAGATTCTTTAATACGGTTAGTAGGTCTATAAGGGGACTAAAAATCCTCTTATTACTTGTTAGACTATCTGTTAGCTAGGAATTAACTATATTTAACTATTAAAAGCTCCTAATCTTAAAGAATAAGCTATAATCTAGTAAATCTAGAAGCCGCCATATTAGAATCTACTAGGGAGGTCTTCCTATCCCTCTAGTTAGATTCCCTCCCTATTTTTAATAGGTTATAAGCCTAGAAGGCCTATAGATTACTATATTACTGCGCTATTCTACTGTAATTACTGCTTAATTTTAGGTATAGTTACTACCTACTATACCTATAGGCTCTTAAGATTATAAAGGAAACCACTAGAATTTAAAGCTCTTTATTTACTAGTACTACGCATTGTAATATTAGACCTTTAGTGTTAAAAATTAACTATAGCCACACCTGTAACTACCACATTGTAACCCATAACTACCTAGTTATAACCATAACCTCTTGTGATTCTATTTACTACTATGACTATTATATTTAATATTATTTATAATAGTAGATATGCTATATCCTTTAAAATCATTAGACATCTAGTATACCTATACTAGGCTTTTTAACCTATTATATTACGTTACATGCACTATACATTATATTGCGTTGCGTTATGGCTTCTGTAATACCTATTATTTATAATTCCTATCCTTAGTGTTAAGAAATTTTCCTCGCGAAGATTTTTCTCTACTATTTTTCTGCCCGCGTATACTAAAGACTTACTTTTTAGACCTAAGGGCTGCCCTCTTAAACAGTCCTGCTATATAATTTACGTGCGCGACTAGATTATAACATAAGTAATTTCTAGCGCGCGTTATTTATAATAGGAATAAATTTAGAGATTTAACACAGGGATTTTTAGAAGATAGCACTACCTAGTTATAAGGGTAAGGCCCCTACTATAGGGTTTTCTAGCCCCCCTAGGGACCCTAGTAGGATAGATATAGAAGGTTAACTAGCTATTTAGGCTAGTGCCTTATAGCTATAGATATAGGGCTAAATTAAATAATAAGGCAAGACCTTAACTAATTTTATTAGGCATAGCAAGGAAAATTATATTAAAAACAAGGCTAGCATTAATAATCTTCTAGAGAAATTAACGCAAACTATAACTATTATGCAAGGTCTTTAGGCTTCTAATAGACCTAAGGAAGAAAATACTAAGGTTCTAGAAGAAGACCTAATAGCTACTACTTCTGTAAGCGTACCTTCTAGTAACTTATAAGCTGCCTTTAATATAGGTGCTATAAAGGAACTAAACAAGAAGGTTCACTCTATTCCAGAGGGAGCTAAGCTAAAAGGCCCTAAAAACTATAATTAGTGAAAGCAAGCCCTAAGCATATAATTTAAAGCCCTAGGATTACCTAAATTTATAAATAATCCAAGCCTAGCAAGCTATCTAGCTAACTGTAACTAAGCTATTCTTTTAATAATATTAAGAGATAGTTATTAACTAAGACTATAGGCTACTATATGTTAGCAAAAATCCCCTAAAGAAGCCTATAAAGTCCTTATTAGGTAGTATTCGTAGAGTGCTAAAATCTAGCGTAGTACACTATACGCTAGCTACCACTCCCTAAACTTTTTAAGTTATAAGGGATCTTTAGAGGCTTTTAATGCTAATTTTAATAATTTACTAGCTAGACTATAGCTTTGTAGTGTAGAGATCGCCCCTATTAATTAAGTAAATTATTATATTAATGCATTAAAGCAGACCTTTCCTAGTTAGGCTAAGAGACAAAGCTTTACTATTAGAGCTTCTAGGGCATAAGGACTGCCTATAAATACCCTAAATTTACAGTTCCTTATAGCGGATTTATTAGAAGAACAGAGGGATAAGACCTCCCCTATAGCTAAAGCCCTTAGTTATAAGGCTTCTAATAATAAGGGAAATTCTAAGGACTAGGAAAAGAAGTCTTCTAATTCTAACCCTAAGAAGGACTCTAACGCTACTAAAGAGCAGGATAAGAAGGATTTAAACCCTTCTAAGGCCTCTAAAAAGAAGCAGAAGAAGAAAAAGAGTAGTAATAGGGAAAAATAGAAAGGAAAAGAAGTTGCTTTTGCTTTAGGCTACACCCTAGCCATAGGATACATTAAAGAATTAGATTCTAATAAATCTAGTAGTAATAATAGTAGTGATTCTAAGTCTAACTCGGATACCTCTAGTACCACTAGTAACACTACTAGCAAGCCTACTTTTAGCTACTCTAATAATATAGTTAAAAACTCCCTTTTGTATAATATAGGTTCTTCCTATTATATTTGTAATAATAGGGCTTCTTTTAGGGACTTTAAACCTCTAAAGAAAGGTAAAACTAGCGCTATAATTACAGTAGGAGGACCTATTTATCCTAAAGGAAGAGGCATAGCTATTTTTAACGTTCTAGTTAAGAAAAATCCACTAGAATATAGGCCCTTAGCTTTGCTAAATGCCCTATATTTCCTAGGCATAGATACTAACCTAGTTAGTGGGTTATCTCACTATCTAAAGGGAGGTTATCTAGCTAAAGACTAGCTATTCCTAGCTAATAAAAGCCCCTGTGGGTTATTAGAACCTGCTAAACACGGCTTTTTTCTACAGATTAAGGGGTAACCCATGCCTATAATCTATAAGCATTTAACCTACCTCTCCTTTATAGGCTCTCAATATTGCAACCAATAATAGCAACAATAACCAAGAGCTTATAAGAATAAATTAGGGTTTTCCTACCCTATAGAGGTTTAAATTTCGTAACTAGCTTTTAATCCTAAAGAATATCAATAAATCAAAGAGCTAGAAGATAATAATTTAGAAGATTTAGCCTTATATCCCACTAAAGCTCCTCCTAGTTAGGCACCTTCTATAGGGGGTTTAGAAGGTCTATACCCTAATAACTTAGGTGATAATAGTGGCTGTCTATTGCCCCTAGAGGCCTGTGATTCTTAAGAGGCCTAGCAATAGAGGGAGCTAGGGGATAATAGCCCTAAAAAGCTAGATTCTAGTTACAAGAAGTTACTAGATTTAGCCCTTCTTTAGCACATTTAATTAGGCCATATAGGTCTCCCTTTACTAAAGAAGTTATTAAAATTAGCTAAAGGGATCCCTGATTTTTCGGCCATTAAAGATAAGGATTTTAATTACATAGCCTGTATGCAATCTAAAGCTATTAGAAGACTAACTAAATAACCTATTTAGGACCCCCCTAGAGTTTTAGATATTCTAGAGGGAGATATAGTTAAAATCAAACCTATACCGTATAATAAGAAGGCTATAGTCCTTATCCTTATTAATCGAAAATCCCGGTATAAATAGTGCTTTTTATTAGCTAATAAAGAAGGTTTAACCCTTTCTTTAGCTATTAAGGGCTTCTTTAGAGCCCTAAAAAATCAATATAACGCGTATCCTAGGCACCTTCACTTTGACAGAGGTACTAAAATTAATAACGAACTTTAGTTATAGTTATCTTCTAAAGGGATTTATTTTAGTACCTCTTGCCCCTATATTTACAAATAGAATAGGCTAGTTAAGAGGGCTATTAGGGTTATCCTTAACTAGCTTAGGGCTACACTTTAGTAGTCTAAGCTACCCTTATATCTATAGTCTTACATCCTTCTAGCTATAGTGAAATTAGTTAATATTATAGCTAATATAACTAAACCTTTAACCCCTAAGCAGCTATTTCTAGCTAATTTAGAGCCTAAGACTTCCTATAAGCCTAACTTCTTGAAAATTAGGGCTATAGGGTCTTATTATAAGGTCCTAATACCTCCGGAGCAAAGATTTAAGCTTTAAAAGCTAGCCCCTAGGACTATCCCTAGTTAGTTACTAGCTACTCTAGGTTTTACTGTTTATCTTGTTTATATTCCCTCTAAAAGGTTAGTTATAAAGACTAGCTTTATTAAAATTATAGAGAATATAGGCTCTATAGGGTCCCCTAAGCCTTTAGGGACTAATCCTTTAGAGGGAGAAGCTAATATCTCATAAGATAATCTAGAAATTTAGGATAGTTACCTAAAGCCTCCTAAAAGCCTAGCGCCCGTAGCGCCCGCAGCGCCTATAACAATAGCCCCTAGGGTAACTAATACAGCGCCTATAACAGCGCCTGTAACGCCTCTAGCGCTACCCCTAGAGAGCCCTAGCTCTAGCGCCCCTAATAAGGGTGCTATTAAAAAACCGTTTTTAGATTTAGATTCTTTAATTAATTCTAATTCTATAGATATCAATAATTTTAATATATCTTCATACGTTAAGGAGATATGCTTTAAGGCATAATAAAAGGCTAAATTATCCACTAATAATAACAATTTAGACACCCCTAAGACCTAGAAACAAGCTTTAAAAAGCAAGGATAGTTAAAAATGGATAGATGTAACATTTAATGAATTTAAACAGCTTCTAGCTGCTAGAACCTTTAAATTTATAGGGATAGACTAAATTCCTAAGGGCTAGAGGGTTCTAAAGAATAGGCTTATTTATAAGCTTAAAAAGGATAAAGAAAATAATCCTCTAAAATATAAGGCCTAACTCGTTGCTAAAGGGTTTATGTAGATAGAAGGTTAAGATTATATTGAAACCTACGCTACAACTAGCATTCCCCCTAGTTAGCGGATTTTACTAGCCCTAGCGGCTTGTAATAACTAGGAAGTTAAACAGGTTAATTTTATAGGGGCCTTTCTAAACAGTCTACTAAAGGAAGCTATCTATATGCAAATTCCTAATGGATTTACTAAATTTGCCAAGTCTACACCTAAAGTAGCTAAGTTACTTAAGAAGTATAGCTATAAACCCTCTTAAAAGTAGGTTATCTTCCTATAAAAAGCTTTATATAGATTAAAACAGAGCTCTAGAGAGTGGCAACAGGTTTTAAAGGATCTTCTTTAGAAGCTAGGCTTTTAACCCCTTATATCTAACCTAGCTATCTTCTTTAACCTAACTATATCTATATATATAGTGACTTATGTAGATAACTATCTTCTAATAGGACTAGATCTAGCTTATATTAATAGGCTAAAGAAGCTACTTTATAAAGCTTATCCTATAGAAGATCGTAGGCTAGTAGAATTTTTCCTAGGCGTTTAAATCACTAGAAATCAAAAGAAAGGGACCCTAACTATCTACTAGTCCTAGTATATTTCTAAAGCCCTAGAAAGATTTAATATAAAAGATACTAGACCTATTAAAATTCCTCTATAACCTAGAATTATAAAACAAGTAGACCACCTAACTAAACCTCTTTCCCCCCTTAATCACAAGCTATATTAGAGTATTATAGGGACTATTATATACCTAATGCTCCTTACAAGACCTAATATTACCTTTCCGGTTTAGTGGCTTTCTATAGCACTAGCTAAGCCATTTATAGAGTATCTTAATGCTTCTAAACATTTGCTTAGGTACCTTTTAGGCTCTATAGGTTATTCTATAACTTATAGAAGGTCTAAATCTACTGTTATAGCTTCTACAACCCTTATTGGCTTCTGTGATAGCAACTTTGCGGGTGATAAGTCCTCTAAATTAACCTATGCTTATCTCTATAAGCTAGCTAAAGGACCTATTAGCTAGAAATCAAAGAAAGCAACTATAATAGCTTTATTAACATTAGAGGCTAAATCTAATGCCTTATGTAAAGCTATTAGGGAGCTAGAGTGGCTTTATAGTCTCTTTAAAGAGATAAAGCTACCTATAGCACCTCTAGTACTGATTTTTAGTGATAACTAAGGCGCTATTATAACCGCTAATAACCCTGCTCTTTATAGCAAAACAAAGCATACCTTGCTAAAATTTAACTATACTAGAGAAAAGGTATAGAAGGGTATAGCTAAGGTTATCTACATTAACACTAAAGAGATACCTGCAGATGGTTTAACTAAGCCCCTGCCCTATAATAAATTTTAATAATTTATCTAACTATTAGGTCTTACGAATACAAAGGCCTAGTTTAAAACTAACTAAAAAGTCAAAAAACCCAAAAATCAATAAAAACACTGGAATTACGCCTAAAAGTTATTGATTTTACTGTTTTTAGTCTAAAAGTTATTGGATTTATTATTAAATTTATAGTTAACTTAGATATCTATTAAAGAGCTAAGTCTAGGTATTGAATTAGTTACCTTATACTTTTCTAGAGGGAGTGTTAAAATAATGCTATTTATAGCACTATTTTATAGGCCTACTAGTTGCCTTGTTGCGTTGTTATAACGTTAGTTACAGGCGTTGCTTGCAGCGTTCTGTTATGACTTGCGTTGTTCCCACAACTAACCCACGGGCTTGTATAACTAAGCTAACTAGGTTACCCTATAGGGAAGCTAAAATCAACTGTAACTAGGCAACTAGTAGTCGTATAAAAGGCTAACGTATACTGTTTAAATCCTTGAATTTTTCTGGATTTAATAGTTTATTTTATTAATAGGGTTATATACTAAAATGCTTAGTTAGGGCACCTAGGCAGCTAGTTTGTATAGCTATAAGTCGATTTTTTATTTTTCCCATATAAATAAGTTTTGCGGAAAATAAAAAGTAGCTCCTAAGACCTCTCTAGCGACCTAGATCCTTCAATACGGTTAGTAGGTCTATGAGGGGACTAGAAATCCTCTTATTGCTTGTTAGACCGTCCGTTAGCTAGGAATCAACTGTATTCAACTATCAAAAGCTCCTAATCTTGAAGAATAAGCTATAATCTAGTGAATCTAGAAGCCGCCGCGTCAGAATCTACTAGGGAGGTCTTCCTATCCCTCTAGTTAGATTCCCTCCCCATTTTCAATAGTTATATTAGCTATAATGTTAACTAATTCCACTATAGCTAGAAGGATATAAGACCATAGATATAAGGGTAGCTTAGATCACTAAAGTGTGGCCCTAAGCCGGTCTAGGATAACCCTAATAGCCCTCTTAACTAGCCTATTCTATTCGTGAATATAAGGGCAAGAGGTGCTAAAGCAAATTCCTTTAGAAGATAACTATAACTAAAGTTTATTATTAATTTCAGTACCTCTATCGAAGTAAAGGTGCCTAGGATATGCGTTATATTGATTTTTCAGGGCCCTAAAGAAGCCCTTAATAGCTAAAGAAAGAGTTAAACCTTCTTTATTAGCTAATAAAAAGCACTATTTATACCGGGATTTTCGATTAATAAGAATAAGGACTACTGCCTTCTTATTATGCGGTATAGGTTCGATTTTAACCGTATCTCCCTCTAGAATATCTAAAACTCTAGGGGGGTCCTAAATAGGTTGTTTAGTTAGTCTTCTAATAGCTTTAGATTGCATATAGGCTATGCAGTTAAAATCCTTATCTTTAATAGCGGAAAAATCAGGAATCCCTTTAGCTAGTTTCGATAATTTCTTTAGTAAAGGGAGGCCTATATGGCCTAGTTAAATGTGCTAAAGAAGGGCTAAATCTAGTAACTTCCTATAACTAGAATCTAGCTTTTTAGGGCTATTATCCCCTAGCTCCCTCTGTTGCTAGGCCTCTTAAGAATCACAGGCCTCTAGGGGCAGTAGACAGCCACTATTATTACCTAAGTTATTAGGGTATAGACCTTCTAAACCCCCTATAGAAGATGCCTAACTAGGAGTTTTAGCGGGATATAGGACTAAATCATTGTCTTCTAGCTCTTTAATTCGTTAATATTCCTTAGGATTAAAAGCTAGTTATAGAATTTAAACCTCTATAGGGTAGGAAAACCCTAATTTAGTCTTATAAGCTCTTGGTTGTTGTTATTAGTTATAATATTAAGAGCCTATAAAGGAGAGGTGGGTTAAATGCTTACAGATTGTAGGAGTAGGTTACCCCTTAATCTGTAAAAAGAAGCTATGTTTAGCAGGTTTTAATAACCTATAGGGGCTTTTATCGGCTAGAAATAGCTAGTCTTTAGCTAGATAACCTCCCTTTAGATAGTGAGATAACCCACTAACTAGGTTAGTATCTATGCCCAGGAAATATAGGGCATCTAGCAGAGCTAAAGGCCTATATTCTAGTGGATTTTTCTTAACTAAAACGTTAAAAACAGCTATGCCTCTTCCTTTAGGATAAATAGGTCCTCCTACTATAATTATAGCGCTAGTTTTACCTTTCTTTAGAGGTTTAAAGTCCCTAAAAGAAGCCCTATTATTACAAATGTAATAGGAAGAACCTATATTATATAAAAGGGAGTTTTTAACCATATTATTAGAGTAGCTAAAAGTAGGCTTACTAGTAGTGTTACTAGTGGTAGAGGCACTAGAACTATCTAAATCAGAATTAGAATCACTACTATTATTACTACTAGATTTATTAGAATCTAATTCTTTAACGTATTCCGTGGCTAGAGTATAGCCTAAAGCAAAAGCAGCTTCTTTTCCTTTTTGTTTTTCCCTATTGCTACTCTTCTTCTTCTTTTGCTTCTTTTTAGAGGCTTTAGAAGGGTTTAAATCCTTCTTATCCTGCTCTTTAGTAGCGTTAGAGTCCTTCTTAGGGTTAGGATTAGAAGAATTCTTTTCCTAGTCCTTAGAATTTCCCTTATTATTATTAGAAGCCTTATAGCTAAGGGCTTTAGCTATAGGTAAGGTCTTATCCCTTTATTCTTCTAATAAATCCGCTATAAGGAACTGTAAATTTAGGGTATTTATAGGCAGTCCTTATGCCCTAGAAGCTCTAATAGTAAATCTTTGTCTCTTAGCCTAACTAGGGAAGGTCTGCTTTAATGCATTAATATAATGATTTACTTAATTAATAGGGGCAATCTCTACACTATAAAGTTATAGTCTAGCTAGTAAATTATTAAAATTAGCATTAAAAGCCTCTAAAAATCCCTTATAACTTAAAAAGTTTAGGGAGTGGTAGCTAGCGTATAGTGTACCACGCTAGATTTTAGCACTCTGCGAATACTACCTAATAAGGACTTTATAGGCTTCTTTAGGGGATTTTTGCTAATATATAGTAGCCTATAGTCCTAGTTAATAACTATCTCTTAATATTATTAAAAGAATAGCTTAGTTACAGTTAGCTAGATAGCTTACTAGGCTTAGATTATCTATAAATTTAGGTAATCCTAGGGCTCTAAATTATATGCTTAGGGCTTGCTTTCACTAATTATAGTTTTTAGGGCCTTTTAGCTTAGCTCCCTCTAGAATAGAGTAAACCTTCTTATTTAGTTCCTTTATAGCACTTATATTAAAGGTAGCTTATAAGTTACTAGAAGGTACGCTTACAGAAGTAGTAGCTAGGTTTTCTTCTAGAACCTTAGTATTTTCTTCCTTAGGTCTATTAGAAGCCTAAAGACCTTGCATAATAGTTATAGTTTACGTTAATTTCTCTAGAAGATTATTAATGCTAGCCTTGTTTTTAATATAATTATCCTTGCTATGCCTAATAAAATTAGCTAAGGTCTTGCCTTATTATTTAATTTAACTTTATAGGTGCAAAGTACTAGCCTAAATAGCTAGTTAACCTTCTATATCTATCTTACTAGGGTCCCTAGGGGGGCTAGAAAACCCTATAGTAGGGGCCTTACCCTTATAACTAGGTGGTGCTATCTTCTAGTTACTATGTTAAATCTCTAAATTTATTCCTATTGCAAATAACGCACGCTAGAAATTGCTTGTGTTGCAATCTAGTTACATACGCAAATTGTGTGGCGGAGCTATTTAAAAGGGTAGCCCTTAGGTCTAAAAAGTAAGTCTTTAGTATGCGCGGGTAGAAAAATAGCGGAGAAGAATCTCCGCGAGGAAAATTTTTTAACACTAAGGATAGGAATCGTAGATAATAGGTATTATAGAAGCTATAACACAATGTAACGTAATGTATAGTGTATATAACGTAATATAATAGGTTAAAAAGCCTAGTATATAATATACTAGATATCTAATGATTTTAAAGGATATAGCGTATTTACTATTATAGATAATATTAAATATAATAGTCGCAATAGTAAATAGAATCACTAAAAAGAGGTTATGGTTATAACTAGATAGTTATAGGTGTAATGTGGTGGTTACAGGTGTGGCTGTAGATAATTTTTAACACTAAGGGTCTAATGTTATAATGCGTGGCGCTAGTAAATAAAGAGCTTTAAATTCTAGTGGTTTCCTTTGTAATCTTAAAAGCCTATAGGTATAGTAGGTAGTAACTAGTACCTAAAATTAAGTAGTAATTACAGTAGAATAACGTAGTAATATAGTAATCTATAGGCCTTCTAGGCTTATAACCTATTGAAAATGGAAGGGAATCTAGCTAGAGGGATAGGAAGACCTCCCTACTAGATTCTAATGCGGCGGCTTCTAGATTTACTAGATTATAGCGTATTCTATAAGATAGAGAGCTTTAATAGTTAAATATAGTTAATTCCTAGCTAGTACAGATAATCTAATAAGCAATAAGAGGATTTCTAGTCCCCTTATAGACCTACTAACTGTATTAGAGGATCTAGACTACTAGAGAGGTCTTAGGAGCTACTTTTTATTTTCCGCAAAACCTATTTATATAGGAAAAATAAAAAATTAACTTACAGCCATATAAACTAGCTACCTAGGTGGCCTAACTAAGCACTTTAATATATAACCCTATTAATAAAATATACTATTAAATCCAGAAAAATTCAAGGATTTAAACAGTATACGTTAGCCTTTTATACGACTACTAGTTGCCTAGTTATAGTTAATTTTAGCTTCCCTATAGGGTAACCTAGTTAGCTTAGTCATATAAGCCCGCGGGTTAGTTGTGGGAACAACGCAGGTCACAACAGAACGCTGCAAGCAACGCCCGTAACTAACGTTGCAACAACGCAACAAGGCAACTAGTGGGCCTATAAAATAGTGCTATAAATAGCATTATTTTAACAATACTATAAAAAAATTTAGTAATAAGAGAGTTAAAGCCTTATTAAGTAAGTGTAGTTTAAGTAAGCATAAGGGCTTATGCTTTAGTTATACCTTAGGTATAAGCTATACCTATAAGAGAAGTAGCTAAAGGTATAGCTTTAGTAGGATTAATCTAGGTAGTAGTAAGTATACTATTAAAATATTTTTAGTAGTAAATAAAGTTTTTAGTAAGAATAGTATAACGCCTCTTTGTGAGGCCCCACACACAACAATAACACCTGGAACGCTAACGCGCACCACGCGGCGGGTTAGGCCCTAGGGCTAGGTCTATGTAACACTAGCAAGCCACTAGCTATAAGCTCCTAGCTCGCATATATAATACACTTAGACCTAGTAAGCTTTAGTAAATATATAAAAGCCCCTATACCTCTTACCTAGCTACTATTATTTTTATAATTCTAAAGCTTCTCCTACTAGCTACCTAAGAGTAATATAGGGGGGAGAACTACCTAATCCGCTAGAGTAATATTAGATAATAACTAGATATAATTAAATAAGGGTAGCACTATAGCTAATAATATATTACGTTTTACTAAGACTAGAACTAAACTAGCACTCTCTAACCTTAGGGCTAAAACTATAGTAATAAATAAGCAAATTACTTAGCTTAAGAAACTTTAGAAGCTATAGGAAAGGGAATAAGAACTTATTAGCTTACTATAACTAAATATAGGGGAAGATAAGATAAAAAGGTAATAAAAAGCTAGCACCTCCTTAAGCTATAGTAGCTAAGAGGTAAAAGTCTAGAATATTACTAACCTCTAATACCTTATAAACCTATAGAAGCATAAGATCTAGATTAATAACCTAAACTATGCCTTTAATAGGGCAAAGCAAAAGTATTAGCATAATTACTAAAAAATCCTATTTACACTTAACTATATATATAGTAATTATAGGGTAAGATAGGACTAATACCTTAAGGAATAATAGGCTAATAGCTAGGATAACCTTAAAGATAACTAGGATAAATTTAAGACTTAGACACTTATACTACTCTAAGATACCACTAACTATAATGCTTAAATAGCTACGTAGCTAAAAAACGTAAAATAATGTAAAGGGTAGAGTCCTATTAAATTTAGTATTTTCCTAGATTTACTTAAAAAACACCTAGAAAGAGCCCCTAAAAAGTTATATGCTTTTATATTCTTTATAAAACTACTCCCTAAATTATAAAACTATATTAACCTATATGCCTTTATTACTAGAAAAACTTAAGAAAAGGTTATATAACTTACCTAGTAATTCTAGGAGGTAATGCTAAAGAGCAAGCAAAGGCCTAAGTATTTAGAAGATAAAGGCTTATATAAGGCTCCTTAACACTAAAGATATAACTCCTTATAAGGCTATAGACCTTATAAAGATTAGAGAAATAAAGACTAGGAGAAAATACTAGTTACTTACCTAAATAATAGTAAACCTAGGTATAAAAGGTAATATTTTAATTATAATAGCATAGAGCACCTTATAAATAAATATAATAAGCTAAAGAAAGAATACTAAAGGGGCTAGGAAAACTTCCTAAGGCAAAAGTAAATGCCCTTACCTTTACCTCTAATACTAAGGTACTAATAGGGTGTTAATTCTATATACTAGTTACTATTTATAGGCATAAAGATATTAAAATAGTAGCGGATCTTAATAGTTACGCTAAGATTAATATTATTAGCGATAAGTTTACCTAGACCTATAAGCTTAATTAGGCTAAGGCTATAGCACCTATTATTAAGGTAGTAAGGGCCTTTATAGTCCCTTAATATAGTGTTTATAAGGTACCTATTACTATTAAAGACTCTAGAGAAAAAAAAAAAAACCTTAAGTTACTATATATAGCTATAAATAAAGACCTAAGACTAGGGGGAAGCCCTATATTAATTAGAATACATATACTTATAGAAAAGCATATATATCTTTATTTACACTTTAGAGAGTAGTAGTTTAAAAAATAGAAAATAGCCTTTTTACTTATAACTCCTTATAAGTTTATAAGGGTAATGCGTAATAAGACTATTATATACGCTATTATAAGGGTTATAGAAAATAAGTTTATTACCCTTAAAGATAAAGAGAAAGCAAAAGCATATAGAACTATTAAAGATATCCCTAAGGAACTATATAAGTTTAAAGATATATTTATATTAGATAAGGTAAGGAGCCTACTCTCTAGAAAAATAACTAACTATATAATTAACCTAATACTAGGGGCTATGCCTCTATATAGGCTAATCTACCCCCTCTCCTAAGGCAAGCTAAAGAAGCTTTATAAATATTTTTGAAAATGGAAGGGAATCTAACTAGAGGGATAGGAAGACCTCCCTAGTAGATTCTAGTGCGGCGGCTTCTAGATTCACTAGATTATAGCGTATTCTGCAAGATAGAGAGCTTTGATGGTTGAATATAGTTAATTCCTAGCTAGTACGAACGATCTAACGAGCAATGAGAGGATTTCTAGTCCCCTTATAGACCTACTAACCGTATCGGAGGATCTAGACCGCTAGAGAGGTCTTAGGAGCTACTTTTTATTTTCTATAAAACCTATTTGTATAGGAAAAATAAAAAATCGACTCACGGCTATATAAACTAGCTGCCTAGGTGGCCTAACTAAGCACTTTAATAAACAACCCTATTAATAAAATATACTATTAAATCCAGAAAAATTTAAGGATTTAAACAGTATACGTTAGCCTTTTATACAACTACTAGTTGCCTAGTTACAGTCGATTTTAGCTTCCCTATAGGGTAACCTAGTTGGCTTAGTCATACAAGCCCGTGGGTTAGTTGTGGGAACGTAGGTCATAACAGACGCTGCAAGCAACGCTTGTAACTAACGTTGTAACAACGCAACAAGGTAACTAGTGGGCCTATAAAATAGTGCTATAAATAGCATTATTTTAACACTCCCTCTAGAAAAGTATGAGGTAACTAATTCGATACCTAGACTTAGCTCTTTAATAGATATCTAAGTCAACCATAAATTCAATAATAAATCCAATAACTTTTAAACTAAAGACAGTAACCCTTTTTAAATCAATAACTTTTAGGCGTAATTCCAGTGTTTTTGTTGATCCTTTTTGGTTTTTTGACTTTTTTTTAGTTGGTTTTGTTAGTTTAGATTAAGCCTTTGTATTCGTAAGGCCTAATAGTTGGATAAATTGTTAAAATTTATCATTAGGCAGGGGCTTAGTTAAACTATCTGCAGGCATCTCTTTAGTGTTAATGTAAATAACCTTAGCTATACCCTTCTGTACCTTTTCTCTAGTATAGTTAAATTTTAGCAAGGTATGCTTTATTCTGCCATAAAGAGCAGGGTTATTAGCAGTTGTAATAGCGCCTTAGTTATCACTAAAAATTAGTACTAGAGGTGCTATAGGTAGCTTTATCTCTTTAAAGAGACTATAAAGCCACTCTAGCTCCCTAATAGCTTCACATAAGGCATTAGATTTAGCCTCTAATATGGATAAAGCTATTGTAGTTGCTTTCTTTGATTTCTAGCTAATAGGTCCTTTAGATAGCTTATAGAGATAAGCATAGGTTAATTTAGAGGACTTATCACCCGTGAAGTTGCTATTACAGAAGCTAATAAGGGTTATAGAAGCTATAATAGCAAATTTAGACCTTCTATAAGTTATAGAATAACCTATAGAACCTAAAAGGTACCTAAGCAGATATTTAGAAGCATTAAGATGCTCTATAAATAGCTTAGCTAGCGCTATGGAAAGCCACTAAACTGGAAAGGCAATATTAGGTCTTATAAGGAGCATTAGGTATATAATAGTCCCTATAATACTCTAATATAGCTTGTGATTAGGGGGGGAAAGAGGTTTAGTTAGGTAGTCTACCTATTTTATAATTCTAGGTTGTAGAGGAATTTTAATAGGTCTAGCATCTTTTATGTTAAATCTTTCTAGGGCTTCAGAAATGTACTAGGACTAGTGGATAGTTAGGGTCCCTTTCTTTTGATTTCTAGTGATTTAAACGCCTAGGAAAAATTTAGCTAGCCTACGGTCTTCTATAGGATAAGCTTTATAAAGTAGCTTCTTTAGCCTATTAATATAAGCTAGATCTAGTCCTATTAGAAGGCAGTTATCCACATAAGTCGCTATATATATAGATGTAGTTAGGTTAAAGAAGACAGCTAGGTTGGATATAAGGGGTTAAAAGCCTAGCTTCTAAAGAAGGTCCTTTAAAACCTATTGCCACTCTCTAGAGCTTTGTTTTAATCTATATAAAGCTTTTTATAGGAATATAACCTGCTTTTAAGAGGGTTTATAGCTATACTTCTTAAGTAACTTAGCTACTTTAGGTATAGACTTAGCAAATTTAGTGAATCCATTAGGTATTTGCATATAGATAGATTCCTTTAGTGGACTATTTAAAAAGGCCCCTATAAAATCAACCTGTTTAACTTCCTAGTTATTATAAGCCGCTAGGGCTAGTAAAATCCGCTAACTAGGGGGAATGCTAGTTATAGCGTAGGTTTTAATATAATCTTAACCTTCTATCTGCATAAACCCTTTAGCAACAAGTTAGGCCTTGTACTTTAGAGGATTATTTTCTTTATCCTTTTTAAGCTTGTAAACAAGCCTATTCTTTAGAACCCTCTAGCCCTTAGGAATCTAGTCTATCCCTATAAATTTAAAGGTTCTAGCAGCTAGAAGCTATTTAAATTCGTTGAAAGTTGCATCTATCTATTTTTGACTATCCTTACTTTTTAAAGCTTGTTTCTAGGTCTTAGGGGTATCCGAATCGTTGTTAGTGGATGATTTAGCCCTTTGTTATGCCTTAAAGCATATCTCCTTAACGTATAAAGATATATTAAAATTATTAATATCCATAGAATCAGAATTGATTAAAGGATCTAAATCTAAAAACAGTTTTTCAATAGCACCCTTATTAGGGGCGCTAGAGCTAGGGCTCTCTAGGGGTAGCGCTAGAGGCATTGCAGGCGCTGTTATAGTCACTGTATTAGTCGCCCCGGGGGCTATTAGTACAGGCGCTGCGGGCGCTGCGGGCACTAGACTTTTAGGCTTTAGATAACTATCCTAAACTTCTAGATTATCTCGTGAGATATCGGCTTCTCCCTCTAAGGGATTAGTCCCTAAAGGCTTAGGGGACCTTATAGAGCCTATATCCTCTATAATTTTAATAAAGCTAGTCTTTATAACTAACCTTTTAGAGGGAATATAAATAAGATAAACAGTAGAACCTAGAGTAGCTAGTAACTAGCTAGGAATAGTCCTAGGGGCTAGCTTTTAAAGCTTAGATCTCTGCTCTAGAGGTATTAGGACCTTATAATAAGACCCTATAGCCCTAATTTTCGAGAAATTAGGCTTATAGGAAGTCTTAGGCTCTAAGTTAGCTAGATATAACTGCTTAGGGGTTAAAGGTTTAGTTGTATTAGCTATAATATTAACTAATTCCACTATAGCTAGAAGGATATAAGACTATAGAAATAGGGGCAGCTTAGACCACTAAAGTGTAGCCCTAAGCTAGTCTAGGATAACCCTAATAGCCCTCTTAACTAGCCTATTCTGTTTGTGAATATAGGGGCAAGAGGTGCTAAAACAAATTCCTTTAGAAGATAACCATAACTAAAGGTCATTATTAATTTCAGTACCTCTGTTAAAGTGAAGGTGCCTAGGATACGCATTATATTGGTTTTTTAGGGCCCTAAAGAAGCCCTTAATAGCTAAAGAAAGGGTTAAGCCTTCTTTATTAGCTAATAAAAAGCACCATTTATACCGGGATTTTCAATCAATAAGAATAAGGACTACTGCCTTCTTATTATACAGTATAGGTTCGATTTTAACTATATCTCCCTCTAGAATATCTAAAACTCTAGGGGGGTCCTAAATAGGTTATTTAGTTAGTCTTCTAATAGCTTTAGATTACATATAGGCTATGCAGTTAAAATCCTTTTCTTTAACAGCGGAAAAATCAGGAATCCCTTTAGCTAATTTTAATGATTTCTTTAGTAAAGGGAGGCCTATATAGCCTAATTAAATGTGCCAAAGAAGGGCTAAATCTAGTAACTTCTTATAACTAGAATCTAGCTTTTTAGGGCTATTATCCCCTAGCTCCCTCTGTTACTAGGCCTCTTAAGAATCACAGGCCTCTAGGGGCAGTAGACGGCCACTATTGTCACCTAAGTCATTAGGGTATGGACCTTCTAAACCCCCTGTAGAAGATACCTAACTAGGAGCTTCAGTGGGATATAGGGCTAAATCATCGTCTTCTAGCTCTTTGATTTGTTAATATTCCTCGGGATTAAAAGCTAGTTGCGGAATTTAAACCTCTATAGGGTAGGAAAACCCTAACTTATTCTTATAAGCTCTTGGTTATCGTTGCTATTGTTAGTTGCAATATTAAGAGCCTATAAAGGAGAGGTGGGTTAAATGCTTATAGATTATAGGAGTAGGTTACCCCTTAATCTGTAAAAAGAAGCTATGTTTAGCAGGTTCTAGTAACCCATAGGGGCTTTTATTAGCTAGGAATAGCTAGTCTTTAGCTAGATAACCTCCCTTTAGATAGTAAGATAACCTACTAACTAGGTTAGTATCTATGCCTAGGAAATATAGGGTATCTAACAGAGCTAAAGGCCTATATTCTAGTGGATTTTTCTTAACTAGAACGTTAAAAATAGCTATGCCTCTTCCTTTAGGATAAATAGGTCCTCCTACTGTAATTATAGCGCTGGTTTTACCTTTCTTTAGAGGTTTAAAGTCTCTAAAAGAAGCCTTATTATTATAAATATAATAGGAAGAACCTGTATTATATAAAAGGGAGTTTTTAACCACATTATTAGAGTAGCTAAAAGTAGGCTTGCTAGTAGTGTTACTAGTAGTAGAGGCACTAGAACTATCTAAATTAGAATTAGAATCACTACTATTATTACTGCTAGATTTATTAGAATCTAATTCTTTAACGTATCCTATAGCTAGAGTATAGCCTAAAGCAAAAGTAGCTTCTTTTCCTTTCTATTTTTCCCTATTACTACTCTTCTTTTTCTTTTGCTTCTTTTTAGAGGCTTTAGAAGGGTTTAAATCCTTCTTATCCTACTCTTTAGTGGCGTTAGAGTCCTTCTTAGGGTTAGGATTAGAAGACTTCTTTTCCTAGTCCTTAGAATTTCCCTTATTATTATTAGAAGCCTTATAGCTAAGGGCTTTAGCTATAGGGGAGGTCTTATCCCTCTATTCTTCTAATAAATCCGCTATAAGGAACTGTAAATTTAGGGTATTTATAGGCAGTCCTTATGCCCTAGAAGCTCTAATAGTAAATCTTTGTCTCTTAGCCTAACTAGGGAAGGTTTGCTTTAATGCATTAATATAATAATTTACTTAATTAATAGGGGCAATCTCTACACTATAAAGCTATAGTCTAGCTAGTAAATTATTAAAATTAGCATTAAAAGCCTCTAAAGATCCCTTATAACTTAAAAAGTTTAGGGAATAGTAGCTAGCGTATAGCGTACCACGCTGGATTTTAGCACTTTATAAATACTACCTAATAAGGACTTTATAGGCTTCTTTAGGGGATTTTTACTAATATATAGCAGCCTATAGTCCTAGTTAATAACTATCTCTTAATATTATTAAAAGAATAGCTTAGTTATAGTTAGCTAGATAGCTTGCTAGGCTTAGATTATCTATAAATTTAGGTAATCCTAGGGCTCTAAATTGTATGCTTAGGGCTTACTTCCACTAATTATAGTTTTTAGGGCCTTTTAGCTTAGCTCCCTCTAGAATAAAGTGAACCTTCTTATTTAGTTTCTTTATAGCACCTATATTAAAGGCAGCTTATAAGTTACTAGAAGGTACGCTTGCAGAAGTAGTAGCTAGGTCTTCTTCTAGAACCTTAGTATTTTCTTCCTTAGGTCTATTAGAAGCCTAAAGACCTTATATAATAGTTATAGTTTGCGTTAATTTCTCTAGAAGATTATTAATGCTAGCCTTGTTTTTAAATATAATTATCCTCGCTATGCCTAATAAAATTAGCTAAGGTCTTGCCTTATTGTTTAATTTAACTTTATAAGTGCAAAGTACTAGCCTAAATAGCTAGTTAACCTTCTATATCTATCCTACTAGGGTCCCTAGGGGGGCTAGAAGGACCTATAGCAGGTGCCTTACCCTTATAACTAGGTGGTGCTATTCTCTAAATCTTAAAAAGAATCCCTATGTAAAAGCTCTAAATTTATTCCTATTATAAATAACGCGCGCTAGAAATTGCTTATATTATAATCTAGTTACGTACGTAAATTATATAGCGGGACTGTTTAAAAGGGCAGCCCTTAGGTCTAAAAAGCGGGTCTTTAGTATGCGCGGGCAGAAAAATAGCGGAGAGGGGTCTCTAAGAAAATTTCTTAACACTAAGGATAGGAATCGTAGATAATAGGTATTATAGAAGCTATAACGCAACGTAACGTAATGTATAGTGCGTGCAACGTAATATAATAGGTCAAAAAGCCTAGTATAGATATACTAGATATCCAATAATTTTAAAGGATATAGCGTATTTACTATTGTAGATAATATTAAATATAATAGTCGTAATAGTAAATAGAATCACTAAAAAGAGGTTATGGTTATAACTAGATAGTTACGGGTTGTAATATAGTGGTTGCGGGTGCGGCTGTAGTTAATTTAACACTAAGAGTCTGATGTTACAATGCGTGGCGCTAGTAAATAAAAAGCTTTAACTTCTAGTGGTTTCCTTCGTAATCTTAAGAGCCTATAGGTATAGTAAGTGGTAACTAGTACCTAAAATCAAGTAGTAATCGCAGTAGAATAACGCAGTAATGTAGTAATCTATAGGCCTTCTAGGCTTATAACCTTTTGAAAATAGAAGGGAATCTAACTAGAGGGATAGGAAGACCTCCCTAGTAGATTCTAGTGCGGTGGCTTCTAGATTCACTAGATTATAGCGTATTCTATAAGATAGAGAGCTTTAATGGTTAAATATAGTTAATTCCTAGCTAGTATAGATAATCTAATAAGCAATAAGAGAATTTCTAGTCCCCTTATAGACCTACTAACTATATCGGAGGATCTAGACCGCTAGAGAGGTCTTAGGAGCTACTTTTTATTTTCCGCAAAACCTATTTGTATAGGAAAAATAAAAAATTGACTTATAGCTATATAAACTAGCTGCCTAGGTGGCCTAACTAAGCACTTTAATAAACAACCCTATTAATAAAATATACTATTAAATCTAGAAAAATTTAAGGATTCGAACAGTATACGTTAGCCTTTTATACGACTACTAGTTGCCTAGTTACAGTCGATTTTGGCTTCCCTATAGGGTAACCTAGTTGGCTTAGTCATACAAGCCCGTGGGTTGGTTGTGGGAACGTAGGTCACAACAGACGCTGCAAGCAACGCTTGTAACTAACGTTGCAACAACGCAACAAGGCAACTAGTGGGCCTATAAAATAGTGCTATAAATAGCATTATTTTAACAAATATATTAATAAAAACCTATAGAAAGGCTAGATAAGACTCTCTAAGAGCCTTATAAGCATGCCTATCCTATTTATACTAAAGAAAGATAGGACGCTTTAGCTATATATAAACTATAGGGGACTTAATAAGGTAATATAAAAGAATTACTATGCCTTCCCCCTAATTTTAGAGATTCTAGACTAGTGCTAAGGGGCTTATTTCTTCTTAAAGATTAATATTAAGGATACTTACTATTAAATTTAAATTAAAGGGGGTAATAAGTAAAAGACTACTTTTTATATATATTATAGACACTATAAATACCTTATAATACCTTTTAGGCTAACTAATACCCTAGCTACTTTCTAAAACTATATCTATAAAGCGCTTTATAGGCTAGTTAACACTATTTGCATAGTATATCTAAATAATATTCTTATCTTTTCTAAAACGTAGGAGGAGTATACTATATATATTAAGGAAGTTCTAGAATATATAAGGTTAGTAAAGTTATATATAAAGCCCTTAAAGTACTTATTTTACTAGGAATTAGTGGAATTCCTAGGGTTTATCCTATTAGTTAATAGGATTTTAATAGATATATAAAGGGTTACTATAATCTAGGACTAGAAGGAGCTAATAAGCTTTAAGGATATATAATCCTTCCTAGGGTTTTATAACTTTTACTAATAATTTATCTATAAATACTCTAGGATTATAGCACCCCTATATATATTAATAAAAGGTAGTTAAAATAGCATTTAGACTAGGAAGTTTATATTTAAAGTAAAAGAATAGCTAGTGTTTTACTAGCTAAAAGATGCCTTTTAGTAGGCATCTCTCCTTTATTATTATAACCTAAGTTAGCTAGTGCGTATTAAGATAAATGCTTTAGTCTTTATAATAGTAGGAATCTTATCTTAATAGGATAATAAGGGTTGCTAGTATTCTATAGCCTTTTAGTTAAGGAAGTTTATAGATACTAAACGTAACTATAGCATAGCTAATTAAGAGTTACTTGCTATAGTAAAGTTATTTAAACACTAGTAATATTATATTAAAGGCATAGTAACCTTAGTAAAGGTCCTATTAAACTACTATAATTTATAAACCTTTATAAGATAGTAGAAGTTAAATAGAAGGTAGGCTAGATAGTGTATATTCCTTTGCCCCTTTTACTTTATAATTAAGTATAGACTAGGGAAGAGTAACCCTATAAATACGCTATTAAGAAAGTCTAATTATAAAAGCAAACCCCTAATAAATAAGGTACTACTACTAAAACTTAAGAAAAAGATAGTAGCTACTAAAGAACTAGTAAAAGTAAAGATACTAATATATTAAAGAAGATATAGTAAGATACCTTTAGGGAAGGAAAATGCCCTAGTCTTAGTAAAGAGATATAGTAAAATACCTTTAGGGAAGGAAAATATTCTAGCCCCTATAGTAAAGGCTTGCGTAGCCTAGTTAGAAGGCTAGTTAGCTACTATAGATCTAGTAAAAGGTTAGCTAAATAAAGGGGATTTCTAGGAAAAGGTAGTGTGTATCTAGGACACTAGTATAGTATAAGAGATCTAGGGGGCTATTATATTACTAGATCCTTACTAATCTAGGCTAAATAAACTATTAGCATAACTACTATAGAAGGCATAGGATTAAGACCTAGATTTATAAAGATAGAGTAGTAAGATTAACTCCTTAGTAAAAGGGAAGGGAAAAGCTAGTCTATAGTTATATAGCGTAAGGGGTCTCCTAATATACTAAGACTAGGTAGTTATTCCCTAAGAGCCTATCTTATAATAAAAGCTTTTATAGCTATACTATAATAATTTACTAGTAGGTTACTTTAGGACTAAGTGTACTCTTAAGCTATTAAAGCGCTACTTCTAGTAGCTAGCTATAAGTAAGTCTATATTAGACTATGTTATAAGCTATATAACTTACTAATAAGTAGTAGCTAGAAGGTATTACCTATATAAAAGCCTTAAATCCTTACTAATACTAAGGTAACTATAAGCAAAAATCTTAATAGATTTTATTATAAGGCTACCTATTATGCAAATAGGCAAGCGAGAAGCTAACGTAATCCTAGTGATTATAGACTAATTTACTAAGTACTCTATCTTCCTACTAGTAACTACTATAATTAATGTAGCTAAATTAGCAAAGCTTTTCTATAAAGAAATTAAACTATAATTTAAGGCACTAATAGGTATTATATCTAATAGGGGATCTATCTTTATAAGCTAATTCTAGTTAGACTTATACTACCTATTCTACATAAAACATAGGCTTTTTATAGTGTTTTACCCCTAAACTAATAGGTAAATAGAGAGAATAAACTAGGTGCTTAAGCATTATTTGCAATGCTTTATTATAGAAAATTAGTAAATATAGCCTAAGTTACTCCTAATAGCGTAATTTACCTATAATAATATAGTAAATAAAACTATAGGCTACTCTTTAAACTACTCTCTTATAGGCTATTCCCCTAAGTTTTACCTAGCTCTTAGGGATAAGACTATAAAAGAGGAGGTGCTAGAGGCCTATGCCTATATTATAAAGCTATATAAAGTTAGAGAGTAACTAAAGTAAAACTAGGTAAAAGCTATTAAAATATAGGCAAAGTACTATAATAAATATTACTAGCTACTAACCCTATAAAGAGGTAACCTAGTATTACTATTAATAAAAAACATTAGGCTTAAGGAGGTAAAATAGAAGCTAACCCCTAGGTTTATTAGGCTATTTTAAATACTTAATACTATAAGTAAATAAGCATATTAACTTATATTACCTAAAAAGTATAGTTAATTATATAATATATTTTATATTAGCCTACTAGAGCTATAGAACTATTATAAAGAGGTTATAGAAGAAAATATACTAATACTAAACCTTAAGAATAAAGATAATAAGTATAAAGTTAAGGAAGTTAAGGACTATAAGAAAACCTATAAAGGTAATAAATACCTAGTAAAATAGAAGGGTTAGCCTAGTAAATATAACTAATAGATTCTAGCGGAAGATATAGAAGGCACTTAATATATAATTTAAAAATTTCACTAAAGTAAATTAAGGAAGAAAGGTAGTGAAATATAAGTAAGTTATAAGCAAAGAAATATAAGGTTTTTATAGAAAAGGCCTAGCCTTATTAGCTACTATTATACTTTATAAAAAAAGTAACTTAGACTATTTACTAAATAATAAAAGAAAACATACCTATAACTAGGGGAGAGTTAGGGGAAACCCCTTTATTATAGCCCTATTATAAGTTAAAATTTCCCTATTTAAAATAAGGTACTTAGCCTTACTCTTATCCTTTATAACCACCCTCTTTATTACTAGGTAAAAGCAATAGACTACTATAGCCTAAGGCATAAAACCTAGGTTAGTTAAACGCAGATATAAAACTATATATATATTTTATATAAATATAAGCTATAAGTAGTTTAGCTACTAAAATATTAGTAAATAGATAGTAAAACTAGACTAAAATATAACTTACTACCCTAGGAACTAAAGCTAGGAATATAAACACTAATAATTATTAGTAGGAAATAATATACTACTAGTATAAAATAGAGGTATCTTACCTAGAAATATAAGTAATAAGCTAGTAAATAGGTAATAAAAATATAAACTTAATAGACCTTAGTAGCCCCTATTAAACTAAATATAATATAGTATACTATATTAGTATAGTTAAAACCTATTATTAGATAGAGGTAATAGGTACTAAAATAGCAATAAGTTACCTTTAAAAACATAGGATTATTAGGGTTTTCTAGATCCTTATTACTATAGGCATTTATAAGCGCCTAGACCTAGTTAAGATAAGCTAGGAGATTATAAAAATCTCCTTATATAGTAAGCATAGCCTATATTAAATATTAGTAATAAAGTACTAAGAAACTAAGGAAAAGTAGTATAGTTATAGTATTATAAGTATTACTATGCTTATAGTATTAGATATAGCGCTTAGAATACTTTATTTATAAAGTAATAGTAAATAAATACTAAGGGAATTAATAGTTAATTTATAGTAATTATAGCTTAGCTAGCAAGTGCTTCTTAAAGTTAGTATACCTAGTATATAAATAGTGTATATATAAGTAGCGCTTAAAGGGAATTATCTCCTTATCTATAGTAAGAGTATAGTAAATAATAAGGTAAAAGTTAGGGTAATAGAAAGTATAATAGTATTTAAAAAAATAATTACTAGTATTAAGGGGAGAAAAAGGCTATAATAAAGGGGAGAGTTATAGATAAATTTATACCTAAGCATTACTTATTATTTATTATTATTTTAATATATTTACTACTTAGTAAATAGCTATAAAATAGCTAGCAAAAGCTATTTAAAAGCCTAGCTAAAAGTGAGGGGATAATTATAAGGCCTTACATATAATAATAATACCTAGAACGCTAACGCGCACTATATAGTAGGTTAGGCCCTAGGGCTAGGTTTACGTGACACTAGCGAGCCACTAGCTATAAGCTCCTAGCTTGCATACATAACACACTTAGACCTAGCAAGCTTTAGTAAATATACAAAAGCCCCTATACCTCTTGCCTAGCTACTATTGTTCTCACACTCTTTTTAGAGGTAGTTTACTTTATAGCTAAAGTCTTAATAGCTTTATTAGCACTTATAAGAGTATTAAGGTACTTAAAGGCATAATATAATTTTAGGTCTATATAGTATAAGTGTATCTCCTAGATATATAAATAATAGGTAGTATAGTAAGGGTTATAGGCCTAGTTTATGCCTAGTATATAGGTATATATACCCTTAGTGTAAAGGTTATTAATATATAAAGTATAAGGAAACTTATACTTCTCTTTATTAAAGAGGGCTTTATTACTAAAGTTACCCTTAAGGATATACTTACTAAGGTATATACCCTTAGGTAAGCTAAAAGAAAAAGAAAAAAGAGATAAAGGTAATATAAATATAGCACTAGTAAGGGTAGTAGTAATATTAGATATAATAGTAGTAAAATATAGGCTAATAAAAAGATAAAAGGATTTAGAAAGAAAGTAATAAGGACTTTTAAGGGGGAGTAGTAATATTATATAAAGAAAGGATTAGATTTTAAGAGAAAAGAAAAGAAGTATTTATATCCCTTAGAGAATGCTTATAGTCTTTAGTTAGAGACTAAAATAAATATATAGCTTAAGAATAGCTAGTATTAGATAGGGGTAATATATTATAATAATAGGGTTATAGTAGTTAGAGTTAAAGGGAAGGCTAAAGTAAAGTTAGTATTTAGGTAGTAATAGGTAAAAGGTAAGAAATAGGTAATAATATAAAGCATTAAAAGTAATTAGTAATAGACTAAAAAAAGGATAGGCTAGTGTTTTTTATAAGTAAAGTTAGTATATATAGGGTAGTAGCGTAATAGAGATAGTTAGGGGTAAGGTAAATCTATAGTAAAAATTTTTTAACTTTACTTAGTTAAGTCTAGGATTTACCTTAGACTTATATATAGTAAGGCAGGCTTTATATACACTAAAGCTATACCTTATAAAGGGATAATATATATTTATATTTAGTTTAGCTAGATAGGGAGAGAATAGGAGGGGATAAGTAAAGGGGTATATTATAGACTTAAGCTATAAGCTTAGGTCTTTAGCAAAGAAAAAGGGGATTTAAAGAGGCTTTATAAAGTAAGTAAGCTATATATAAAAGAACACTAGTTAGTGCGCGCCTTATGTATAGACTAGGTATAACCCCTATAAAGGGGGATACTATATAACCCTAAGCTTAGTCTTTTTCTTTTTCTGTAAGAATATTAATTACACTCTAAACGCTTATGTGCAGCAGCCATAAGGCTAGTTTATAACAGGTAATAGTATTAGGGCTAAGGCCCTAACCTAGAGAAAGTGCACCTAGGGAGGGGAAAAGAGAGAGAAGATATCTCCCTAGGTAATAAGAAAAAGCAAAAGAAGGAGGAAGAATAGTAACTCCTATAGGGTAGTTCTTATAGGAGCTACTTTTATTATAGCTCCTAGCCTTATAGGAGTCACTAGGAGCCTCCTAGTTATCTAGGGATTATCTCTAATACTATATAATACCTCTAAGGCCCTTAGAAGCAATTCTTTAGCTTTATATAGCTATTTTTGCCTCTATATAATATATATAAAGTATAGAGATACTAAAATAGTTATAGTAAATAACTAAAAGGGGGAAAGGGAGTTAATAGAGTATAGAGAGCTAAATAAAGCATAGAGGTATAAAGATAGTAATAGTAAATAATAAGGGGAGGAGGGGAGAGTTAGAAGGTAGCTATATAAAGAGAAGGAATTTAGAGGGTAGCTATATAGATATTATTAATAATATTAAGAGGTAAAAGGGATTAGGGGGAGGCTTACTTATCCCTTTAAAGGGTTATTAGAGATAGACTAGTCTTTTCCTTCTTTTCTTACTACTATAGGTATATATAGCCCTTATTTTTCCTTTCCTCTTTTATATTAATATATAAGCTATATTATTATTGTTTTCTTTTCTTTCTTTTAATTAATATTATGCGTTAATAGTTATATTAAAGAGAGAGTTTGTAGTGTTAGAATAAACATAATATTAATCGCGCTTAATAGCTATAATTACGACTAGAAGAGGGTTAGCCCGCGCGCGCGCACGCAGGCCTTACTTTCGCCCTGTAAGCAGGCCCTGTGATAGGGTAGGGCTAGCGTCACGTGACCTATAATAGGCAGCTATTATCCCTTACGAAAAGCCCTCTCTTTTACTTCCCTTTTCTCTTCTTTAATTATACTAAATAACAAGCCTAGAATAGATTAATAACAATACTATTCTCGAGGCTTCGTATAACGCGTTATCAATCCCTGCGGAACTAACAGTAACTAAGCATACCTTATTTATTTAGCTAACTATAGAGACACTTTAATGCAATTACCTAGGGATAGTTATGCTAGAATTTAATAGGAGAAGATAAAGAAATAAGTTATACTAAAGAAAGATAAAAAAGGTAAGAAGCTATAGCTATATTAGCCTATGCTAACACTATTAATATAAGTAACTAATGCATAACTACTAATAGCTCTAACTAGCAAACCACTAGGGCTAAGCTAATTACTAGTAGTAAATAAACTATTATTAATATTATAATTAATAGGGTTTACCCTAATTAACACGCCTTTTATAATAGCTTTATTATAGATAGGTAAGTAGCTATTAGGGACTATTAAACTATTACTATAAGAAAGCCTTATATTAGGAAACCTAGGACTATTATCTCTAGTAAAAAAGTAAGGATTAGATAGTAAAGGCTAACCTAAGTGTATTAAGAATAATATAAATAGTATAGTATTAGCAAAGATAACTAAAGCGCTTAGAGAAAATATAATAATAATAATATAATTATAGTAGAATATTATTATAAAAACAAATATATAAATAATTAACGTATAAATAAGGTATTTAACTTACTAGTTATAGAGACTAGAGATAATTAATAAAAATATAGCGTTTCTTACGCTATACTTAATAGGAATATACTATCCTATAGTAAAACTATAGGAGGTTTTAGGTATAGAGAAAGAAATGCATTAGAATATATATTTTAGAATGGATTAATTAGGGCGAATGCGAACTTTAAGATAAGTTAGGTAAAGAATAATTGCTATAAATTAAGGGACGGAATTAATTGCTATGAATTAAGAGGTAGATTAACTAAGGCAAATTAATTGCTATGAATTAAGAAATGGATTAACTAAGATAAATCGAGAGGTGGATTAACTAAGGCGAATTAATTGCTATGAATCGAGAAATGGATTAACTAAGGCGAAACAATTGCTATGAATTAGGAGATAGGATAATAAGGATATTATTAAATAAATTAGCGGCAACTATCATAGCACGTGACACATAGGGCACGTTATATATAGACAGATAGCTAGCACCCACAATTAGGGTGAGGAATTATCACCTTTTACCTTCATCCATTGACACGGGCCCTGTGATAGGGTAGGGCTAGGGTCACGTGAGGTCACGGGACCTCTAGCAGCTAGCTGTTTTTCCTCTCTTACGAGAATCCTCTCTTTAGCTTCCTTTCTCTTCCTTAAATTATACAGAACAACAGGCCTTGAATAGATTATCTATAAAGATACTATTCTTGAGGCTTCGCGTAACGCGTTACATCCCTGCGGAACCAACAGTCAAGTTGGGTCATTTTCTGCTGCTCTGCGTCGAAAGCGCATGCCTGCGGGGCGCGACCCAAGAAGCCCAGCATAGCCGCACGGATCTAAAGTCGCATAATTTCCGAACGGCATAAGAACGATTGGTCTAGGAGAAACACGAAGCTTGGGCCACTGACTCGTTGTCGAGTCAAACAACGAGTCAACCGCGAACCACCATCATACATCGTCCGTCGTCCCAAACAGGAGGGAGCGTCCCCGCTGATGTACAGGTGGCGCTTTACCACTGGGTGTCATTGACTCTTTTCTTTATGCGAGCTCTTCATCCCCACTTGACGTGCGGCGACCACTTGATCTCACTACCTACTTCCTCAACCGCTTGCTCGTCATGGCCCGGACGCAAGCGCAGACAGCCTCCCAGAAGGGTCGCAACTCGCAGGAAAAAGAAGATTTGCTATATAAAGCGCCCCGTGGCTCTTCGGTACCCAGAAGCCCGCCTCTCAAGACGCTTCAGCCACCGCCCGACTTGCCTTTATCAAGTACTCTCCAAAAATCGAAGCGGACTATCGAGAATACTCGCGATTTCGGTTCCGAACCCTCTGCGAAGCGACGCCGACTTTCCAGCCAATCTGCTCCTGAAGAGACCGAGGGTGAGCCTACAACAAGTGACTGCGACCCTATCGAGTACTGGGCCAAAGAAGGTCATTGGCCACGCAAATATTTAACTCCCAGTATGGAACATTTTGAACACGCCCTGGCACGGAAACGGTCCTCATCGGTTCTCGGACGTAAGCGGTCGTCTGCGACGCCGAGTGACAAGAGGCCGCGTGAAGAGCAGAGTGCATCTTACATGGACCCGCGTTATAGGATTCTGCTTACCACCAAGGGATGTTTTATGGAAGAGTCCGATGGCGGGATGACAAACGAGAGCAAAGCAACTTGCTCCGGGTTACTCGCTGCTAACCAAAGTTCACCAACCGAAACCCTATTCCGGGACGACCTTTTTAAGCAGACTTGCCGATCTATAGTGGATAGGAACCAGGCCCGAATTTTGCGAGATATCACGCCCATGATCGTTCCTTCGGCAGAGGTCCTAGCTATATATGGTGCTGTCAATCTAAAGTGCTTAATTGAGACAACAAATGAGGGGTGGAATAACTCAATCCCCCTAACAGGCACCCGCCCGCAGCCAGACTACTCCGTTGGATTCCGCCGAGAGGCATTCACCGACGACCAGCTCACGAAGCTGTCACCCTTTATTGGCGACTTCCTTACAGGTGACCTCTCCTTCTTCATGGCCACGTACTACATGTACTTTCCCTTCATGGCCTGTGAAGTACAGTGTGCCGCCGCCGCGCTGGACGTTGCGGACCGCCAGAACGCCCACAGCATGACTCTTGCGGCGCGGGGCATTGTTGAACTGTTCCGACTCGTGAAGCGTGAGGAAGAGGTTAACCGGCAGGTTCTCTCCTTCTCTATCTCGCACGACAATTGTTCCGTGAGGATATATGGTTACTATCCTGTAATTAATGGAAAAGAAACGAATTATTACCGCCACCCAATCCATAAGTTCGACTTCACGGGTCTCGACGGTAGAGAGAAATGGACAGCCTATCAATTCACCAGGAATGTTTATGACATATGGATGCCAGAACACTTCAAGAAAATCCGCTCAGCTATTGATCAGTTGCCTACAGAACTGGATTTCGATGTGCCGGCGGTGTCTGTTTGAAGGATTAGCAGCAAAGGGCAGGTGGTCAAATGACTGCGAAGCGGAGCGGTATTGGGTTTATTGAACAGCGGACTACGGTTTAAATAACTGAGTACCTATATTATAGGTAGCGTAATTTACCTATATAAAAATATACTATATGTTTACTAAGGTACCAGAAAAGGACTATAGCTCTAGGGCCTTGTATCTTAGACAGTTAAACGCCTAGACTATCGTGTAAAAAGGGAGGGCGCTCTGACTCTACCCATATTAAATAGCAATAGCAATGAGCACTCTTATGGCTATACCAGGTTAGGAATCTCATGACGACAAACGCCGCCGGCGCGTGGTGTTGCCCTCGCACAGATGCACCTATACTGATCAGCCTAGAATGTCGGGATTGCCTGGGACTAACAATGGAACGAGGGTTCCAACCGTACATGGATCCTAGCTCTGTGTTAACGGGGTCAATAATCCCACCCACAACCTAACGCCCAGTCAACTGGCCCTTGAAGTTCATACAATCCGGTAAAATTTGGGCACACAGTTACTGGTGCCCGCGGAGCCATTAAAACGCGTGCAGGTAGTGGTGTGGTGTGCTGAAAGTGCAGTGAACCCGTTTTGTGGCTTCATTTCAGATGTACGTAGATCTCAGTCACATGACTGATAACTAGCTGGTCGGTCGCTGCAGCCCGCCCCCACAACAATGCCAGGGCCCAGGTGGGTGCATGCATCCATCCCGGCTGCAGCTTGGACCATCATGCCATGTCATTGGCCCCCCCCCCGGCTCACACCAGAAGATCCCTTTGATTGCATCGCCCTCCTTTGACAATCGTGACGAGACAGACTTCCTACGGCACACGACACACGACACACGGAACACGGCACACGGCACACGGCACACGGCACACGGCACACGGCACACGGCACACGGCACACGGCACACGGACATGCTGCAGTCATGTTGAGCTGTTTCCAAGGCCCTCCGCCGCGCCGCTACATCGCTCTCGCCCTCTTCCTCCTCCTCGCCATTCTCCTCTGGCACGGCTTCGCCCCCAGCCGCCTGGCCCTCCGGCCGTCGTGGTCTTCAGCTTCAGCTTCCTCTTCTTCCCGGGCTCACCGCGATATTCTCCATGTTCCCAGCACCACAGACTGGAGCAAGGCCAAGATTTTCCATCCTCCCAACAACACGGTCCCGTTGCCATCTGGAAACCCTCAGACGCTGCCCCGAATTCAGCACCGAGCCGCCTCAGACGGCAAGGATGATGTCGCCAATGCCCGCAAGGAAGCAGTCAGGAAGGCCTTCATCAAGAGCTGGAATGCGTACAAGCACTATGCATGGGGCCAAGACGAACTGATGCCTCTCTCTGGCAAGGGCAAGACGACCTTCTCGGGCTGGTCTGCACAACTCGTCGACGCTTTGGATTCATTATGGATCATGGGCCTTGAGGATGACTTCTACCAGGCCGTCAAGGAAGTTGCCAAGATCAACTGGTCCAAGCACGACGGCAGCACCATCAATGTCTTTGAGGTGACGATTCGCTACCTCGGCGGACTGCTTGCCGCGTACGATTTGTCTCAGGAGAAGGTGCTTCTGAACAAGGCCATTGAGCTCGGCGACGCTCTGTACATGGCCTTTGACACACCGAACCGCCTTCCGACGCATTGGCTCAGCTATGAAAAGGCCCAAGCTGGAGAGACGACAGGTGATCGCAGCATCTCCGGGGCTGCGAGTGGTTCTCTATGCGTAGAGTTCACCCGTCTAAGCCAGATTACGGGCGATCCCAAATACTACGATGCAACCGAGCGAGTCAAGAGATTCTTCTACGACTACCAGAATCGAACCAAAGCGCCTGGGCTGTGGCCATGGGACATGGATTTCCTCAATGGCAAGATCGAGGACGATTTCTTCACCTTTGGTGCCGGTGCAGATTCCCAGTACGAGTATCTCCCCAAGATGCATGCTCTGCTTGGCGGCTTGGATCCCCAGTATGTGGAAATGACAACCAGAGCGCTGGATGCTGGTCGAGATCTCTTGCTCTTCAAGCCCATGACCCCCAAGAATGACGACATTCTCATGGCAGGCAACATGGATGTCTCTGCCGCGCAGCGAGATCCTGAAGCATCAATGCAGCATCTGACTTGCTTTGTGGGAGGCATGTATGCTCTTGCTGGCAAGCTGATCGATCGCAAAGACTATGTCGACCTCGCGGTCCGCCTCACTGCCGGTTGCGTGTGGGCTTACGACTCGTTCGAGACCAACATCATGCCAGAATCAAGCATCTTGCACAAGTGTGAAAAGATGGACGCGCCGTGCCCTTACAATGAGGGGCTGTTCACGGCCATGGGCGACGCAGCGCTTCCAGGCGGGTTCCTCCAGGCTACCGACACGCAATACATGTTACGGCCAGAGGCTATCGAGAGCGTCTTCTACATGTGGCGCGTAACAGGGGATGCAGTCTGGAGAGATGCAGCATGGCGCATGTGGGAAGCCATTGTCAAGGAGACGGAGACGGAGCTAGCATTTGCGACCGTTGCGGACACAACGAGACATGGCAGTCGCAAGCTTGATACCATGGAGGTGAGCATCCCAATTACCCAACACATCCGGAGAAGCGTACGAATGCTGACTGTTTGCGTTGAACCCCTCTAGACTTTTTGGCTAGCCGAGACCACCAAGTATTTCTATCTCACATTTGAAGACGAAGGTGTCGTGAGCCTTGACGAGTGGGTGTTCAACACGGAAGCGCACCCAGTGAAGCGACCGATTGGTTCCTGACCACCAACATGAAATAAAGGCCGTGGGATCTCATGCGCAGCTTCACGGACGGGTTCTACCTCATTATTTCCAAGGCGACATGATTACACAGGCCCGGCAGTACAGCTGTTCGAGTACGTGGTCTCTGCGGCTGCATACTAGTTCAATGTCGAACGGAACGGTAAAAAAAAAAAATAGAAAATAGATGAACAAATGAGCAACCTTGAAACATGACATGGCTGTAATAAATTCTACTTAATGTGCGTGCCAGCGACGTGCAAAAGGCGGGCCCGCCTCGGGTCTCCGGAAAACCCTCTCTCCCTCTCTCCCTCTCTCCCTCCACAGACCCTTCTCGCATCTTGCACCCTCACCACCCCACGACATCCGGCCATCCATCCAGTTCTCTTCACCCTCCCCGTGGGAAAAAAAAAAACACCAGGCATGCCATGTCATTGCCATGCCGCCACCCCGCCTCGCAACCCGCCTCGCCATGCCACCTCGCTTCACACCCCAGCCGTGCATCCCACGAGCCTTCCACGCCACCCCAAGACAATGCGCCGACTTTGCCAGCAAGAACCACTACGAGCGGCTCAACATTTGCCATGATGCCTCACCCGGCGAGATCAAGAAGTAACAAGCTCACCTCCCTTCTTTCCTCTCCTCTCCTTCCCAGTGCAGTGTGCAGTGCCGAACTTGCAAACGTCTGACTTGCAACACCCCCCCCCCCAGATCCTTCTACTCGCTCTCCAAATCCCACCACCCCGACGTAAACCGCTCGGATCCCCACGCCGCGCAGACATTCTCCCTCCTCTCCGAGTCCTACACCGTGCTCTCCGACCCCTCCAGACGAGCGCAGTACGACCGAGACACACTCCGGCTGGGAGACCGAGAGCACCGCCGCCAGCCCCCCCGCCACGGCGCATCGTACCACGGCTCCGGCTCCGGCTCCGGTCCTAACCCGGGCGGGAGAAGCCCCTCTGGCTTGTCCAGGCGGAGAGGCTCGTTTCGCGGACCCCCGCCTAGCTTCTACAGGAACGGCGGGTGGGGTGCGCAGGGAGAGAAGCGGAGGAAGGCGCATGAGGAATCATCATCATCATCATCATCCACGCAGTCGCAGTCGCAGTCGGAGTCGGAGTCGCGATACGGAGGAATGGGACCGGGCTCGAATCCCTTTGGTGCAGCAGACAGACGCGATGATTCTGTCTCGCACTTTGACACGCACGGCCACACGAGGACGCATCGGAGAGAGGATGAGCGGCGGCGGTGGCGGCGGCGGAGAGCCATGGGCGATGACGACGTCGAGTTTGAGCCGCAGACGAGCTTGGGGGCGCATTTCCTCATCGTCGCGGGCATTCTGGGGGCTACCTTTGTTGCACCGCTTGTGTATCTGCAGGTGAGCAGGTTGGGGAGGCAGGAGAGGGACAAGGGTTGAAGTGACGGCTGGTGAGGTGGGTTGGATGGACAGATGGGATGATGGATGGATCAAGGCTCAGCTGATATTGTGCATATGCCCTTCGTGGAATCATGGCCTTCTGCTGATCGTGGCGGTGGAAGAGTTGACTGCATTTACTTGCACGGTGGATGGGAATCCTTGACTTGATTTGAGGTTACATTGCCATGGCGTTTTGGATAGACATAATTGGAATCTCGAGATTCATCACCCGATCTCACTCGCTACTCGTGAAACCGAAAATATCGTGAGAAGATTTTTTCCTTCTTCATTGTCTAAGATTGTGACTCCCTCATTCCTACATCTACATGGGGAAGCCTCTACACCCCCATTGTCAATACGTCTTTGTATTTTTCAAGTATTCCAAGTAGGGTACAAAAGCAAGCGTGGGACACGGCAGCTTCAAGTGGAGGGGTATCCTGGCAACGTGTGACGGGGGCTACTAGGATAGGTCTTGTCGCGCGAGAAGAACAATGTTTAACCCTCGAAGGTGAAGCTAGCACCGAGCTAATCGTACACACAAGTGGAATTAGTGCAAATTCATTTTAAAGAAAAGCCGTGAGATGAAGATTTCGGCTTCGTACCTTGTGGGTAGCCTGGTCGAGCTTTTGGGTGTCGAAAGAGCCACCGAGACCCAGGGTAACTCCCTCACGGAGGAGGACGTTGTAGGCGAGAGCGGCAATACCGCGGTCGTTGATCTTGACCTGTACAAGTGATTCATGTCAGTACAATTCAGTGGCTCGACAATAGATGTTCGGTCTCTCATTGTCAGGGCGGGATACAAGAGCAGGCAATTCAAACCTTGGCGAAGGAGACGGGGTCGATGCGGTACTTGCTGGCAACCTCAAGGCCGACAGTGTTGCCGGTCTTGGAGTTCCAGATAGCTTTGGCACCAGCCTCGACCTGGCTGTTGACCTTGTGGTAGTAAGAAGCAGCGAAGACGCTCAGATTGTCAGTAGCGGTGATGGCAGCGCTGTACTGGGGAGCAGCGTAACCAACAGCGGCGCTGTAGGCGGTGACAGCGGCCTTGTTGACGTCGTAGCCAGCAGAGGCACCAGCGAGAAAACCCTCGTGGCCGACAGTGGCGTCAACGTTGGCAACGGGACCCTTGAGGAGGTCGAAGAAGGCACGGCCGTGGAAGCCAGGCTGCTTGAAGAAGAGGTTGAATTTGGCGCCCTTGCCGGCGGTGGCGGGAAGGAAGTTGAAGAGACCCTCGAGCTTGAGGCCCTTGGCGAGGGTGTCATTGACCTCAATCTTGGTGTCGAGGGCGTTGGCGGTGTTCCAGGTCTGGGTTAGAGTAAGACCTGTACGCGTATACCACATTAGCAGCTGAGCGTAGCCAGTGAGCGTAGCCAGGTTGCAAGAGAGCAGCGGATTCTGGCGGCCGGCCGAGAACGCGGCCGAGAACGCGGCCGAGAACGCGCGACACAAAAAAGATTTGGCTGTGAATGATCGCGTCCTCTGTCGGGACGGCGGGGAAGTTCGGGACGGGCTTGATTACCGGAAGGCTTGTCGGTGTATTTTCCCTCAATCTGTTGTTCCAAAACTCCGTCAGTTACGTTTTGAGGCGCGGTTTATCTTGCAACAAGTTTTCCTCATCTCGCCAATGGTGATTGCAGGCATTGGTTGTTTACCAAGCTAGCCATCTCAGAGCCAGACTCAGACAGGGTCAGGGGGAAGAACAAGATTACTTACAGCAGCAGAGGTGGCCTTCTCGTGGCTGGACTTGCCAGTCACCTTGAAGGCGACGCCATTGGGAGCAGTGTCCTTGAACTCGAATGTGGTGGCAGAGAGGTGGTAGAAATCTTTGTTGAGGAGCTACAGTGTAGTACAGAAGAACGGGTGATGTTAGCATTGATTCTTCCAGCAGAGGCAAGGGCATCAAATTGTTGAGCTCTCCAGCATGTGCAAACCGAGGAGTAAGGCAAGCTCATGGGGAGTTTTCTGGAGCAAGGAGAAGCGCATACATCGTTGGCCGGCTTGGCAATGTCGGAGAAGGCAGGGACAGACATCTTGGCTGATGGGGAGGAGGATAGAAGAAGGTGAGGAGAATTGGTCTTTGTCTTTGGTGAGAAGATGAGATAAGTGACGGTGTCGTGACACGATTGCGATGGGTAAGGAGATGATGGATGGGCCCAGACGTGGAAGTTTTCGGGCAGAGGGAAAATGTCGGGCTCTGCGCGACGCTTGTTGATTGGGCAGAGGGGTCTGCTGCAGGTCCACTGACTGGGTCGATGGTGTTCTTTTTGAGAGACACAACGTTGTTGGGGGAAGCAACAACCGACGGCACTAGCGTTGTTCTCAAATTATGATTATGGCATTATTCTGCGGCAGTCTACATAACCCAGGGGTTAACCCAGGGGAAATTCACGGATGCGCCCCATTATGCAAATGCGCCTCTTTCTAAACATGGCCCGTGATCCATAACACCAAGGCCTATCCGGTGATCACACTGCTCCATGCGCGGCTCTTGCCCATATATATCTTGAAAAGCGCTTCAGCCCGACTCTGGACAAATCGCTTGTTGGGACAGTATTTCTCTTCCCTCTTTCTTGGTGGGGGCTTGGTGGGGGCTTGCCGGAAAAAGCTCGGCTTTCGTCTGCCGATCGCAACCGAGGCTTTGTGGTCAACAACTTTCGCGGGGCTGGGTCGATGTGTGCTCGCAAATGTGATGAGTAAGACAGTTTACGAATTGCTCCATTGCAAGGCGAGACCATAAGCATATTGCTCAGCAGACGTCCGAGGAACTTGGCCTTTGGAGGAAGACGTCACTCACTCTCAACTTCGCCGAATTCAATCGTGGATACCCACACATGTCAACAATATGTATTCAGAACCCATCTATGCTTCAAATGCCTCTACAACTAGAGCACTAGAGCACCAGACGTCCCTCGATATGCTGAAACGCAAAACAAACCTAGCACACCGCACTTTTCTTCCCATCTATCCCCGTCTAAAATTCTGAATACTTCATTCACGTCTTATTGGTTTGTTCTTCTCTCTCCTGCCAAGTCGGCTCTATTCATACAGCGTTGTCGTACTTGGCGTTGTGTGTGGAGATAGCTCTGCGATTTGTTAGCTGTGTACAGTGGTAAAGCGGCTTGGAATACCACCAACCTGCCGCTGGGATCACTTTGCTTGGACCATGTCGGCGCCCATCGCATAACGGTAGAAGCACATGACGGGGGGAAGTGCTCGTCAAACATCAGACGGTACCAGTAGCTAATGACACGGTTAGTTCTCGCTCGTGCTAGATACCCGGATGGAAAGCGCATTTTGTCACTTACGCCTCCTTGGTTTCAGGAATATCGTTGCCCCATTCAGTCTTGGGGTTCTTCATCATCTCATCGGTGACATGCAACTCGGCATTGTCCTTGAGGGCGTCGATCCAGCCGTAGCCTACGCCATCGGAGAACTGCTCCTTCTGGCGCCAGAGGATGTTGTCGGGCAAGTAAGGGGCAGTCTCCGGCTCGCCGCTGGTGTCGAACGCCTTTCGCAGAATGTACTTTTCCATACGCTCCTTCGTGATCATTTTATCCTGGGGATCGATGCTCATGGATGTCTCGAGAAACTGAAGTAGGGAGAATCAGTAACGAAGAATGGCAAGGCACTTGAATACTAGAGTGACATACCTCCTTGTCGAGGAAAGGAACTCGGGCTTCCAGGCCCCATGCGGATGTTGACTTGTTGGCACGCAAACAGTCGGCAAAGTGCAGGTTCTTAACACGACGGACAGTTTCGTCATGGAAAGCATTCTTGTCAGGGGCGGCGTGGAAGTAGAGGTATCCGCCGAAAATTTCATCACTACCCTCACCACTCAATACCATCTTTACTCCCATAGCCTTGATCTTTCTTGAGAGCAGGTACATGGGGGTTGAGGCGCGGATGGTGGTTACGTCGTACGTCTCAAGGTGATAGATGACGTCGGAGAGGGCATTGAGGCCATCCTCGATGGTGAAGGTCATGACATGATGCTTGGTGCCAAGAAACTTGGCGACCTCGAGGGCAGCCTTGTTGTCGGGAGATCCGGGCAGACCAATAGAGAAGGAGTTGAGCTGGGGAAGGTAGGTGACGGTAGACAGATTATCATCGTCGTCAATACCAACGAGGCCCTCGCCCAAGTCAGGGTCGCCCGAGGGCTCGACTCCACCGTTTGCATCAAGGGCTTTCTGCTTAAGACGAAGAGTCTCGCGCTGAGCAATGGCAGCGACAAGGCTAGAGTCAAGACCACCAGAAAGCAACACGCCGTAGGGGACTTCGGCCATGAGTCTCTTTCTCACAGACTTCTCTAGTGCATGTCGGAGGACCTTGTAGTCAACAGGTGTGGACGGGACGTTGGTAGGATCCCACCAATCGGGCCTGAAGTAACGAGTCGTCTCGCCAGTTTTTGAGTCGAAAATGTGGCCGGGGGGGAATGGAACTATCTTATCACAAACGCTGTGCAAGCATTTTAATTCGGATGCGAAATAAACAGTTCCTGGCTCCTTCCAGGACCAACCTTGGTACAAGGTAGTGATGCCGATAGGATCACGGGCAGCGATGGTTCGATCTTGCTTCTTGTCGTAGAGAACGAAAGAGAACATGCCGTCGAGATGGTTGGGGGCATCGAGACCATATTCCGTGTACTGAGTTTGGGCATAATGATTAGCACCTGATATCTGTCATGAATCTGCATCTTGATCGGCAACGAAATAATGTAGCAAAAGACATAGACATACCAGAGGGATGATGACTTCACAGTCAGATGTAGTCTTGAAGTGGTAGTCATGCTTCAAGTTTCTTCGGATCAAACGATGGTTGTAAATTTCACCATTGACTGCAAGAACAAGCGACTCGTCCCCGTTGGCGAGGGGCTGTGCACCAGACTCTGAAAGACTGTGAGCAGAGCGCATGGAGCTTTGCTGAGTGCCAGGAGGAGAGAAAAGGACTTACCAACGCCGACGATACTCAAACGCTCATGACACAAGACTGACGGAAGATTAGCTTGTCATTACGTCGCAATGGCTAGTGCGGGGTTTTTTTTTGCAATTTGTATATAAACGTACTCGTGTTGTTGGAGATGATGCTTCCGCCTATAGAGCAAGTCAGTCAGCAAACAATCTTTCTTTTTTTTTTCGAGACGCTCTTGTCAGCTTCACGCATCGCGACGCGCAGGACTCACTCCAATCGGGGCCACGGTGGCGAATTCTCCAGCAATTGAATCAGTATACGGCGCACAAATTATAGGCTCAAATGTCAAACTCACTGCTTGGCAAGCTTGAGAGCAGTTGGCTTGAACCGCTGCACGTTAGGATGGCTGCACAATTTGAGGCCATCAGCAAAACCCTTTGCCCACGGCAAAACGATAATAAACCATAGTGGGGTGAGCACACTGATGAGCACTTGGCCGACTGCAGACTGCCCCTCCAAGACACAGAAAAGCAAGTGCGGCCGAATGCGGGATGAGGTCGAGCTTACCAATGGCAGGCGAAGATTCCACACATGATGACTTGCAGCGCTCCAACGAGAAGCAAGCTCACCAAAGGAAGGATGGAAGGATGGATGAGTGGTGGAAGAAGAGGAAGACTTCGGAGAATATGGAGGGAGTATGGCTGGGGAAAGAAGAAGGTGGGAAAACCTAAATCAGTTAGTAAAGCCACCCATCGACTTGTTACGCCGCCAAGCGACGAACTGTTCCCGAGACACTCACACGACAGAACCGGAACTTGACAGCAGATCCATGAGTCAAGCCCCGTGCGCGGCAACGAAAATTGGGACCCCCCCTGAAAGCAAATACATAGATAATACGGATTACGGATTACGGATTAGATAAAGCCAGAAACAGCCGCGCTTATCGCGTGAGTGTTGTATGTATGTGTATTACGGAGTAGTCAGGTTCGTCAAGGCCTGGCCGACTTCGGCGGGACAGTCAATTCCCGCAATGCAATTGGCGCGCAGCGTCGATAGACAAAGAGGCCACGCACATGTTACAAATAGTCATGGTGGGAGGTCTGTCTAACATGATAGATGCGGGTTTCCGGCAAGGAAAACATCAGATTCGTGAGAATTGTTCCGAGTACCCCATGCTTGGTTTTTTTTTTTTTTGGCGTGCGTGCGTGCGTGCGTGCGTGCGTGCACGCGATACACAAACGACAAGCGAGCGAGCCTCCGCGGGACGAAGAACCATTAGCACACAACATGGTCACAGTCGACTTCATCAGCAGCCACACAAGTGGAATCGCAGAGCGTTCGTTCTTAACTTAGGAAAAGCACAATCTTGCTATCATCTACCTCATCGTGAACAGCCAGCTTGCCTCAATTCCCGGTGCATCCAGCCACCCCTCATGACGTGCCAGATACAAAAAGTGGATTGAATATATCTGATGGAACCTGTGCCCCTTGACGCCTATCGCAAAATTTGAACGAAGAAGCAAGCATCGTCAAAGAAAGTACCGGGTCCATGCAGTCTCGATGCTTGCTAGAACGTCGTTCCTCTTCGAAGCAATGGTCCTTCATGCTCCTCCAAACGCCCTTGCAATATGTTTTGTATGATGTTTACAAATGTTATATAACGCCATGGAATGGCGCGAGCTCTTCATGGGGCTGGGTTTTCGCGGACGACACGTTTAACCCGCTTTTCATACTCGACTCGATCCCTCTTGAAGAGGTTGTATGCCTCAGCTTGGGCTGGCGATTCCGGATTGGGGTCGTTGAGTAAATCCTGAATACCCAAAAGAATCTGTTTCACAGTGATGGCAGGCTTCCAAGCTTCTTCTTCGTTGAGAATCGAAAGGCAGACGGTGCCCGACGGGTACACGTTGGGATGGAACAGCGGAGGGACGAACTTGCCTGCATATGTCATTAGAACCGGCATGAACGGCGCATCCTGCTGAGTTTACTCACATTTCGGTGGTTTGGTTGGATATTCTGCGCGGGAATGAAAACATTAGTTGCCGTTGTTGCACATGATGATCGCCGTGCGACTCACCATCAGGAAAAGCAATAGTCAGCTTGAAAAGGCCACCTTCCCAGATTGTCTTTTCCTTGCCCGGAATACCACATTCCCAGTTCTTCAGGTCCAAGACGCCTTCTTTTGTGCGTGCTGGCTTAGCATAGAAGCCGAATGGGTGATCGCGCCGCCACTGTTTCCTGTAGCAAATCCGTCAGCAAGACAGCGTGCGAGCAATTTTGGACAACCTCAACCGACCGTTCTTCTTGAAGTCGGTTCTGACACAAAGCCATATTGGCGATTATACGGTCGGTGACAGGAGTTCGTTTCGAGAGAGGTCAATCTTGATCACTCGTATCCGAGTTGTTGGTCCACGAGGCTCTCGTTGTCGGTAGTGCGATCGCAGCAGCAGGTGGGACTTGGCTCTCAGCTCAGCGAGAGGCCGGAGATCGAGATGCCGTAACAGAAGATGTTTCCTCGCAGAAAGTTAGAGGCGCGGGGTTGGAGTAGCTGCCTCAACTCCGGATGAGAAATCAGGAATCGGTGCGGTGCGGTGCGTTGCGGTGCGGTGCGTTGCGGTGCGTTGCGTTGCGGTGCGTTGCGGTGCGGGCCTTTTGGCAACGCTGAGGTCCTCCAGATTGGCAAAACGTGAATGGGTAAAATAGTGGGGCCACGATAGTAGCAAAATGCCACCACCAGAGCTGGGCGCGGGGCGATCAAGCAAACTCGGCGACCAAATACGTGATTTTCGACTCGTCGTCTGCAACATTAGTGCAGAATGCGCCGACCCGCTTCTTATCAGCGAACAAGATCAATCAATCACATCACTACTGCATGTCATAATCGAGCCCTTCCAGAGCCCTTCCAGGCTAACATGACAATTCTGGTCGCCACATTGACTCGCCCCCACCCCCACTCCCCTGCCCGCCCAGATTCCCCACTAAGCTGGCTGGTTCCTCGGCTCAGCAGTTGCTGCTTTGCTTTGTTTGACGAGTTCTCGACCACCACCGCATATGGAGGGGCAAGCGAATGCTATCCACACAGACTCGTATGCTTCCATCTCATCCTCTCACGGCATCTCTCACGGCATCTCTCACGGCATCTCACTGACCTGGGCCCCGCGCTTGCTTTCAGAGAGAGTCGGCGCGACATCTCTCCATGACACCTGACACCCAACTGAGTCAAATCAGCAACAATTGGGCTCAGATATTCCGCCTACTGTTCCCCGGATTCGCGCATGTGAGCTTGTGATTGTCGACATTGTCAACCCCAAGGAGACAAGTCATGGACATGAAAACTACCACTCTGGGAGAGGGCAAGGAGGCGGATGCTGCTACCTCGGTAAGCGCGCCTACGACGACAGCTCCCGTCACGACAGCTGAGGCCGCGCAACCAGCTGAAGTCGCTGGCGAGCATGTCCCTGACCCGGACGAGGATGATTTGGATGACTTGGATGGTGAGATGCAGCAAGCACCTCCAAGGACTTTTCAACACTGACCATCATTGGCAGACATGCTCGAGGATTTCTCAACTGTCAAAATAGAGGGATCGGCTCAGCAATCCACCCAATCTGCAAGCGCTGCACCCGCAGAATCAACCCCCAAAGCTGCTGATGCTGCCACCAAAGACGCCACGGCTCCTGATGAACCGGCCTTTTCAGAAGAGGACTTCACCAAGAAGTTGCAGGCCGGAATGGCTGATTTGCTTGGCGAACTGGAGAAATCGGTGAGAGGATTTGATACTCGGCAACGGGTTGCAAACGAACCAGAAGCTAACAAGGTGTACCAGCCCGAGATGCAAGAGCAGTTTGAGGACATGTTCAAACAAATGGCTGCTGCTGCTGGAGAGTCAGGGCCCGGGGCTACTGGGGCAGAGAGCTCCTCTGCCAAATCCGATACTCCAGGGAAAAACGATGCATCGTTCCAAGAGACGATTCGTCGCACCATGGAGCGCATGCAAACCTCTGGGGAACAGGCTACTGCTGCTGCTACTGCAGGCAGCGGAGACGACTTCATGTCTGAGTTGCTGAAACAGATGGGCTCCGGTGACTTGGGCGGCGAGGGCGGTGAGGAGGAGTTCTCCAAGATGCTCATGGGCATGATGGAGCAGCTTACCAACAAGGACATTCTGTACGAGCCCATGAAGGAGCTCGACGACAAATTCCCAGAGTGGTTTGAGAAGAATCAGTCGTCTACGCCGGCGGAAGATCTCAAGAGATACGACGAGCAAAAGTCGCTGGTTAGGGAAATCGTGGCCAAGTTCGAGGAGACCAGCTACTCTGATAGCGATGCTGCGGATCGAGAATACATTGTCGACCGGATGCAGAAGGTATGTGATACACGACAAGCCGAAAGAAAAAAAAAATGGCCATGCATGTCAACCATTGGTCACTAACATTGACTACTTACAGATGCAAGCTGCGGGCTCACCTCCATCAGACTTAGTAGGGGACATGGCCTCAGCGCAAGAGGCGTTTGGGGGAGCGGATGAACAATGCAATCCGCAATGATCTATTTGGTTGTTCTGGATACACAACGCCCGTATATATACCCCTTGTACACGTAATTTGTGCACACAAATAAACTCATATACAACGCCACCCTTGGCAATTCCCGACACTTGTCCTATTCAACGCCATATCCGTCCCTAAGTAACGCGGCAAATTCCCTCGTCTTTTCCTCTTATTACATGTGCAATTTCTGCAGGACAACGTTGTCCGACGTGGTTACGACATGTCCATGTGCTCGGCGGACGATTGTATAGATGACTGCTCTTGCTCTTGCGCAATCAGTTCGGCAAAAATGTCGTCATAATCCTCGTCAGACAACGCAGGCGAAGGCGGTCGCTGATCCCCGTGGGTCTGGCCCTGGCCCTGGCCCTGGCCCTGGGTCTGGCCCTGGTTCTGGTTCTGGCTCTGTTGTTCCTGTTCCTCAAAAGAAGCAACCATGTCCTCAAGGTCATCATCCAGGGGATGCTCATCCGGCATCTCGTCATCTTCTGTCGGGGGCCGTTCCTGATGAAACGCCATCGCATCTTCCAAGTCCGTTTCCGACAAGAAAGGCGCATCGTGTGAAAGCCGTCCAATATCAGCCAAGAGGCTGTTCTTGAGAAACTGCACATTTTCCAAGTTGGTCAGCACAAGTTGTTTTTGTTTTTTTTTCCAAGTGGGAAATACGGGTCAATTCTTCTTCCTCACCTGACCTTCAACGTCTCTTCTTTGCCACGCCTTCTCATCCGCCTTTTGCCTCACGTTCTGCAGGAAGTTCTTGCGTCTTGCATCCTGCAGGTCTTCACGCTTTCGCAGCAGCGGATTCTGTCGTACCGGTCGCGACGCGAACTTGAATTTGGGCTGTTGGATGGGCGAGGACTGGATCTGGCGTTGGGGCAGAGCGTTTCTGTCGACGGGTGAAAGAGGCGATGAGGCGCGGATTGGTGATGATGAGAGCGGGGAGGAGATGCTGGGACGATGGTCCCATGGTCCGGCGAAGATTGTGGTCGGTGCAAATGAGAGCATGGTAGTGTTTGGTGGTGGCGAGGAGGAACGTCGTGCAGTATCACGCATGTGCGTCGGCGGTGGGGGGCGGGCGAAAGAGTATCTGTTGAAGTTGAAGAGTTTCAACTAAATGAGGTGCAGTCGTGTTTAATGCACTAATTGTGGTTGCTGCTGTCTTGGATGTCGAGGGCAGGTGGATGGCATTGTCGTGACCCAGTCGCGTCGTGGAAATAATTGAGACGCGGTTCGAGCCCGGCGCGCGGGCACGTGGTGCGGCTAATATAACAAATTGTATTTACGTGGGCGGTGCTCGGGTCGCCGGGGCCGCATGTGACTGTCCCGCTTCCGCTTCCGTCCCCAACCGAACCACAACGGAGCTGCCTCGGCGAATCACGGCGTCCCACGCCAACTTTTTATTTTTTTTGTGATTTCCACTCCATCTCCTTTTGGCACCACCCCAGCATCACGCATCGCCTTGACGCATCGCCTTGACGCTTCGCAACCGTTTTTTAGTGTTTACCATGGTTGCCGAGGCTTTCTTAGCAATCGCTTGCCTTCGCTGAGAGTGATTGATGAGAATTCAAACCTCGCCGCGCGTCGATCCCTAGCCCCAAAGTTCAGTTTTACCTTTGTAACACAACAACAACAACAACAACAACAACAACAACAAGCATGAACGCAGTTGCCGCACCTCGGCTGGCCGCTCGCCTTGGTTCTCGGTCGTGGACATGTTCAACATGCAGAGGACAAGTGACGAGGATTCAGCCGAGCCCGTTTCTTACAAGCAGACATTTATCTTCCGCCAGGGGCTCGTCACAAAGGACGAGTGGCAATGGCGGTTCGCGATCACGCAGAGCCCTACTGTTCGCTTCAGCCGGTGCTGCTGGTATCGCAAGCACAGCACTCGCCTTTACGGATGAGATCAAGAATAGTTATGACTCGGTGGAGCGCACAGGCAGAGTAGTTGCAGCGCTGGCGATCTGCATCAATGAGTACGTTTTCACATCATCATTGTTTCCTTTAGATACGTTCGACTGGCGCGCACAATGATATCCAGACCGTGGCTGAAAATACTCTGGGCAGCTACCGCACGACGCTGAACGCGATGGCAGTCACCGAAGGCGACGACGAAAAGAACAAGGTCTTGAAGGCGTGTCATAAGCGTTGCGCCGAACGGACACTCAAAGTCATGGAGATGAATGGAGGCATTTTCATCAAACTTGGACAACACCTGGTACGAAAAACGAGACGTCTCCTCCAAGATAGGATCGCGAACTTGACGCTGACATGACCTGCCACCCTTACAGAGCGCCATGAACTACCTGCTACCTCCCGAGTGGACAACCACGTTTATTCCTCTGCAAGACAAATGTCCCGTTTCGTCGTTTCAGTCCATCCAAGACATGTTCCGCAAGGACACAAAAGAAGATCTGTGGGAGTTCTTCTCCGAGTTCTCAGACGAGCCGATTGGGGCTGCCTCTCTGGCCCAGGTCCACCTCGCGACATTGAAAGATTCGGGACGCAAGGTTGCTGTGAAAGTACAGCATCCTGATCTCGAGGCATTCGCGCCGCTGGACCTTGCCCTCACCAAGTATACGTTCTCGATACTGAAACGATTCTTCCCCGACTACGACCTCGAGTGGCTCTCGTCCGAAATGGAGATCTCACTCCCCAAGGAGCTCGACTTCCAGGAGGAAGCTGACAATGCTCGGCGAATGAAGGCCTATTTCGCCAAGATGCCCGAGTTGCCTCTTGTCATACCAGAGGTGATTTGGGCCAAGAAGCGAATCATTGTCATGGCGTGTGAATCTGGCGCCCGACCCGACGACCTCGACTATCTCGACAGGAACGGCATCGACCGAGATGAAGTGTCGGCCACTCTGGCGCGCATCTTCAACGAAATGATTTTCGGGGACGGCGCTCCCTTGCACTGCGATCCTCACGGGGGGAACATGGCCATTCGGAAGAACGATTCCCGCGGGGCCGTCGGAAGGGGCCCCAATTTCGATGTCATTCTGTACGATCACGGCCTGTACCGAGATATTCCGCTGCCCTTGCGTCGATCCTATGCCAAGATGTGGCTGGCCGTCATCGACGGCGACATGGACCGCATGAAGAAGTACGCGCGAGAGGTGGCGGGCATCAGCGATCAGGATTTCCCGCTCTTCGCGTCCGCCATCACAGGTCGTGACTTCACCGTCGTCAGCAAGCAAGGTTCCATATTGAAGACGCGAACCCCCGACGAAGAGCAAAACATCAGTACTTCCCTCCAGGAGGGTCTCATCGTCGACCTGGTTCAGATGCTCGGCCGAGTGCCGCGCATCATCCTTCTCATTCTCAAAACCAACGACCTGACGCGCAGTCTGGACGAGAACCTGCATACCCGTCATGGTCCGATCCGCAGCTTCCTCATCCTAGCGCGGTACTGCACGCGAACAGTCTTCTATGAGCGACTGGAGCAGATTCGCGACAGGGGGACGCTGCTTTGGCCTCCGAATGCGCTGCGTGTGTTTTCCGCGTGGTTGGGCTATATGCGTGTTGAGGTTAAGCTGGAGACGTTTGAGCTTTGGCTGGGCGTGAAGCGTGCACTTGGATTGAGTGTGAATTTTGCAAGTGGTTCCCAGCTATGAAGAATAAAGGCGGAGCAAATTAAAATGAGATCTGGTCCGCTGTAGACCACGATGAAGATGATGGACTGTATATAGATTATGGCATGGCGGAGCCACTGGTAGACGTCGTAATAGAGCGAACTTTCTACGTGTCGTTTCGCAGTTTGCGTGCGCCTACCCTGTAGAATTAAGATGAACGCTCGGCGAACTCGCGACTCGGCAAGATTGAAGTCTTTGCGGATGGGGATCGCGCAGTAAGAGAGAGTGATTTTGGCCGATGAGACTGCATTCTTATCTATTTTTTTGTGGCATTTTAGCCATCGTGGCTATCATCTGGATTCAGTTCCAACTCGGTGCGAGAACTACGTACAGTAAGTAGGTAGACAATCGAGCTCCAGCTCGCCACGCAACCTCTTTGGCTTTAGGCCAAACGATCGGACCACGTCTTCAAATTCTCATTTAATTAAAAAAATTCCACCCGTGTAAGCAAATGAGGTGAGAGGATAAGAATAAGATCTGATCACAGATGTAGACAAAAAATGTGCAATTGGTCAAAAGGAAAACTATTGGTTCCGCCCGGGCTCGAACCGGGGACCTTCTCGGTGTTAACGAGAAATCATGACCAACTAGACCACGGAACCATTTGTCGTTATACGGCAAGCCAGTAATGATAACCATGAAGCCTAATTCAATCAGGAAGTCGTGTAAGGTTGACCTGTCGTTGGAAATGGTGAATGGAGAGCTCATCTGGTCACTTCCCGAAATATAAAAGTGTAGCTTTAACTAGAATATCATAGTTCCTCATTCGACAACTTGTCTATGATGACCTTGCTGTCCGATGGCACACCACGGCGTGATTTGCAGCAACGCTCATCGCAGAATACTGCCATCCATGTTGGCGTTTTCGGAGCAAACATCGGATAGAAGCAACGCCGGGAGATTGCAAGCTCAGGAGGAGGTGCAAAGCGGTACAAGAGAAGTTCTGGGCGGCGCAGGTCCAGACGTTTGAGCAGTCTGCTGGCTGGTCGTTTTGGACATTGAAAAGTGTGACCGAACCCAAAGGAGGCTGCGGTGAATGTTTGTTGAAAAAAAAAAATAGCCGAGATGGCCTGTCACACGACCAATTGCCAGCACACACACACACACACACACACACGGTGACTGGCTGAACTCGACCGCGAAGAAGAGGCGTTGCGCTGACAACTGCTGGATATATATCCGACGCAAAGATATACGAGATGATCGAGGACTCTGGCCGGGTGAACCAGCACTGTGTCGTCGACCCTGGCCTGGCAGCAACAGGCGAATTCTGGTGTATCACGGATGACAGCAAACGCGGCCTCCATGGATGGCATGGGCCCCCAAGAATTCTCGCTCCGTAGTCTCCATTGGGAGTGCCCGACTCATGACTTGCTCATGCCCCGACAGTGACTTCTCGTCCCCGAAAGACGTCGACCGGTTGGAGGGCAAAGGTTGGGGTGGCATCATGATCGAAGATCTGATTATCCGGGAAGCATATTTCATTCCTGGACTCATTTCCGTGTTGCCTGCCCCTAGCCACTTTCTCAGAAGATGGCGAAATTCCCGTGCGAGACGAAAAAAAAAAATGGCTCGTGAAATATTTCTCCTCTGAAGAAGCAGCGGGATTTGCACAAACACTATTTATTGAACTAAAACCATAGCAAAAGAGGCGAGAAGATGTAGTCACAAAGACCAAAAGATAGGAGATGGAAAAAAAAAAAAAAGGCGAACGAAGAAGCAGACCAATATGAAAGGTCCCAGCAGACCCCGTTCTCAATCAAACTGTTATAGGAAAAGCCCAGCGCGGGGGTCGAACCCGCAACCTTGAGATTTTGTGACTCTTAAGAGTCTCACGCTCTACCGATTGAGCTAACCAGGCCGGATTGAGATGGACGAATCCATGACTCGAGTATATGGTTTGTGATTGTTGGAAGCAAGCGAGCACAATGGACTTATAAAGGGTCAAGTTTTCTGGAAGTTTTTTTTTTTTGCCCTTGCAGGTGCTGTGGCTTTTTGGGTGGAGTGGTGTGGAGGGGTGGTGTGGAGCCATTTTGGACTGCGGGAAGGTGGGTCAAATGCATCTCGTCTTTGTTGGTGACAAATGGTAACTTGCTTTGGAGACTTGCAGACACGCATAAAGGCACATAAAAGGCAACGCCACAGCTTGACTCGTCTTTTCAAGATAGCCAAGACAAACCGACATGCATTCAATATCTACAGTAACTTCACCGCACTGCTATGCTAATGACCATCAAATTTTCACGGCCGTTGGCTCTCGTCAGCCCGCAATGTTTTGCAGTTCAGTTCAAGACATGCGCCGTATCATGCATCCATCCTCCCACCTTTTTTTAACTGACGGCATCAGACCAGACGAATCACTGCTCTAGGTACTATTGCCGCTTCCGACACCAATGCTATCCTCGTATTCGGTCCATCGCAGCGCCTCTTCTACGTCCATGACAAAATGCGACTCTCCTCCACACAGCGCCACTATGCCACTCCGTTCCATGAGCACCCAGACCGGGTGGTCTCTCCGGCTGGGTCCGCGGGAGAAGAAGATGCGCACGCCGCGGTCTCGGTAGTTGCGAACAATCTCTTCCAGCACTTGCGTCCCTGAGCCGTCCATTGAAGTCACGCCGTGGATGTCGAAGATGACGTTCCTATTGGATTCTTGACTGCGGAGCCGTGGAAGTGCAGGGTGCGCAGCCGAGGTCCCATATAGCTCTAGCCGACGTAGTCGTGCCTTGAGCTCTCCAGTGTTGGCAAATGTGAGTGGCTCTAGGATCTTGACAATGAGACAGCCTTCGACGAATTCAAGACTGTGGTCGCCGGATTCGGCATTGTCAAACCGATTAGTGCCAGGGATACGTCCGAGAATCTGAATACGCGGCCGGGTACTGTGCTTGATGACGAGGAGCATCGAAATGCCAACCCCGAGAGCCATTCCAAGTGTGAGTGAGTAGAAAATCGTGGACAAGAAAATGATGGCCATGAGCCCAAGCTCAGTCCAGCCTCGGATACCCAGAAAAAAGGCAATATCGTGCGGCGCTTCCTCTATCAGCGAGTATGCAACGACGGAGATCATGGATGAGAGGACAGGTTTCTGATGAGTATAGGAATTAGCTTTATAGAGCATTTTTAAGATCGCACGCTGCTCGAGGAGCAAATGCGAGTTGATGGGGCGCGGGGTTCCTGACTGGCAAATAGTAAAAAGATGGCAGCAAAAACAAGATTGACAAGAGAGTGATCAAACTCAATAGTATCGAGCTAACCGGACTCTTGCCACCCGTCGTCTTGTTTACTTTGCTTCGGCCATAGCCACCAAAGGCGGGTAAGCTCATAAAGCACGCGCCCACAAGGTTGGCTGTCCCGAGAGCAATCATCTCGCGATTGGCACTGAGTGCAATCCCTTGGATGGCGTCGTTCCCACCCAAACTCTTGGCTGCGACGGAAGACTCGAAGAACCCAAGCAGGGCGATGAGAAACGAGGTCGAAAGCGCAGAGCGAATATGTTTCATGTGAGACAGCCTGAATGGCCATCTGAACATGAAAACTCCACCACTGGCAGCCTTTACACTGCCAAGGATCTCGACGCCCTGCTCATCCCAGCGGAAATGCCAGCAGAGAATGGCCGAGATGACGACAACCAAGAATCGATCTGGGAGGAAGACGACAGAAGGGAACCTGCGCTCAAGGCGTTTCTTGAGCTCACTGCAAATCTCATTAGTGACCTCTATTATAGCGAAACAAGGTGTGATTGTTGGGAAGCGGGGCCATGCGTCTCACCGGAAAACCATGATGACGAGGAAACTGACGCCAGCGACGGCAAATGTCAACCGATGAACCCCTCCGACATTCTCAAAAATGAAGTAAATCTTTTCCACAGTGCTTCCATGGCTCGCTCCAACATCGCTGGCAAGGCCGCTCAATCCAAGCTCGGGGATCAGCTGGTCGACGGCAATCACAAAGCCAATGGCACTGATGAACCCCCTCAGAAATGGTCTGCTCAACACGCTGTCCAAGAAACCTAACCTGGCAATTCCTGCAATTAGAACAGTTGCCCCTGCCATTCCAGCAACTACTCCGCAGATCTGTGCATGAATCAGGCCGTTATCCTCATCCGTATTGCCGCTGTCTACACTGTGCTGGACGACGGTACCGACAAGCAAAGACCCGGCGGCTTCTGGGCCGACAATCATTTGTGGACAAGAACCCAGTAACGCGTATATAAAGGGGTTGAATACAAAGGAATATAAACCATGTATCGGTGGTACGTGAGCCAGGTTGGCCGCCAGCGAAAGAGCCATGGGCAGGTAAAATGATGCGATGGTGATGGCAGATGTCAAGTCGCCTTTGAGGTACGCCCACTTGTACTGCTGCATCCAGTTCAGACAAGGAATGTAATAGGCCATGTACATCAGCGGTGTATCATGGATGCCAGCTTGCTGGGCAAGCTCCCTGCTCTGGCCCATCTTCTTGGTCCGTATTCTCCCACCAAACCACCTCTTCCACCCATCGTCGGAGCACGTTTGTGACACAGAGTTTTCGATAAGCCGACAAGAGTCTGTGTCAACAGTGTCTTCTCTCGTAAAAGGGAACTCTCCTTCATATGGGCTCACAGGCCGTGGACTAAACGTGCCGTGCTCGCATAACCCTGGATGAACGGTCGATCGTCTTCGCTCGCTTGTGTCCGCTGGAATCAACGGCGTCGACTCACTAGCGTCTGGTTTCCCTTCACCACCACATGACGGTGATGTAATTGCATGCCGAAATGCCGGGCCGCTATCTCGACTGCTCTCCCGGCTCGATGCTGCGTGGCTCTTGCGGAGCGCACTGGGCTGCGTTGGTCTGTGGCCAACGTTGGAGGACGAGTCCTCGCGGCTATGCGTGGGCCGGCCAGCCATTTGCATCAAGTATGGATATGCCCAACCCTAGGGCGTAGGCAGCATCGGGGTTCACTCGACGGAAAAGGGGGGCCGATGATATTTTGTCTTTTGTCTGTCGTCAAGTCGTCTCTCGTAGCTGGTTGTGCAGAAGAAGAAGTGCCCAGGTACGAGGTTGCGGGATCGGCTGACGGTACGGATCGGATCGTGCGCCTCGGTTCCACGGCGGGTCAGATGCAAGCAGCACGCAATTGGCAGCTGATGCGTAGCTTGACAACTAAGGTGAGGCAAGTAAAGGGGAAGAAGTAGCACATGAGCTCACGAAAAGATCTGTGGGCGGTGTAAGTTCACTTGGGCGAAGGGGACATGAAGATGAAAGATGCGGTTGACATTCGTCGTCACATTGAAACTGCCACTATTAGCAGCAGGATGTGGGTCGCACCCACTGACTTGCAGCCGGAGGTGCGTTGTACTAGGAGGGGAGGTGAGGTGAGGTGCGGGGCCTGGCAGCTGACTGGTCAACGGGCCACTAACAGCCACTAACACAACACAGGGCCCCCCCCCACTAGAGAGAATGAAGGGTGTTCCGGCAACTCCAAGTTTCCGGCAGCTCCAGTGCGGATCACCGACTTTCCATCATCTGGGCTGGGCCGGCCCGGCAGCGATACCTCGAGCATAGTTTTTTTTTTTTTTTGGGTAGTACCAGGACATAGATGGATGATCTGATGGTCAATCACCGTCACTTATCAACCACCTTGTTGCCACGCAGGAAGTTGTGTCACCCCAGTATTCCGTTATGCCGAGACCTCGTGCATGAGGAACGATCATGTAGCCAATGTCTCGTGAGTCATGAGCCATGACGCTGGTTGTGGTTGACCGAGGATCAGAATCACAGCAGAATAAGTATTTTGACGGTATCGTATTGATATGCTAATACCACAATGAAATGAACCCGTTTGCCTGCCAGAGGGCCCGAATTAAACCCAATCGTGTGGTATGAAAAACAAATGAAAAATGAATCGACGGCACAAACTCTTGACACCTGGCGTTCCCTGAGACATAAGCACTGGTATAACTTATCAACTCCTCGCTAACCCGCTTGCCATACAAAGGGCAATATTTTAGCCTTTTCTGAGGGAAATAAGGAAGGAAAAAGACCGGAACAAACACAAATCAAGGGCAGCATATAAATTCATGTCCGTCAATCATAATGGAAAACTTTCGAGGTCAAATTCGAAAGCTTCCGGCATCTGATGCTTGTGCAGATCCATTCCATGACTTTTTTTTCTTGCACTGGCGCCTCATTGACGAGGCTGGCGCTGCCATGGATCGCATCATAAACATTGTGGAAGACCGCCATCCATGGAGCCGAGTAAGGCCTCCTATTCGGCTGGAGAAACTCCAGGCATTTTAGACATACAAGCACCGCCACACGTCATCTGCGCAGAAGGACATATTGAAGAGACGGGAGTCTGCGTACGAGTCATCGCCGCAGGTGAAGAAGGCACTGTGTTGAAAGGAGTATTGTTCAGTGATAGATAGTCGAGGTTGGGAAGAGCACAAGACCTCTGGTTGTCAATTCCCATCCGCAGCACGGACATACCGCGGCTCTGCCGAGTTCCCGAAGGCTTAGAATCAACACTGTCAAAGGATTGCCGCGATCGAGGGTAAAATTCGGGAGTGGGTTTGATGTTGGGAAGAGTCACGCGGCGTACCCTATCCTGCTGTCGACAAGTCTCGGCCTTCTTCCTTGAACCTTCGGACGAGGCCGCAGAGAAGGAGTGGGCATCGACGCGCCAAAATCCGAGAAACTCGGAAGAGAGCCAAGGCGCTGAATAGTCGGGTATACTCGCCCGGCAATGTCGGCTGGAAGCCTTTCTCCGTGATATACTCGTCGTCTGTATCAGACGGATACTCGGTCTGAACGTCTTCCTCCTTGAGTAGTTTTGGAAGTCCAAGCGTTGCCGAAGTGAAACTGTGAGTAACCTTAGACTTCTTTGTAACAGGATAGAGCTCAATGGGCAAGAGCTCACCAGTCCTCCAGGGTGTAAAGCGTCCAGGACACCTTCTTTCGTGTTTTTAGTGTAAGGACACCGAAAGAGAACCGCCTTTGACTCTGATGAAGGCCGAGTCGATGTGACAGTACAACTGCCAGGTCTTTAAATTGCTGTACGCGCTTATTGTCTGCTCAAACTGTGCAGTAAAACTGGGCTAAAATGAGACATTGCAGGGTACTCAAGTGTTCTCCGGAAACATGGATTGAATAGCCTGGTTCCATTGTTGTTCGCACATGGCGATTTGTTGGTAGTCGGAATTCTCCGATGAAATACCCGCAATGCAGAAAACTAGATATAGCTGAGCAGCTTTGTAATGGCATTTGACCTTTTCAGAATCCGACACGAATTCTTCATAAATGCGAAGAAACGTAGGCTTGTGTGGTACAGGGAAAAGCGGGACCAGTTCCTGAAGTACACATTGACACACCGATCAGAGAAGATCCGAGGTGGACAGCGTGCGAGGGCGAGGGTGACGACACTAACGAGAGGAATCTGGGGAAGGTCCATTCTTGGCTACTTTGCGATGGAACGATGGAACTACCACAGCTAATTAAGTCAACGATTCATTTAACCCGTCAATTGAACCAAGTAGGTCAGTTTCCCGATCGACTTAACTAAAGTCAGCCTCATTCTGGTCTTGCCCGTCGGCTGATGCGGGTTGTGGTGACTTCCCGATGGGGAAATGTTCCGTCGACCCAAGATATGCCACGACGTGATCGTCAGCCAGCAGAGTGTCCTTCTACAGAAACAAACAACAAGACGCGGTCAGCACAGATTTTTGGTGACATGTTTCGCTGACTAGAGCAGGGGACGAGGGAAAGCAAAGGTGCAGGCAGTGCAAGTGAAGTTGGAACTTATCGACAGACACTGGAAGTGGACTTACCTCACGGCCCAACACTTCTACTGCTCTGGCCAATAGCTGGCCCTCGACCTCTCTCAACAGCTTTGCTGTGGCTATGCAGCTTGGTCTCAGTAGGCCAGCTTCTTGCGCGGGTTCGAGGTCATCGTCGGACGGCCCGTTTCTAATGCTGGCCA